>OX422142.1:11220161-11921164 GCA_949129095.1 Volucella bombylans | reverse complement strand
TCACGGCATATTTTTAAGACAAATATTATTGAAATTAGTTCATCAAAATTGGAAAGAAAAATGTAATACAATCGCAGTCAAACGCAAAGTCCTAAAAACTCGAAAGACCACCATCCTCTTCCCGACCCGGTGGACATAATCAATCAACGATCTCTCAGATGGCAAAAGCAAAACATCCTACACCGAAAACAATCCCAAAAATAAGGGAAATTTCCTTCAAACTGATGATACTGAAGAAAACAGTCCAACCCCATGGAAACGAAAAGCAATAGAAAGCAGAAAACCAAGAAAACAATAAAAGCGAGGAAGAGCTACAAAATGTATCCAAAATGATTCTCCCTGTAGATACAAACACGCCATCTGACGGTGAGATTCTATCCACTCTCAAATCTCTTATACGACACTATATCTCCCTCTAACTCAATGAAAACAACTGAAACAGCACGAAAAGAGAACAGAAAGAATTGAGAAACCTCTCTTCCATTTAGATAAAATAACTGCATCTCGTCGTTGGCTCACGTTCTCCTCACAATCAGGACCACCTTTTTCCCTCATATGTTCCTTCCAACATTTTGTGTGTGTGCATTTCATTTCATTCGCTCTACACCCAATTTCGATACTCTCATCCCTCTCATCAAAGTCTCTATTTTCAAATTGCCTACACTCTTTGTTACTCAAAGAAGCAGCAACTAGGAAAACGAAAAAACCTAAAACGAAAGACAACAAAAAAAAAAGAATTATTTACGCTTCTTCGATTTTCAATCGAAACCGAGCTAATGTACATTCGTTTGAAATTGCAGTCGGATCAGTTGAGTACGACACTTTATCGAGAGCGGACGTGAATTTTTCTTTATCCGTTCGCCTTGCCATTTGAGAGTGCGGATTTTTTGAACGTTTTTTCTTTTTATTTTCATTTTTATACATTACGGACATCGGTGTACGAAGATACCAATCGAAACGAGATACAAGAAAAACGTAAAATATTCAAACAACATTGCTATTGGAAAATAAGCAGGAAAAGAATATAAATTCAAAGTATCTGGGGGATACTAAGTGTTTTTTTCGTTCGTTTTTTTTTTTTTTTGTGCGAGCCTGGGAGGAAAACAATTCTTGAAGTGTTGTGCTGTTTTTTTTTTTACTTAATCTCTGTCCTTGCATGGATTTACACGAAAGGAGTTACAAGGAGAAGAAAATAAAAAAATATCGAAAAGTAACAATTTTTGGTTTTTACGTTTGTTTTTGGTGGTAAAGTGCATTTCAGTGGATCTCACAGTGAAGATAGGGGTTGGGAAGATAACAAGTGATATCTTGAAAAATTCAAAAAAAAAATCAAAACAACCCTTGTCCATTAGATCAAAGGTGATCAAAAGAAAAAGTGTTTCTGAAGCATATCAATTGGATACAAGAGTGAATTTTTGTTTAAAAAAAAAAAAATAAATAAATAAATAAAAGACATCAACGCGTCTGGATACTTGCAAAAGAAAATACATTTTTGAAAAGATAAATCGAAATTAAATCAAGAGAACCTGAAATGGTTGAATAAGGCACCGTGAATGCAGTTTTTTTTTGTTTTGAAGAATTTTACACTTAAGGTAAGTTGGAAGAATTTGGGTATCTTCTGGGTCTTAGGAATCTATTCCGACAGATTTACAGAGTGTGTAAGAATTTGAAGTATTGTCAGCGGTTTATCATTTAACCAATTGAAAGTTGCCGATGAAGGACTCACACTTTTAATGTCAATTTCACTTGCTTTCAATTGAAAATAATGCTTTGCGTCTCAAAACCTTTCCAGAGAAATGCTCTTCAGTTTGTTGAAAGTGACACCAAGTTCTGTTGAGTACCTCTCGAGATACCCGCGCGCAAACATACACGTTGTCACTTCAGCGCTTTTTTTTTTTTTCTTCTTCTTTTAACCACCTACTTGTAGTTTAGTGATGAGAAGCCACTATCATGGTAGTATGGCAGTGATAATTGGTACTCATCCGATTTTAAAGGATTTAAAGTACTTGCCTCCACAGGGAAAAACGATGAGTCGTGGTTTGGGGATATACAAAGTACCTTCCTCCTGAAAGAAATGACAAGCCTTCCTCATTAAATCAATGTCTTCTCATTTCTAAAGGAAACGATACAATTTGAACGGCTAGATCTGCATCTATTGGCTCCTGTCAGCAGGTGACACGAGATTCGGATTTTTAGAATGATCTTGCAGTAGACAGTAGACAGTAACCATTCTATTGTCAATTCTCCATGACTTTTTCGCATTATTCGTCCGATATTCCCGCAATTTCACGTCGAATGTTCGGCTATTATTCGTTCTAAGTTTCTAAGCGATATGACGATCATCGAACTTCATCTTCAATATGTCATTCTGTTGAAATCACACATCCTCCGAGCCTTACACACCCAATTTGACCCAAAAGTATGGGTTAAGTATCTAACTCGCTGGCATCATGTCATTAGAAGTACGACATAATGACTCTTCCTTCATGAAAACTGAAAACAGTCAATTTTTTAGCCTACAATGCGTCAATTTTGCCATTTAACTAAAAATGTTCCTCGCCACTGAGGATCTCCCATCTTCAAGCCCAATCAGCGATGGTCACATGACCATAGCTATTGTCTCTTACTAAGTCTCTTACCAAAATACCCCACAGGGACGTTCAAAATATGCCCAACTCTTGTGAGCATCTATTGATTGCGGTCTTGACAACAATATTGGCATGGCAACATTATGAAGTGGATAAGTCGATTCGCATTTTTCCAAATGTCTTTTGCTCCCTTGATACCCAAAAAACAGCTCTCAGCTTTCAAGTGTCCAAAATAAAAATAAATTCCAGTCCAGTAGTCCTGGGTACAAATCACCTTTTGTCTGCATACCTCTGAAAATTTGTAAGATTTTGTCAAGCCAAGGAGTGACAAAGTGGAGCTCAATTTGGATTGTCATAAGATGTCAACATACTCGTAGTATTCGACATCGAGATATCTTAAAGCAAAAGAATTAAAGTCTGACAGTCACTGTGTTCCGCTCTACTAATTTTGGTTCGTTCATGGAATTAGCCATTGCTAAGTCATCTGCATAAGTCATAAACTCATCACGAAATTCTCCTAAAGCTCCGTCATGTTGATTTCCCAGGAACCCTTCTTCCCAACATTGTGAATCAATTACACACAAAGCAACTGTATGTTTCTTTTTTCCACTTCCGTCCGTCCGTTTATTTCAAACAATTTCACTTTTTTTTTTTTTGTCTGGTATGTATGTATCTGCAATGTGATTCCACCGTCCATATCTTATCTTTCCAACTTGCACAAATACGACTATGTCTCCACACAAAGGTTGTAAGCAATCATTAGTCACACCCTACATTTCTACCAGTACATCTACCTATAGATAGTTCCTTCTAATCTTATCTTATAGGCATTTATTCGTATGTAGATATTCTCACTCCCCTTGTGATGTGTCTTGTGTAATCAATACGCAACTAATCGAATAATTCCAACAAACAAACTAAACTATAATTAGAGCACATTAAATTGTAGACGTTAGACTTTGTTGTTTTTTTTTTGTTTTTGTTTATGGACTCTATTCGTATCTAAAGACCGTTTACCCTAAAAACAATTTCATGTGGAACTAAATAAATTATCCATACTCCAAAACATACTATCTCAGCACATACAAATGCTCATGAACAAGAGTTTGTTTAGCTTTTCTTGACACAGATATTTAAAAAAGACGAAGAAAAACCTCTTTTGTCACTAATCAAATTATTGCCCTATGATGAGTTGTATTAAACGGTACGGAACCGTAGTTGGTAAAAGAAGACTTAAGTCTTTAAGCCTTGGAGTACCTGAATCCATTCCATTTGTTCCTATTAAGACTTAAGAAAACAAAATCTCAAGGCAAAACACAGCTACACTTAGCTGTCATTTGTTTACCTCACATCCGTCATTGTTAAGCATGAATAAATTTGTCACACAATTTTTACGATTAAATTAGGAAGTAATGAAGTCATAGAAATCTTCGCAGATACTTTTTTATTACTTTTTGTATTTCTACTCGTATACGGCCAAGAGTTGATTTACCTAAAGAAAACCTCCTCATTATGGGTCTCTTCTGAATGGGGTCTGAATTGGATTTAGTGTTTCTCTGAATTTTTTTTTTGAAAATTAGTGCTTAGCTGATTGGAAGTTTAGTACGATTTATCGAAACGGAAGTATTCAAGAGGTAAAAGATACATAAATTATGAAAATATTAGTTCCGTTCGGCTGTAATTAGTCCGGGAGTTGTTGTTTTTTTTTTCTTTCCCCCGGTTTTTCATTTTTCGTTTTCTTTTTTATTGTTTTGTTAACCTTTAACGCGCTTTTGATTGTAGTTTATCGTTTCGTAGAAGAACGCACCAAAACACACCGACTTAATTAGAGAGAAGAGAAAGAAAACAGAACGCAATGGAATTTATGTTCCTTTTCCCCAAAGGGATTTCTGCGGATTTATGGTTGCCACTCAGATGGGGAAAAATTTACGAAAGTTGAACGCTCACAAAAAGATTTTCTAAAGCAGCCTCCAACCATTTACCGGTTTTAAAACTCGAAAATAAAAGTCCTTAAATGCAGAAATTAAACAAAAAAAATTCTCTCGAAAAAGCAGACCCCCTACTGAACTCTCCTGTGGCACCCCACTGAACAATTGGATTTGTAACGATTTTTACTCAAATTTTCATCTATTTCACATAATTTTTGGAGCATTTTCAAGAGGGCTTGTCTGCAATCCGCCCGGCACCCCAACAACCTACGTTGTAGGCTACTTTGTCCCATTCAAACATAATGTTTGCATGTGAGTTTCTTTCACTGACTTTGACAAAGGATTAAGACCATATAAGCCCTCTGATATCTATGTCATTTTACCCTACAGTAATGTGAAAGCAAACCTCCACTTATTTACCAAATCAAGCCACTACTCCACTCCAAGCAATCAACGTATCTATACAAATTACATAGCGCCTAAAACGCCCAATCACCGGTACTGTCAATCAATCGATCTCTGTTGCTTTCGTTCAACCCCAGCCCGACTGACAATAAAAACTATCTGATTACAATAAATTCCCCCCCAATACAACAGCGCCAAGGTACACAAACGTGAAAAAAAGGTCAATCACTATTAGATAACCCAATTCCCGCTCCCTATCATACACAGACTGTACATTGTCGTAGTACTTAGTCATATTTGTTTGAATATTTATCACCTTCATCACTGTTATCTCATTACCTGGTCACATTCCAAAGTTAGTAGGAAAGAACAAATCTGAAAACTAGGTACTTTGCACACCACCCTGGCAATAGTTCTCGAAGCAAATAGCATCTCTAGCGAGTATAGTCGTATCTGAGTATGGTATGTCTGTGTGCACATGCTTTAAATCATTTGACAAGGGATAAGGTATAGACATGATTACTTTGAGTATACGATGTACCGTGTAACATGAAAAGACCTTAAATCAAAGGCTAAAACTTAAATATTTACAACCTAACAAATGTTAGTTTAACCTAAATCAGGCGCGAAGGGAAAATTACTTTAAAAGCACCCAGAGACGACCGAGGTAGAGTATAGGAAACAAACCTAAAAGAAAATCGGTGGCCTCAAATTGATAAACAAACATAATTCCTTCTATTTCTTGTGTACGAGTACGAGTATATGGTGTCTATGACTGTATGACTCGGTGTCTCTCTAATGTTGCATAAGACAACATTGTCTAGTTGATGGCTTGTTAGCACCAGACACCGAACGTCTCGTAAGTGCATAGATAGGTAATGGATTCGATTTGTTGTTCAGTGAAAAGCTGTTTTGAAGACATCGATTTTGGATGACACAAATTGCCTTCGATTCCATTCAACTAGACACGACAAAGAAGAGCAATTTTGAAAATCCCGTCACGATTAAAGCTTCCAAAAATATCCTTCGGATGTTCAGACAACAAAAATCTGACGTATCTCATTGAAATTCAAGCCCCCGTCCTAATCAAGAGGAATGACCAATGAATTGAAAGAACAAAAAAAAAAATACAAATACGAATACGAATACATACAACTGGGGGAATAACAACAATCAATTGAAATTGAAATTGATACTGATACTGATACTCAACTCAGATGGTATTCTGCTCTGGTCATCAGCCAGACAATCAGCCAACTCGTCACACTCCACGCTCCCCATCTTTTTTAACAGCCACACAAAATTGGCATTCCGAATGAATTTGTATGAAAATTCAAATTACATTAATGCGAGAGTTATATTTGTATGTACTCATGCATATCTGCAAATATGTCAATCCCCTATCCCATTGTATTTTTTTTTTCGTTTTTTTTTTTATCTGCATCTGAGAATTTTGAAACATTAAAACACTTGCTCGACGAGTACATATTTCAAATTCCTCATCGTATCCACTTTTGCGAGTACAGGAACGTTAGTAATAAATCAGATAGACGTTGTGTGGTTTTTTATTTTTTTTATATTTTTGCTCCTCATCGTGTTCTGTTTCCACTTCAAATTCTTTGATCATGTTCACAAAAATTAAAACCAAAACGAACAGAACTAAAATCGCTGCTAACTCTATAACTCTAGGGAGCACAGCAAAACCTTCAAAACTATTTCGAATGGCGTACATACTCGTTTTACTGACTCTAGATACATTTAGTCGTATAATAAACCATGCCACTGTCATGCAATTTTGCATTTTCGATTTTCCACACACTCGACTTGGTATCCCGTACGTACGAGTATATAGGAGTACTACCCATTTGATTTCGGTACTCCTGAGTCTCTGATATCCACATGATGTATCTGGTGCACCATATAAAATCTATTCCACACTGTCATTTTGACTACTAGTCTAACCAGAAATTGTACGAAAAGGAAACCTGCTTCCACCAATTGCATGTGGTGTGCTAAGCGTGTAAAAATAGGCTGCAGATACTCGTTCTGTTGTATTTTTGGTTTGTTTGAATTTTTTTCGTACGAGTTCAAATGCATAAAGCTCGTAACAGTGGCTCCTAGCTTTAACAAGTAATTACTCGTACCAACAAGTTTAAATGATATTTGTATCCATAGATACTAGTACCTGCTAAAAAGAAAATTTTGTATCTATGGCAATGGTGGAAATTTACGACAATTGGTCGTTGTTTTTTTTTGAGTACAATAGCCTGGCGTGCATTAATCGCTTAGTTACGTGCTTTGAATGCGTGTTAGACAGATATTTTTTTTTATAGACCAGTAGACATGTACAGTCTACGTAGTTAGGTTTCCTTATATTATTTGAAATGGTGTGAAATCTAATGAGGCGTTCGTGAATTAAGCGCACAATTTATAGACTTGTTTGCAATGGGAGTTTCATTTATATTGGGTAGACTTTACGTAGACTGGTTCTTGAAAGGCAATTATGAGTGTTTTATTTTTACAACCGAAACAAATGAGAGTGTATCTTTTTGCAGTAAAAATAACAAATTAATATTACTGGGTTATAAATTGGGTAGATATACACTGTTGTGAAAGTGGTCCTAGTTGCCGTGGATACTTGGGGAGCACCAGGGACTTCTTTATCTTTGTCACATAGGCAGAACTGAGTGTGACAAATGTGGTGTTTTTTTTTTTTGTAAATGGGGTTGCTTCTTCTCTTATCTACCTGTAAAGCATGGAATGCTAGAAATTTCTTCCACGTGTCTGGACACTGCTGCTACTGAATGAATATATTCGTTTGTGTACAAAATTAATCACCCTATCGAAAGATGGTATAATTTTTGCAAATAGTACGTTGTCGTACGTCAATCATATTTGACATTTGTGAACTAGAACTAGCAGTATACAAACAGGGGTGGCCGTGGTGTAGTGGTACTAGCAATCGCTTCTCACTCGGAGGGTCAAGGTTCGAATCCTGCCCATGACAAGTTTTCTCATTTGTGTAATTGGAAGTCAGTCAGAAAAATTCTGCTTGTGAAGGCATAATACTGACACGTAGATTTGGCTGTTGTAGAGTTTCAAGCATATAAAAAAATACAGTGAATTATAACCTTCGAATCACTCTGAGTGAAGAAAAAACTCTCCGTCCCATTCTGAGAGCGAATATCGAAACCAAATACACCTGAGTTTCAAACCACTACAAAACAATTTTCGTTTCTAGTCCTTCTACCTTCCCGCCAGCGCCCTGGCAACAGTAAAAGGGTATCTGAAAGATAAGCAATGGAGCGCTATACTCCGCAATTTTGACCAATAATCGAGCAATGGAGTGCTATACTCCGCAATTTTGACCAATAATCGGTCGGTGGTGTTAGCGCAGCGTGAATTTTGACATTTCCTAATCGTGTAGCAATAGAGCGCTATACTCCGCAATTTTGACCAATAATCGAGCAATGGAGCGCTATACTCCGCAATTTTGACCAATAATCGGTCGGTGGTGTTAGCGCAGCGTGAATTTCGACATCGATTTCCTAATCGTGTCGCGCCAACTGCGCAAACATTCCGGCGCTTAGCTACTCGACTCGAACAGAGTGGTACCACAGGAGACTATGCAGGGCGTGGCCGTCACCGGACTGGTCGTTCGGCTGAGAATATCGCGGCTGTGGCTGCCGATGTCGCTGAGAACGAAGAAATATCAACCAGACGACGGGCCAAGACTTACACATGTTCCCGTACAAAGTGCAAACAGTGCATCAGTTAATGCCTCTTGACCGTCAGTCGCGTGTGAATTACTGTAAAGCCATCCTCAATCTCAACAACGAAGAGGACGATATTGTGTCGAAAATCATTATGAGCGACGAGGCGCATTTCCACTTAAGCGGTTACGTCAATAAGCAAAATATTCGTGTCTGGGGCACTGATACACGAAGAGCCATTACATCCACTCAAAGACACTGTGTGGTGCGGCGTATCCGCGGGAGGAGTGATTGGGCCGTATTTTTTTGAGGACGCCATCGGTAATACGGTCACTGTTACTGGCGAACGCTACAGGGCCATGATAAACGACTTCTTACTGTCGGAATTGGACGAGCGGAGCTTGGTGAATATGTGGTTTCAACAATACGATGCAACCGCACACACAGCACGAGTCACAATGGATATTGTGAAGAAAGCGTTTCCTGGTCGCAAAATCTCCCGTTTTGCCGATTTGGCATGACCAGCAAGATCGCCCGATTTAACCATCCCAGACTTCTTTCTTTGGGGCTACTTGAAGTCGCGGCCTCAGGCAGTCGGAGCTCTTACTGAGAATATTCGGCAGGAATGCGAACAGTTATCACCGGAAATCCTGCGAAAAGTCATGGAAATTTATCAACACTGGCGGCAGCCACTTGGCGATGGTCCAAATAAAGATTTCCATCATTCAAAATTTGATGATTAATTTTGCGCCACCTTGTGACATTCAAATATTTTATCAATCGGCGATGACTCCATAGTAACTCAACGGAAGGCTGCTAATGCATACGTAAACTGGAAACGATTATGTCTCCCAAAAAAAAAACCCGCATAAAAGAATTGCCGATTGGTTCGCAATTTGAAGTTGAATGACACTGTCACTGTGTACGATTACGTCATATCCAAATAGTGTCAGCTACTAATTGCCATTTCATATTAATTCTCAGCTAAACAGACAGATATCTCCATAAATATTTCTAACATCGCAACTTTATAACCGTCTGAAGCTAACCACAAAAATAATCAACGACTGTCTCTGTTAAAAAAAAAATCCATTCACACGTTTAACTTATTATCAAACAAATAAAAAATTCCACAACACACTCGAAAATATCTCTTAGCAAACGTTGGATGTGAAAAATAAATAAATGAAAAGAAAATTGAAAGTGTGCAATAGTTTAAGATTATAGATCTCTTAATCACATTCGTAATGCTTTCAAGACCTTCACCTAAACCATTAGCCAACCAAACCATATACAAATAAAAAAGTATCTATTCGTCGGGAGGGAGGAATGATATACAAAAAAAAAAAAAAAAACGTGATCAATCACTATTCGTAAATTAAGCATGATTCTTTTAGTCTCACACCATTAGCGCTTGCATAATTCAATCAAACTCAAATCAACCATAAACAACGCAACACAGTCAAACGGCTACAAATCAAAACCACCTGCAAGATACTCGTACAATGTACAATTAGATAGAGATGAAGTCTACCAGTACACGTACATACTCATGTTTATTCCTATTCAAAAACAAGCCATAACAAAAGTATCTCTGATTTCATTTAACTTGATTTATTTGTTATTCGACTTTGGGGCTTATAAGAAAAAATTTTTTTAAAATAAATTACGTACACAACAACAATGTTTACGGGATGTTTGCATTCGCAATTTTAATTATCTTTTGATTCAAGGAAAAAAATTCACAAAAAATATTTACTTAGAGTTTCTTTTCCGATCTTGCGGATCCTCACCGTATCATGAAAAAAAAAAACGAAAAAATGTTCCCAAAGTTGTACGAGCTATCTCTGTTTATTTTTGTATGCAAATAAAACCAAGGAAATCCATAAAACATTTGCTTACGTGCACGATCAAATAGAGGGTACTCGTATCTCTAGAGTTAATTAGCACTCTAACTAGTTTTTATTACTTCGTGGCGCTTTAAGCACAATGCCTTAGATACGTAGATCTCGTATCTCCCAGCTACCGCGTTGATAATTACTTGAGTTGAGGTTGTTTTTTAGAAAGGTACGAGTCACAGTGGTGATTTCACTTCACAGCTCTTGAAGTGTCAAAAAAACAAATAAGATTTTCAAATGAGTAATAGGATGTGGGCATGAGAGACTGACTGTATCTACAAGTGCAAAAACTCATTTCATTTTTGTGAGACACTTTACAACTAGTGAAAGATTATAACTTAAAAGTCTTTGAGTGATCAAGTCTAAAGAAACCGTAGCCGAAGTTAAAATAGAACATCAATCAAAACCGCCGCCTTGGTGAGGGTATTTTTAGTCGTGACACACATACTCGTATGTAAGTATTCGACTTTTTTTTTTAATTTAATTCGTAATGTATTTGCACATTTTTTGGCACCCAGAATGGCAGTGTGCAAACGGATGTTTACATTGATTTAGTCCATCTATCTATCTGACGATTTTTTATTTTTTTTTACTAAGACAGAGTTTTTACATCAACACAATTCTATGTATCTTCTGTCAGCAGAAATAAAATTGAATGGATTTCTTTATTGCCTTGGCGGATGTTTATTTATGAGCAAAACATGCATGCTTTTCCTGGAGAAGTCAATAAACTGAATGGATTGTCAGTTACTTGGTATACCTGGTGAGATAGACTCACACTCATACTCGTACTCGTATTCATGAATTTATTTGCTTATTAAGCAAGATTCGTATTAACTTGGGAAACATTATAGCAATATAACAGTTTTCTGGAAATTTCATACGAGCATGAGCACACCAACTCCGATTGCAAACTTTGAAATATGTCGAAACTTGAAAGAATATGCTTATGCTGCTATGGAATATGAAGCCTCTTCTGCATTCTCTCACAATTTCGGAATCGAAAAACACAATTTAATGTTTATTTTGCAAAATTTCCTATAAGAAGACACCGGTAGTTGAGTCATTTGTATAAAAATAAACGAAAATAATATGTTGTCTTCGGTCTACGAGTATGCTTGGGATTGGCTTAATAGAAATTCCATTTTTAGTGAACCACTTGAAATCCGATCAGCAAGAAGTGTTTTGTTTGGAATTTGAGTTTCTTTTTATAGAAGAAGGGATTGGTTAGTTATTCGATCAAAAAGTTCCCGGGATTTATTCAGAAAATTAAGTAATCCCCACCATCGACTGCAACACACTTATGCCAGCACTAGATCCAATCCTCGAAATATTTTTTTATATTCGGTTTTCGGTATGTCCACTAGTGCTTCCTGCGATTTTTCCATTACTTCCTCTCGGCTGCTGAAACGCGTTCCCTGTAGTGGTTTTTTAACTCGATTGAACAGAAAGAAGTCACAGGGAGCTAAATCAGGTGAATTCGGTGGCTGTTGGATGGTAGGGTAAAGGCACTAGTATCCGGACAGTTAACACAAATCTTAACTTTGACTTCTTCTTATTTTTTAACTATTAAAGCTTCAGTGAAAAGGTTTGGATAATTTTTAAAAAGATTGTATAACTCCTAAAACATATTTATTATTGTGGATATTTTTTTTTTAATTATTAAAAAAAGTTCTGTTTGCGCTAGTATCCGGACTGTAATATTTAATTTCTTTTAAATTACTCATAAATCTGTATATATAAAGTAAAATTCTGTACATTGCTATTATAATTTCAAAATAATTAAGAAAAATATCTGGTGGCATTCAGTATTTAATACAAGATGAGTTAAAAATAGTGTTGAATGCCACTTCAAAAGGAACAATACAATAAGCTATGGTGGGGTTTTTTTTTACAAAAATTGATGTGATCAGTTTATAAAACAACAAAAAGGAAATAGGTTAGATCAAAATATTTGAAGTAAGAGAAAATAGCCAAGTTTTTACGCGCTTTAGAAAACATTTCGACATGTGAGCACATCTGATTTCTTCCCGGAGGACATTAAGTAAACGACTACAAGCGACCGGTCGTTCGATAGGTTGGCACTTGTAATATGTTAAGCGAATTATTACGTAGGTTATTGTTAGAGATTATACGGAAATTTCGGTTACCAGATTTCATAAAGAATGCTTTTAATACCTTAAAACAGTATAAGTGACGAACAGGAAGAATCCCTAATTGACAAAACAAAGGAAAACTAGGATGCCTACCAGGTTTGCGACAAATTTTCCGGACAACATTTTTCTGCAAGACTAGCAATTTTAATTTTGTTCTGATAGTCACCTCCTCAGCAATTTATACCGTATTGAAGCTTGGAATGAAAGAGGCCATAGTAAACTGTGGTAAGGAGCTTAGTTGAACATAAATTACGGAGGTGATAAAAATGCCTAAGTGTGGAGATAAAATACTTTTTCAGTGCAGTAGCGTGAGATGAAAATTTCATATTAGAGTCAAGTAAGAGTCCTAGGTACTTAAATTCGTCAACATTCTCCACCAAAAAACAATCATCACTACAAATTTCAGTAGTGCGAAATAATTGACCACACACACTGGTTGCACATTTACATGGATATAACTTAAATTTTTTGCAGTTCGGTGCATGGAAATATACATCCGGTCTAAGATAAATGGACGAAGATAAATTAAAGAACATTAATTTAGTCTTTGACATTATTTATGTCAGAGATAAGATCTAAGGGACTGCTGGCGCCGTACGATAGCCCAATATCGTCTGCGAAGGCAGTAGGTGGGCCCTTAAGATTGAGGTGGAAGAGAGTGTTGATGTATATAAGAAAAAGAATGGGGCCCAAGACTGAACCTTGTGGTAACCCAAGCTTAATTAATTGCACATCGCTTCTCGTATTATCCAACTTTACTCTTTATGACCTATTATTCAGATATGAATTAAACCATTCGAGCATGAATATCGACCAATTGCTAAGTTGTCCTGCATACCTAAGCTTTTTGAGAGCATTATCTATGACATAATGCTTTTCCATTGTAAATCTATTGTTTCCCCAAACCAACACGGATTTTTCAAAGGCAGATCTACGACCACCAACTTAACGGAATTCGTATCAAGCACTTTATGTGCACTGGAATCTGGAAATGAAGTTGATGTGATTGCGACCGATTTCAGCAAAGCCTTTGATGGAATTGCTCATGATATAATCCTTCTAAAATTAAAGGCTCTTGGTTTCCAGATAAACTTTATAACTTGGGTTCAATCCTATTTAAGTGAACGACTTTACTATGTTCTATTTAGGTCCATGGTTTCTGACCCAATTAAAGCCTCCTCTGGTGTACCCCAAGGCAGCCACCTTGGTCCCTTATTATTTATTCTGACCATTAATGATGTTGCTTGTATCATTAAAAATTCATACATATCTGTTTACGCAGATGATATGAAAATATTTAGATATACTCGTATATCATCTTCCTCAGACAGCCTACTTCTGCAGCAAGATCTAGACAGGTTTTGTACTTGGTGTCAGAAGAATTTTCTTGAGCTTAACGTCAATAAGTGTCAGGCTATAACTTATACCCGTAAGCGCCTCCCTACTTCACCTCGTTGCTATCTAATCTTTAATCTGTCTGTTCCCTTAGTGAATGAGTTGCGTGATTTAGGTGTTATCTGCGACAAGGAACTCAATTTCCGTTCTCACATTGATAGTATAATAAAAAAAGCCAACTCTGCCCTTGGTTTTATCAAGCGCTGGTCTAAGGAGTTTTCCAATCCTTATGTTACCAAATCTCTTTACATAACCTTTGTTAGGCCTCTTCTAGAATATGCCAGCCAAGTTTGGTCACCCTACTACAGAACTCACATCCTCCGGATAGAAGCTGTTCAACGCAGGTTTTTACGCTTTGCTTTACGTGGTCTTCCCTGGGATGATAGCCAAAACTTACCACCTTACACTGACCGGCTGAAACTTATAAATTTACAATCCCTCTCTATACGCCGAAATGTTGCCGACATTCTCTTTATTCATCAAATTTTAGTAGGTAATATCGACTGTCCTTCCTTACTTCAAATTATTTCTTTTAACACCAATCCCCGCAATCTTAGGTCTGTGCCACTTTTCCGGCTCAATCTTCACAGAACGAATTACGGACACCTGGAGCCAATGTCTAGGATGCTTCGCGAAGTTAACGATGTACTCCCTCTCTTCGACTACCATCTCAGCAAACTCTCCCTCAAGAACATACTTATTTCCACCTATGCCTCACGTCCTTATTTTCTTTAACCGCTCCCACCCTTTAGTTTTTAAGTCAAAATGTTACGAGTAGTTTTAAGTATATGTTTGCTTGCAATAAGCGTAATAAATCTGTCCGGGATTGACCTGGGCCGCAAAATCAAAATCAAAATCAAAATGAAGCCACGAATCCCTGCATTTTCCAGTTTTTTTTTAACAATATTTTATGGTCAACAATGTCAAAGGCTTTGGTTATATCTATGAATAGCGCAGATGTACATTTTCTTTCGTCAAGGTTGCGTATTATCTGAGAGCAAAATTCTAAAAGTGCGTCCTCGGTTGATTTGCCCTTTTGAAATCCAAATTGTGTAGGATGAAAGAACATCGTCTTGTCTAGAAAATTGACTAATCTAATTTTTATAAGTTTTTCGAAAACTTTACTTATACTTGGCAGAAGAGAAATTGGCCTATAGTTTCCTATATCAGTTGGAGAACCTTTTTTAAGCAAAGGAATGACATCTGCCCACTTTAGACTGTCAGGAAAAACACACTACGATTGAACACAACAGCTAATACATCCACAATGAAACACGCAATATTCTTAAGGACAACATTAGAAATACCATCGACACCATATGACTTTGAGTTATTTAAACTGCCAATAATTCTTAAAATCTCGAAAGGAGTTTACATCATCAACATCAGAACATTTAGAACATAAATTATGAGTTAGTCCAATATGATATTTAAGTCCTATATTTGAAAAATGTCTGTTAAAAGCGTCTGCAATTTCTTGTTTACTTGTTATTTCCTTATTTGAGTTACGTAAGACAATCGTATTTTGGGTGGATGATTTCTTGTTGAGGATGGTATTTACAACTTTCCACTCTTTTTTGAGACTATCTCTAGCTAGACTACAGTTGGGCACGATAGTAAGAATTTCTGGTATTTCTTTTTTTAAATCAGCACATATCTTTTTATATTTGATCTTGAGAGATACATTATTAGGATAGTTTTTGCACTTTACACCAAGTTTATTTTTAGCTGTAACTTTATTTAATAAATGATTAGATAGCCAGGGCTTAAGTTTACATATAGATTTACTTGTGATCATAGTACTGCAACTAGCAATATGGATTTTAAGAGTGACCAAGAAATTAGAATATGCATTCTAATAATATAAACATTGTTCCAGGACTCAAAACATAATTTATCACGAAGCAAGGTCCAGTTTAGTGTCCGGACGATTTAGTTTCAGAAGCCGGACACCAAAATTTCATATCAACTTTTAACATTTTCTTTTTGATTAATGAAACATTTTATTTAGTTTCATACGAAAATATAAGATTTATTCACATTTTTGTTAACAAACTTAACATAATTAATACATAACAATAAATATAAATAAATGTACATATATAATCTTTAACAAAAAAATAAAATGGAATTGATAAAGGATATTTAATATAAAGAATACTTGTAAAAGTATCTGAACTTAATGTTTTAAATTCAGTCTATTACTTAACTAACACTAAAGAATACTTCTAGGTACACGTTTTGAAAGGAACAAAACACAATTCAAAATAAGTAAAAATAAAATCAAAATTGAAACTTTAACCTCAGTAAAACAAAAAAAAAAAATATTATTAATGTAAACTATTCAGTAAAAATAACATTAAGCATAAATTTCGCTCCGTAAACTATTTATGGTATTTAAATGTCACAGCAATAGTTGCAAATAAAATCTTTTGTGCTAGCGATATTGCACTCTATGTTTCCCATTGAGGTACACTTAAGATGAAACCATCTAATGCACATATCACATCCAATATTTTTGAAATGATCGTCTTCAACGTCGCTTTGCAGTTCGTCGCCACATTCTTGACACTTTTCTTTGATCTTGAAATTATTTTTTTTTGGCTTTGAAGTTTTGTTTGGTTTAGATAGTGAAAAACAATCTTTATTTGTTACCAAATCTTTAAGGCACTGTGCACTTGTCGATGGAGTCATTGGTATAGTGCTTTCAGGATTTCTAATAGGGACTCGCCCAGGTGAGTGTTGTGCAACATCGTCGATCGGATTTATGGTAGAAGTGGTTGCTGTTTCAGTTTCCTTTTCCAAAATGCCATCATTTCGAAGATATAAACTCCAAGGCTTAAGTTATTTAAGCTTCCTTCTGCTAGTAGTGGATTAATAGTTATATCTGCAGCAATAACCTCCAAAACAGACTTTACTTCAACACCAATAGCACTTAATTTTTCGGACAGGCTTTCAACAACTTCGGCAGCAATTTTAAACTTATCCACTGAAGGTGATTTTGTCGACTTTGGAGCTTTAGTAATTACTAAATTTTCAACGGTGTTCTTAACGCATTTAGAAAAATCGATAGCAGTTGGATTTAGTGAATAAAGACCGCATTTGCGAAAGCCATTCTTGATTGTTGTTGCCATATATTTTTATTTTTTTTAGCATTCGTTGGAAAGAGGACAAACATTTTTTTTTTGTGATTGATTGTCCTAGATTCCTTGTTTGCCACTGACGAACAGTCCTTTTCCTTTCTGATTTAAGGGGCTTAAATACACTTACGTCTGCTGGTTGCATAATATGGGTTGTATTGGGTGGCAATGCATATAAAATGATTTGTTCCTTGCTACAAAATTCGCTTAACTCCAAAGTCAAATGGGATTTGTAACCATCAACAAATAATATAACTGGACGTTTTGCTTGGTTTGTCAGTAAGCGTTTATGTACACAATTAGCCACGTACTCATAAAATGTTTCACTGCGCATCCAACCGCTCTCGCTTTTCCCTAGGATCCAAGATTGGGGCATACTTTCAACAATGTCCTTTGGAGGACGTAAGTATGGGAACACTACCATAGGTTCAAAGAGTTTTTCATCAGCCGAGAAAACAATTAGTACGGTTAACGTTTCTTTTTCATTACCAGCACATGTTTGGTAAATATTTTTATAACGCTTTGGTGCTATCACTTTGCCAGTTTTTGGACAAAGGTAGAAACTGCTTTCATCGCCGTTGAGGATCCTTGATGGGTCGTGTATTATTTCATTCTATTTTATGATCTTTAAATAGTCTTCCAGCTCTTTAAATCATTTTAAAATATTTTCTTTTGTGACGACCTGCCTTTGCTTATGCTTTCAGCTTCTCTCATAGCCAAAGATGGATTTCTCTTCATAAATGATCTGAGCCATGTTTTATTTGGTCGATCATCTTTAAAAGGTGTTTCCCTTTTCGAGTCCTTAATTATTTTTTGCACAGTATTAAGGAGGTCATTAGTCTTTAAGGGAAATCCACATTTGCACATATCGGTGAACCATTCAGCAAATTTTACTTCTTCAGGTGTTAAGTAAGGATCTGGCCCCTTTTTTGTTGCCATTTCACCAATTAGCCTCTTACTTTTTAGTCGGCCATGAAGAGTTGATCGACACAGACCATATTTGGCAGCTGCTTTTCTTAAACTCAAATTATTTGTCCGAATATCTTCTAAAGCCCATGCTAAACTGTTTTCCTCCATTTTTAAGTAATCAAATCTAAATGTAAGATGTTTTTAGTGTTTTATATATTTTAATGCGTAAAAGAAACAATTGTCCGGATACTAAACATAATTTTTCAGTACCCGGACAGGAATTATTTATATTTAATTAAAATTAAACCTAATTTGATGTGCAAATGCAATAAACAATGCTTAAAATACTTACATTTTGAAAATAGCGTCACTATTTTTGTTAGAGAAAAAACGTACTTAGCTGCATACTTCATGATTACCGCGTACTAACTAATGCGTGTTTCGCAAACCAGTTATCGTATCTATTGGAAACTACGTGTGGGTATGAAAGAAATATAGATGGTTGTTTTTTTATGTATTTTTCACACTAAAACCGGACAATTCTCTTATTTTTTGACAATAAACGACGAAGTGTCCGGATACTAGTGTCTTTACCCTATTTGTTGCATTTTTCGTTCGTTTGCTTCACGCAAACGTCTCAAAACGCCCAATAATACTAAAATTCATGATGTACTACACCGTAGTGTAGTGAAAACCGTGAGCATTGCCTTTTTTTTGACTGAAAACGACGTGGTTTTTTAGGCCTCGGCTCATTTGGTGAACGCCATTCATTTGCCTGATGTCTGGATTGCGTGTCGTACTCATAAACCCATGTCTCGTCTCCAGTAATGATCCTTTTAATGAACGTGGGATCGGATTCAGCCTCGAAAATCATCTCTTTTGCATGAAATTGAGGTCTTTTGGCACCAACTGCTGCTGCTATACGACGAAAACCCAAATCATTAACTAAAATGTCTTGGACAGGTCCATAGGCAATGTTCAAGTCCTCCACTATCTCACTGATGGTTAATTTGCGGTTATTGACCGACATTTCTTATTTTATTTATTTATTTTCAAGGGATCGATACAAATGAATTTGTAAAGTCCGGGATTTTACGCCGGGGTACTATGCCCATGTGGTGTTTGTCAACAGCACGCGGTGTACCGAGTTTCCATGTGGTCCCCCATCTAGGTACTTACCGCGCCTATTTTTTTTACTCCATCAATGTTTGCGTCGGTTTTCGATGTCGATGGTCTGCCACTGCGTTCATTATCTTCGATTGACTCACGACCACTTTTGGACCGCTCGTGCCACTGGTAAACGACTGTTTTCTTTACAGAATCGTTGCCGAAACACTTTTCCAACGTTCGCGCACCATTAAATCCGTATTTTACGCAAAATTTAATACAAGTTCGTTGTTGCAATTTTAATTCCATTTCTAAAATTGTAAAAAATCGCCAACACACACAGAGATAAATGTACTCTTGGCTACGTAACTTTTGCAAATGTCAAGCTATGACGCTAAGATTTAGAATGAATGTCAACAACAGATTTACCAATTTAACAAAAAAAAAACAGAACTCAAATCGGAACAATGGGAGCGCCACACGGTAGTTATTCCGGTAACTTTTTGATCTAGGTGGTATATAACACAAATACCTAAAATCGTTATCTGGAGTCCTTTGTTGGCTTTGTCCATAATTACTCGATTCGATAAGAAACGCTCGTGTTGTATGTCCATCTACTCTATCATATAAATCATTCTTAAACCGAGTATAAAACAAAAACAACAAAAAAATATCACTTTCTGACTTTCCACTTACATGCAATGCGGTTTGAATTTCTTTTAAGACAAATGTATCTTTTGCATGCAAACTAAAAATTCTCTTACTGTTAAAAAGAAAGTTTAAACAAAACAAATGACTCTTAAAATGTATTCCACCTCCTGTCACAAATACAAAATTTAACAAAAATTATAAATACACTCCACAAGATCGATTTTTATTGCATGTTTCTTGAATGATAAAAAAAAAATTAAAGAAAACTTTCACTACTTCCTGATGAATAATGAAATGAAATATTAATCCAAACACGCAACAAATTGCCCACAAAAATATATAAATCGTCTTCTATCCCCAAAATGACACATAAGATACTAAAAAAAAAAAGAAAAAAATGTTTTTCTTAATTTTTTTGAGGGAAAATTATGAAAATGCACTCTCTTTCTACTGCTTCTTCGAATCTATTTCGTTGGATCGTTCTCTAATTGATTTGGATATCCAAAAATATGTGTGTCATAGATTCTCTGTTGTGGAAAAAGATCCATGATTCTCATTATGAATGAAAATGGAATGTTGCTGTCTGTTCTCCTTTACCATCATCCAACATCATCATAATCATCATCATCATCATCAGCAGGGCTACGAGATCGTTATAAGGGCCATGTCGCCATGTCAATCAAAGTTAATAGACAAGAAACAGACAAACAAAAAAACAAAAATAGAAAAAAGAATGTCCCATTTTGACCAAAACTTCACAACGAGTTCTAATAGATACATTAGTTACAACATGTAACGAAATGTGAAACATTTTGTTTGCCCTGAGTATTACATCAATTTTGTATTGCGGTGTGAATGAATTTTCATTACAAAATGATGAAATCACTTGTGGTAATTGATTTCAATAGAAAAAAATCCAATTCACATTGATGGATGCAATCGTTTGTATAAGAAACAACGTGTAACGAAGATTGAAACGTCGATTTTACACCAATTGTTCGGTCATACCACTATTCATAGAATCACAAATAAATTATTCGATGTGTTAATATATTCTAAAAGTTAGCACAATCCAAAATGTAAAATTAGCATCCATGTGGTAACAACGTAACAACAAAAAAATTACCATAGAACCTTGAAAATCGATCCAAGAATGTATATCTTGTTTCCTCAAATAGAAATGGGATATACTCGTATACAGACAAAAATACAACTGAATTTTTGAGTTGTGATGGGGGGAAACAAGATTCTGAAACTCAACTCCACTTGAAAACTGCCAAAACATCAGATGTTCTTAAGTACCTGTGTAAAGTGCTTGTAACAATTATTTCAATGTCATTTCGTTTCACTTTTTCTGTCAGAAGAGAAAAGTTTTTTTTTTTTTTGTTAAAGATACTCATGTTCTGTATCCATGTATTATATTCACACCATGTACCCCCTACACTCGTATATCTTGAAAAAAGTTTTAATTCTTTGAAAAAGTTAAACACATCATCATTCATAATTTATACTCTCCTGGAATACGAGTATCTCAAACCGAAAAACAACAAAGTTTCTATGCGGTATCTGTTTGCTTTCAGGTGTTTATATATATTTTCTGTCACAGATAATGAGATAGTGGGATGTGGGTACTTAAAAATTATCCACAACACAAAAAATGGGTTAGGATACCTCAGCATACTCTCTAATTAAATATCTATCTTAGACTTTGGTTTTTTTTTTTTAAATATATATAAATTTCTATATTTCAATATAAGGGAAAAAAAAAAATCATCTGACTTAAGGGGACTATTTCGAGTGGATTGAAATTTAATTTGAAGGTGTGAAGAGCCTCAAAAAGAAGGCAAAAGTCAGACAAAAGAGGGAACAGCAACCAAAAAAAAAAAAATCAAATTAAATTCCCATCAGATGAATCGAAAGTTGATAGAATCGATTCCAAATCGAGGACGCATTCAAAAAATCACAACGAACTAAAAGGAGAGAAAAAATAAAACATCGGAAACAAATAACGATCATTTTTCAATTACAGATTTAATAGAAAGAAAATAAGCTTTGTTATAGGAGGTTCTTAAATTTTTCTCCCAGCATTTGCTCTTGTTGTTCATCTGTGCTATCATCATCATTCTTCTTCTTCCGTCTTATGATAAAATTAAATACCAACAAAAACAAAAACAGACGAAATCTAAGAGAAGGAAGCAAGGCAAAAAATAAATATTCCTTTGAAGGCAACTTAAGATAAAACAAAAGGCATACACACAATAGAAAAAAAGAACCAGCAACAACATAAAACAATTGAGAAAAAGACGAGGTTGCAAGGCAAGGCAGATTGTATCCTTGTATCTCTCTTATTGGTAGATTGCCATGTTTTTGTTTTTTTATTTATTTTGAAAAAAAAGAGTCCTTTTTTTTTGTTGTTGTATACTTTCTAATATTGGGAGAGGGGGAAGGAATAGATTGGAAAAGACAGTAAGGATGATGAAAGGTGAAATAAAATGACCTAATTTAAATGGGGTTTCGATTTCTCTTTAAATATCCTTGTCGTGCGATGGGTTGAATTTTCGTTTTGTTATCCTATTGGAAAGGGATTTCAAATCTTTACTTTGATGGGATTGACTTTAAATTGAGATATTTGAGATTGGGTATATCGATTTTGATTGTTACTATAGGTAATTGGTTGTCATTGTCATTGTCATTGATCTGTAGACGGCGCAACATGCTGTAATGATAGCCTTTCTTGAATTTCTTCTATTCTAGGTATCTAGAGAAACTATAAAGGTAGCCCTAAACGACGAGCATGATCGTTTGCGTTATCCCCTACACGACGAACACATTTGGCGGGCATTCATTTCGTGTTGATTCTTCATACTGTGAACATGTGCGATAAAGAAGCGCAAGTGGTTGCGCTTATGGTGATTTATTTATTTACTGCTGCCATTATGTTTAATCCACGATATTCACTCGGCGGCGTTCGCAGCAAAAATGAGGTTTGCTCGCGAACATGGCCCTACACGGTGAACATCGAAGCCAACGAGCACGAAAAAATCTAAATTTTTCGCCAACAGCGAGCGGCTCGCGAACCAGCCCCTACACGAGAAAAATATAGCGAGCACGAGCATGTTCGGCGAGCATGTTCGTCGTTTAACGCCACCTTAACATTTGATCCAATATACTAGGAAAGGGCCCAAGATGGAAGGACACAAACTTCGACCTGGAGGCGTTCGAAGAAATGATAAATACCGGAAACATAATTCAAAGCGGAACAGCTGAAGCCTGTATACAACAACTCGTCCGCATTCTCACTACTGCGTGCGATGCATCAATGCCCAGAAGAACGGGTACTAGAGGAGGAACACCATGCTACTGGTGGAATGAGGAAATAAAAAAGCTTAGAGCAAAGTGCTTAAAAGCCCGACGCAAAGTCCAAAGATCTAGGAGAAGAGATCGCTTTGAAGAACACCTTATTGTCTTTAAAAAAGCAAGACGCGACTTAAAAAAGGCAATCAGGGAGAGCAAGACAAGATGTTTTAAAAAACTTTGTGAAGAAGCCGACATAAACCCTTGGGGTACAGCATACAGGATCGTTATGACAAAGATAAAGGGCAGCAGGTCGCCGCAAATAACATGTCCAGCAATCCTAAGCTCCATAGTAGAACACCTTTTCCCCCGAAGTACATCTACTATGTACCATATCGTTAGGGAGTCCAACACGGAGGACATTCCAATAGTCACAGCGGATGAACTCATGAACGCATGCAGGAAGATAGGCGACAATAAAGCGCCGGGACCTGATGGCATACCAAATAAGGCACTAAAAGCAGCTATCCATAAGCGCCCAGACATGTTTATGGAAACAATTCAAAAATGTCTTGAAGAAGGAGTTTTCCCGGATGCTTGGAAACTACAACACCTAGTCTTGCTTCCAAAGGGAAACAAGCCACCTGGGGAACCGTCCTCGTATCGTCCAATATGCCTTCTAGACACAATGGGAAAGATATTGGAACGGATAATATATGCTAGACTGCTCGCGGTAGCAGAAGAGAGAGGAGCACTATCAGACTTACAGTTTGGGTTTAGAAAATCGCGGTCTACTGTTCAAGCCATAAAAACTGTGGTCGACATTGCGGCCGAAGCGATACAAGGAGAAAGATGGCGGTATGGTACAAAGAAATATTGCTTAGTGGTGACTCTAGACATCAAAAATGCCTTTAACTCGGCAAACTGGGCGTTCATCAGAAAATCACTAGCCAGTATGAATACGCCATACTACTTACTGAGGATAATAGAAAACTACTTTACCAACAGAAAACTGAGGTATGAAACTGACGAAGGGTTGAAATACTACAGCGTTTCAGCTGGGGTTCCACAAGGATCAGTACTCGGTCCACTCCTATGGAACATTATGTATGACGGAGTGCTAAGGCTTATGTTGCCGAGAGGAGTTCAAGTAATCGGATTTGCAGACGACATTGCCGTCGTTACGGTGGCAAAAGAAATAAAGGAGATAGAGGCTGCCACAAATGTAGCGATTATTCGCATCAAAGACTGGCTAGTATCCGACGGTCTAGAATTAGCGGACCATAAAACGGAAGCCGTCTTAATTACCAGTAGAAGAATTGTGGAATACACCAATATACGGGTGGGACATCAAATAAGCCGATCGAAAGAATCAATCAAATACCTGGGAGTAATACTTGATAACAAATTACAGTTCAAAGCACATATAGAGTACTCCAGTAACAAGGCTTTACTGCTGCAAGGAGCTCTCTCTAGAATACTACCAAACATTGGTGGACCTGGATATGCCAGGAGGATTCTCCTATCTAGAGTAGTCAGCTCAGTCCTCTTATACGCTGCTCCGGTCTGGGCGGGAGCACTCGCCATAAAAGCAAACAAGAGAAATCTGTTGTCCGCATACAGGCTCAGTGCATTAAGAGCGATCTGTGGATTTCGAACAATCTCAGATGAAGCAGCCTTCGTGATAGCAGGAATGATTCCGATCGACATTCTCGCGGACGAGATGTTGAGAATTTATAATAGAAGAACCCAGGGCGACAAGATGCAGGTGAAATTGCAAGAATAAAAGGAGAAGAGCGAGCGGTCTCAACAGCCCTCTGGCAAGCCAGGTGGGATAATAGTACAAAAGGCAGATGGACCTACAAGTTGATCCCGGACATCGAGACCTGGACAAAACGAGCACATGGGGATAACAACTACCACCTTACGCAGTTCCTATCTGGTCACGGCGGCTATCGTAAATACTTGCACCGATTCGGACACGATAGCTCCCCTTTGTGCCCAGAATGCTCAAACGAGGAGGAAGATACGGAGCACGCCATATTTCATTACCGACGTTTTTCGCAGTGGAGAATTAATCTGCCCAGTCCAATACTACTCATAGACCAAATGTTGCAGTCGGAGGAAAATTGGATGGAAATCGGCACATTTGTGACAATTGTGCAAAATGAGCTAAGAAGAATTGAAAAAATTAGAAGAGCTGAAGAAGCAAATACAAGAAGAATAGCATGATCTGCTAACCAGCCCTGCGAAGTAATACCTAACGGCAGTCCCGCGGAGAGAGTGGTTGAAGGACGTAGTGGTGTGGATTAGTACGTAGGCGCACTCCTGGCATCGAACATTCGGGTGTTGCGAATCGTGCATGTTGGTGGCACGGGCTAACGCATCTATGAAGATTACCACATCCATTGGCGCAACCAAGAAAAAAAAAAAAAAAAAAAAAAACTAGGTGGGGTGAAAAGTAACCTCCTTGGGAATGAAAAAAATGTTTTTTTTTTAATTCAATGTCCCCTTTTAGCTTGATACACTTATTCCAGCGTTTTCCAAATTCTTGAGTCTGCAAAATAGTCCTCCGTGGCATCGATGATTTCCTCGCGTGAGCTGAATTTTTTATTGATCAGCCACCTTTTGAGGTTTGGGAAGAGATAATAGTCCGAGGGAGCCAAAATCGGGCGAATGTGGTGGATGCGACAGCAATTGGAGCCGTAAGTCATTGATTTTAGCCGTGGTTGCGATGCTTTTGTGCGCCGGCGCATTGTCTTGCAAAAACAACATTTTTTGTAGCGATTCCAGGATTCAATCGCTCCAATAATGCACAGTAGTACTCGCTGTTGATGGTTTTTCCTTTTTCGAGGTAGTCCACGAAGAGTATGCCATGACAATCCCAGAAAACTGACGCCATAACCTTTCCGACCGGCTTCAGTCCATTGTCGGGCACTCATTCTGTTCTCTTGTGTGTAATAGTGGATCCAAGTCTCATCAACAGTTACCAATCGACGCCAAAAGTCCGCCCGATTCCGCATCAGCAAGTCCAAACACTCTTTCGAAGTGCTCTCGCGTTGGTGTTTTTGGTCAGGAGTGAGCATGCGCGGCACCCAGCGGTAGGATAACTTTTTCATATGCAGAATATTGTCCAAAATATGGCGTGTGCACTTAGTACTAATCTTTGTGGTATCTGCTAGCTCGCGCACCTTCACTTTCCGGTCAGCCAACACCATTTCATGTATTTTTTTTGACATTGTCCTCTGTAACTGCATTTGACAGTGTCATCTGACGGAGCATTAGCCTCTTAATATTTATCCAACTTTTCTTTTGTTTCTAAGCTTTCCACTCTCCCTAAAACTGCACTCTTATTATATTTTTATAATCTTATTAAATGGATTTAAATGAAGTCCGGGATCAAATGAGGAATCAACGTACACTATGCTAAATGTGTTGTCAAGGAATTATGAGGGTACTCGTATGTTATCTAAATGCGGGCAGCTTAAATGACAGCAAATTAGATTATTTGAAGTATCTGTTCTCTAAGTCATGTGTCGATGTTATTTGTGTAAGTGAAACCTGGTTCAATCCTGATGTGAATGATTTATGTTATAAAATTCCCAATTATGAAATTTTTCGAAACGATCGACTCACCAATACAATTGGAGGGAGAGTAGCGATTTATTGCCAGTCGGAACTGAATTGCAAAATTATTTCTAAATCCAGTGGTAGCGAAATTGAATATGTCATTGTCCAAGTAAGTGATTGTAATACTAAATGTTTAGTTTCGTGTGCGTATAATAATAGTAGAAACTGTTCCCCATTGCCCTTCTTCTTCACAATATCTGAGTATTGTGCACTCTATCAGCACATAGTCATCTGTGGGGATTTCAATAACGATTTGTTGAAAAATGATTCGCTTGCTTTTCGACTGAGTGACTTAGTTTCTTCTGTGGGAATGAAAATAATTAATACGACTTATCCCATACGTTTCGCTAATAACTGTTCTCCTAGCCTTCTTGACATAATTATTGTTTCTAATCCATCTCTTGTTTTGCTTGTCGATCAATTATCATTTGATGTTTCAGACCACGATCTTCTTTTTTGTACAAAGATTTCAGTGCTATCGATCTAAATATCCTCCAAATAGCTGCTGGCTCTATTCCTTGGGAGCAACATAAAGTTAACGTGTTTCAAGAAACGATTGCAAGACTGTTCGATGAATTCGTACCCACTACTCAAGTGGTTAACTCAATCAAAAAGAGGAACAAGCTACACAGTAAATGGAAGAACTCTCCAACTCACTACAACTGGTCTTTGTACAAAACGGCATGTAACATCGCCACCTCAGTTATACGTAACGCAAAGAAAAACTATTTCGCTTCTAAGTTAGATCCATCCCTCTCGTCAAAGAAGTTATGGAGTAATCTCCACAAAATTGGTGTAACTTCTAAAGGGTCCGCCATCTAACGTTTTTTTTTTCAACTAGTGCTTATTTCGTGAATGGTAACACTTAGCTCATGTCTGATTTGACAGATAATTAGTTTTATCCTTCCGGTTAATAATAGAAAATAATTTCATTCAAATGGCTGCCTTGGCTAGCACATTATCGATTGTGTGCAGCTGTATTTCACCAATGGCTTCACGAATATTGTCCTTTAAAGCGTCAATTGTCTCTGGCTTGTCGGCGTAACACTTATCTTTTACGGCACCCCACAAATAATAGTCCAACGGTGCC
The DNA here is from genome assembly GCA_949129095.1 of Volucella bombylans. Taxonomy (NCBI): domain Eukaryota; kingdom Metazoa; phylum Arthropoda; class Insecta; order Diptera; family Syrphidae; genus Volucella; species Volucella bombylans. The sequence continues at coordinate 11,893,260 of OX422142.1, read as the reverse complement.
AAATCGCAGCTCCGAGGTGGCCAAACGACATCAGCTCTGCTGCTGATAATGCGATCTTCAAAAACAGGGCGCAAAACATCGAGTGTAACTTCGGCTGTGTGGCACGTAGCGCCGTCCTGTTGAAACCAAATGTTGCCAATATCCTCCTCTTCAATTTTTGTGAACAAAAATTCGTTCAACATGGCCCGATAACGATCGCCATTGACTGTAACGGCCACTCCTTGCTCATTTTCGAAGAAAAATGGCCCAATTATGCCTCTGGACCAAAATCCGCTCCAAACAGTGACTCGTTTTGGGTGTATCGGCTTTTCAATGTATGCGTGCGGGTTTTCTGTGCCCCAAATGCGACAATTTTGCTTGTTTACATACCCGCCAAGATCAAAATGAGCTTCATCTGAAAAGATGATTTTTTTTGGCAAAATCGGCATCTTCTCTAAGTCGATCGCAGGCCCACTTAGCGAAGCGAAAACGCATTGGATGGTCAGTTGGCTTCAACTCTTGAACCAAGGTCTTTATGCAAAATTCGTCTCAATGATGTCTCCGAAATGTTCAATTGTTGAGAACGACGGTGAATTGATGTTGATGGCGCTTCACGCACACTTTCTGCCACAGCAGCAATATTCTCGGGTGTATGCACTGTTTTTGGCTTTTCACGCTTTGGTTTATCGATGAGGATGCCAGTTTCTTTCACTTTTTTCACAAGATAACGAACATACGGAGCTGACGGTGTTTCTCTTCTTCCAAAATCCGTACGCAATTTTCGCACACATTCTGCAACATTACCATGATTTCAAAGTAATGTCACAATATTTCCCAGCGTTGTTCAAGCATATACACAACCATATTCGTTCAGCGGAAGGATAAAACTAATTATCTGTCAAATCAGACATGAGCTAAGTGTTACCATTCACGAAATAAGCACTAGTTGAAAAAAGCAAACGTTAGATGGCGGACCCTTTAGAAACAGCAATTCTGAAAGCCTTCTCGATCCAAATGATTTGAAACATGCCTTTCTAGGGGATGATCCCTACTCGTGCGATTTCGACCTCAACCAGACTGTGGACCGTATTTACTTGCGGCCGGGGCTAGAGGATTTTGCGGTAGCTACGGAGGACAAAGTATTCAGATATGTAATGGCTGTCAGATCTGATTCTATCGGGGAAGATGGCATTCCCGTGCGCTTCATCAAACTCATTCTACCGCAAATTGTTTCGACTCTAACTCATGTAATTAATTGGTGCATAATCACATCAATCTTTCCGAACTCGTGGAAAATTGCACGAGTTATGCTGAAAATTATAGCAAAACAAATCACAGAGTACTTAACTCTCAATAAGCTTTTATACGACAAGCAATCAGGCTTTCGGGCCAACTACGGCTGTTCTTCAGCCATGGTCAACTTGCTTGAAGAGGTTAGACAATATTTTGATAAGAAATATATCTCACTACTCTGTCTGCTAGATTTCTCGAAGGCTTTCGATAAAGTCAACCACAAGTTACTGTGTTTGAAGCTAACAAACTATTTTGGTTTTGGTCATCGTGCGGTAAGATTGCTGGATAGTTTTTGCCCCGAATGTTACCAAAGAGTTTTCTCCAATGAATGTAGTTCATCCCTTATGCAACTCAAGCAAGGCGTTCCTCAAGGGTCGATATTGGGTCCAATTCTATTTTGTACATTTACCAACGATCTACCGTTAGTTTGCAAGCATTCTTTTGTGCACATGAATGCTGATGATGTACAATTACATCTAGCCAAACTGACCCTACTGCTCAATGATGACTTGCAACGCGTCTATACTTGGTCAGTTACAAATGGACTACAACTGAATCCGACTAAAACTGGAGTAATTTCAATATCTAAAATAACGTTTAACCTAGATCTTCTGCCTGACGTACTTCTTAACAACTCGAAAGTTAAAGCCGTAGAGTCTGTTACTAGCCTTGGATTTTTTATTAGTCGAGATTTGTCGGGTTATAGTCATACCAACATGGTCGCCTTCATAAGCTTTGGGTTAGCGCTTTTTTTTACTCCACTTGAGACACGACACAGACTAGTTATTGCCTTAATTCTGCCTCTGGTTACATATGCCGAAGTAGTCTATAGTAGCTTGGACTCATTGTCCCAGCGCAAATTACAAGTCGCATTTAACGATTGTGTGCGGTATGTCTATGGCATTCATAGGCACGAACATATTTCCTTTTACACCAGAGAACTGCTTGGGTGCAGCTTACAACAATACCTCGATACCAGGAACTGTGTTTTTTTTACACAAAATTATTAATAAACGCTGTCCGCCGTATTTATTTAACCGACTCAATTTCACTCGATCTTCTAGAACAACTAACCTAATCTCTCACAATTGGAATTTTCTTAATCCCTCTCGTTTATTTTTCAATTTACACTGTTAAGTTGTGGAACTCATTACCATCATCTATCAGATCCATACGTAACAATTCTCTGTTTAAAAGTGCAGTCCTACGATATTTCTCCATACACCCGCAATAAACCTATACTATCCTTCCATCAATCCTTATCATTTAATTTTAAGTATTAATTATAATGTAGTAGCCGTAAGTCAACTGGAATTCCAATATTTAGTTACTAAGTACTGAAAAAGATTTCTATCTTAATGTACATTAATGTATGAATAAATTGAATTGAATTGAATTGAATTCGACATTTGAATGTTTTATGAGAGAACGAAAATCGTTGTTGTCCATACTCAACATGATGCCAAACACGTCAACAACAATCAGAGCTGTCAAAACAAAACTAAAGACAGTATCGTACTGAAATTTGGCATGTCTGCCTAAATATGAACGGACTTCAAGGCACCAAGGAGGTTACTTTTCACCCCACCTAGTATAAGTTTGTCCACAGTAAACTCCAGAATTCGATTTTGGAATGCAACAACATTCTTGGTAATTTGTTGTGGATTTATTCATGATTGCTTTAGGCTGTGTTTCATTCATCTACATATCTCCTAAATCTTCTGATAGGTAATAAAAAATTAGAGAAATCTATGTGTATCTAATCCAAGAATCTATAATTTATGTAACCTCCATTTATCTATCAACTATTCGATACATATTCAACTGGATTACCACCAATTTACACATAGACCAGTTCAACCAGTCTTCGTGTTTATCATTTACACTCAATTCCAGGGAATGAAAAACAAGACCGAAATCTAGTTTGCTCATTTATTGACATTTTCTAAATATGAAAATGAATTTATGAAAATGAATTGGCTACAAATTATTTATTTACACTCAAATTGTTATCTTTTGACACTACCAGGAGACAAAAAAAAAAAAAACACACACAAACAAAGGAATAAAGAAAAATGTCGCAAATAGTTGTCGTCTTCGTCTTCGAGTTGTGTATAATTTTATTATAATCAAATCTCTATCTATATATCTTTTTTTGTTCGATCTCATGCTGTGCTTTAATGAGACAGATGCAGACGACAAGTGATACAAATCAATTCTACAGTCAAGAATTAAGTTTCTCTCTGATTATTTATTTCCACTTAATCGATTCAGTATTAAATAAAAAAATAAAAAATAAAAAAAACGGCGCGAAAACGAGAGGGAATACAGAAGATAAAAATCGAAATATATTCCAAGAGTAAACATATGAGCATTCTGGATATAGTAGTCGTACGATACAGCATTTTTATGAAAGTAGATCTCTCTTAAATCTTTTAGGTATTATCGTATGCGTATCTATCGGATGATAGAGATATATTTCGTACAACGACTTGAAGATAAAAATTTGAGTTTACCCTCCCTATGAGCTCCAGAAAGAAGGTTCTATGGAAGTACAGAAACGAAGACGATACCGATTTGTCTATTGATTTGGGAGGCAAAAAAAAAAAAACAAGAGCCACCCAATTTGCTAAAGGGAAGTGAGCTGAAAAAGAAATTAAGTACATGTCGTTAGGAAAATTTATCTAAGTGTTCAATTTCATACATCTTGTCAGGCAAACAATTCCAAGCCATTTAATTTCTGATAAATATACATCTTCAGTGATTTTCCCACAACATACATAGAATTGTCAAAATATCTTTAAACTGTGAAAGTAAGTTGAAATAAGACACCTGAGGTACAAAGGAAAACAATGGCTTTGCTTTCTGCACGAACGTTCTCACACAAAATATAAAAGAAAAGGTGAAAAAAGGTTCAAATAAAAGGTGATTCTCTTCTCAAACTAACAACAATTAAATTGTTCACACTTCATAACTTCATTTGGAGTTCTCATCATTAGGCCGGTATTCATTGAGTCTATACAAAACGTAGACACTTTGTATTGCTTCAAAATGAGAAGAAAGAATAGAACTAGCTAGAGGTTGGAAAAAAAATATTTTGCAAAAGAAAACCAGTTCCAAGTGACACTCTTGAGGAAGCCCATATAACTTTTGTAACCCGCACGAGCCACAATTTAGATTTAGTGAGAGAGAGAGGGGAATCAACAAAATTCCACTTGACCATTAGTTGTGTATGTTTTTGTAAATGTTTGAAGCACTTTTTCTCTTTAATTGAGTTCATTGCCATTGCCAAGTGTTCGTCAACAATTAAATGACAATAAGATATTTATTTATTTTCACTCATACAATTCCAAACATAAAGTGATATGAAAGCACAACCACAACAAACAGCACTCCTTTCTCTAGAGTCTTTTCTCTTCATCATCATCACCATCGAGCGTCTTTATGTGAATGTATCGATTTTATATTCGTATGCCGTGGGTATTCATCAGAAGAAAAAACATATCTCAAGTGGTTTATAACGAATCAACTTTAAATCATAGTCAGAAGAAAAGAAAAAAAAAAAAAACTCTAGTCAAGCTCGTCAAGATCATGATGATCGTCAAGATCGTCTTCCTGCTTTTAAGTTGTTTCTACGAACAAGTTCAGACTGCAGTACACAAACCAGATCATCAAGTTTGATTGTCATAAATGCAAAGATACAGCCAGATGAAGAAGAAAAAAACAGAGAGAGAAAAAAAAAAGTGATCGACAAGGAGTTTAGGTAGATCGTACTCGTACTCGTACATGTGATCATTCTTTGCGGTGAATGGAGATCATTAAATCACATGTTGATGCTGCTGATGTTGTTGATGCAGCATCTTTTGTGATCGTCTTCTGTCGTTTTGTGTTCTCATTTCTCATTGCTCGATCGCTTTCCTTTGTGTAAACGATTATGAAAGGAGGATGCTTACGATCATACCCATACCAGAATCATACTCATCATACGAGTATTCGTATCTTTTATACCAGATTAAGGGCTTTAAAACTTCCTGCACTTGAAGAAAAATTCATTTTAATTCCCATAATGTTAAACTGGACATGCCAAACCGTATATGTATGTATGTTTCTTCATAAACCGAACCCGACATTAATGACATCAATTAAATGATTCCAGGTTGATGCTCGTGATGTGATGTACGAGTATTTAAATGAACATACACATCACGTACGTTTGAATATGTCTTAATTCCATGCTCAATTGAGTGCATAATTTATTAGAATTCACAGTGCCAGCGACAGAAACGGAACACGAAGAAATATAGAAATAAGAATGCGTTCTACGCCTGGAAATATTGAATGTATCTAATGAATAACAAAGTGACAAATGGTCAATGGTTTGTTGTTTTCATTTTTTTTTTTTCGTTGTTGGTTTCCTTTTATTCTAAGCCATTGCATAAGACATCGTGCCGTGTCATGAAGACTAGGGTAAACCTTAACGACAGAAATGCATTCACATACAAATACTTGAGCGCATTTTTTTTTTTTTTTTTTTTTTTTTTTCCCCCCATTGAGGCCGTCAAATACAAGCCCAAAGACTGACAGAGCTAGATCCAGGCATACTCGTAGAAGTTGACTTTGTGTGTCTTGCATAAATGAGACATAATACTAAAACATTCACTGTGCGTGGCTATATTCCAAAGTGACAACACTTCGTCAGAACGTCTTATTACTCGTAGATACAATCTGTTCTATTTCGTCTCTGATGCCTTGTCATGTATGAAGGAACAGAATTGGCATTCCGTTGTCTTATATGTCTTTCCATGTGACATGAATCGGTGTAGTGTGAATTGCACGTAGGGGGAAATTGTCAACACTTAAAACGGTGTGTGTATGAAATGAATACATTTTTTTTTGGATGGGAAAATGTGTATCTTTGACGTGTAAATATGCAAATTTCATTGCAAACTTAAATATTAAATGAATGTGTATAAAGTAAATCTAATGAGTATTTTTGGTCTTTTTTTTTCAGAAATTTTGAAGACGAAAAAACGGCGAAATTTCGTGCAAATACTTTCGACATTTAGACGAAAAATGTCCGGATGCAATATGACAACGCTAAACGATATTCAATAAAGGTAAGCACTATCAAAACCTATCTATCACGTCTTTGTATTGTTTGATCTTCTCTTGATCCACTCTTTGACTATAGATCACCGATCTTGCTCAAGCCAAAACTGAGGAGATCATTGAATTTTCATTCGTTCTCAAGGGTCCGCAGCCTATTCAATTCTGTAACTAAACTTCAGTCATGCATGATCACTAAATTATGTCGATTCACACATATTTCAAATTGAAATGATTACTGCTACCACCAGATGCCCTTCTCATGAAGTTCACTCATTCTCACGACCCTATTTAGTATGACAACACTACTCGTATCTACGCCTCACAAACCCGTGATTTATATGAATTTTTTTCTATTTCTAAGAAATGTCTAATGCATAGTCAGTTATTAATGCGTCGCAATTAGTGGTCGGTTAGATGCTGCATTTTGAGATTTGCAATCATTTAACAATCGTAAAAGGGTAAAGCTCATTCACTGTATTTTGCATCGATAATAAGCCTCGTTTAAGGTCGGAATGCAAATGAGACAGAATTGTTTATTATTTATACTTTACACCGAGTTAAAGTTGAATGGAATTAACGATTAAAGACCACCTTAGATGAAAGCAGGAAGGTCTTTGTGTTTGAAGTTGAATTTGCATAAGTATTCAAGTAGGCTGCATAAATTGGTTGTACGTTGTGTTGAGTGACGTGAATTTTAAGCTGGATTTAGAGATTCTTTCTTTTCTTTTTTTGAAAATGTTGATGACGACCAATGGCAAATATTGAGGGGAATTTCAAACTTATTTTGGAACCCTATTCTTGTCCTTAACCATCTAAAAATAGAGTGGAACTAATCTAAGCATGCATAAGTGGTAATTAAGTCGGTCGATGACGGTTGGCGCTGGTGGACAGAAAAGTTATATTTCTTCAAGTAGATGAGGAACCGCATGGGAACTCGGTACAAATACCCCGTGCTGTTGACAACGCCACATGGGCACAGTACCCCGGCGTAAAATCCAAGACTTTACAAAATTCATTTGAATTCAAAAGAATATAAGTAGTAACTTTCAATCAGACTCATCTAAGTCGGTCAATTCACCGTCCCTTTCGGCATTTAATTGAAAATATAAAGGATCAACCATATTTTCCGGGTCCATCAGATATTTTTTTCAGATCACCGTCTAGGATTTTGGATTTTTTAAGAAACTGGATTCCTTAAACGAGAAATTGACGGATCACATCTAAGCAGCAACACTGTGAATCAATCTTCATTCGTATTTCTTCTAAATTCTCTATGGCATGCTTCTAAAGCCTCTTTTGAAAGTTGCCCAATGGGTAAGGCGAAAACTGAAATAAAACCTGGACCAAGAAGACGCTGTGATATTAGAAAAGATTGTGCGCAGTACAGGCGCAGTAGTTCTAAACTCTGTAACACTACTAGCATACGCTGTTCACATTGACTTTATAGCGAAATGTCGTTGAAACGCCTGTGGTTATTGAGCGCCGACGATGTGTAAAACATGGAAAAGGGAGAACATCCAATACCAGCGGCTCCAACAGCCGGAAACCAAAGCTTGGAAATGGTAACAGACCTTGTCTATGTGAACTTGACAGTAAATTGCAATAACGACACCACCACCACAGGGATCAAGTGAAGTATCACTCTTGCCAAGCGCTGTTTCTTTGGGCTAAGGAGGCAACTGAGAATAAGTCCAACAATTCCTAATGAACCGTGCTTACTATGCTATTTAGGGTGCGTAATCTGGAGCTTCGATTTAGAAATTTTTAGTAACTTTACAAAGAATTGCGAAGGAGACAAATCTGAAGAACTTGGAGGCCGTGTCACCGTTTTTCGACATTATACGTTCCGAAGATTTTTGCTTGAAAAAGTTCACGGTTTCATATCGGAAGCCTTGTAGACCCTTTCCATGCATTTGCGGAGACACGAAGTGCGCCAACATCCACCGATACCAGTTGTCATCGACTGTCTTTCCAACTTTAAAGAAAATTGTCCAATGATAGTTTTGGAGCAAATACCGGTCCAAACAGTCACTTTCTCATCGTACAATGGTGTTTCATGAATTATTTGAGGGTCATCGGTTCCCCAAAAGCGACAATTTTGTTTGAATACTCCGCCAGAGAAGGTGGAATGAGCCTCGTCAGTTTGAATCTTTACAGTGAGGCTATTCGCGTAAGTCAAGCTATGCGTCTTTGAGTCAACTGCACTTTGTATGAAAACATTTAAAGGTCTTGCTTCAAAATCCTCTTTAAAGTGGTACCTGTGATGTTTAATAGCTGTGATCGGCGGCAATACGAGAGATTTGGTTTTTCTTTCGGCAACACTATCTCTAACAGCTTCATTGGAATGACGTGGATGCTATCTATGTTAACCTGTTCTTCGCGATTCGCTACAGACCCGTGCCGAATCAAATTTGAGGCCATACGAAGACGTGTGTAGTCGGAAGACGCAGAATGTGGACACTGAGTTAACACAATTGACCGTTGTAAAGTTATTAGTGATTGAAATTGTACTAAATTGGCGTTCCCAAATCGTGAGAAATGTCAAAGTTATCAAACATTTTTATACCCAAGTTCCAGATGGCGCACCCTGTTTATAAATAGATTTCACACTAGCTTGACGCTACATGACATTAGCCCAACATCAACACTCTTAAAAGCGTGTTCCGAGGAAAACATTGTCGAAGTTAAGGCCAGTGTTTGTGAAGACTCGAATTGGTTTCATCCACCCAGAACTTAGAACATCTTGACCAAATTCGTTCCAAGATTCAATTGGTAAAAATATTGAAGCCGCTGAAAACCAATAGAAAGATTTGTAATCCCAAATCCTATGGCAAAATTGTGTTCATGAGGTTCACATTTTGAGAGCAATTCATCACATAGGTCCGCGAAAAGGAACTGTATGGTACGGTGGTATCATCAGGCCTTATTTTCTCAAAAATGAGGCAGAAACTCGCGTTACAGTCAATGGTGACCGACACAGAAAGGTGCCCAACGAATGTTTCTTCCCAAATTTACATGACATCGATGTGGATATGCGGTTACAGCAAGATGTAGGTACATGTCATCTATTAATTGAAAGTATGGTGAGAGGATGATTTTAGAATTAGGACCTCTAAAGTGACCACCAAGTACTTGCAATCTAACGCCACACATTGTTTACATAGCTAAACCATGAGTGACTGAAGCTTTGCGAGACAAAATACTGCGAGTTGTTGCCTGAGAATGATGTCAAAAATTCAAATGATGACAATCGCGGTGTCCATATGCCAGAAATCCCGTATGAGGCACCCAAACACGACTCCGGCCCAACGGCAGAATATTCCAGCTTTCAACGAAGAAGCGGTAAAAACCCTACAAAACCGAAAACCCACGGAAATGCTGAAAGCGACTGCCCAAACAATGTCCATAGCTACTGCTGAACATGTAAAACAGCTGCCTTGATGAACCGGTTTTTCTCAGGAGTTCGAGGGCCTAACGCTTGGTGCTGATCAGCAAAGGCAAAGGAGACCCGTATTTCCCATCTGCGTACAGACCACTTTGCATGCCGGACACTGCAGGGAAATTCTGAGAAAAGATGTGAAGAATGCAGTACGATCGAAACTACCGGAGAAGTAGTAAAGGCTGCCCGAGCCGCCCGCTAAGTGGGCAAGGCAAAGGCAACCATTAGTGATATACTGAATAGGCTTAAACATACTTTCAACATTCCAGTTTACCTCTTGCAGACGCTGAAGAACTTACCTCAAAGACCGTTAACTGACCTGCGATACTACGGAAGACCCTCGTAGAAATAAAGCACAGAGATCGATCCTGGGACCTGACCTCTGGAATATCTCATACGATGGCATACTTCGCATGGAGATGCCTGAAGATGCGTTCCTGGTAGGTTGCGCAGATGATATCTCTACGGCAAAAAACGCGGAGAACGCGTAAATGAACCTGAAACAGGTTATGAGACGAGTGAAATCATGGATAGATGAACACGATTTTAGCCTAGCTACCGCGTAAACATAGATAGCCCTTCTGACAAAAAAGAGGATCCTGATTATCGTCAACTCCCAAATCGGGGCCGAAGTTATAACAAGCTAAGAAGCAGTGGAATACTTGGTCCTCTCAATATGAAACTCATCTTCTGGCAACAAATAAAGTTCGTATCGGAACGAGCGTCAAATGTAGCAAAGTCATAGACTGAAGACAAACGTAGGGGGTTCTACAGTCATCAAATGAAGGCTACTAATGTCAATCACACGCGTCATTCTTCTTTATAGCTGTGATAGTATTGGCACCAGTGCAGAGACGCGTGGCAAACTCTTACCGAATAGTATCAGAATCAGCCTTCCTTTTAGTCGCAAGAAGGACCCCTACCAAACTCCTCTACGACAAAAAGGCGGAAATTGGGGTGAAAGCGGCAAGCAGAGGGCGATAAACTGCGAAGTTTATCGTGGACGTGGCTAAATGGAATGAACGGAAACCCGACGAAGTAAACCACTATGTCACTCAGTTTCTCATCGGCCACGGATATTTCAACGCTCCAGCTTGCCAGTACGGGGACTCTCCAATAAACCTCGCGAACCACACTTTTTTCGTTTGCAAGAGATGGGAAGCTCAACGACAACAAAAACTGCTGACGAGCGATCAGACCTGAAGCCAAATTTGTTCCTTCATAGAAGTCATATGCAGGACAAAAAAGAGAGAGAATAAGACACAAATACTCGTATACCTCTGACAGGCTGATAAATCCTCACAATAGAACAAGTTCGCAGAAGAAGATAAATATGAGAAAGCCGGCCACCAAAGGGGAAAGGAAGCGATACCACTCTGAAGTAATGCGAAAGCACTTCCGGAGTGGATGGTGTCAAGGGGTTAAGGTTAAACACAGCGGATACCTGAAATCCTGTTTAAATATTGAATGATAGATCAAAAGCCAATGTCGTATTTTATTTTAATTAAATTTAAGTAATTCCTATTTAAATAAAACTCTTTATAAGACCCTTATCACCCCAGTGCTACTGTATAGCGAGGAAGCATAGACTTTATTTAAAGTGGACGACGGTGCCCTTGGATACTTCGAGAGGAAAGTTCTTCCAGTGATTTTTGACTCCGTCTGCATTAACAGAATTTGGAGAAGAAGATATAACAACAAACTGAATATGAGATATCCTGCGACATTGACCTGGTCAGAGGGTTGGAATTTATTAGATCCGGTGTCTTCGAATCTGCTCCAAAGGACAACACTTAGATGGTGCACTCAATTGGAAATGGATTTCACTCTAAATCGAGAGCGAATACTTGGAATACTTGGTCGTCAGTCCAGTTTCGAGCGGAAGTAAAAAACAGTTCGGCTTTGGGTAGTCGTCTAACCAATTAGTTACTCGTACTTCTCCCTGAAAAATAACCGTCCACATGTCAAGCAGATACTTGTACAATTATACCAATTAATTTTGTTTTCCTTATGCAGATATGTACTCATATTTTATACATCCATCCACCCCTATTTACTGATAGAATTAAAAAAAAAAACAAAAAATGTATAAATATCTCCCAAAAATAAAATAATTGTCACGCAATTGCTTGCTTGTGTCGGATAAGAGTCAACAGTCGCATGCAAACCCATACATAACGCCAGCCATCATCAATATGGGCGGTATGCATTGAAAACTGAACGCTCAACACTGCGCACAGAACACATGCTCACGGACAACTCGAGATACATTTTTTTGTGTAATGTATTTTTCATTAATTTACAAGAGGGGGGTCATTTTTATTCGTTACGTTTCTTTTAACAGTTTTTCAGTGGTTGTGTGTTTTTTTTTTTCTTTTTTTAAGTATTTTTCTGAGGGTCATTGTCGATCAATGCCGTACCCTGTTTTTTTTTCTATTTTTTCCCGGTTTTCCCTCTAAATTATCTGCCTAATTGAGAGGCCGAAAAAATTAAAAAAAAAAAAAATCTCATTCCCGTATAACAAGTGTTCATATCTCACAGAGGGTACGAGTTCTCATAGCTGTAGTCGTGTATCTATAGGTCTACTGCATTGATTGGTGAGCACCAGGAGGAGGGTAAACAGACCAAACAAGGCAAACTCCAAACTTACCGTCATTACCTAGTAATAAAAAAAAATAAAAATATGTAATGACATGCATCGGTTCGTATTTAATTAGGTAGAAAGCGTTCGCCTTTGCTTCAGTTCAGTTTAACAACATTTTGAAAAAACAAAAAAAAACAAATAAATAAAATCCATCCTCCATTATTTAGATACATAAAAAGCTTACAACCGTAAACAGAAAAAATTTATTATGCAATGTGTTTTTAGTATTTTTAGTTTGTAACAAACAGCAACAAAACGGAGAAAAAATTTTGCGGAAAAGTCACGTTAGCACGTGCAAATGTGAGTTTAAAAAGTTCCCCGTATCTGATTCTCGTAAAATTGTTCAAAATTACAGTATCTAAAGTGTGAAGAGGATATGCATGAGCATACTCGTACTCGTACTCGTACTCGTACACAGAGAGTGATTTTCATTTTCCTTTATTTTTTTTCCCCCCGATGAAGTATTGTAGTTTCCGGATGCATTGAAGGGAAATGGATTTGGGTTGGAACAGGTAAGGTGAGACTACTAAAAGAGTTCACTGAAAAGAGAAGCATTCAAATTGAGGGTAGTAGCAGAAGTAGCTGATTTTAAAGGCAACGCATCTAACGTCCTCAAAAAAAAACACCCTACTGTGCTCAAGGTCTAACCTATTTATCAATGCATATCACATCGATTCGTGATCCTATATCACACTTGCATGTACTCGTACTCGTATCTTTGTGGATGAGGCTATAAATCTTCATGGGGAGTCTCTTCGGATAGATACTCCTATGAACGATCAAAAAGTGCATCGTCGGCGCCGTCAACAGTGCTAGAATGGACACAGTCACTACTTGTATTCTCGATAAGGGAACGATATATGAATACTGCAAGCGAAACAAAGTGCAGACTCGTATACTCGTACTCGTATGCATTCATTTTCCTTGCAATTTTGCATGACTTAGATACAATTCGATTCGATTCGAAAATAAAAGAAAAAAATCATATAAAATGTATCTCGAGCGCTGACATAATCCCCTACAATGAGGTGGCAGCAGCGGGGGGAAAAAATAAATAAAAATGAAACGAAACGTGTGTATAAATTCTTCGCGCGATAAGATGGACAAATCCAAACCGGGTGCTGTAGAGAGACTGAGCACTATAAAGATGCTTGAACTGTGTGTCATGAAATGCCAATAATATTTTTGTTATTTTCAACGTACATCCATACATTCGTACATACATATGTGCCTATCAAATACAAGTATTTTATTTTATTTTTTATTCTTGTCGCATGTTTTCCTCCGCTGAACTTGAAAGGGAAGAAATTGTACGGCCAAACAAATGGGTTGACATTTAAATGTGTATCTCAAGATGATTTTTGTTTTTTTTTTCAGCGTCTTTTCTTGCTTATAAAAAATACGCAGATTTACATATTTTTATGTGAGCTACCATTCAGTTCTATTTGTCATTGGGTTTACTCCCAAATCTGAGGGTTGTGGGCAGTTGTTTATATTTCAATTTAAACTGAATCTTCAGTCTAAATGCCAGAGATAAAAGACACATTTTGTTATTTCAATTGAGCTTTTCAAAACATTTGACATGATTTAGAGTATCTTTATGTGGAAAATTGGGTTGAAGTCATTGTATTGTAGAAGGGAATTAAAGAAGTTTTGTGCTGATTTTTGAGGGGGAGTAAGAGTACCTGTATAGATCCAGAAGATTATCATACTCGTACATCATTCCATGTAGAAAGTTTCCTTGTTCCAGATACCCTATTTCCCACATCGAGGCATGAAATCTTAGAATTGGCATCACTTATTGCTTTCGTATGTGCGAGCGTTGTCTGAAAAGTTTCCGACCGCAACGTAAAGGTAGCGGCACTCGTCAATAAAAACTAGTGAATGCTAGTTGTGCATCTTTTGACAGTTTCTTACCGAAGTTTCAGTCATTTGGGACGCGTAGTTTTTAGTTGACAGTCGTTTGAGTGAGTCGATGTGAGTGTTTTTTTTGTGAAAATGGAAAAAATTGAGTATCGAGCTGTTGTTAAATTCTTGTTTTTGAAAGGCAATACGCTCTGTGTATGGGAACTCTGCACCATCATTTACCACAGTGAAATTTTGGGCAGCTTGGGAGATGATGAACGTTCGGGACGTCCAAAAACTGCAACCACTGACGATAACATTGCTAAAGTTCACCAAATGGTGTTAGACGACCGCCGAATTAAAGATAGTTGAGGTTATGAAAATGTCCAAAGAACGTACTTGTTACATATTAAATCAAGATTTAGGCATGAGAAAACTGTCCGCGTGTTGGGTGCCGCGTTTACGAGGGACGTTCAATATATTCGAAGGAAAATGCGAATTCAATTTAAATTGTTTTTATTTTTCAATATAATCTCCCCTAACATCAATGCGTTTGTTACATCTTGAGATAAGCTTTTTTAAACCCCCAAAAAAATAAATTTCCTCTTTCTCTGCAAAATACCCATTTATTGCCGACTTGAGTTCTTCATCATCCGAAAATCTTTTTCCACGAAGACATTTTTTCAAATCCGGAAACAGGAAACAATCACTAGGGGCAAGGTCTGGACTATAGGGTGGGTGTTGGATTTCTTCGAAACCACAATCTCGCGCAGCAGCCTTGGAAACTCGCGCCGTGTGAACAGGAGTGTTGTCATGAAGAAGCAACACACCCGCTGCGAGTTTACCCCGTCTTTTCTTTTTAATTTCCTCCCGCAAATTATGCGTTGATGGTTTCACCTTTTTTTTGTACTCAATGAGCAAGATTCCCTTTGAGTCCCAAAAGACTGTGGCCATGAGCTTCCCGGCAGACGGAGTGACTTTGAACTTCTTCGGGGGGTCTGTTCCTTTTTTATGCCACTGCATGGACTCTTGTTTGCTTTCAGGGTCATAGTGGTGGACCCATGTTTCGTCCCCAGTAACAATTCGATCCATAACACCGTCCGCGTTCTCACTACACATCTCCAAAAGCTCTCTACAGCATGCGATTCTCACTTTTTTCTGAGGCGCTGTGAGCATTCGTGGCACCCACCTTGCACTGACCTTTGAAAGGTTAAGATGGTCATAAAGAATGGTGTGAATGGTACCAATTGAAAGCTTGGTGATCTCTGCCATCATTTTCACCTTTATTCGGGCATCCTCAAGAACAAGTTTTTCGACTTCTTTGATGCTTTCTCCCGTACAAGCAGTAGCCGGGGCGCCGGAGCGGGGATCGTCTTCAATGCTCTCTCTGCCTCTCTTGAACTCACTTGACCACTTTTGCACAGTTGATAATGAAGGTGCGGAACCCTGGTAAACAGCCACCATCTCTTCATGAATAGTTTTTTGACTTTTTCCTTGCTTAGTGAGAAATTTAATTACAGCGCGATGCTCAATTTTCACCATCATCGTCTCAGTTGCCCTTATGATTCTGTTTAACTAGAGATAAAACGCGAATTAATAACCACATTTATATGAAATTTTACATGAATGCACTAAAATAATAGTATTACTTGAAATAACTTTGAAATAAGTCAATTTATATATACAATCACAGCTTCACCCCGATACCGAGAATATGTTGAACGCCCCTCGTACTTACGTTAGACCAAAACCGTGTTCGAATGAACATTTCCAACGCTCTGGTGGAGCAGTTTATTCGCAATAAATCCGAGTTTTAGCGCCGATTAATTACTGTAGATGAAACTTGGATTCACCATTATACGCTCGAAACAAAAATTCAGTCGAAACAGTGGACTGGAAAGGGCGAGCCGGCTCCAAAAAAAAGCAAAAACTGTTTTTTCGGCTGGGAAAGTGATGGCGACTATTTTTTTGGGATAGTAAAGGAGTTATATTAATCGATTATCTTCAAAAAGGAAAAACCATTACAGGAGCATACTACGCATCATTACTTGCCAAGCTGAAGGATGAAATTGCGGAAAAACGGCCACATTTGCAGAAAAACAAAATTCTGTTTCACCAAGACAACGCGCCGTTTCACACCTCTGCGGTTGCCATGGCGAAAATCCATGAATTATGGTTTGAACTGCTTGACCATCCGCCTTATTCACCAGATCTAACCCCAAGCGACTTCTTTTTGTTCCCTCATCTAAAAACTGCGCTCGGAGGACAGAGATTTTCGTCAAATGAGGAGGCAATCACCTTCGTGAACAATTATTTTGCAGAGAAAAACGCCAAGTAAAGGGTTTTCCAATAGGGACTTGACAACTTTGAATTTAATTTGTGAACGCACTCTTTCACTAATCATCAAACTGTCACTGTCACTGTCAATTTATTCAGTAAACTCAACATTTTCATCATAGTAAAGTACACGAATAAGCAACGTCTGCAAATTATAAAAATTTTCTACCGAAATTCGGAGTCGGTGACTGCGACTTTAAGAGCCCTAGTAGACAGGCAATAACAAGTTTAGTGCAAAAATTTGAGTCCACATATTCGTTGTGTGATGTTGCCGTGTCAGTGAGACAACGGGTTGGTCGAAGTGTCGAAAATATCGCTGCCGTTCAGGCGTCCGTAGCAAACGATCCAAATCAGTCAATTCCACGGCGTTCTCAAGAATTGGGCATCGCTCAGACCACATTATGGCGTATTTTGCGTAAGGATCTTGGTTTACACCCATAAAAGATCAAGCTGACTCAAGAATTGAAGCCGATGGACCATTTGAAGCAACGTACGTTCTCCGATTGGGTTCTGGAAAAGATGCGCCAAGATGATGAAGTTCATTTTTTGCTCAATGGGTTCGTCAATAAGCAAAATATGCGTTATTGGTCGGGTGAAAATCCACATGTACTTCATGAATTACCACTTCATCCACAAAAAATAACTGTTTAGTGCGGTTTGCATGCCGGCGGCGTTATTGGGCCATATTTGTTCGTTGACGATAATGATCGTCACGTTACTGTGAATGGTCAGCGCTATCTCGCCATGATCACCGATTATTTTTGGTCCGAATTGAAAGATATGGACTTGGACTACATGTGGTTTCAACAGGATGATGCCACAGCACACGCTAGCAATCGATTTATTGAAGAGTAAGTATGGTGAGCGTGTTATCTCAAGACATGGGCCAGTCAATTGGCCGCCTCGTTCGTGCGATTTAACGCCGCTTGACTATTTTCTGTGGGGCTACGTTAAGTCATTAGTTTATGCCAACACACGGACGACGTTGGAAGAGCTCAGAGCCAACATTGAACGCGAAATAGCGGCCGTTTCGGCCGAAATGTGTGGCCGAGTTGTTGAAAATTGGGTCCAACGAATCGACCGCTGTGGCCATATGAACGAAGTCGAGTTCCATTCATAAATGTATTGATTGTACTTCAAGCCGATATTAAAGTTTTTGAAATATCTCAAATGGTTTGCGTTTTATTTAAAAAAGAAAGTTGTCAAGTCCTTATTGGAAAGCCCTATACTATTTGGACGGGTTAGAGAGATGGGAGCATCGCTGGGAGAAGTGTATATGTATCATTGTCCGATCGGCAACTTTTCAGACAACCCTCGTATTTCCTGAGATTGTAGGGTGATTTTCGATTAGAAGATTGTCGGTTTTTCATTGTGCCACTTTATTCACTTTCAAATTACGGTCTACTCGTATATTTCTCCGGCCATTTAAACAAATCAAAGTAAGAGCATGCCTATGAAACCCCCTAAAACTCGCATCTACATACATTTTTACAGCAAATACATGCTTATGGAAGGTAAAAAAAGAATAGGATTTCCCTTAAAAATGTAAAATTCAACTCTGAAGATATCAAATTAACCCTTTCCTGTATTTCTAGCCAACAGAAACATTTTTTTTCTCTGCAAAGTTAAAATGTGGTTACACTCTCCCCGCCACATCGGATGTGGAAATAAAATACACGTACCTATGCACGAGTATCTTAAGACATACGTTTGCACAAAACAAAAAAAAAAACATAAATCCATTAGGATAGGTGGAATAAATTCATTCGGCGGATAAACAAACTTTTTCTCTTTCCCACTCTTTCCGACCATGTTCTGCAGCAATCTTTTCCATCTCTCTGTATCGAAATCATGGATGTTAGATACTTTTGTTTTTTGTATCTTAACATATCTATTAAGTTAGTCAATGGAATTTTATATGCTCATTGGTAAAATGTATCCCCGGCTGGTTCTCTTTTTAACACCAAAAACCCGTAAAGTATCGGCTTGAATCTGTTTGGTTGTTGTTCTTCTTCTTTTTTTTTTTGGTTTTTTTTCGGAATTAAATTTATTACTTCGCATATTGATTTGCATTTGCAGAGGTTTCTGTTTGTATAGGGAGGACGAAAAAAAAAAAAAAAAAAAAACCAACAAAAATACGACCAAACTCAACCGCAAACACTCAATAAAAATTTTATGAACACTCCTGGTTGTGAGGAGAAAAACACAAAACGATTTTTCCTTAAAGCCTCCTCAACACAGTAGCCCTTATACCAAACCAACACACACACAAAAGGGAATCTCTCTAGGGACGATCCTCAAGGCGTGTAAAATACAGACCTCCTACTCATTCCTCTTAAAACAGGAGCAGCATCCAGTGGTTTTTTTTTTTTTAGATATATCTGCATAGATACCATAATAGATATAAGGATAAGAATCAACTATGTGTACGAACACGCATATATAAATAATAAATTGGCAGAGAAAATACTCTTCACTTTGTCAGGATATACTAAATGTTAGATACGAATACAAGTATGCATATACCCATATACCAACTTGTTGGATGTTATTTTTCAGTTTGTAGATTCCTTTTTCCTCTGGCCTTTTCTCATGCTCTCACAGATGGTTTTTTTTTTGGGTTGAAATTTATAGCAGTTAACCGTCTGGCCCCTTAAGGATACGTACTGAAGTGAAACTCCTTTTTAGTGGCCCATAGTGTTGTTTTGGATCTGACATTGACTTTTTCATTTTGTTTTTCTACCCTCTCTTCGGTTGTTAAGAGTCGAAGGGAAAACAAATTTAAATTGCTAAATGCCGCATACGTCTCAGTAGGGTTAGGTTGTAAAATCCTTTTTCCCCAAAATATTTTATGTAAATTTTAACCATCTTCTAAGCCCATATTTTGTAGTCGTATCTTTTAAAAGAATTTCAACTCACGTGTATTTTGTTTTTCTTTTGCAGGATAATCAATTAATCGATCAATTCGTAAGACTCTTGAAAAATCTGTCAAATCTCATCGAACAGAAGGACAACTGAACGTCAAATCTAACAGAATGGCGTCATCATTTACATCATCATCATCGCTACGATCATACCTATTCTCGGTGATCTTTCTCCTTGGAGTTATGAGTATTTCGGCATTAGCTAACTGCCCATCTGGTTGTCAATGTGACGACGATACTCTCGTGGTAACATGCGGCGAAGGACATCTAGACGTACTACCGATCGCACTGAATCCATCAATCCAAAGGCTAGTGATCAAGAATAATCGAATCAAAACGATCGACTCATCGATTCAGTTTTATGCTGAGCTAACGTTCCTTGATTTGTCCTATAATCACTTGGTGACAATACCACCAAGAACATTTGCCTATCAAAAGAAACTACAAGAGTTGCATTTAAATCATAACAAGATCGGCTCGATCAGTAATAAGACTTTTATGGGACTTGCATCGTTGACAGTGCTAAATTTGAGAGGGAACTTCCTCGCAGAACTCGAACAGGGTACGTTTTCTCCTTTGACAAAGTTGGAGGAATTGAATTTAGGACAAAATCGAATAAGTCACATCGATCCGAGTGCCTTTAATGGCATGTCAAACTTAAGAGTTCTCTATTTGGATGATAATACTTTAACAACAGTGCCATCTACACAGACATTCCAAGCAATGCCAAGTTTAGCTGAACTATTTTTGGGTACAAATTCATTTGTGACCATACCATCGGGTGCCTTCGAGGATTTGAAGGGCCTTACCCGACTGGATTTAAAAGGAACTGGACTTCAAAACATATCGCATGATTCTCTTCGTGGACTCGAGGGTGTGAGAATTCTCGATCTTTCAGATAATCGACTGCAGAAAATTCCAACTTTAGGTCTGAGCCATCTAGAGAGGCTCGAAGAACTGTCATTGGGACAGAATGACTTTGAAGTTGTGATGGAGGGAGCTTTTGTGGGTTTGAAAAATCTTCGAAGATTAGAGATCTCTGGTGCTCTACGATTAAAAAGAGTCGACAATGGCGCATTTGCGACAAACACAAATTTGGAATATCTCAATCTGTCATCGAATAAAATGCTAACTGATGTGCAGGAAGGTGCTCTTAGTGGCTTACCACATCTGAGACATGTGATTTTGAAAGAAAACGCTTTGACAACATTAGCAGAAGGTCTCTTCCCATGGAATGATCTCCACACAATGGATCTATCTGACAATCCAATGACCTGTGATTGCCGAGTACTATGGTTGAGAAATTTATTAGTTTCTAAAAACACCTCGAACGATGCTATTGCTAATGTGCTCTGTGAATACCCGGAACGACTAAAGGAAGACAACCTCAAGAACCTATCCCCATCGTTGCTTGGTTGCTCACACAACGATCCTAAAAAACAGGCCATGATTGGTGCTCTACTTGTTGGGTCGGCTGCAACAATTACCGCCCTCGCATTGATTCTCTACAGATGTCGAAGGAAAATTCGTGAATTTCTTAAAGGCGGCTGGGGTAACTCGGCTCTCGGTCGAAAGGAAAGAGAATATCAGAAAACATTCTCCGATGAAGACTACATGTCACGCCATCAACATCCATGCCTAGGTATTCATTCACAATTCCCACAGACGAACACCTACAATCCGCATCATCAACAATTCGGTGTTGGGCCAATACCGGTAACGGAGCTATAGCTAGAAGCACCACCCCCACCTCCCCGAGGTCGGGGTGCCTCGAATCAAACCCTACAACTACTTCAAGTACCAACATCGACCGTCCTCAATGGCAATGGACCATCCCCCCAACCACCAACCGATAATTCCTCGTTTGTGCAGCTCAGCCAAATCCACCTAATGACCAACAATGCCAAAAACAACAAATTGTCCTCATCCCAAGACAATTGCAATGGCACCAATCAAAACCACTACAGCCAGCCATTACCAATCATACCAAATGGCAAGTCATCCACCACCGATCGTCACATAAGGCTCAATCAGGATCACTTCAATCACAATCACTATGGCAGCAACGGTAAACACCATACAATCGATCCGAATTACATTCACAATAATTCACATTACTCGCTGCCACTTGATCATGATGTTGAGCCGCCGAGTCCTACGCCAACACCACCGCCACCAGCGTTACCAATGCGAAACGGTAGCATCGGTATGATTCACAATAGCAATACGACGGGTCGTCGATCGTTCAACAACAATAATGGCAACATTATCAATAATAACAACAGCCTTCGTCACTATCACTGATGACAGGGGTGGATGGCTTTTGAATACTACTCACCGACCATCCGTTAAACTGACATCTGACACCTGTCAACTGTCAATACTGTCATCTGTCAGAAAAAAAAACTTGTCAAAAAGTTCGAACTGACTTTTAAAAAGAGAGAGAAAGATAGAAAGGCGAAAGCAACAAAATAATATTCACACTGTGGTGCCAGAGACATACATTTGTTCTACGGACAAAGAGTTCTTCTTTTCTTTTGTTTATTTTCAAACAAATTATATTAATTATAACTTTTGAGTTTTTCTGTAAAATATTGTAAAAAAAAACAAAAAAAACAATACGGATAGGAGGAGGATCACCCAAGCAAGCATGGACTAAAGTAGAACACACACACACTATCCCCCACATAGTGTGCTGTAGGATTTAGAGACTATATTTATAGATACACTATGTTTAAGTACACTTTTCTTAATTTTTTTTTTCTATTTTTTTTTTCATTATGAAAACATTTTGTAAATAAAATTTTCAAAAAACAATTTCAAAACAAAACAAAAACCAAGAAAATATTGAAAAAAAAGACACGATAATTCCAGTGATGCTAAATTTTAAGTTACAATTAAAACTAAAATTAAACACTTAAAAAATAAATTGAAAATCCAGACAAAACAAAAAACGGAATTCCCTCATTGTAAATACTGAATGAATTGTTTTCTTATTTTTATTTTCTATTTCTTAATGTAACTGTATAAATAAAAATAAATTAAACAAATTTGGACTGCTGAAGAGAAGAAGAGAAATTTAACAAAAAAACGAAAATTCAAAAAATCTGTATTATGTCATATTATGTTTTTATTTTTTAATTTAATTTTTAAGTATTTGTCCTTAAAAAAAAGCATCGGATACACAAATAGATAGTCCAAAAGAGAAAACGCAAAAAAAAAATTAAGGAGAGTATGTATAAATTTGAGGAGAGAAGACGAGATGAAAATCGATGTAAAAAACAAAGCAAAACAAACTTATAAGCAAAAATGAAATGAAATTTGATAATTTATTAAATGTGAAAAAAAAAACAATTAAATATTTTTGTTTTTATTTTACGTTGGCATTTGATTTGTGGTTTTGGCTTTTAGTTGCGCTTTTTCTTGTTGTGATTTTGATTTTTCAGTTGCTTTGATTGTTTGGTGTTTTCATTTTGAAATGGGCGTCTGGGGAAAGCCGTGCAAGATCAGGTAAGTGACTTGATTGATGTTGGTTGTAAGCTGTAGAAGTTCACATATAGAGCGCAAACGGCTCGGTAGACTGTGACACAATCTACCGAGCCGTTTGCGCTCTATATGTGAACCTCTACATCACCCCCCTCCCAGAAAGCTGTCAGCTGTTGTGAAAAATGGTTTAAGTCTGTCAATTGAAATCGTTATTGGTCGTCCTAATTTCTCAATCACAAATTGTTTTCTAAGGCGCCTAATAACTTTATAAGGGCCTTCATAAGGTGATTCTAGGCTTTGTTTTACCCTATCAGTTCTTATCAAGACGTAGCCGCAGGTGTATAAATTTTTATGGATGTGGATGGATGTTTTGGTTTTCCGGGTTTCGAGTGTTGTGTTTGGTATGTTTTTGTAGAATGTTTTGAGTTGTTCGATTAGTTTAAATTCATCATTGTCTTTACTAGTTGATGAGGACAAATCATGTGGAACTTTAATGTTTTCTCCGTATAAGAGTTCGGCAGGAGTGTGCTTTAAATCTTCTTTAATCGAGGTGCGAATGCCTAACAGTATTAACGGAAGCATCTGTGTCCAGTGTTGTTTATTTCCAGATGATCGAATTGCTGTTTTGAGTTGGCGGTGAAACCTCTCTACCATGCCATTGGCCTGTGGGTGGTAGGCGGTGGTGCGAATGCGCGACATCCCAAGGACTTTGCTAAGTTCCCTAAATAGTTTTGATTCGAACTGCGACCCTTGGTCCGTGGTGATAGTATTGGGAACTCCAAACCTTGAAACGTGTTCACGGACATAGGTACTCGCAATCGTATCTGCATTTATATCTCGAATGAGATATGTCTCTGTCCATCTGGAGAATCTGTCTACAATGTATTATAGCCGTTTGATGGAGGCAGTGGACCGACAATGTCCATGTGTATGTGCTGAAATCGTCCTCCAGGTATATTTATATTATCGCATGGCGATTTAGTGTGTCTAATGACTTTTTCTTTTTGGCATGGAATACAATTCCTCGCCCAGGTATTGATGTCGCTGTTCATTTTGGGCCAAAAGTATATCTTTTTAATTTTATTGCGCGTGGCGCGAATTCCTGGGTGGTCGAGAGAATGTATTGAATGAAACATAGATTTTCGTTTGTTTTCGGTAATATATGGTCGGTTGTTGTTGGTGGAGGTTTCACACAATAAGGGTAGGTATTTTAATAGCTTCTAGCTTGATTTTGGATTTTGTGAGTTTATTACACCTAAGTGCTGTCAGTTCTTTGTCGTCGGCTTGTGCCTTAGCAAGGTCTTCGATACCAGGGATGACCAGCTCAATTGAGTCTGTATTTGGTCGTGATAGGGTGTCGGTTACGACATTTAATGAGCCTTTGACATATTTTATATCATTTGTGAACTGGGATATAAAATCGAGTTGTCGCTCTTGTCTGGGACTGCGTTTGGTTTTGGTGGTTAAGGCTGTAGTGAGAGGTTTGTGGTCTGTGAAGACGCGAAAATCTTGGCCTTCGACAAAGTTCTGAAAGTGTTGGATAGCTAGGTAGATTGCGAGAAGCTCTCTATCGAATGATGAATACCTAGATTGTGTGGGCGAAAGCTTTTTGCTGAAGAAGGCGATTGGTTCCCAATGATCCCCCCTCAATTGCTATATTACAGCTCCAACATCGGTGGTTGATGCATCAGTGGTGATGCTAAGTGTAGCATTTTCTATGGGATATGTGAGAAGGGTTGCTTCAGCCAGTTTTTGCTTTGCTTTTGTGAAAGCCTCTTGACAGTTTGTCGGCCATGTAAAATTCTTTTGTGAGTTCTTAATTTTGGAAATGGTTGTTAAATGGTTATAGATTGGTATTAAAGTTCTTGCGAGATTGGGTATACAGCGATGATAATAATTGAGCATAACTAAGAATCGTTGCACATTTTTAATCGATTTTGGCTCAGGAAAGTTACGTATTGCCTTCACTCGTTCTTGTGATGGTTGGATTCCCTCTTTCGAGATTTCAAATCCCAAGAACTGTAGTGTGGATGCACCGAATACGCATTTGGAAGATTTTATGCAAAAATTTTTAGGCCAGATTTAGACAGACGTCGGAACAAAATACCAAGGTGGCTTTCGTGTTCCTTTTCCGATTTGCTAGCGACTAGGATATCGTCTACGTAGACGAATATAAAGTCGAGGGCTCTTGTGACTTGGTGTATGAAGCGTTGGAACGTTTGTGCCGCGTTTCGAAGGCCGAATGGCATATGCGTGAATTCAAATAGGCCAAATGGTGTTGTTACTGCGGTTTTGGGCACGTCTTCCGGTGCCATAGGAATATGATGGTATGCGCGAACGAGATCGATTTTTGAGAAAATGGTGCATCCATCGAGGATGGTGGTCACGTCATGGAGATGAGGTAGTGGGTACCTGTCAGGGATAGTGATTGCGTTTAGCATTCTATAGTCCCCGCATGGTCTCCAATCGTTTGCTTCCCGTTTAGGTGCCATGTGTAAAGGTGATGCGCAAGGTGACGAAGATGGTCTGCAGATTCCCATTTGCACCATGTAGTCGAATTCTTCTCTCGCTATTTTAAGTTTGGCGTTGTTTAAACGTCTAGGTCGAGAGTGCGGAAGCGGTCCTTCTGTAAGGATGTGGTGCGTGACTGTGTGCTTTACCGGGAAGTTGAAATCAGGAGTTTCCAGTAGTGATGGAAACTGTTTCAAGATGTTATTATACCTCTGTTCAAGAGCGAAAAAACGATTACCTGAATTCTTTTCCTGCGAGTCATGTTTTCATGTTGGGGAACGGTCGAACACGGTGGATGCGGTAGCAATTCGCACCGTAATTCATGCAATTTGGCCACGACGATTCCAGATGAGTGAGTTGCTGCGTTGTTGTGGTGGAACAACACATTTTCCCTCTGCAGCCGTACCTATGTTAATTTCTTATAAAATTGATTCAATAATTGTCTGTAGTACTGCCCTGGAATCCTTGTCCATAAGCATTATTCTCTTCGAATCCCAAAAAAATCGTTCACAGCCGATGGGACAGTCTTTGCCTTCTTTGAAGCAGACTCACCTGATTGCTTGATCTCTAACGTGTAGCGATGGATCCAGGTTTCATCAACCATGACGACCTGATGCAAAAACTCCTGCGGATTTAACTTTAACAGCTCCTAATGAGCAATCGCGAAAACCCCACAAGTATCGTAGCCATAACCTTTCCAGTGGTTGACAACGTACTTGCGTGTTTCAGAGCAGCTTCGCCTGGTGGCTTGGTCTCTAACATTTAGTAATGGATCCAGGTTTCATCAACTGTGACAGCCTGATGCAAAAACTGCGAATTTCGCTTTAAGATGTCCTAGGCCTCGAAGTTGACAGCCGTATCCGGTTGTTGTTCACTGTCAGCAATCGCGAAAATTCCAGTCGATGACAACGTACTTGCGTTCTTCAGAGCAGCTTCGCCTGGTGGCTTGGTCTTTAACGTTTAGCAATGAATCCAGGTTTCATCAACTGTGACGACTTCATGCAAAAACTGCGAATTTCGCTTTAAGATCTCCTAAGCCTCGAAGTTGACAGCCGTATCCGGTTGTTGTTCACTGTCAGCAATCGCGAAAATTCCAGTCGATGACAACGTACTTGCGTTCTTCAGAGCAGCTTCGCCTGGTGGCTTGGTCTTTAACGTTTAGCAATGAATCCAGGTTTCATCAACTGTGACAGCCTGATGCAAAAACTGCGAATTTCGCTTTAAGATGTCCTAGGCCTCGAAGTTAACAGCCGTATCCGGTTGTTGTTCACTGTCAGCAATCGCGAAAATTCCAGTCGATGACAACGTACTTGCGTGTTTCAGAGCAGCTTCGCCTGGTGGCTTGGTCTTTAACGTTTAGTAATGGAGTCAGGTTTCATCAACTGTGAAAATCGTAGCCATGATTCACCTTGTCGTTTGGTCTATAGTGTGTAGTAATGGGTTCAAAATTCATCAACGGTGACGGCTCGACCCAAAAACTACTGCGTTTTCCTCTTAAAGAGCACGAAGTTGACAGTCGTATTGGCATGTTGTTCACTCTGAGCAATCGCGAAACTAATGGAACCCACATCTTTCTCATACTTAACTTATCACGTCGAATTTTGAATGACGTTCAGTACGATCCGCCTATAACCTCTGGTCAGCCAGAATCATGCCACGAACCTGTTTACCGATTTACCGATTACAACATGTCACATGTTCTTCTTCTTTTTCTTCTCAATTTTTCCGGCCCAAAAATATAAATGGAATTACGGTTCGGTATTGCTCTTTTTCCGTTGTATCAAAAAACACCAAACACTCTTTTCGAAGATGGAAGTAGTCGATGGTAATGCCAATTGTCCTTAGCAACGCCACCTGTCTTTAAGAACCGGTACCTTGTATAACAATCTCTCGAAGATTGTAGCGATTTTTTTTGGAAAAGAACATAACCATATCTCCCAGCATACCGCTTATTCAATATGAAATTGGAGTTCTTGGACAAGCCCAATCAACCCAAGGTTTTCAGATTGTGGCATGTCTCGGCTTATATTCGAAGTCGAACCACTTTCTTACTGATCTAGGAACAAGAGGAATAAAAGCACTTAAAAAACCATTTCTAGGCTGAAAAAAAAACGGCTATTTTTGCTATTCCATCAACCCTACTCTCGAAGTAGGCTTTGTTTTGAAAGCCGTCAGTTCGACCCTGAAATGAGAGTGAATCCCTTTCTTCTCTGTCTAAGATTATACAAATGCATATGAATCGTCAGCTCATGAAATATCTTGAGAAATGAAATAGCCTTTGTGTTCGACTATACCGTCATGATATGTCTCAGCATAAAGCGGTATCAAATGACAGCCCATTCAGCGAGATTTGTAATGAAGGAAACAAGTGGAAATCTGAAGGAGCTAGAACCAGTGAATAAGGTGGATGAGGTAAAACTATCCAGCCAAATCTGCGCCTTCAATGATGTATGATTTATTAGTTCCGCACCTTTTTCTCTTATATACGTAGATATTAGAATTAATAGCTATGCCAGCTGGAAGAGGCTCGTATTATACGATTCGTATATCGGAATCAAAACCTTTTCTTCGTTGAGACCTCCCTTGGAGACTATTTTCGGTGCACCCCCGTTTTGTTTCTTGATCGTTTTCGGCTGACATTGTCGTAGTCAACCTATTTTTGGTCCCCAGTGATGAAACATTTGAAATCAAATATTCGGATAATAAGTGCTGGAGTATCCCAAGGTTCCATTCTGCCTCCGTCACTCTTTAATTACCATTAATGTCAATTGTCTCTTACCTCTAATTCAATAGTTTTTAGCTAATGCCAGTAGACCCTAATTTTTATGTTCTCCTTCTGACTCACATTTTCATTTTCGGCAATAGAAGGGAAGCTCTCGGTATGTGTGTTAATGAGAACCTATGAATAATATTGTAGGTTACCATGGCAATAGGTGGTGGATGTCGCCAAAAATGCGACGAAGTGATTAGTTTGCATGAAGTGATGTAAGTTTGACCGTGGAAAGTAATTTCCACATCTGGCAAAATGCTCCTAAGACCTTTCTGCACTTGCTAGATAAGATCCAAAACTGTGCCATAAAACTCACAAGTGACACTAATATCACATAGACAATTAACACCTTCGATCATCGGCGAAATACCTGCTGTCTTATCTTGTTGTATCGGTATTTTCATCACCAGTTCTCTATCGAAATTGCTAGTAGCACTCCGCTCCTTCAAAACCTATAAGTGTAATACCCACCTCGTTGCTCATCAGTTAACCCTCAAACCTACTCTCAGACGTGCTTTGGAATATTGTGATTCCTTCCTAATACGTAAAACCCGCTTATGAATGCCCTGCCGCGGTCCTTATTTCCGAGACATTATAACCTGCGAACATTCAAAACCAACGTACATATCATACATCGGTATCTCTGTTTCTTTCCCCCTAATCTTCTTCGCCTGCGCTGCGTGGAAGGGTGCACAAAATTACTTGAGCAAATCTTCTGTTCTATTCATCTGTTTGCCTACAATGCACCTTAACTATCATCAACGACATATACGAGTACAATGAAGTCTGTGAACTGCTTGCGATCGTTCCTAATGTAAAAGTAAATTAAAACACGTAGTCCTAAGTCCGAAATTTACGGTATGGTCTGAGTTGTTTAACTGTTTCCGCTGCTGATTATTATTTTAAATCTCGGACAATGACGGCAATATCAGACATAAGCTTAGCCCTTACCTAAGAAAGATCTGACTTATTTGAAAATCAAAGGCTTACTTTGCAGGCGCAAGGTTAATTTCGCAGTTTTATTGTATCTTTTGCTCTCTTCAAGAAAGAGTATGAAGACCACGAGTTTTCAACCGCTTATTGTGATTTGGAATAGGTTGCTGAAACTCCGAAACCTTCTCTGACCAAAGGAACTGGGTTAAGCAATAAAGATTTTTGCCGCTCACATCATCACGAGCTGAAATAAACTACCTTCAAGTTCCAGCCGCTTCAAAAACAAACAGTCAGAGGTGCCATTTAGTTGTTGTTGGCTAGATTCATCACATATCTGATATGAAGCTGAACACATATTCAGTATCGATTTGAAACTCTATCCTCGGATTAACATAGGACCTTTCGTAACTTCTTAAGTTAATGGCGGGCAGTTCAGGCACATTCCTTCAAAAATATTGCGCAGGGATATTAGCTAAACCTCAGTTGACCCATAGAATCTTCGTTCTAAAATGGAAAGCTATACCTCTGTGTTTTCTATCTACAGACCATGTCCTTCTTTGTTTGAAACTCCCCATCATGCCTATATTTGGCTGTGTATTTTCGCTAAGCCAGGGATGTGGACATTTGGTTGATATGACTACGTGAGGTGCAAGATATCGGCCATGGGATTTAAATGATTTTTGACAGAAAAGTTCCTAAAGATCTCTCAAGCTTATAGGGGTTTAATGATTGGGACGACATTTGAACCATTTGACTTCCAGGTTGTGAGGATAATCCTCTAAAATCCAGACATCCAATTGACTAAAAGAGTGATCCCGACGTTTGTAATGTAGTGGACCTGATGTAATGTCTAAATTTCTATTGTATAATACATCTCTTGTGGAAGATGGCGACATTTAGTCTCCACAATTGTAGATAGAAAGATAAATTGATCTTTTATCTCAGCTTGTCTTGTATTTTCTTTTATCCCAGACTTCCATATATCCTTTGCTTTCATCTTCCTCTTGGCGCTTCTTGAATGTATAAAAGGTCTTTGTTGCCGAAGTCTCATCTGGCTGAAATCAGGTCTTAAACCGGCCAACCTCGAGAAACTTCATCTAGCCAACACCATTTAGTCAGAAGTCAAAGCTAAGAAAACTATACTCCAGATCCTTTAAAGGGATTGAAGTCAGTGAAAAGTCCCGTGAAAATATATATACTTTCGTTGCGTTCAACTGTGTAGTGGTGTTCACGTAAATGTTAAGTACAAAACTGCGCCTTTCAAGAAGAGATTACACTTACATTACATCAAGTTGAAGGATATAACCACCCAGACATCTCTCTATTCCGTCGCGTCCTATAGAAATTCTAACGAATAATTTCCAATTTAAAGGAGAATTTTCATCAAGTCAAGGTTCCTCTTGTTTGCTTAAACAAACATGTATGCAAAAGAAACTGGTATTCCCTTCTCATCACATGGTTTTCATTCAAGCAGGGACGAATTTTTTCGCTCTATCTGTCTGGAATCGACCCTACATCTCACTCGGTGTAAATATTAAAAAAGCAAACAAATGAAAGTAATGAAAATTTTCCAGCTGATGTTTTCATAGCGTAGCACCAGCTCTCAGCAAACGTTTTTTTTTTAAATGGCATTTGCCTTGAATTTATGCACTCTCTCAACGACCAAGCATCCTTTTTCATTCTTCTGAAAAACTCTAATAAAATACCAAATCTTCTCCACTCTATCCAGAAAAGTAAAGATGACCCTGTTGCACATGTACACCATCGGCGCATTGCCAAAAACATAAATCTGAATATTTTACTATGGCTGCCCATCTATTGTTTTTAATTGCAACAAGATACCTCACACAATGCCAAGTTCATGATTCGTTCGAATAAAACTTTTTCCACTAAACCCGGCCAAAAGAAAAGTCTAAAAATAGCGACGCAAAACTTTTCCATTACAAAACTTTACCCAAACAGTGATCAAGTTATTTTAATTGGCCTTGCCCAGTACTTACGGCCCAAAATAGCGCATTTTTATTTTTCAGTTCTACCAAAACGAGACTTTTTCAAAAGCAATATTCACTCAAAACTCGAAAATAGAAGCAAGAAAAATACACTACCTACTATAATAATCTATAAAAGAAAATTTAAATAAAATTAAATTAAAACAAAAAACGAATATTTTTGTAAAACAAAAGTATAAAGTGGAAAACAAAAACAATCTAACAAAATCTAATAGGAATATGTTACTTCAAATGTATTCGAAAAATATAATCACACCCAAGGAATTCATCAAGAAGAAACATCATTTATAGATATGTGGTACAAAGATAATTAAAAATATAAAAAACAAAAAAAAAACCAACAAAAAGATAAATAAAAAAATTAAGAAGAACGAAATTCAAAAGTTAGTTTTTAAGTATCTAGAAATTATTAAATTTAAATTAAAAGAAAAAAAATCATAAGGAACAAAATATGAAAACCAAATACAAGGGAGTTTATACTAACAAAACAAATAGATATATATACTTATATATACATACTAACGTTAATTTTAAGTATTAATTATTACAAAAAAAAAAAAACAAAAAAAACTTATAATAAAAAATGATACAACAAATATAATTAAACATAAACAATTTCACTTTTGCCTCATTTTAAGACTAAAAAAGACATACATACACTTGAATTAAATGTTAATGTTAAATAAAAAAAAACCCAAATCATGGTGAGTTGAGAGGCTTTTGGTGTGAGAAACATGGGTAGAAGTAATCCAGGATGCGATTATCGAGATGCGTCAGAAAGTGGCCGAACAGAAAATACCACGTGAAGTTCATTTTAGGTCAGGTAAACCCGTATTGGAGTTATTTTGTTTTTTTTTTATGGGTTCCGTTCTGCAGAAGTCTGGTCTGTTGAAACTGGCAGCCTTAATCAACGAGAGCGTATTAAAAAATGCTATGTAGACCTAACCCTGGTAGAGGTTGTATATTACCAGATGTTAACAATACTCTGTTAACATTTGTTTTAATGCTTTTAATTAGAGCCCAAAATAAGTTTGAGGTCAAGTGTTGAGGCACCGATTTGGTGACAGTGCCAATGTCAAGATGGCTTCTTCTCAGCATATGAGTCTAGACGACTTAGGCTCACCATTCTCACACTCCATATTTCGACTAGCTTAAAACACTCGTCTACCTTCGTCTCTTCTTATTTTATAAACCATTCAAATGTGGCATGTAAGGCGTATAATAACATCTAATGCTGCATATTTCTCCCGCGTATTTACGTGGTACGAGTAAGCCGCTTGAATATTTAAATCATTCTTTGGTCTTATTTTCTCTATTTTGTACCACGACGGTACTAAGCCCAAGAGTTTGCATTCGAGTGATTCAATTATTTTTTTTTTTTTTCAGGGCCCTTCTCAAGAACCACGGATAGAACTTACGCCTTTATTGCATTTGGGACCGGATTTTTCCACAAGCTTGGTTGAACATGGCCAAACCTCAAGACTTTCGCGGAAACTCAGAATTCTTATCACTTTTTGTCACACCTGTTGAGAGTCGTAACATTTTTACTTCCATCGAATGTTAAAGCTGAACCATCGACCAGCGACATTTTTATGTCATAAAATAGAGCGGAGTTTTCGTGTCATTTAAGCGGTCCCAAACTGACTTTATATGCGACATTGTCATCGAAATTTACTCAGTGGTTAACCCTAAATATTTAAGTTTTTTACACCTTGGCACGATGACTCCTTCCAAACACATACCAGGAATTGGTTTTGCGGTTAATATGGTCCATTCCGACGTTCCAATTTTCGATGACACGTTCGAGCATTATGAGTGGTGTTTGACCATTTGGCCTCCAATTCCTCAATTGTATCCGGCTTATCCATGTAGATTTTGGGCTTTATTTAGCCCCAAAGCAAAACGTGTAGAGGTGTGATGTTATATGATCTAGGCGGCCAATTCACCGTGAAATTAACTATTCACCGAATCGTTCTCGCAATAAGACCATGGTTTTAGCCCGTGATAGTGAACTGTCGGCGCAACCAACGGGCTTCAATTTCAGGCAGAAAGTAGTCCGTTATCATGGCGCGATTAGGATCGTCATTCACATAAACATGCACCGATGATTCCGCCAGCCCATAAACCACACCTAATCGTCGTTTTGTCTAGATTTAGTGGCATATCATGAACCACTTCGCATTTCTCCGCACCCCATATGCGGCTGTTTTGCCTACTGACGTAGCCATTAAGACAGAAATGGGTTTCATCTCTGAACAAAATTTTTGGTCGAAAACAGTGAATCTTCTTGAAGCTTTTCAAGAGCCCAAACAACTGAAAAAGTGACGATTCGGAAGGTCGGCCGGCCTCAGTTTTGAAGAAATATGGGTTAATGATTCCACCAGTACATAAGTCACACCCAACCGTTATTTTTTCTGGATGTAATGGGAGATCTCGAACCTCTTCGTTTTACTCCGCAACTCAAATATGGCTATTTTGCTTATTGACGTTCCCATTAAGCCACAAATGGGCCTCATCGCTGAACAAAATTTTGGTCGAAAACAGTGAATCTTCTTGAAGCTTTTCAAGAGCCCATACAACTGAAAGAGTGACGATTCGGAAGGTCGGCCGGCTTCAGTTCTTACACGAATTGGATTTTGCAAAACCAAGATCATCAAGTAAAACACGCCAAATTATTGCATACGATAAGCCAAGCTTATAGCCAAGACTATAGCCAAGACAACGGCGTCGAATCGATTCATCATGGTCATCGTGTATACTCTCCGCTATCGTCGCTATATTTATTTCACTACGTACTAGATGTGGCCGTGCCGTGCCGAGCTAAGTCTTTCCATGACACAATGTGACACAACGCATACTTGATCTCTAATGAAATTCCCATCAGTAAATTGATGTCGAGTACCTGTGCTGGTCGGAAGTAGTACATTGGAACATCGATATATCTACCGTCGCTAAACGGGGAAGTTTCATATCGAATAGCGCTTTATAGCAAGTATCAAACACGCATACTGCATGGATTTTCGTCGGCGTCCGAATATGTTTCGCCAATCAAATCGACCGATTTTGCTGGTAGGTGTTTCATTTCTCGTTCAAATCACAATCGATCGCAAACCGAAAGCGATATTCCGAATCTGTTCTAATCAGCAGCGATGCGCTCGCTCACAAAGACTTTTCGCTGGGGGTTCGGAAATGGAGTCATCAATTTGGAATTCGTTGGATTTGCGTTCCCGCTCCTTCATTTCGAGCTTTACCTTACGTTTTCTCCACGTTTTGCATCAGCCTGTAATTTACGCGATCCACGCTTACGATCAACAGCATCATTGACTTGTTATTCTTCGGATTTACATCTCTGCTCCTCCATTTCGAGCTTTACTGTTGTTTGTCGACTTCCCGCTTACGATTAGCAGCCTTTTGTGGCGTAGATTTTTCGACTCTGCGTAATTGATCTCGCTTACGAGATTCCCGCATTAATTCAGCCTTAAATTTTGGATGTATTTTGCCGAAACAAAGAACAGGAGTAATGAAACGCTGCGTTACGAACTAACTCTCACATGAAATTGAGAAACAATAGCAAATAAGCACTAACCCCTGACGCACAGAAAAAACTGTTGACCCCCCAGCGCAAAGACATATTCATGTCTACTACTTCTTTTAGTATTTCTAAGGGAATCACCCTTTAGCTGCTTGGAGGCTACAACATCGTTGTTCATAATAGGGTTGTCGTCGACGAACAGAAGAGAAGTTGTTCCGGTTTCGTTAATGTGCTACTTCAATATAACGTTCGACATTAAAAAGAAGAGCACTTTGTACGCTGCCTTGGTGTACTCCAACTTTCGTTATTCGTTATTCACATTTTCACGTGATCGTACTTTCTGGATGGCAGTGATATCTGTGTGATAGCGATCAAGAGCCTCTGACAATTGTTCTGCTGCACGTAACCTGTTAAGATTCCTAACATTCCACGTGCATATCCGAAAGCCGTTGTCCTTTAAACGTTTGCAAGCGTCCTCAACAGTGAATCCCTTTTTATTCGAAGTCATTAGTTGGTTCGTCACATCTTTTTAATATCTTCCGTATAGGTTTGTGAACTCTATGACGCCGTCGGCCAATATTGCCCAACCTTTGCTATTTTAGCCTGCATGAGTAATGGTTTACTCATGTGGATACCGGGGATCACCGCTGTGAGGTAAGGCAAGCACTTCGCTATAAAGTAGGAAACTCAGTAGTTTCCCGACCAAATACTCAAAAGTGTGATCTAAAATTGGACCCGCACGATGCGCTTTAGCGAGGCAACCGAGGAAGCCATATATCTGAAGTTGTATTCAAAACATAGTGTCGTGAATCATTTTTCATAATAAACAAACATTTTGATTTAAATACGATTCATGTTGCATTGCTTAAAAAGAAAACTTGCTTAGCTCTTGCGAAAAGACCCTTCACATTTCGCGTACATTTTAAGATCTTAGAGCCGTTCAAATAGGGTCTCTGGGAACTCTGTTACACGCTCTTCCCGAGTCGATGAAGACAATATGCAAACCTCACAAAGTTTCTCGATATTTTCCCGTCATCATCGAAATGCGTCATTCATCCATAAAAAAATATGTCGACCTGCCTGCTATAAATCGCATTGAGCGCGATGAAGAAATGCATGCGGCTTTAGTTTAACCGATCTGTGGTTGTTGAAATTTCTGGTCTAAGGTCCGAATTTCAAATTTAGTTTTAGTAACCGAAACTCAAATGCTCTTAGCATTCTTGAAACGAGCATGGTAGTCCATTTTTGATATTTATTCATCGGAACAATAACTCTTCTTGAAGGCACTCTGCAACATAATCATCTGAATAAATACGTCCTCTCATCCTCGCCAGTTTTAAAGAATTTTGAAGATGGTACGAGTAAGGCAGTTGGAAGTCAACACTGTATTCGGCTGTCATTCTTTCTGTCAAGCAATGAGTTCATAAGATACGAGTACGGGGCTGGAGCAATAGGACCGTAACTCTTTGATTGATCGGCAAGAAACCTATAATATACGAGTAGTCTCCTTTGAGCTCAATACCCTTTGTCCAACGTTTCTCCAATTTGCTGATCCTTTACAAATAATAAAGGATCACTAGGATCTATATATGTAGTTGATAATGGAGAAAATCGCAGTCCAATTTATAAAATTTCGCCTTGACGGGCACCGGTACTAACCGCCTTGATATTATTGATATTGATATTAAAATTTTGTAAAATTTTTGTCGTTTTCACTTTAAAATTGAAGTTGAACCGGTCCCACAAGTTGGCATATAAGATTAGCCATTGATTCTAAATTGGCATGTGCGTCCCAAAAAAACTATCAAAGACTCACTTTGACCCTCCTACGGTATAGATTCGCTTTGTATCAGGTATGTTGCGGTGGGTTCATGTATCGGTTGCGGTTGAAATATCTCGAAACACGAAAACTGTGATATGATGGCATGTCTCACCGTCAAGTGGAACCAAAGCATACATCAATCTGTCGAAACAAGATAGTTTCACTCAATATTTCTAAGCCATTTGACAGAGTTTGGCATCAGGCTCTTTTGTCGAAAATGCGTGCATTTGGGGTCGACGACTCTCTTATTCAATGGATTAAAAACTACCTCTCGGACGTTCAATTCTTGGATGGTTTCAAGTCTTATATTCACAAAATAAATGTTGATGTTCCCCAGGGCTCCGTTATGTGGCCGACACTTTTCAATTTTCGTCAACGATCTCTTGTCTGCTACCTCTAATCCAAGGTATTCCTTTGCTGAAGACAGTACTCTCTGCCAGTATCTATGAATGGCACTTGCATCATCGAAACCAAAAATATTTCCATTATCGGTATGTGTGGCAATGACAACTTAAGTTGGAAAGACCACATATTCGATGTCGCCAAAAATACTACGAAATGCCTAGGTTTCCTCAAATGATGTAAGAAATACTTTCCTCAGTCTGATCTGGCCTCAATATATAAGGCATTCATCCGCTCAAATGTGGAGTACAATGCCCATATCTGGTCAGGTGCCACTAAAACCTCTTTACACTCGCTAGGCAAGTTTCAAAACCGTGCGATAAAACTCATACGTGATGCGCAGTCAATTGACAGGCTTGACACGCCTCACCTTGTTCTACCGCTGTTTTCACCATCAGTGCTCCATTCAAGTTGCCAGAAGAATTCCGCGGCGGTTTTTCGAATAAATTATTGATCATGCATTCATGCGTTTCCAACACCCAATTGATAAAGCTATAACGCTACTGATAGTAGCAAGTTTATGTTGATCCTAAAAGGCTTTATGACCCAACTTGTAATGCAAAAGTTAGTGAAGTGTAATTTGTGATATGACCAAGTCCTGAGATCGACGTGGAATCGTCAACCTGGCTTTTTAGCCACAACCGGGAAAACGTTTGGATCAACAAGAGTATATCATGGCCGTACTCGATTCGGAGCCGTTTTCAAGAGCTGGCCATCTCTGGAATGTCACTGCGGCGTATTTTGCGAAGAGACCTCTCTATACATCCGTCTTTTATCGTATTGAGCCAAGAGCTATAGCTAGATCACCATCGTACACGCTGATTGGGCTTGATGATGGAAGAAGATTCGATTTTGGTCGAAAGTAAATAGCTAGAGGTGTTCCAACACCGGCCATTGTATATGAAAAAATTGTCTGTTTTTTGTGGTTTTCATGTCCGAGGGCCGTACTTCTTCCGATATGCTGGCGACTCGGTTATATAGTAGTCAATGAAGGCCGCTATCTCTCCATATTTTGGGATTAATTGGAACTGGAATGCTAGGACATCATGAAATCGACTTCTTAAAGACGAAGTTCGGTGATTGTCTTTGACTTGAAATTGCTGGAGTATCTGCCGAATTATGCGAAAAGGTCATGAAAAATTGTAGTAAATGTCTTTCATCGCGAAGTGGGCGGGTTCCTTGGCAATTAAATGGTTTTCAGTTAAGTTGGAATGTCCCATTCTGAGCCCTAGCTAGGTTTTGGTCATCAAAGTTGGTAAATGTGTAGAATAAATGATTCGGATTGAGGATTGAGTATTTCGAACGCGTGTTCTATGTCTTGCTATTCATATACGTCTTGAAGTGTTTTTTAAATCTTTTTAGTTGAATTGGTGAATGAACATGAGGGCGTTTTCAATTCCTAATTAGGTTCTTCTTCTGCCTTTTCGTTACCAATGATGTCTTAGGCTGTTTCTTTGGCAATGAGTTCGTCATGGATGTCTTCAACATTTATTGAAGACTGTTTGTCAGTAAAGGTAATTGTTTCGTTATTTTGTGCGTGCTGGACTGATGCTAATATTGCGATTCTTCCGTGGTGTAGATATCAGCAAAGGAACAAATGTTGCTACCATTGCCTTTCATATTTTCCACTTATTTCTCGAAACACTGTTTCGTAGGCTTCGTTGCTGGTGGATGTTTTTGAATAGTCTGAGATGTAAAAAACTGTAGAATTGTTGGGCAAATCCCACGGAGGGAGATTAGTTTTTGAGATGCCAGTTGGGTTTTCTCAGTAATAAACGAATTTTTCTGCGATGAGCAGTACTTCAGTTAGAACTATCTACTATATAATTTCTTATTTCATCTGCATGACTCTTATAATGTAGGTAAGATGGAGTTTGAGAGTATCCAGGAATAGGGAGCTCCTCCAGTCTCCAGGTGATACATATACATTGTTGAATAGACTGGTTGTGAGACCAAAAACTCGAGGGAATTTTTCTTCGGCGTCAAAAGCACGGCAGGGTCAGATAAAAGTATTTTCTGAACCTTTCTTGGCCTGGTGCTCCGCCTTTTAATTGTCATTGTGACCCTCATGTCCTGGAATCCACTCTAGTGGAACTTTATTCAAGGTGACAACATGTTGTTGTACTTTGTGTTCCATCAAGATACTCCTTTCGTGGAGGATTTAGTCTTCGATGGACAGCATTCACGGTATAAGAATAAATTCGTGTCGCTCAGTTCCGTGGCTGACACTTCAGGTTCCTCTATAGTGTTTAAGGGCAGTGTTTTGCTACAGAGCTCCTCTGGGAGAATCTAAACATATCGAAACTCAGAGTTTAGCACACTTTAACATTCTCCTTAATACGAAAATAATATGTTTATGATTAAACATGGAGTCCTCATCTGAAACCCTTCAATTCTAAGACAAATCAGAGGAAATATTGTTCATAAAACTTTTGCAAACATTTAAGACCAATGTAAATCGGTATCTCCTTTTCTCCCCTCCCTAATTTTCCTTTGACCGCGCTGTGCATAAGATCTCATGAGCGCGGACTGATTATAAGTAAAAAGGTCTAAGACCTCCTGACGCATGGTATTAGCAACTGTTGGTTTCTTCCCCTTTTTGCAATCACTGTTGGTTGTTGGCATCGGATCCAATGATAAGAAGCTACTCCTCTAGTCCATTGACAGTGTCAGGTCGTGCATCATAGGAAACGCCTTGAATGTTGGATGAAAAAAGTAGAATAACGACCTCTCTCCTGCAGCTTTCCAGATCTACTTCCCACAAAATTGCAGCTCTGTTCCCGGTCTGCAATTGTAGGTACGGTCTGACTGTGTAGGTTCATCATAGATTACCAGTTT
Organism: Volucella bombylans; assembly: GCA_949129095.1. Lineage (NCBI taxonomy): Eukaryota > Metazoa > Arthropoda > Insecta > Diptera > Syrphidae > Volucella > Volucella bombylans. The sequence goes on along the minus strand of OX422142.1, from coordinate 11,853,387 downwards.
GTTTTTATTATTGAGGGCTTGTAAGCGGTCCTTTCTGATCCAGGGTTCTTGTACTAGTCCTATGTTGGTAATGCCATTGTCAAACCGTCTGTTAAGCTCTGCCATTCCTGCTTTAGCATATTAAAGATTAAGCTCTAGATATCTCAGCTTGCATGTGTGTTACTGACTGGAGTGTTATACTCTCCTTCAAACTCCACGGCCTCCATTAATATTCTCAGTCTTTAGCCTTAGGTTAGCCTGGGTAAGGCGGTATTATTATCGTATCTTCTGGTGTAGCTGCAGATTTTTGGTTCACATCTCTCTAGGGCTCTTCTTCACACGTTTGAGGGCACACCACAATCGGACATTGAGATATTTATTCTGCGTCTGTCCAAAGTTCAAGATCTTGGTGGCAGCAACGTTTGTTTGGCGTAAGACGACTCAAGAACAAAGGTTGCCTTAACCCACTGGGAAGTTATATTCTCCCTGCAATGCAAAATGAGATATACTGGCTGAAGGCTGCTTTTATTTCCTGGCCCTTATCGGCTTTTATAGTATTTTGTCCAGCAGGACGTTTGGTACAGAATTCATTTGAGCATCAGGATAATCCCTAGGTAAAAATGCTAACTTGATGCCCGTCGGCACATGAGTGAAGGAGGCAGTCCTTTGTCTGCTTCGGACTTGGATATAGAGGGCCGATCATTCTTTTGCCGCTCTATCGCGGTTTTAAGTCCGTGCCTTCATCACCTTGTCGGATTTTGTAACCATAGATTTCTGAGATCTGGCGTATACTTCTCCTCTGTTCAATCCCTCTCAAATTAGGTATACCAGACTTTTCTTGACGGCGCCACTTAACCTTTTCTGATTTCCACGAAGGCTCCTGTGTTGATAGCTCTACTTGACTGAATATTATCATTGAAGCCATGGAAAGATTTATCGTCAGGTTCGCAGTTCGTTCCGCTTTCGTTCGCTTAAGATCTATGTGCATCTGGATCGCTCTAGATAATGATGCCCAATCCGCACTAAAAATTCCCAAAAGCGACTCAAAACTACCAGAAAAAAAATCTGTACATACGAATCAGACAAAAAAATAATGCAAAAGCAAGGAAAATTCATTCATCATTTAAACAAGGAACCGATATTAATATATACATAAGCCTAAATGATATTTAAAAACAAAAAACAAATATGAAACCATTTAAAAACAACGCGTTTTCTAGATAAAAAAAAAAAATTAATTAATTGTACATTATTATTATTGAATTATTTATAAGAAAAAATGTTTTATACCAAAGAAGAAATATTTTTTAAAAAAAACCAAAAATCATTTCAACTTCATTTGTCATTTTCCAGAAGAAAAAACAAAGAATCTGTCCAAGTAAATCTATAATTTCTGTATAAACAAAGTCTTAAAAAAAAACTGAGAAAATTAATTCCAAAAAAATCTAGATTTAAATAAAGAATTTAACGAAAGATGCGTGTATACTTTTTTTTTGTCCAAAACTGTTTCTAATTGTACAACATTCAAACATATTACAATTAAAAAAATAAAAATAAGAAAAATCCGTTTAAATACCAAACAGGACGCTCACAATCTGAATGAAGGATATTATTATATATATGGAAGTAAATCTTAAAAAACAAAAACAAAAATGTAAAATTAATTATAAAATAGATGAAAACAAAAAATCTAACACGATACAAGGAATAAAATAAATTAAAGAAAACAAAAATTAAAAAATAAAACAAACAACAAAAAAATCAGAAGAAAAAACAAAATAAGGATGAAAGAGAATCCTTTAAAATATTTAAATTAACTTGTTTTAATTTCCTCTTTTTTGTGATGTTGGAATTTGAATTCCTTCAACAAGGACGTGTCGGATAGGCGAGGCAATGGTCAGTCTGAGAGCAAACATTAATATTCATTTCATTTCATACTCCTTCCTTGTTTTTTTTGTTGTCGGTGTTGGAGTAGGGATAAAAGGCTGTTATGTGGTAAAGGATCTGGGTAAAATAAATTAATTGTTTGATTGCATTTTCAGAGTCTTCTTCGCATACTCACGCACCTAGTCATTCGCATATAGAGCGGATCTTTTGCACATCCAATACTTATGCTAATTTTGTTCAGATACTTTCTCCCTCGAAAGGAAACTGTCCGTCTTTAATTGATAGACATAAACAGGACGTAACACTGGTTAGAGGTCGGTATCCGATTAAATCAAAATCCATTGCCTTACCATATAAAAATTATTCTAATTGGATGGTTGGCATCTCAAGGATGTTCTGTTCTGATACATACTACTCTCGGCGATAAAAAAAAATTACAATTTTCTTCTCCCAAAGATACGGTTTTTTTGTTGTTTTTTTTTTGCGGGAAAATATCAGTTGGCTAATTACAATAAAAGGAACAAAAAAAATAAAGTAAAACAAACAGAGCTGTGTTATGATGATGATGATGATGATGTCCTTTGGTAGGGACAACTCTGTAGGAGATTGTGTTATCTACTCGTGTCCATGGTCATGGGAATGACCGCAATTGTAAATGAAATGGAGCCTGCTTGGGTCGTTTAACTTGAAAAATTGTTGAAACTTTCTTCTTGTACTTTTTGCATAAAATAAAAGGACAATCGACAATGTATTCGTATCTTTGGGATATGAAGCAGACGAATCACATGGACATTTTCAAATGACAACAAAAATGACCGAAATGACCACGAAATTATTCTATTGGGAAATTAAGCAGGACCAACAGCAAAGCACAACAACACCAAAAATAAAAAACAAAAAAAATTATAATTGAGCCGTTTGAAATTTGCCACTAAACTTTTGCTCGTTGAATTTATTAAGCGAGACAATGAGAAGGATGTGCAAAGTTTGTTTAGGATTTATTTTTCTGTTTTAAGGAAATTTTTTGGGCCGATCGTCTTTAGTAGACCGTAAAAGATTGAACGAGATTTGGCTGTAAATGAATTAAGTTGTCGGCGCTGTGATGTTCAAATGGTTCACAGGAGTCCGTAACATTGACAATTTAACGACAATTAAGCAATACTTTCGAACTTGGAATCACCAATTTAAGTAGTCCTAGTCAATAGGGATCTTGAATGAAATTGAAAGAAAAATTAAGTAAAAAGGTAAGCTTTCTAAATGGTGTGTGGAAAGAGTCCTGGGTCTACGTGAGTACTATTGAAAAGGGAACTATCATTTAGATAGTAATCAATTTTGGCCTGGAAAGTTTCATCTGACTAAAACACTTTCAGATAGCATTCAGTACATCCAAGGCACTGTGACATATAGGTCTTTTAAAAGCCACTAACCTCTCCTACCATGCGATAGAGTGACATACCCGTATGTTCATCGCACTGGGTTAGATTAGGTTTGGTTTAGGTTTAGACCTGTTGGCACATTATGTTGCCACGTGGATCTGTGGTCCTCCTACTCTTGCAACTAATTTGAGCATTTGACAAAGCGTAGGAGACTGTAACGTCTATATTCTTTAGATCGCTTAAGTCATTGTGAGCTCCTTTTTGCATGTTTGCATATACGACTGTGTCCAGTGATGAAACCTATATCAGGACGGAGATGCTTCAAATTTAGAAATATCAAACTCTTAGAGCGACTCAAATCCAATTTTGGCCAGATTGGCTTGATTACTAGGTATGTTGGCCCAGTAGTCCACCTAAGTGGTAAGACATATACAGAGGTTCCGATTTTGGCGAGTTTGTCGGCCCTACAATTGCCTGGAATATCTCTATGTGGACCTGCCACCAACAAAGGCGGACGTTGAACTACTCCACCATCCCCCTGAGAGATGATCGGTTTTAGAATTTTTTGAGTCCAGCGATTTGATAGCGGCCTGACTATCCGAAAAGATGCGGATCCTTTGCAGATATCATGTTTTTCTTCAGCCAGGACAGGACTCCTTTAATCGCCAAAATTCCCGCCTGAAACTCGCTACAGTGATTTGAAAGGCGGAAGGAGAGGCTTAGGTTAAACTTATTTGAATAAATACCGCCACCAATCCCGCTGTGTCATCCATAAAAGCATCTTCCTCCCAGAAAGATCCGGAGGTTATGCTTGCATGAAAGTGTTTGTCAAACCAATGTTGGGGGTATAGTGTAATCGATGTTCTCCGGAAGGACTCCTAGTGTATTAAGAACATTAGCGTGGCTAAATAGTTTATTTGTCCACTGTGTAGTCCCTTTATGGCGAGTAGCTGCTACTTGCCTGCTGAGGATATCGAGGGGTGTCAAGTGAAACAGAATATCCAGTGCCGAGGAGGCAATAGTGCGTAGGGCTGCGCTTATGCATAGACATGCTGTTCTTTGAACTCTGCTTTGTTTGCTGCATTGTCTAAGGCCGTCCACCAGACAACCAGCCCTTAGGTGAGTATCGCTCTTATAACCGAGAAGTATTGCCAGTGGTTGGTTGAAAGCTCCATTTGTTTCGAAAGGTTTCTTTACATTTTCTTGTATATTAGGTTTACGGTTTAGTTTCTTGTCGAAGTATCGGAAAGGATTTGGTTGGCACCGTTGATTGAGGGAAGATCTGCTTGGAATCTTATATTTCCTGGAAAAGGGGACAAGGCCAGTCTTGTGGGGGGAATCCGCCCAGAGTGTTAGTCAGTTAGGATTTTGCTGTAAGAGTCCTATAATCGTATTAAGATGCTTTCCTAAGGCGGCTAGGAAACCACCTTGCTACCACTCGTTTCGAAGTATATCAGCAGCTCATTTTAACCTCTAAATTCCGGAGATTGGTTGAGAAGACACTGCTGACACATCTTTTAGCAGATAGCCCGTCCAGTTTACAGTTGATAATCCTGCTATTTTGCACAACACTGATCAAACCCCCAAGTCAGTCGTCTACTTACAGGGTTGACAGTGAAGTCATGAGTGCGGATGAGTTGACTTTGCTAAAGGCACCTTCTCTGTCCAGGAACGCGACTTTCTTTTAGATTAGGCATGTTGAGCCGTTAACAAAAGTCGTGGATCAATTCTAAATCGTATATGGATATCAATTAATCGTTCTAGAGTTTTCAAAACGAAAGATGATAGACTTGTAGGTCTGAGGTCCTTTGGGACAACATGAGAACATTTTTCGGCATTGGGAATGAAACTACATTGACTTCTCTCTATGAGGGTGGAATGTGTATCAGTTCTACACAGCTTCTCATGATATTCTCTAGCGTTGGCAGGATGATATCTGAGGATATTTGTAGCTCGACAGGTACTATACCATCCTGACCAGCAGATTTGTATTGTTTGAAGCTATGCATGGCCAAAGCAGACTGTAGTCCCGGTAGTGCTACTAAGAATGTTGCTGGCAGTGAGTATGGAGCTACCTGGAAAGTTGAGTGATTCATCGCACGAGGTCACCCCAGAGACATCGGTTTTTTCTTAGCTGCGATGAGTCGGAAATTTCTGTTATTTTTCCACAGAATGACTTACAGAATTGTCGCTTTGCCTTCCTCAGTTATTTTTTATATATTTTGAGTCCAAGTCTGTCACCTCTTCGGTTGAAAAATTTCCTGCAAGCGTTTCTAGTGCTGATGTCCATCAGTGCGGCTTTTTCTTGTCTCTAGTTTGGATAACAGGGCATCAGCCATTGCTTGATTGAGAGCCAGGATGGAATCCTTGACTTTCGTGTCAAGCTCGTTGATCTTACGCCGGGGTCTTAGGAGTTCAGAGGAAAGTATTTTGACCTATCGTAGGAGCATCATTCAGTCTAAATCGGATCTATCTGTGACCTAAAAAAGAGTGTTCAGACGATACCAGTTCGTTATCAATTGAGTGCTGTTGTCGGAGACAAGGGTGATAGCTAGTAGATCTTGTCAGTTTTTAGTTATGAAGATGGTCAATATAGCAAACAATGAGGTTAGTACTTGTAGTACTGCCCCACAACGTGAGATATGCGTTGGCATCGCACCCGATAACGAGGCCAGTTTTCTACTTTAGAGCTTCCAAGACCACCCTTTCAAGGTTGTTACCAGGGAGACTACCAACATACTCGTGACCAACATATACCGATGCTGAAGAAACCGTGGCATCGTTGCTAGATCCACCACGTTGTCATTTGAGCCCTTCGATTCTAAATAAATATGCCCACAAGTTCATTCTCATCCTCTGATCCTAAAGGAACTCGTTTTTATTCTGACAGGCTAGCGGAGGTGGGTTGTCACCTCGTGAAAATTGGAGACATCGTTTCCATTTGTTGAAAGAAGAAGAAGCTCTAGGATCTGTGGCTGTATTTCCTGTTAAAGCAGAAGGAGGTTGTAAGCCTTTAGGGTTATGCTTTCCTCCTGGCATTCATTCCATCAGATTGGAATATAATCTCGTTTATTGTTTTGTGTGGGAAAAAGGAGTTGCCTCTTAACTACTGATTAGGAACACAGAACTCTATCAGCGGCTTTCCGTTGTCTTTAGGTGTTATCTCTCCTCCATGCTAATACATAGTTCCGTGGACTACTCTCATGCTCTACTTGAGAACAATTGGATAATTTTGGACTTCGTGTTCCAGCTATACGGTGCCACAAGCTTGACAACACACAAAGGATTTGGTAACAGATAATTTCCCGTCAAGAAATCCATAGAGTTTAGTCTCAAATGGATCCAACAAATCATAAGAGTCTTCCGAGTAAGCTGCAGTTTAGCAGTCCACATTGATTAGTTTCAGATTCCGTGTAGCTAGGTTGAATGGCTCAAGAACCAATTTTAACGTTTGATTTGAAGACTTGATTTCTCCCTAAATTGTGTGGCTTTGCTTGCAGAAAGAAAGTCACTCCGAGCCGCTACAATTTGACACTAATAACACGCAGTGTTTCCAATGTAAGCCAACTTCAAAGCATACATTGGCTGTAGGCCTTAATTGATTGCACTCGACAGTCAAATGAAAAGTGAGCCTTAAAAATGTATCATCACCGATTACTTGTAGATTTAACCAATTTAATAACCAACATCGCTGTTAGCATACTCTGCTTGTCCTCTTTTCCATTTAATTGCCTGCTCCCATTCGAAAATAAAAGAAAACCAAATTAATAGCCTGCCTCGGTTTTACTACATTCTTCTGACCATCGAAAAGCACTGATTTCCGAAAGGCAGTTCCCAAACACTGGCGCCCGAAACAAGCTGCACTCGCCATGCCACAACTCTCATCTCTCACCACCCGATCAAAGCTCACTACACCATCCATCTGGTCGTTTAAAATAATTTTTTGTGAATAATTTATTAACTCAAGCTCCAACTGAAAAGTAAACAAATAATTTAAATCAAAAAATAAAACTACACAGCAATTTTAAAGATTAATGGCTGCCATCCACAACCTGTTCGTTCGCCATTAAGTTCCCAAGCGCATAAAATAGCGCCACGGTAATTTGACCATTAAAAACCGCGCGCCCGACATCCAACAGCCGGACTGACATTCCGCCGATTCAGCGGGGACTTCTATTCCATTCACACACATACATAATTAAAATAATAATCTAATTTGATAATTTTCTCCTCAACCTTGGGGGCGAATGGAACCAAAAAACCAACAAACATTAGGTGTCGCGGGGCGCAAGTCGATGTCGGTACGACCATGGAGAAAGGTGTGACCAGGGCTGAAATTGCGAAATGGCAAGACGATTTGGGGCGCATGAAATTGGAAAAAAAAAACAGAAAAGCTAAACAATTGGAAGAAAATTCTAAAAAAAAGTCTCATTACAACAAGTGAACGGATACGACGAGTATGACCAGATCCACAAACAGATGAACAGATACGGATGCTCCGGCCACATGTGGGTACGACTAATGACCAGACATTCTATTGCTCGTATCTGGGTATCTTCATGTATCTGCCTTGTACATTGTAATTAATTAATTTTCTTTAGTCGTCCATTTGGACGTTTTTTTCTTTTTTTCCCCGTTTGGTCTGAATTTTGATTTATTACTCAGCTCCCGAAGTATGTGGAGGGGCTTTGACAGTTCGTAGCTACCGGCCACTGATAGCTGCCCATGTTATTATCTTTGTCGAAATTGTGTTTGGCTATAATGTTTTGTGTGTGTCAATATTAATTGTAGTCGCGCCCTAGACATGGCCTCTGTCTAATCGAAAATTGTTCCATCTTTCCACCGAGAGGTGGAAGAGGCGTCTGCCAAATATGCCGACAATATGTCAATCGGTATTTGTGTATGAATTAATTTATGTCCAACTAATTGTTTGCAAATCCCAGACAAATATCCAATTTGGTCAAATACGAGTATCTATGAGACGCTAGCACGGAATTAATGTTGGATTTGGGGGCTCCATATGTTTTTGGACGGGCTCTCATGAGGGTCTCATAAATCAAATTTAATTGCACGGAAATCAAGTTTATTGAAAGGTGAACGGGTTTGATGTCTTTTTGGCTAAAGCAATACGCTTCTAGAGGTCGGTGGGTGGTTTTGCTTGGTTTTTTTTTATTTTATAGGAAGCGATTAATCAAGATTAGTTAGCACCAATAATTTGTTTTTATGAGAACGATTAAGGCGGATGTTCATATGGACATTTAATGGGTGTGGAGAACTTTTACGATTTTTCCGAAAATCCTGCAGAATTTTCGACATGTTTGTGTGGTTTGGTGTTCACTAACAGAAATAGCTGTCTGATGTCATGGAGCAGGAATGATTTAGTGAATGTTGTCTGAAAGATCAGGTTTCAAAAAAAGTTTAATATGCCTGATACTAGTCAACAATTCAGAAATGACTGGGGTTAAGAGGGACATTAGGCAGTTGAATTCGTAAAACTGAATCAACCGCTGCGTCAGCAGTGATCATAGTAGATTCCTTAAACATGTGAGTAAATTCAACGTATTTAGAGCTCAGGTTCAAAAGGATTTTAGAGAAGTAGTCAGGGGGCTGAAATAGTGGTTGCGGATGAGCAATTGTCGGGTCTATGGCAGTTCTCATATACCCAAAGCGGACTGCTGGCTCGAGAGAGCATCTGGTAATCCAGGTTGATGGCCTCTCTGCGGGGTTAGCTACTCCGCCACGTCAAGGGCCAAAACAAAAAGACAACAATGTTTGGTTCTGCACTAGGAATGCTTGACCCTTAAACAGGCAACGTGCAGCCAAGCAAATACCTGGAAATCAGATATCTCCACCAGGAAATACATTGGGACTGTTATGCTTTATTTACAGAAGCCCCAAACTGGACAGCAATTCAACTTTTAACGAGTTTGATGCGCTGTCTCACTCCATTTACAGAATTGTATCCCTGCATTCTCATACTGAAATCGTTATTACGAGCGACTTCAATATACACAATTCTGGGTGGCTTCGACATTCTGGACAGACAATACCCGAAGAACGGTGTGTTGAGATCTTCGCTGCGGAAAACAACCTAACGCAGCTTGTAAATGAGCCCAAGCCATACCGCCAGCACCCTGGACTTGTTTTTAACTTCCCACCCTGATAAGTACACCGTTGATGTGCTCTCCCCTCTAGGCTCGTCGGACCATTGTGTCATATCAGCTAATTTCTCGTACACCGACCACACAGTTAGAGAAAAAATTCCTAAAAGAACCGTATGGCAATACGAGAAAGCCAACTGCAGCGGTCTTAACAGCTTCTTTAGGAATTTTAACTGGTCGTTATGCTTCCTCGATAACGACGTGGATGCCGCTGCTGATATGATTACAGACACCATTCTCGCTGGAATGAGATCCTTTATTCCTCATCGGATGAAGAGTATCAAACCAAAAGAAAAGAAATAGTACGACTCGAGTTGTAAAGAGACCGTCAGGGTTAGAGAAATGTTTTTTTCGGTCCTACAAGACCAACCCGACAGAGGAAAACTGAAAAAAGTTCAAACGAAATTCCAATACGACCAAAACCTGAGGCAAAAAATACTGCAATGTCCCAAAGGCAGTAAAAATTGTCGGTCGTTAGTCAAAAACATTAGAAATTCCGCCTCATCCTCCATCCCAACGCTCATTTACAATGACATTCCAGCTGTCAGCTCTTTGCGCAAGGCCAATCTGCATGCTGCACACTTTGCCTTGTCTCCGCCTACACAAGATTGGTCGAATCTTTAATGGGATGAATCCACTTTCACACTCGTGTAGTAGCAAGAGTACTTAAAGATCTGAATATACTCAAATCCGCTGGTCTAGATGGTATATCTACCCTTCTTCTGAAGAGATGTTCTTCCTCGCTGGCAAAACCACTGCGTAAGATTTTTTACTAATCCTACTCTTTAGGACTCTTCCCGAGCAGATGGAAAACAGCATTTGTCCAGCCCGTCCCTAAAAAAGGCGAATCATCTTCTTTCTCCTCCTACAGACCCATAGCACTTACGTCCCTTCTTTCCAAGGTCATGGAAACGCGGATAAATCGTCAGCTCATAAAATATCTCGAAACACGAAAACTTCTCAATGACCGGCAGTACGGTTATCGTAGCAACTGGTCCACTGGTGATTTGATGGCATGTCTCACCGAAAAGTGGAACCAAAGCGCACATCAATCTGGCGAAAACAAGTTAATTGCACTTGATATTTCTAAGGCGTTTGACAGAGTTTGGCATCAGGCTATTTTGTCGAAAATGCATGCATTTGGGATCGACGACTCTCTTCTTCCATGGATTAGAAATTACCTTTCGGAACGTTCAATTCAAGTTGTCTTGGACGGTTTCAAGTCTGATATTCACAAAATAAATGCTGGTGTGCCACAGGGCTCTGTTCTGTCTCCGACACTCTTTTTAATTTTCATTAACGATCTCTTGTCTGCTACTTCTAATGCAATATATTCCTTTGCTGATGACAGTACTCTCTGCTTTCCATATTCGTTTCCGGACTCACGGCCCTGCTCTTCGGCTGTAGAACGAAAACGACAGCGTATGCTAAGCTCATTAAATTCCGATAACAACAGCATAACCAATTGGGGAACTATCAACAGAGTGGAATTTAATGCTTCCAAAACACAGTGCTGTCTGCTGTCGTTAAAGCGAAATTTAAACATCCAGCCATCCATCCAATGGCACTTGCATCGTCGAAAACGAAAAACTTTCCATTCTCGGTATGTGTGCCAAAGACAACTTACGTTGGAATGACCACATATTTGATATCGCCAAAAATGCTGCGAAATGTCTAGGTTTCCTCAAGCGATGTAAGAAATATTTTACCCCCTCTGATCTGGCCTCAATATATAAGGCATTCATCCGCCCAAAATTGGAGTACAATGCCACATCTGGTCAGGTGTTCCTAAAACATCTCTGCACCTGCTAGATAGGATTCAAAACCGTGCGATAAAACTTATTGATGATACCAATACCAGTCAATCAATGGACACTCTCGAACACCGACGAAATGTCTCGTGTCTCACTTTGTTTTATCGCTATTTCCATCACCAGTGCTCCACTGAAATCGCCAGTAGCATTCCGCCCATTCAAACTTTCAACCGTAACACCCGTCTCGCTATGAATGCTCATCAGTATACCCTCAAGCCCATTTTCGGACGTACTCTAAAATATCGTGATTCGTTCCTAAGCCCTACAACTCGCTTATGGAATGCCCTGCCGATCTCTGTATTTCCTGGTCGTTATAACTTGTAAACATTTAAAAACAATGTACATCTGTACCTCTCTTTTCTTCCTCCCTAAATTTCATTTGCCGCGCTGTGTATAATCACCTTAAGAGTACTCAAACCCCTTGAGCGCGCGCTCATTAAAAAAAAAAAAAAAAAAAAAGTGTAGGCCGGAGGATTACTCTTGGAGAGGGTTATGTATGTCGGAAAAATTACAAACTAACAGCACACGCAATATACTAAAGGTGCCTTGGACGCCTTTAGCAAATGCTGTGCCGAAGACGACATAGCTCTTATGAGTTTTAGTCGAGAAACTCTACATATGTCCCATTTGTATGGAAGACGACAAAATAGCAGAACCTGTACTATGTGAATGCGTTTCTCTATCCGCCATAAGGAGGGATTACCTTCTCAGAGTGATTCTCAAGTTTATTAAGAAAGTTGAAGCTTATCTGGCATCCTAAACCGACTTTGTGGGACAAGAGATATTTTAGGGTTCAGTGCCAACACAATTGGAGGGTTAGTATCCCCAAAATGAAGTTTTGTTCTACCGCGATAACGTGCCGATAACGTGCCGTCTTCCTTTTATAAGAACGGTTGACTAGGACCTTATCTACAGCGGTTATGCCGTTCAACTACTACCTTTGGTGTTGGCGATAGGACCCAATGTTAAACTACGTCAACTCTATCATAGTAACAGAACTAGTTGGGGGGTAGTGACAAGACAATCATTTCCTTTCGCATTCTGTTTGAACACCTTCGGGGTGTTGAAAGGTTCAATGCACTACTATCGCCAACAATTATCCAACACAGAACACCCTATACGGTCATTTCGTAAGTGGCCTCAGTTTGCAAAGTTTAATATGTTTTTCTAGCATATGCAGTGCCTAATTTGGTTCCCAAGACAAAGTAAGGGCTGCCTTGTTTCTTCACAAATAACATATTTTAGCAGATGCATAATAGCTAGACGAAGTTTCATAGCCTTAGCCCGTCTCAAAAGACGGCTTTCTCTACATTTTCACTTAATATGCCCTTTCCAGGTATGCATGTGCTGTTGGCTTTTAATCACGGACTATAGCTATCAGGCAATTTCCATAAACTACTCCGTCAAGACCCTGATTACAAAAGGCCATGCAAAATTTAAATATTGATTCATTCCACCCATACTGACGGCTGGCCGCCTACACTCATTCTAGTGCACTTCCGTTCACTTCATTAGACCAACAACAGTATACTAGCATACACCATCCACCATTACCCACTCCCCCATTCATGTACGTGCATCGCATAAACAATAGCCGTCTAAAGACTGAGACTTATTGTAGATGGAAGAGCCTTCCTTCTTGTAAGGGGTAAAACGGAACTTCCTTCTCAAAGTGTGCTGTGCTTTCCATTTGTAATTATTTTTAGCATTGCAACAATCACGAGTCGATAATCAAACACAACACACACATATCAGCCCTTCTGCACCAGCAACCGAATACAACAACTACCACCCTTTGAACTACTGTCAAAATCTTCCACCCCCTTTCTCAACTTTACACACTACGAGTACTGCTACCACCAGTTTCACCCCATCCTCTAGGGACTCAAATGAAAATCCTCCCTTAGACTCAGTCAACTCCAAGAATAATAAATGGTCGGTCTGTTGGTGCAAGGTGCGCTCCTGTTAAGGAAAAAACAATTTACTCAGCGAACATTACACGCCAAAAACAAAATAGAATTGAAAAAGAACAAAATCAACAACAACAAACAACAATCTGCGTTGTATAATGCACGAATGCACACCACCCTTTGGTGGCACCCTGTGCATAAAACGGGACACGTTTTTATCATTTGACAAGCAGCAGGAGCTAGGGATACACTATTGGCAGGACTCGCACCATGGATAGTTGGCATTGAAGAAATCTCAATAAAGATGTCCAGATGAAGGTTTCGACAATATACGAGTACATATAGCCCAACAGTCAACCCCTGAGAATGTCTATTCAATTGGAAGAACGAACCAGCAGCACACTGCACATCAAACCTCTCTTGTGTATTTCAAAAACCGTGTCCAATTTTAATGGTCGCAATTTTTCGATATCACAAATTCACGACTCGACCGTTGGCCAGTTTTTATGCTCTCTCACCATTTAAACGTCGCCGTCCTGTTTCTATTTGCAGTGGTTGTGGATGAAGGTCTTACTGAATACCCGCTTCTCTGCTATCCTGAAAGTGATGTATTACTTCGAAAACTCCACAAAATGTCTGCGGTACAGGACAGTAGGGGATGCAAGAAATGGGTAAATGTTGGACGATTGTGAAAGAACTGTGGGGGATTTTGAAAGATTCATCAAACAGATGTACCGGCCGGGTAGGATGTGGTATATCTAACTCTGCGAAATTAGAAGCTTATAACTGATAAGGGAAAGGGCCAGACATACATTTCTAAGAAGCAAAAACGAACTTAATTGACTCTGGTTACAGAGGAACGAAGTCAAGTCGAACGAACCTGACTGTTCGGTCTTGAATACGACCTCTGCTGCTCTCTATTCGATATTTTGTGCGCCTTCTCACTTTTCTGTCACCTCCAAATAGCGTGATAGCCACACGTGGACATGGCTATGATAAGAAGTGGTATCATAGCCACACAATTTGGCCTCCAGAGGCTTGTGATTGTAAGTTGTGGCGTTGATAACTATTTTTTCTGTTTTTCGATGTTCTATCTAGATTCGAACCTAGACCTCTGGCGTACTGATACGCACTGTACCACGTAAAATAACATGTCCAGCGGAATCACCATTACACCACAACCTGCTCCAATATTCTTCGGCAGCCACTAAGTAACTAAACATATTCTGCAATGGTTAAATGTCTCCTGGATCCTTGTTGCTTTTACGGCTAACATTTTAGCATAAGTCAAAGGGGTGTCTAGAATGAGCAAGTTGACAATTTTAGCTTAAAATCTTCGAGCCCGTGGCTAGACGTATGATTTACAGTCCGCGATAAATCTGGGCAGCAATTAATAAGGTAATAAGCTAGAGCGTACTCCGGACAGATGGCTCTAGTACTGTATTCCAAATTACTTGAGGTCCCCTTCTACTTATGTACGTGCACCAGGAATTATACGCCGTGTCTTTCTCTCAAAACGATCAAATGCTTCTTCATCCGATTTTGATAAGGTCCTCAGTGCAAGACCAGGATGGTAAGAGTCTTGTATAAACCCAGGTTGGTCTTAGGAGCAAGAGCAATGAAACAGCGATAGAGTAACTTCTATTTGGGGCGATGTTAAAGAAGCACATGAGAGTGTGTCGTGTCGTCTAAGACATTTCTTGACATTCAAGGTCCCAGTTGATTCATAACTGATCTCGATGGAGCAAAGATAATTCTCCATAGTCATCCTGCATGACTTGACAAATTTGTCAGGGATGTGAAAACAAGGCATGTCGTTGTTCATCTTCTCCCTATGTGCGCTATCATATGCAGTTTTGATATCGGTATTCGATCTGAAATTCCTACGATCGTTTCCAAGATTGGCCGTAGGGTGAATGTTTGATCTATGGTAGACTTTCCTAGCCTGAAACATAATACAGCAGAAAAGATCTTATAGGCGATGTTTAGGAGACCTATTCCTCTATAACTGGCGTTGACGAAACGGTCTCCTTTCTTGTGGATCGAACAAACGATGCTGAGGTTTCGAGCTTCGGGCAACTGAACAACCAGGCCATTTTCAGCTTATCTGATGGCTCGCTGGCAACATTCCCATTCTATTGGTGTTCTACGACTTGTGTCGTATTTTACCCTTAAAATGTTTGCACACAGCATGGGCGATTGCAGATTTTCGGCGTAGAACTTTGCTTGACCTGCAGCAAGGTAGTGATACGAGTCCACGTTGGCTACTTGGAGAGTTCGGACACACATAATGCTGAAGGAGTGCCTTTATGTATGTTGAGATGTTGAAACTGCATGCTGGCTACTAAAAGGTTACGTTCCTCTATATATTCCCAAAACCTGAATCCGCTGTCGAACGTAGTGATATGCATGCTGTTCATGGACGGCTTCCTTACCCAGTCTTGTATTAAGATTCTTGTACAATTTTGGTGCCATAACTGCCGCACTGTCCATATGCTCGGCCTAGTAATTAATATAACGTCTTCACTTGGGCGACCGTTATTGCCAATTTTACCATTAGCTCTTCATCGCACATGGTCCTCCAGAGAAAGGGGTCAAATGCCGATCATTGTGGTTGTCTTCTATCTACTAAACCACTCAGTTTCATTGTGTTCCGGATATGCCTTGCAACCTCCATTCTGTTAAGAGCCTTTTGATGTCAAATTTGCTAAGTTCTAGGCATTCTTTAGATTGAGAGTAAGTAGATGACTTTCACTTGTCTGCCTTGCCTGGGCGTCCTTCCAAAGCTTATCCTTTTGAAAGAGATTCGGACAGAAAACTTAGGTCAGGCAAATCATGCGGTACAACTATGCTCAAAAAGCTAATGTGATCGATCCTATTCACAGACAGATTGCGATCCATGCTTTAAAAACACCGTATGGCTAGTAAATGGTGATTCTAAAATGATCGAGCAGTGGCTTTTGCTGACAGAATTTTACGTGAAGAAAGCAAGAACAGCCAACGGAAACCGGTATCAGTCGGGAAAATAAATTGGCACAACTTTAAAATGAAAAGATGCCAACTCTGGGCGCCAAATTTGTGAGAATGGTTTCACAAGATATATGGAACAACTTCCAGGAAAAGATGTAAGAGTGGTGCTCAACTCTGCTCGCTATTTCAAAGAAGCGGAACGATGATGTAAAAATGATGGTGAGGATCAAAAAGCCAGTCTTTCAAGCGTGGACTAAGCCCTTCTTGTGTTAGACTGTGAACTTTGCGAAAAAAATCATTGTACCGGGAATTGGAAGAGGTACTCTCAAATCCGATAAGTAGGCCACAAGCAGTAGAAATGTAACGTCGAAGCACGGGCAAACAAGCTAACACTATTAAAATTGCGGCACAAAGAAGAAAGACTTCAGAAATAGAAGAAGTCGCCGAAATGTGTTCAAGCCACACAAGGATACCCACTAACAGCGAACAACGCAATTTGCATTAGAAGAGAAAAAGAGCGGATTTTACGGACGCCAAACTTAGCAATAAAGAGCATAAGCCGGAGGCGTGAAATAACCTCAGAGGTAAGGATGGTAATTGAAAATCTTGGGTTTAAATGGTACGAGATTTTGTTCAATAAGATTGTATAAAAACAAAGGCGTCACGAGAAAATGTAACAACTACCGATGGGTGACAATGCGGCTTTGTGGGATGCAGGTCAACATTTGACATTGTTGAATTGCAGGTCAATTCAACGTTTTGGGATAATGAGAGAGAAACATCGCGAAGTATCCTTATATCATCTTCATCGACTTGGGAAAAGCATTCCATAGAGATACGTGAAATTGCGATGTAAAGACTAAATGGGGCCTAGACTCATCGGTATTTGTGACAGAAAAATGTTGCTGAAGCTTCAAGGTTTGTGACTGTTTGTGTGAAAATAAGAATGCTACACATGTCAGCGGATGTGACAAAGTGTGATTGGAAAATCTGCTCCAAAAAGAAATAGGGATCAAGATCCGCAAAACGCGAAAATATCATTAAACTCTTGGACTCAATAATGAAGTGGTTCGAAGTACAGCACCCTGTAGGACGGTCCACAAATTTAGCCAACCCCATAAGCGGGATTAATAGAAGTAAAAGAGGACCCAATCGAACTCACATTTGTTGCTGTACACCCCACTCAATGAATGCCTGCGATTACCACTTGTGATGTAAGTCGGGCATCTGCCACTAACTCGTTCATTTAACAATGTTACGAAGCTTGTTGCACGAGTTTCTAAGAGTGGCGTAATATTGTGGCTTGCTTTCAATTGAGCTTTTTAGTGCTTTTGAGTAGCACGTTGATTTCACCACATTTTTGGAACGGTCTGTCATCCAGACATCATTTTGTGGACATTTCTGGATTCACTTACCAGAGCAGAAGCAACTTTTTTCACTTATCGTCTATGACGCAGGTTTTAGGTTACGTAGGTTACCATCATTTGGAAATCCATGATTTCTTTATGTCTGCTATATGCCTAGTGTCCTTCGATTCTCCTCATATGCCACTCTTCATTTTTGCATTGCCTTGATATATTCCCGAACTCTGGGCACCTGTAGCATTTGTCGAGACTTCGGTGTTGTTCTATGCCACCCATTGGACTGTGCCCATGGAAACGTTTTCTTCAGTTGTTGTCTCGTCGTTTGACTTTTCTGTGTTTTAGACTGGAGTTCGATGTTCCTTCCAGTTGAACTTGACAGTCTTCTCACTAGTCTTTCTCATCTGGGTGTCAGAACTTACTGAATTGAATTCATTCGGCTTTGAACTCGCTTTCATTTCACCTTCAATTTCTGCGAAGTTTAGATTGCGTTTCGTATTGGACTTGGACTTCTTCGGCTTGTACTTTGTCTTCGATAGAGTCATGCTTCTCTTTTACCTCGTAGGTTATTGGTTTTGCTTTCTACTCGTATGTGATCCCAATGTCTGTTTCGAAACATCTTCCTATGACTTAAGTGTTCTTGAAAGGTTAGTGGAAAGAAGGAAGCTTTGTTCAAAACACTAACTAGCTCGGTCATAGTGGCTATCGACAGCATCTCCGATATGACAGTTCTCCAGAGGCTCTATTCAAAACTATCTCGGCTTGAAGTGAGCCGCTGGATTCGTAAATTTTGTTGATCGATTGGAGCTGAAACCTAGTCGTCTCTGAATAGCTATTTTCGCAATTTGAATGTAATTCACTGTCCGTAAAATCCATGTTATAGAGGCAATTCACATGCATCTGATACACCAAGTCACTGGAAAAATCTATGATAACCTCGTTGAAGTGTCATCAAATCTATGTTTCCTGTCACACAGACTGTGGCCGCTTCAAAATGTGCATACAAATTTTTTGTACCATAAAACAGGAAATGAAATCTTTTGTTCACAATTCGCTTAGAGTTATCCTTTGCTTTGTGTCCTGTTCCTGTGTGCATTTGTGAATTTTATTCTCTTTTTCGTCCTTTTCTCATTCAGTCAGTATAACCAACTTTTATGCGAGAATTCTTAATTTTTTTTTTGTTTTCGTTGTGTTCGCCATCTCCCTCAGTAGTGACTCTATGGAGGTCTGCCCTAAATTGTGTAAGTCATCGTCACTCCAATTCATCACAAAGGGACGCAGCACCATGTAGTTTAAGACTGTGAAGTAACCGAGTAACCAGTAAAGAGTAACGAGTACAGCATCCAATGCCACACTCTCGTAGGGAATAATTACGAACATGACGTAATTTCATGCGATTTTTGTGCGATGGTGCATTCGATGTAAGGACTAAAGGACCAAAACCCCAACCCTTGTGTCAGTGGACTTTAATATCAAGGATAATAAATTATCCTTAAGCAGAGAATACGACAACGACATTCGACAACGACAATGAAAACGAGATGGAGATGCAGAGGGGCAAACTGCACCCAACTCGTTAATCTGTCAATACATACTCTCGTAGCGAGACTGCTGCTCTATATTGATTCGGTTCGGGGGTTCGTTCGTTAGGTTTTTGTGCTAAGGACACAAAGTCGTCTGTAATCGAAAGGAACAGACAATGTGCAAGGATTTTTTCTTCAAATTTTCATCTTTTTTTGTTGTTGGTTCCCTTTGCTTTGGTTTCATTTCATTTCATTTGGTTTGTCCTTAATATGAAGCACATTTGGATGCCCGTTATTATTATCCTCATCATCATTTCTCATTGATTCACTTTACACTCCGCGCTATTCTCCACGCCTTTCTCGGTGATATTCCCTTGTGCGGCACACATTCAACACTCATTTATGCAATCAAAAGCGAAATTCTATTGAGTTGTCTCGCGGTATTGCCAGGATAATGCATTCCCAACAAAAGATGAGGTAAGCAGCAAAAAAGAATTATACACACATACTCGTATATATGTACGAACATGAAGAAATAGACTCATGAAAGGAATCCATTCTTCTTCGTCGTCGTCTTTATCGTAGTCATTGCACATAGTTGTTTTGTGTAGTCAACGTCCTTGTGTAGTTGGGTTTAGGTCCTGTCGAATGGGATCTGGGAAAAATCATAGTTTTCAATTATTTATAAGGAGTAAATTTAAACACTCCGCCGGAGCATAACTTTTCTTGAGACGTTGTAAGCTCTAGGCAACGCTTTAGACAGTGTAGTGTTGTCGTAGCACATTCAATGAAATACGAGTAGTAGTTCAGATACAGAATGAGGTAGATGGTATCTAAAAAGTACCAAGCACATAAGATGCTGTAGACTGACGGTACACTATTTCCGAAAGGACTGCTGCGTTAGGAAGTGCTGCTCTTGTTAAGGGTTTAGTCAATACCTTAGTACGTAAGACGAACGAAGAGTGAGTAGGAATTGAGTGAACTTGAATAAACTGCTGGCTATAGTGCAGAAATACTACGGACATACTTCAGTGGAATGTACCCTAATACTTACCCTAATGGCCCTAAGAGACTGCATATATTAGGAAACGGATTTGGTATGGAAAATAGGTTCAGATTGAAGGTCAAGACTTTGGGTCGGTAAGCCATTGCCTGGATGTAATCAGCAGGGGGACCAACATAACTCATATTAGCAGAATGCGACACTAAATGGAACGCAGTGATAAGTAGCACACAAGTCAAAAAACAAGAACACTTTTGAAGCATCACGCTGGACGATTTACCACGCCTGAAGTAGCTACAGCAAGCAATGAGTTCCTGATAATGCATTTGTCGCAAACATTGGCCTCCTTATAGAGCCCAAGTAAAAACCAGAGATATGACGAAGAGCAGGCGACGGACAGCGGATAAAAAAGCGCTGAAACGAAGAAAGCAATGAGGAGCTAAGTCTCATTTTAACCATCGAAGTGCTCCGCAGAAAAGTCAAGAAAAGGAGTATTCAAATGAAAGTAAAGCAATTGACAGATGGTTTTACCCCGAGACGAAAGTTCTTCTTGGTTCCAATGGGAGTCTTGTCATCCAACAGCAGATATCTAAAGATGCATTAAGCGTACGAAGAAAATCCAGATCAGGTCTACAATGAAGAAGCCCTTCATCCGAGGCATCAACGTTGAAAGCTACAACTCCGACCTGCTTAAGGAGAAAAAATTAACTTCACAGAGATGGTTCTAATGACTGAAGCTCTGCAAAATCCTGATCTTACAAGGTCTATCCTATAGCACCGTGTGTTGGACGATGAGCAGAAAGGCGAAGCTGATATTGAAAATATTTAAAGCAAAAATGCCTCATGCAATGATGGGGTCCTATGGATGAGACTCTCCCAAGCTCGGCTGTAAACCCAAGCATGACCAAATTGTAACCTCACTAGAACAGGTAGAATGTATTTAGTACCACTACTCCATCTGGAATGCAACTAGTTTTTGTCGAACTCGAAAAATTGTTGAATGTGGAAGTCAAATATCCAGGATCATGCAAGGGAAGCATCTGTGGCTTCGGAAGTTTAAGTTTTTTCACACCACTATATGACAAGTGATCGGAAAAGGGATTCGGTGCAACCCCCAAAAAACAGCAGAGCTCATTGAATACCATTATTCCAGGAAGATGTGCGGTCTTAAAAAGTAGCAACACGCGGAACACCAAATCGGTAGTCTGCTAATGCTAAAGGTAGCGGAATCTGTTCGGAACACCCTCAAGTGTTTTGTGCTGATATCTTCAACAAGTCCTTTAAGACTGGTCTATAACGGGTGGTCCAAATACAAGTTTCGATCTTCCCGCTATAAATCCTGACTGTCAGTCAATACCTTATCTTCGCACTTCGAGTGCTGTGTTGCCCATACAGTGGATTTATTGAAAATAAGTTTTAGCCGGAATGAAGCACCCACCGCGCCTGCTGTATGCAAGTTTGTGCAAAAAGTCCATGAGACTGGCTTACTTGCGGGCAACCCGTCATCGTACGGTACGCACCGACGAGAATGTGGCTGCTGTGGCTGAGAGTGTTCGACTCAATCCAATATGTATTTCACGGACTCAGCAGTTGACTCAGCAATTGAAGGCGGCCATCCGCCTCTGACGAGGCGCATTGTCACATCGGCGGCTATGTTAACAAACAAACTTATCGCATCTGTGGATTGGAAAACTCGCTCGTGATTGTTGAGAAGCCAATGCATGTGCAGAGGATGACGGTTTGGTGCGGATTTTGGAATGGTAGCACTTTCAGCCTACTTTATTTCGAAAATGCTGATTGGAACGCCATTTCGGACATTAAAGACACGGACTTGGGCGATATCTGATTTCAGCACGATGGCGAGCCATGCCACACAGATCATCAAACAATCGATCTGTGCACAAATCGTGGCGAAAAGATCAAAACGCACTGTGAAACCGGGAGGAAATCAACCAGACTGGGATCAATCAGAAGACCTGACGGCACCTACACTAATTAGAATCAGCTGCCAACCAGCTGCAAGTGAAATGAGTAACATAATCCGGCTGCAACGTAGCTGGTATCTGTATCTGTCATTGCTTAGGGAAGATCCTGCGAGAGTGCGACTAAAAATTTGGTGGGCAGAATTGAGCACTTTCATCGCCATTAACAGAGTGCTTTCGGTACACAGCTTTTGACAATCAGTAGTAGTTTCGTTGATTGCAGATGCTGAATGCGGCCAATATATGATGGCGAAGGTAAACAGTGGATGCCCGCAAGGCGGCATTCTATCTCCACTGGTACATGTTGGCCGAGACACTGTTTAACGATCCCAAAAGTTCTGACGTCTATATCCAGGCATATGCAGGCGATGATAAGCGCAGGCAGCCCTAGACGTGATCGGCGCTTGGAGTATTAGAATTGGACTGACTCTTTACGACGAGAAGGTCTGACATCATCATCCAATTCTCCAAAAAGCAACGCATTTGGGTGTCATGTTGGATCACAAACTTCGATTATATTTACTAAACATGTTACGTCGAAAGCCTCGAATGCTCTGTCGACCTTCTATTGTAGCAATGCAAAGGAGCTGTCGGCAAGACATGAGGCTTGTCACCGGGAAGTGACTTTTAGACCTACACGCCTATGATATCCTATGATCCGGTTGTCTGGTGGAAGAGGCTCTCAGCTACTTTTACCAGACTCCGAAGAACGGTCTGTCTCGGCTGTCTCGGCATTAATGACTCTTCCTCTGCTTGATATTCAAATCATGAGTAGCACTACGAAGCCATCTTCCGTTTCAAAAGAATTGGTCTTTAGTACAACACGGACTGGAGTTTTAAAGACCTGGCACGCCGACTGTCTTTAGACTCTGGGCTTATAGGCATGCCGTCTGATACAAAATCAACTATCCCCGTGCCTGAGACTGGTTTCGGCCAGATTCTGAGCCAGCAAAGGAATATAGTCGGGTCTTTACGGATGGCTGCAATACCGGCGCTGGTGTCTTTCTGGAGGACGACGACATTAGATTTCACTTCTCATTAGAAAAACTTGCACCTGTGTTCCAAGCAGAGATATACACAATCCTAATGCCAACGAATAATATTGTGAAGAACTAGTGGAAGTGCGGTGCATTTGCTTCTGTGGCGACAGCCAATCTGCGTTTAGAGCCTCGATGAACCCTTTTATGACTTCCAAGCTAGTTCGAGAATGCAAGAACGGAGTCGGAAGCTTAATTCACTGAGTCTTGTCTGGGTCGTCCCAGGTCACAATGGTATCACGGCAAATGAAATCAGAGGACGCTTTCATAGAACCCGAACTTGTATTAGGACTGCTACTTGGGTTTCATATGAACATAACTGCAGATGGCAGACCAAACGAATGCTTCCCGACGTCTCTCAGAAGCCAGCAACTTTCTTGCTGTCCCTCAATAGGAACTACTGCAGACTGTTTACGTGGCAAAGCACTACGCTAAGCATGGCATGGAGTGTGATCCCGACACGGCAGAGCAGCCTACGCTAGAATCAGGCTACATGTATTCGACGCTAATGTGTAGATCTGTAGGGCATTTAATCATTAAAGCGCTAACTCAACTTTTTTCTTGAACTGAACATACAAGGAGTACAGTAGACTAGTTCCCTGTCTGTGTGCTCTGTTCTGATAGACAGAAACAGATAAAAGACCAAAGGTTGGATGGCTCTATTTACATGCGAAACAGCCACAGGGAAAAAATGGGGACTATAACCTCTATCCATCCACTGGCCTTGAGCCCTATCGCTGGGAAAAGTTGTTCCGATATTTACTTCCACATTTGACCTAGACTTACATGACCCATTTATCCTTTCAGTTCGAGTTGGATGCATACATACGAGTATGTGCATATATTCCCATTCCTTTGAAAGGTACTCATACATTGGTTAGAACCGTCCATCGTCCATTGTACCTTTCTGTATTCTTGAGAGCAGTTTGAACGTTACAATCCTGAACAGAGAGGACTGGATCACCATTGATATCGTCGAGGATAGTTAGAACTATTCACCCGGTCGAACAGTTGCTTCTAGAGAGCTGTTAAGCTGTTAGGGCGGCACAACCATAAAGGTCATAGTGATGCCTCTGGGTATGAGTTTATTTATGCTTAGGTAAGCTGCGATCGATTCAAGCAAAAGAAACTGCTTAGATGGAACAACCTGATACCAAGACAGATCAGCCTCAAGCTTAGCCTTAGGGTTAGGTTAGGTAATAGCGGCTGTTGGTAAAAACAACATACTTAGACCTATCGGCCCATTGTGATGCCACGTATAGCCATGGATAATGAGAGGTCGAAGGCCGCATTTGTTCTCAGTATCTGTTTTGGAATAGAATAAACCTTCTAAAGTTATTCTCAGCTTAAATAGCTAAGAGTTATCTATCTGCATACATCAGCCCGCTAGAGTGGCCTCAAAGGCAGTTGAATAATTAATAAACATTTCAGCAGATCCCGCCCGATTTGCGGACGGAATAGGAAACCACTCTGCTATTTATTCTCAATGGTCTCAACGGCCTATAGGTGGCTCTTGAGAGCAGTGTTGCATCACAGAAGGCCTACTTTAGACCATGTTCCATGCAGTTCGCAATACTTGATCCTACATGAGAGGAAGGCGGATAAACTTTATGAGTCCTCCAGAGTTTGGAATGTACCCCACAAATCTGAGACCGAAGACCACATTGGTTTGGCCATATCGAGCAAATGAAAGATGTGAAGGAAATATATCGTATGCCACTCATAGAATGACTAAAGAGAGGCTTAAGGATACAGCCAGAGTTTTAAATCGTATATGAAGGGTCCTTAGATATGGGCTGCATTAGCTACTTATACCTTACGCAAACCCTACTTTTGGACTTCTTGATTTTCGCCGGTTTTGCATGATACAAATGGTTTCACTGTTCTTGTTACAGGATTCATTCCATACCGTCATGCCCAATTAGACGCAATAAGCTGATTATAAAATTGGACGAATGAAAATCTTAGATTTAGGGGCGATCATTAAGTATCCAGATACGGGACCACTTTAACCAGCCTGATCTTGGCCAATGATGATCATAAAGTAACAGATGGAGAGACTGCAACATTCTTCTAACTAAGAATAAAGGTCAGCCCCGATCGTGAATATTTTGGTAGAGGAACCAAATCTACACCAGTGTGACTATTGTATCTTCGACAAAGTAGTATTTAGGCCACTGCCTTGTCAGATAATGGAATGGTAACTGATCTGCGTTGAAATTGGTTGAACTGTAGTAAGCGTCCTTTTCAGAAACTCAGACAATAACCTTGCTCACATGGATAGGATTGTCCTCGTTGTTGACTAACTTGAACTTCGGGTTCTCCGATCGAATTGCAGAAGCCCGTTTGTCATTTTTCTCATCCGCCCGAAATGAAGCAGCATTCATATTAAAAGCAATGTCCTTGTAGTACTCCGAGTATACACACGAGTATAGTACTATATTACGAAGGAAATAACAACACTGATTCGATATTCAGGACTCAATGGCTGGGTGGCCTTCTAAATCATCATCTCATTCTTTTGTAGATTGCACATGAAAAGGATAATAGCGCGGGATACTAGCATGTACCAGTTCAATGTGCTGCTCCAGGACTAAGTGCTTCTATACATTTACACAGCGAACTCTTGGTTTTATGTGTACTTAGGCGGCCGAGAGTTGTGTCAGAGTGACAGAGAGAGGTGAAAAGAAGACTATGATGATGATGATGATGATGATGACGACGATGGGAATGAGAATGAGAATGAGATTCAACACACCGTTATGGTTCCTTGGGTGCGCATAAGTACACAACACTGCCATGCTCCATCCTGCCTCAGGGATGCCCAAGTAGACTGGGAGTAAAACGTGCGTTCGTCGCCATACATACTCGTAAAAGGGACATAACGCTGAAAATTGCAAATGCATCCGCATTCGGAGTTGATGTTTTTATCTACGATCCACATTCGCTCTCAGTGCTGATGTGCTTAGGATGTTGAGGATACAGAGGATGCTGTAGTAAGGAACTGTGAAATTGCATTGAGGTGGCATAGCATCATACATAGTAGTACTAGTACTGGAGAGAACTGCTTCTGATGATGATGGCAAATGTCCCTTGGAATGTGACAAATATACACAGATGCGAGATGAAGAAGAGGTGAATGCAATTTGAAGTCATTCACATGTGAGAGAGAAGATTGTGCAAGCTGGAACCCAACCAACCGAGACCATACATTCTGTGGCGAACGATGAGATTGTGTCAAAATATTTGTCAATGCATCACGCAAATGGAAAATTATTTATCTAAACAGAACGCATGGTGTCCTCGCGATGGGGAATGATAAAAGAACTCAGCTCTCTAGGGTCGGATGGGAAAAAGGACAAGTAATTGCAATTTCAGAAGCTGGAAGTGGTTTTGATGGCAAGTTAAACATGGAATATGGTATTGGCAAGTGATGACCTACCTACCTATGGATGTTGAGTGCACTCTACTTCAATTTATTGTGGGAAAAATCAAATGTTTCTGGTGTTCAGAGGTAGGATCAAAGGAATTCGATGAAAAAATTCAATTTTGAAGAGACAGTAGTCATGCACTCGTGGTTGGGATTTTTTCGATTAGAGTAGGCACTAAGTGGTGGTGACTAGTGCTGTATATACTACTTCACATCAGTTGTGCAAAATACTGCCTCCTCATGGTAGTCACCGAGTTCTGCTCTTATCCAACCGGATTTGACTTCACAAACTTTCAAACGCAAACGAAAATACGAGTAGCAGCACTGTAATGTTCGGAAACATACAAGCAGTCACGAATGGCAGATAAACTCGAGTGACGAATGGAAGAATCCTTATATGATTCATCTCAACATATTTGGAGCTGAGCTCAACAAAGATTTCTTTTTTAGCCGAAGGGATCTCATAAAGGATCTAGTCGTTCAGGTTGGGGATTGTGCATGGAGCTTACTACCCTCTTGTCAGGGAGCTAATCAGCCCATGGTTGTACCCTAACGAAGACCCTTCATTACTATCAAGCAAAACTTTATTCCATCCAGAAATGCGTTAGATGGGACGGAGAAAAGGAAGCCGAAAAGCTGTGACATGTAATACACTGTATACTATAGAGAATAGAAACAGCCTTGGTTTGTTCTACGCAGCATACTAAGGCAAGAAATATTGAGCTTTCGGCTTGTAACCTCGGCAAAATCTACGAGCAATGCTATCACACATTATTTCTTCGTTGAAGGACTGTAATCCCAGACAACTCCAGAACCGTTGTGTACCGCATATTCCTCAACATTTCGTTGATGTCCTAACAAAGACCAGTGGCATCGACTTCAAGAAGCGGTTAGAAGTACGACAACTAATGTCCTTGGTTCCACTTGCCTATGTTCACGAAAGAATTCTAACGGGGCGCAACAAAAAAGCGCGTGAGCAGCTCCTGTTGTTTGCCAGAAGAACTGTTGGGAAGATCGGCTTCTCTAGAAGAACAAGAAGAAACATGGTGGATGAGCGATTGAGGAAATGCAGAGGTTCAATTCTAGGAACAACGTTCAGCAGTTTAACAAAACCTAAAAAGAACGTAATGTCACAAGACCTGTGCAGAAACCTGGAGCGATGAGCAGGAACATTAAGTAGCAGAATCACAGTCGGTGCTAATGATATGGAGAACCACTTCTGCAGTTTGTTGAATGACAGGGGTGATCAAAACTCTGCTGTAAGGTAGGTATGTCAAACAATATAAGGCCTGACGCCATATGCCAAAGATCTGATTGGCCCTTATCAGTGCAGTTTTGGGCCTGTTAAATCCACATTTGACCATACATTCACACTCCGGTAGATCCTAGAGAAAACCCAAAAAGCCAAATCGGTACTCAACAACTCTTTCCACCTCTTTATCGAGTTCAAAGCCGCATATGACAGCATCTACAGAGACGAGGTATACAGAGCTTAATAGACCACCAAGATTCTTGGAGCTATATTTGGTACTGATCTCGAGTATGATGGGCTCATAAAGAGGAGATATAACAGCGGACTCTACGAGGTATACATTGGCCATCGACTAAGTCAGAAACCTTCGGATCAGTCGTTTAGGATAGATATGTATAAATGATTCCTACCTGGAGGTATAACGCAGTAAAAGGACATCGCCTTGGGTAGCGTACACATAAGAAATAGGCCTCATCGAAGATGGGGCAGCAGTTGGTCTAATACCTTGCTAACTCGAGGGCTTATAACTTGAGGCCCAAATCCACCACATATTATATCCCCATCTAAGAAGGTAAGCAATAAATCTAGGTGTGAAGGTAACACCTATGGCTGTTATACACAAGTTGCTTACGAAATGACTATGCTAGAACCATCAACAGATTCACTTTGCATCTAGCAACATTTTACGGTGAATCCTATGTCTTAATGGATGCCTGACTGCTAATTTGCGTCACAATAGAATCACTGGATCTAAGAAAAATACTAAGACCATGTCTTTTGCTCCCCGAATGGACAAGTTTCTGCCTGAAAAATACTGCAATGACCAGGTAATCGATCAACGAATATGCTGAACCTTTCGAGCTGGAATACATATGAAGGCAGGACTACACTGAAGTTTCGCCAATATTATGCCGAAGATTCGTGGAGATTCGCAAGGGGGAAATCTACTAGCAGCCCTCTCTAGTCTTTGGAGAGTGACGGCATTTTCTAATGCCTCCATCAAGCGTCTGCTTTGCGTCTATTTCTGTTCTACTATCAGGAACACGAGTTTCGAGGATACGATTCAATGTGTCGCCTACTGCAAAAGCTTAGCGTCCATTCAAGCTGAAAATGCGAGGAGTTTTCGGAAAATTTTGCGCAATAGGGAAGAATCACTGCTCTTCCTTATGATTTCATTGGATTTTCTATAGACGATGCCCTTCCACAGAGGAAAAACCGGGATCTAGAGAAAATTTTGCTAGAATACATCAAATTTTTTTTTTACAAATTTACAAATTTATTTATTTATAATTCATTGTTCACATAAGATTTAATAACATCTTTTGCAAAAATGGAACAAGCTTTAACAATATTTTAAATTAAAATTAAAAAAGAAAAAAGAAATGAAACAATAAGAGACTATTAACAAATATAAATTAAGAAATGGATAGAGAAGGAAGGATAAAAAAGAAATAGAGAATATAATAAGATAGAAAGATTAAAAAGAAGATTTTATGATGAGGGGGATACAAATTTGGGAGTTTAGGAAATTATGATACACAGGAGGATTTTACTAGAAGTTTTCAGCACAATATTTAAAAACTTCTTTACTGAAAGAACTTGTGTTACTCATGCGCTTGATGGCTAAGGGCAAACGATTCCAAAGTTGAATTGAATGTACAAAAAATTGCCGAGATGTATTTAAATATTTGCACCTACGTGCTACCAGCTGTAAAGTTCTTTTATTTCTCGGAAAATTTACAATCTCGAATAGATATTCTGGAGTTTTCTGTGCTAGAATTTTATGCAAAAATAATATTGAACGATATTTTAAAAGGCCAATCAAGGAACAGCCGACGATTTGCTTGCTATATGCAGAACTGTGATCATATTTTTTTACATTAAAAATGTATCTCGCGCAGGCATTGTATGCGACAGTTAATTTTTTGGCAGAATCGTAGTCCATATTTGCGAATATTTCGCAGCCATAGAGAATAATCGGGAGAATAAAAGCACTTACAAGTTTTAGTTTAGTATTGGTTGGAAGGTAGTTAGCAGTCGGATTAAGACCTCGGAGTGCTCTATAAATTTTTGAAACAATTTTATTTATATGGACGTTCCAATTCATATTGCTACTCAAATAGACTCCGAAATTCTTAATGTGGTCAACGTATTCTATTGGGGAATGGTTTAGAAATAATGGAGGTTTAAACTCTGTACGTCGTCCGGCATTTATTACCATAGCCTTTGTTTTGATTGGATTTAGCATAAGGTCGTTGTTTAGTGACCATTTATAGACATTATTTAATTCTTGGTTGAACATTTCCAGCGTTTGATGCTTGTTTGCACTTGAAAAGAGTGTATATATCTGTACATCGTCAGCATATATATGGTAGCTGCAATCAGAAAAGCATTTGGAGATATCGTTTACGAAACAAGTGAATAAAAGGGGCCCTAAAACAGAGCCTTGAGGTACCCCTGAACGGACAGGAAGACATGATGATTGCTTGTTATCATGAAAAACGTACTGAGATCTGTTGGATAGGTACGAAGATATCAGTTTAACCAACGAGTTATCAAACAGAAATTGATATTTAAGTTTTTTTTAGTAAGAACTCATGATTCACGCAGTCAAATGCTTTTGAAAAGTCTAAAAATGCTATTAAACCTAATTTGTCATTGCCACAACCAGCACGCAAGTCTTCGCAGATTTTTAGGAGAGCTGAAGTACAACTAAAATTTGCACGAAATCCTGATTGGTATTTCAATATCATGTTCTTAGGGTTTAGGTGTGCTTTTATTTGTCGACTTATTATAATTTCAAAAACTTTGCTTAAGAACGGTAAAATTGCTATGGGTCGGTATTCTACTGGGTTCTTGTTTGGCGATTTAGGAAGGGGTAGAACTTTTGCTGTTTTCCAGTTTTCCGGAAAAACAGAAGTCATTATAATGGTATTACAGATGTGAGTGATAGGATGAAAGACAGAAGGAAGTATAATTTTTATAAATTTTGGAGCAACGTTATCTGAACCAACTGCATTTGACTTTACACCTAATATACTCGTAATATTTCCGACAGTTACTACATCTACACAAGCAAGAGAAAAGGCTGAATCAGAATAAACAAAATTGCTCGTAAGGTCTTGAGAGCTACGAATATCTAATGACATTGACTCTCTGCAAGTCGAAACGAAAGTCTTATTTAGTTCTTCCAGATTCATGCTATTGGAAGGTGATATATTTTTCGAGGTAAGACCTATCTGGCGAATGTTTTTCCAAAAGTCAGAACTTGAAGAACATGATTCAAGTCTGTTTTTATAAAATGAAGATTTGTTCTTTCTTAAGAGACGTGTTACAGCGTTTCGAATGATTTTAAACTCTCTGTAAATTTCCAAACATTTGTAACGTCTCCATCTGGCATATAGCAAATTTCGTGCTTTTATCAATTCAACGACTTCCTGAGTGAGCCAAGGTAATTTAATTTTGGTCTTTTTGAAACTTCGCAAAGGCACATGTTTAGTAAAAAGATATTTAATATTAATTTTATTAAAAAAAGAAACTTGGAAGCTTGTGTCATTTGTATTATAAATTGGAGACCAATCCAAGGTCTGACAGTCATTACAAAGGGTCTCTAAATTGATTCGAGAATATTGGTATGTTTTGAAATTTGTCTCAGTTTCAACTGCTGGAAATATATCTACTGTCAGGAATATCATATCATGGTGAGAGAAGCCAGGTGCAAATATCTGGTCATAATGCAAAATTAAATCTGGGTCAGATACTAAAGCAACATCGAGAAGCGATGGTTTGCGATCTGGTACAAAATGCGTCGGTTGGCTTAGGTTTGCAAAGTTGAGATGCAGTGAATTTACCATTTCCTTGAAAGCTCTATTTTTGTTTCCTAAAACATTAAGGTTAAGATCGCCACAAATCACTATTTTAGTGTACTGCGAGGCGAAAACTTCGAGCAAGCCACTTATAAGTTTATAATCTGCTATATCTGGAGCCATGTATATGCAGCCAAGCAGACATTTCTCTCTATTGTTTCTCACCTCTACAAAAAAATATTCCATTAGATCAGTTGGAGTCGACTTCTTCAGAATTTTAAATTTATAGCACGTTTTTATATAAATTGCAACACCCCTCGCTTCCTTACGTTGTCCATCACTACGTCGCTTGTCTTTCCGAGAGCATGTTGCACTCGTTTGCACCTAGTCCTGCTACCACATCGTCGCTTGTCTTTCCAAGAGAATGTTGTACTCGTTTGCACCTTGTCCTGCTCGAAGGTTACTGATCTTCACCACCTCGTCTTGACTAGGGCTTCTCCATATGAAGGGAATTAAGTTGACAGCGGTTTCATTTGAATCAAGTAAACAGAATTTTAATAGTCGGAGCTTCATCATTAAAGCGAAACTAACTTGCTCATAGACCTCACAGAATCTCTTTGCATTCATCTTTGCTTTCGGTTTACGCGATGAGAAAGTCTAACTTGTCCGATGTCTTCCGAATCGCTCACTTCAATTTCCTTACTTACTTACGTAAGGTGGCGCTATAGTCCGGGATGAATCGGACCTCGACCAACAAGCATCTCCAGCAAGCTCGATCTTTAGCTAGCTGCTTCTAGCTTCGCATGCTTCGCAAGCATGTGCCACCTGAGTCGTGGTATTTCTCTCGGATTCGAAAGTTTTTCGGACAGGAGCATTGATACCCATTCACTCTACATAACCCAGCCACCTCAGTCTTTGTACCTTCAGTTTTCGGCTAAGTCTGTGTCGCTGTACAGCCCACACAGTTCGTAGTTGTATCTCCTCCTCCACTCGTTGGACCAATCAGGTTGTTGATATGAACGCTTCAGTGGTTCACACAATACGGCAGGTACGATCTTGTAGGCGATGTTAAGAAGACTGATGCCCCTGTATTTGGCGCAGTTTAGAGGATCTCCTTTCTTGAGGATCGGAAAAACAATGCTGACCATATTTTACAGATGAGTTGATGTACGCTCCTTACCAAGTCATCGCTTGCCGCTTTGAAGAGCTCGGCAGTCAGACCGTCCGCTTCAGCAGCTTTGTGAGACTTGACCTTAGAATATGGCTGTATTCACTTCAACCAGGTCGGGTGGACGGTATTGTTGATCTACATCGTCCAAGTTGAAAGGTTCATTCTGCCTGAAAGCGGTGTTTGGTTCATCATGGTAGTTATGTAGTCTACAGAAATGCTCTTTCCAAATCCTCACCATCCCTTGTTCGTCTCTACAGGGTTCGATTCGGGGTTTGCCGACTATTTTTTACATTTTAGTAAAATTTCCGAATCTCATTCCTGGAGTGGCATCTCTTAAGTTCCTCGACCGCGCTCTTCTCATATTCCTTCTTTTTCCTCCTGTGAAGCCAGTGTTCGTATCACCTCTTTAGCTCGTAGAGCTCGTGAGCAGCTTCATTCTCTATGCATCCCCACTCGTCATCAAACCAGGGATTTCGTTATGGTGGCCGAGTGAAACACAGCACATCAGACGCGACA
The DNA here is from genome assembly GCA_949129095.1 of Volucella bombylans. Taxonomy (NCBI): domain Eukaryota; kingdom Metazoa; phylum Arthropoda; class Insecta; order Diptera; family Syrphidae; genus Volucella; species Volucella bombylans. The sequence continues at coordinate 11,820,209 of OX422142.1, read as the reverse complement.
TCTCTGGAGGCTTTTGATGGTGGCATAAGACCTCTTAAGAGGTTTGCCAATCTCTTGCGATTGTAGCCGTCTGACGTCAAACTTTCTCACAGTATTAGCTTGTCTTTGCGATGTTCGGGATATACCCAACCGTACCTTAGCTACAACAAAGTAGTGGTCCAAGTTGTTGCTTTCACCTCGGAATATTCAGGCATCCATAAAACAGGAGTAGTGCCTTGCGTCGATCGGAATGTGATCAATCTGGTTGACGGAGTTCTCCAAGTCCCCTTTTCAAGAACGGCAACCGCATGCTAGCTACCAAAATATTTCTTCCTTCCGCAAAGTCTATTAGCTTGAATCCATTATCGGGGGTGATGTCGTGCAGGCTTCTTTCCAAAAAATACCCTCTCTTCCTTCCTTTGCACTAAAATCGCCGAGGACAATTTTAATGTCATGGCCAGGGTACTTAAACGGATTATTACGAGGCGTTCGCTAGCATACCGTAAACTAAAGACTTCTTGCCTATGTCTGCCTCTAACAACAAATCCGCATCCAAATGGGTGCTGCTATTGCCGTCAATAACAATCTCCGTAGTAGATTCCATTACATCGCATTTCTTTGATGGCGGTAACATCTACGTCAGTCCAGGGCATCCGCTAGTTGTTCGGCTGCACGTGCCCTAACATTTATTTTAAATTCAAAATTTCAACGATCCAGAGTTTGTTGTCCTTATTTCGCTTGTATATTAGTGAAACGTAGCCTTAATGTATTTCTACTTCCCAACCTCAGTGACCCCGACCTAACCGTTGCCAGATTAGAGACTGCCAAAGGCTCTTACTGGCTGGCATCGGCTTACCTTGGCCACGACCAAGTGGGCCCTCTCCCTGGTGATAACCTAGAAAGGGTGGTACTGGAAGCGGGAAGGCAAAAAACTGGCCTCATAATCGGATGCGACGCTAACGCACATCATACGGTATGGGGTAGTACCGACATCAATAAAAGAGGTGAGTTACTTTTAGACTATATCTTAGTTACTAACCTCTTAATTTGCAATATTGACAATGAGCCCACTTTTATAACTAGAAACCGACAAGAAGTTTTAGATATTACTCTTGTCTCCGACAGCATCACCCAAAGGCTAACAAACTGGATGGTATCGTCTGAACACTCCTTTTTCCGGAATTACCGGAAAACTGATTGGACAAAATACAGAGGAATACTGTCGGAAACGATATCCTCTAAACTATCAAGTCCCCCGCGTGACACCAATGAGCTTGACATAAAACTCAGGGAATTTACTCTGGCTCTCAATCAGGCTATGGCCGCTTCCTGCCCTCTTATTCAACCAAGAGGCAAGAAAAAGCCACATTGGTGGACATCGGCACTGGGACTGCTCAGAAACGAATGCAGAAAACTTTTCAACGCAGCGAAAAGCACAAGAAAAGTGACCGACTGGGACTCATATAAAGAATCCCTCAAATTATACAAAAAAGAACTGAGGAAGGCAACGCGACAATCCTGGAGGTCATTCTGTGACAAAATCACAGAAACCTCTGAGGCATCGCGGCTAAGAAAAATCCTCTCCACAAATCCTATGATGCCTAGCTGTTTGAAAGAAACCGATGGCTCTTGGACAACCTCAAGTGATGAATCACTCAACCTGCTTCTGGACACCCACTTTCCAGGTAGTTCCCAACTCGCGGCCAGTAGCAGCCCAAACTGGCCTACTCCAACCGTGACCAAAATTAATGGTCTGATTACGAGAGACAAACTGCTCTGGGCGCTGCATGGCTTCAAACCATACAAGTCTGCTGGTCTGGACGGTATAGTACCTGCCGAGCTACAGAGGTCATTAGATATTATTCTACCAGTGTTGGAAAATATTATGAGGAGCTGTGTAGAACTTGTCCACATTCCACTGTTATGGGGAGAAGTCAATGTAGTATTCATTCCCAAAGCCGAAGAATGTTCTCATGTAGTCCCAAAGGACCTCAGACCTATAAGTCTATCACCTTTCCTTCTGAAAACTCTAGAACGACTGATTGATATCCATATTCGAGCTAAAGTTGATCCAAGACTTCTGTCTACGGCTCAACATGCCTACTGTAAAGGAAAGTCGGTGGAAACGGCTTTGCACTCTCTGACTAGCCACATCGAACGATCCCTACAATATAAGGAGTACACAATGGTTGCTTTCCTAGACATAGAGGGCGCCTTTAACAACGTCAACAGATCCGCAATCACGACTGCACTGTCAACTCTGCAGGTAGACGGCTAACTTGGGGAGTTGATCAGTCTAATGCTAAAAAGCAGGATAATCAACTCCAAACTGGGTGAAACTTCTGCTAAAAGATATGTCAGTAGAGGTACGCCGCAAGGCGGTGTCCTCTCTCCACCCTTCTCTGGAACTTAGTAGTTAACGAACTACTGATATACCTGGGAGCGGGTGGTAGCAGAGTGATTGCCTATGCGGATGACGTTGCCATAGCCGTCTCAGGGAAACATCTCAGTACCATTAAAGAACTCCTCCAAGTAAATCTCAACAGATTAATCCGCTGGTCAGATCGCTGTGGATTGGGAATATACCCCCATAAAACTGATCTTGTCCTCTTTTCTAGGAAATATAAAATTCCAATCATAGACCCTCCTTCAATAAACGGTACCAGTTTAGCTTTCTCCGATACAGCAAAATATCTGGGTCTCATTTTTGACAGGAAACTAAACTGGAAGCCTAACATTCAAGAAAGAGTCAATAAAGCTACAATAGCTTTATTCTCTTGCAAAAAAGCCATTGGGAACAAATGGGGCCTTCAACCTCGCATAACCCACTGGCTATACATCTCGGTCATAAGACCGATACTTACTTACGGGGTGGTTGTCTGGTGGACGGCCTTGGAAAATGCGGTCTAAACTAAGCAGAGTCCAAAGAACAGCATGTCTATGCACAAGCGGAGCCTTGCGGTCTACCACCTCTGCGGCGTTAGACATTCTGCTTCACTTGACACCCCTCGACATTTTTAGCAAGCAAGTAGCAGCGACTGCAGCTATTCGCCTTAAAGCGACTAAACAGTGGACAAATAATTCATTTGGCCACGCCAACATTCTTAATATATTAGGAATCCTCACAGAGAACACCGATTACACCATACATGAACTTTGGTTTGACAAAAACTTCCATGTAAGCTTCCCCTCTAGATCATTTTGGGAGGAGGATGCTTTCATGGAGGACAAGTCAATCCATCTCTACACAGATGGATCTAAAACCGACAGCGGAGTTGGTGGCGGTGTTTTCTCAGATAAGCTAAATCTAAGCCTCTCTTTCCGCCTTCCAAATCACTGTAGCGTGTTCCAGGCGGAAATTTTTGCGATTAAAGAAGCTCTGTCCTGGCTGAAGAAAAACGTGATATCTGCAAAGGATATCCGCATATTTTCGGATAGTCAGGCCGCCATAAAGTCCCTGGACTCGGTCTCATTGTGTTCTAAAACTGCCCTTGAATGCCGATCATCTCTCATGGAGATGGCAGAGCAGTTCAACATTCACCTCTGTTGGGTGCCGGGCCACAGAGACATTCCAGCGAACTGCAGAGCCGATGAACTCGCCACTCTGCCTATCCTACCGGACAAAGGTAGTATAGGTATACCAATCACTACGTGCAAACTAATACTAAAGCTGGATGCCAATAAAAGAACAGACCTTAGGTGGACTGCTGGACAAACATGTCTAGCGACCAAACAGATCTGGCCAAGCCTGGATCTGAGTCGCTCTAAGTGTCTGATCCTTTTAGATAGGAAACATCTCAGCGCCATAATAGGTGTCATTACTGGACACTGCCTCATAGGCAAGCACTCAAGAAGACTTGGCGCTTTTACTAATGATTTCTGTAGAAGCTGCATGGACGAGGAAGAGGAGGAGACAATCCCCCACCTACTCTGCACATGCCCAGCTCTCTCTCAGAGAAGGAAGCTTCATCTAGGAGCTTTCTTCTACAACGACCTAAACGATCTAGAAAAAATAGACGTTAACAGTCTCCTACGCTTTATTATAAGCTCAAACTGGTTCCAGTAGTAAGATGATTATAGATCCACGTGGCATCACAATGGGCCAATAGGCCTAAGTGGGTTGGTATTTCCAACAGCCACTCTTACCTAACCTAACCTAACCTATTTCGCTTGCAGGGGTTGTCAATAGCAGACCCGTACATATCTGAGGCTTGCTTTTGCTACGTGACTAGAGTTTTTTCTATGGACGTGGAGCCAATCTGTAGGGTTGGTTCCATATTATTGTAGGACGAGGAGTCGGTTAGACCGAGCCCAGTAACATGCTTGGATAAATCTATTTTCCAAGCACTGACTTAGTCTCGGAGCTCCAAATATCTCGAAGTGCCCCGGTTAAAGTCTCATTTGGTTTATTTCACCGTTGATTCCATCTGGGGAATCCGTCTGCTGTACCGGTTATAGTGCTGCTATTTTTGTCTAGTGGTCAGCACCCGCGCTTATAAGTTTGGCAAGTCAAGTCTGCATGGACATCTACCAGTACCCGATGGTTACCACTTGCAGGTAAAATAAGCACAATTGATGTGGTTGACACCTCTCTCGTACCTATTTCTACCAGCACCATTTACGAGTAACTATTTGTTTTCTAAAAGCCGTACACCCTGCGGTCTATCTTTCCTTCTTCGGGAGTTAAGTTCCTGCCTGTTAATCAGAGTAGTTAACAATTTATCAAATTCATATGAGTACTCCTATATTTGGGGTCGTCGTTCCCAGGACTAATGCCTAACATACACTAGCTTTGGACCCAATCTAAATTTTGGCTCTGAGGGACAGACTCACCCAACAAAGTTAGCTTAGTCTTCTGCAAACATAGGAGAAGGTTTTGAGCGCACATCTTTTCCCTCTCAAAGTTTCAGTACTAGTCTTGCAGTCGTGGTTTTCTTCGTTGAAGATGCCAAGGGCCAGATGATCCCTTCACTATCTTATTGAGGGACTTGGATACTGCAACTGCAGCTTTCGTTTCTTAGTGCCTAGGAGGGATCATTCTTTCCTGAGAAAAGTGTAAATCAAAGCCTAAATTCTTGTTAGATTGTGTTTTTCGGGGAGGTTGCTTCTAACTAACTCAAATTGTTAGGTGTAGCATTATTATACTTTTTTTTTACTTTGGATTAGTAGTGTCGTGATGTTGAGATTCTCATCCGACTCTGGGCTCTCGAAGTCTCGAATTGGAAGCAAATTCTGGCTTCTGGCAGCTTATTTCAATACAGATACGCCAACCTGAGGAAAACTGTGTTGTCTTGTACAAAATGTAGTCCATCTGCTTATGTCTTAGACCAGAATTCAACCCCTCCAGGACAGGTTGGCATCATTGCTAGGCATTCCAATGGAACAAAGTAAGAAACTCATGTATCTGTCCTATTAAGGTCGGCACTAGCTTCAGGTATTAGGCACTTTAATACTGATTGCTTCATTTACTCACTGCTCAAATAAATCAAATAATAAGTGAGTCCATCAGAAAGAAGTACAATGGTTTGCATCTTTGGCATAAAACTAGACTGAGCGCATGCTGCGAGTAAGTTTCAATAAATTAAGTCAAGGCACTGGTCGTCTACCTCCCATCTCTCCATCTCTGTACAACATGAATTCGCTATACAACCTGTCTTTCTGAAGTACCCCATCAACCACGTCCAATCACAATCTTCTATCAGAAAAAAATTCACAACAATGTATCACACGGATTATAGCAACGGTTCCGTGAGAAAGTCCGCCATAACCACCAGGTACCATCCAAAGAACCACCTTACCCCCAGTAAATCCAACCAACTGAAGCCATTCTCTGCTCGTAAATCTTAAACTCTTCAACTCACTTAGTGTGTGTACATTTCAAATGATTTTGCCTTACCAGAGATGACTTTCAAATCCACTCCAAAGCTTGGCTATGTAAATATTCGCGAAAAAACCCAGTCCAAACCAATCCGAGTCAGGCCAAAGAAAAGCACCAATTTACGTTAAAGTAGGCCATAGCCAACTTCAAATCCCAGAATGCCGCTCCGCGTCGCCGCGCGCACTCCCCAATTAAATCAAATTACCGGACTGTGCAACATACAGACAACACTGAGTAGACACAACGAGAAATCATAACAATGACTCCGATTCACATCCAAAAAAAAAAGAAAAAAGAAGAAAAACGATCTGGAAAACCATGCGATTTCGAAATGATCCAATAAAGAATCGTGACGCTCGTTACGACCTCTGAAATTCCTTAGAGCTCTGGTGGGTCGGGGACGAGAAACAGATTCGTGATGGTAACAACCCGGCACAGCAGTGTACCGGAGATGGATTCATAGATTCGCAGGCTCATAATTGTTACTGCGATCTGTGCGCCATGATCATCTTTGCGTATCTTTGAGATCTGCTCTGGAAATTGGTTTGTTCCAGAGTGGGTACAGTATCCACGACGCCGTCGCGCCCCAACTTCAATCCTTCTTTAATCGATTTGAAGCAATTTGCTTGGATCTTTGATGGTTATTGCGCGCTGGGTTGAGCTTATAAGGGTTGATGGCTTGATCGAGGCAAGTGAATATTTGTCGCGATTAATAGCTGGCAGAATGATGGTCCAGACCAACCAGGAAACGTTAGATAAATTAATGGAATCGTTGAACTGCGTGTCGCATGAAAAGTGTGACTTGACTCTGTTTGGTCATAGTCGTCGGTGTTCGTAGTAGTCGGTCGTGGTTGGTTCCACCATGATTCCGTCGTCGTGTTTCATGGCTCATTGCAAGTGTGGCAATTTAAACTGTTCTCTTTTGTCTTGGGGAAGTATTTGAGGCATTCGAATTGGCACCAGCGGCATTGCATACAGATAAAGTGGAAGAAGATGAGAACGTTTCCTTCTATCTTTTGGCGGAATGACTAGACTGGAATTATTGGGACATTGCAGAGATTTGATTGTGGAATGGACAGTGGGTTCTGAAAGAAGACTGTGGGAGAAAATTTTATGAAGAGTAGGGTACCTGAACATATCCTCTCAATCCCTTAGAATAGTTCTCGTGTTCGTCTACTGCACCAATCAGGATCTGTGTTTCCATTTGCATGTGCTCAAAGGAAATATTTTTATGAAGTGTCAGGCTTATGCGACCTTCCTGGCCTTAACTAGAAAGGCTCACCAGTTAGCAGGATTTATCGCCAGTTGCTTCCAGTGAATCACTCCAAGTTGGTTGAGGACCCCTTCCACGTGCATGCATTTCCTCTTTCTTTCACAGATGGCTGTGCTCGTCCGTTCTCTTCAGCTTTTTGATCTCACATGCAGCTCCCCCATACCGATGCAGCTCTTCTTGCTTGGATAATTCTACATTCCTAGTCAAGCCAGAGGATTATTTGCAGCGGCCCTTTAAAATCAAGCACACCAGAAGCAGCTTCTCTGATGGCTCCTTGATAGCATTTCCATTGATCTTCTACGGTTTGTGAATGGGGGCAAGGATTTTGAGTGAACTGGATAAGCTGAGGTACTAGGGGCTTATTTGACTTTGCTGTGCCTGTGACATCCTCATTCATACTGTGGCTACAAGAAAGTGGTGATCGAGGTCGGTATTGGCTTTCAAAAAGCTCTGACCTCCAAAATGCTAGAGGAGTGTCTGGCGTCGATCGCATAGTGATCAATCTGGTTAACATCTGATTTATCAAGGGACAAATAAGTCTTTTATGGACTTATCTAGTTGTGTGGCAGCATCTGGTCTGTTATGGAGCGTAACATATGACAAGTTTTCTAGGGTCACCAACCTAACATCTATCCGTAGCCGAGGCTGTTGGTTGTCCCTGAACTGTGTTTATTCTCACGGAGGCGAAGTTTAAACCACGCGCAACCTCCAACCCCCAACCAGGGAACCAGGTTGTGGACAAAGAGTTCGGTGCCAATAGCCTCGCTGAAGTTATGAGAACCGTCTTTGGCCAATTCAAGTCTCTTGAGCTACTGTCTTCGCTCTAGGGTCTAAGCACAACCATGGAGATCACTTTGGACTTAGACTCTAAGGCGAGGTATAAACCAAAGAGCTGCAACTTACTAGAGCCTTGTAAGCCACCATTGATCCTCCGCAGAAGTCCTGATCACAGAGTAGTGCACTAATGCGATGGGTTTTTTTGTGCCCCTTTCTTTCTTAACGGCAGCTGCCAATGATGACTTGCAGGGATTGGGTACCCTACTTTTAGTCAAAGGTACTATAGTTCCAAGCTTCACCACATAGAGGTGAGACTAGGAGTTGATGTGCAGAGGCTTTAGTGTCAACGCTTGTGCCTTCATGAAATGCTAGAGTACCATTGAAGGCCCAGATAAGAAGGTAATCGTTGGTAAATCTCCGAATTTTACCATGAAACCGGCGCTGAATTTTGTGAATAGTCCTTGGAACTGGTGAGGAATCTGACTATCGTAGAGAGCAGCATAACCAAGAAGGAGCTAACAAATAAAGCTTCCGACTTTCCTTGAGATATACAACTCATACAGTCAATGTCACTGAAGAATGTACTTGCTGGGCATATCAACGCCATACACAGTGGCTATAATCGTAGTGAAGAATGATCTAATACAATTGGGTTTATAAGATTAATCTCGTGAACGACACACTTATTTCAGCGGCCGTGAAGATTCATGAGGAAAGGCCTAAATGAGTCCAGACTTGCTATCTATTTTAAGGAAAGACTGTTACTGATCTTGAGCTGATCTTTTCCGAATTTTTGGCGGAAAACGAGTGCCACTATCCCAGGATGGCTCCAAAACCGATCTAGGATGCAACGCTGGTGTCTTTCTGGAGGTCGACAACGTTGGCTTTTACTCCTCGTTCGTAAAATTTGGGTCTGTCTTCCAAGAGAAATGAACTCTATTGTGAAGAATCGATGGAGGGAGCGAAGCGTTTGCATTTTTAGCGGCACACGTGCTGCTCTTAGAGCCTTGCTGAACCCTTTCACGACTTCCAGTCGGAAGGCTAAATTCACTGAGTATTTTCTGGGTCCCAGGTCACAATGAGATCACGGGCAATGACATCGCTGATGAACTTACTAGGCAAGGCTTAGAGGAAAGTTTTTCAGGACCCGAACTACGTTAGGTCAGCATCCTCCATTAGGGTTTCCATTAAAAGTTGGAGCCAAACTGCAAATAGCATGACTCTCCAAGTTGCTGGCAGCCCAAAGGAATTTCTTCCCGATGTCTCTAAGAGATCAAAGGCCTTCATACTGTCGCTCAGTAGCAAAGACTGCAGGCTGCTTACTTATTTTTGCTAAGAACTTAAACGAGCTGGGTATAAGTGATACAATATACTATGACGCTTGCTGTAAAAGTGACAACGACACCTCTGTGCACTACCTCTGTGAATGTCCGCCTTATGTCCGCATATACTCGGTGTTGGCGTGGTGGGTGCTGGTACTGAAAGCACCTTATCACTGAAACGCTTACTCGTCTATTTTTGAAAGACTGAGAAATTCCATTAAAAGGAACTGACAAGGACTACACGGGCTAGTACCGACAGAAAAAAATTCCAGGATCATTACATGGAGCCGATGTGCTACTTTGTGCAAGGAATGCGGGGAGATTGATTGAGATTGAATATATTTTCGCTTTTCGAATAGAGTCCGGTAACTAATGGGATCGCTCGGTAACTCTTCAATATACAGGCGTCCGAGGACAACAAACAACCAACTTGCATATATTGTACATTTATCAGAGCTATCGTAGCTTTAGAAGATCTAGCCTTCCTTGCTAAAATCAATAATTTACTATTGTGGGCCTAAACATAGAACCTTGAGGAACTTCATAATCATGGCAGGATAATTGACCTGGAAGATACTGGCATAGTCCGGTAGATGGAAAGACAACGATACTCGTAATTTCTCCTAGAAAATACTTGCAGAATAGGTCCTATCGGTTGTCATTGAGTCCCTTGATCTCATTGTCGTTTACCTAAGGCTCATCAGTGATGCTGACATCGATGTTTTCTTCATTGAGCAGAGCACACAGGTACATTTGAGGTACATCTCCAGCGTCTCAGATTAATATGTGCGCTATCAACGGCACCATCATTTATCTGGGGTCAAAGATCGTTTAGGCTAGAGGGTATGAAAACCCTTACTTTGGCATACCTGATGCCAAAGATACAATGATGTTGGCGGAACTTGGGTAGTCTTGCTGGAATAAGAATCACTAACTCTACACTTCTGCATGCGAACTTCTCAACTCGCATGGGCTAATTGGATTTGCTTGAACTCTGAAAGATCATCAAAAATAAACACACTTAGGCCATTCCCTTTGGCGAGCCCTTTAGGAATATGAGCAGCATTACTCTCTGATGTATCATCCATCACCATTGTATGGGCAGTGATTAAAAGATCATTAAGAGATCATCAATTTTGCCACGATCACTGTGACAAGCCGTCGTAGGTTGTTCCCATGATCACCAGGTAAAACTCCTGTTAGAACCCACTGTCTGCCGATGACGGCATAACATCTAAAGAACAAAAAACCTAACCCTACACGATAATCCATAGAACAAAAGATACTCATCATACAGTTAAGAGTTCAATTCGTGATGCCACCATTGATGTTCCACAGGCAAAAAACTTTTATAACAACGGAGCACAGCACCGAACAACGCTGAACAGCATAAAATGACGACAACGATGACGACGACAGAGCACCACATCACACACATGTGACTAAGGTTGAGGCTGAGAATGCCAGAAATCTTCCAACAGAGTCACAATACTCATTACACTGCCACAACAGAGAAACAATTTGCTTTGCCTATTTCAAGACTTGTGTTCCATGCAGCATCATCACAGAGCAGCAGATAGTCATAGCTCGAGCATCGAGCATACCTTCGCCTCTCTTTCAGATGTCGCGTCATGCTGCATTGACGGAAATTCCTCGTCATTAAATCGCGTCCGTTCCAGCGCGCCAGCCTAGTGTGTGGTTTGCTTTATTCACAGAGAACAGAATAACACTAGAGTTGCATTGTATCGCATGAATTATGCGAATCGGAATGCGGCCTTTTTGTCTGCTCCCCATGAGAACATAGTGCGAACATGGTATTCTAATGACAGCTCCTAGAGTAGATGACGGCACTCGGAGTCGATGACAGAAAGGGAATCAAGATTTCGGTTCGTATCACAACTGGTTTTCTAGTATGGACAACAACCGAATGTAAACGTGTGGACTTATTTATGAGGTCAAAATGATTTACATTCGTGCCTCCTGGAGGACTTTTGTTTTGAGTGGCAGTGATAGTGGTATCCACGACGACGAGAATTTTTCGGATTCACTTGAGTGGTCTGAAGGTATTCTATTGCTGATGATGTGGAACGATCTTTTTGCGATCGTGTTTAGATAGTTGTCGTCAGATTGGAGTACTGTGAACGTTTTCGTTGGATTTCTGAAATATTTAGAGCTACAGGGGATCGTGGTTGGATGTGATGGATCCAGAAGACGCCTATTGAACCAGAACGGGACTTTAAATATCGCTGAGAGAAGAGATAACTATTTGAAAGGGCTGATGCAGTCTATATGGAGCTATGACTCCAAATTTTGGTCGGTGATCACATCTTGAAAAATTTCATTTGGACAGTTTATGGGGAAATAGTTCTCAGGGCGCTTGATTGATGTGTTCGTGATACAGCAAATGTGTCATCTGTTAGCTGTAAGGTTGGAAATAATGAGTCAGATGGGATAGACGTACTAGTGAAGGATTGAATGGATGGATGCCCATAATGGGAAGTTCGTTCTCCACTATTGTGGTCCATCATTATTGTCAACGAACTGCATGCAATACATAATTATGGTGGTTTGTAGAACAAGGATATGAGCGAAGACACGGCTACACATACCAAAAGCAAACTTGAACTGCATCATCATCTGCATATACCTGGGCATAGACGTCAGTACTATTGAGAGCATTAAGCGGTGAGTCGATCAACATGCACCAGACTAGTGGAGACAAAACGCCGCCTTGCGGGCAACCCCTGTTTATCTCATGCTGGCCGTAATCAGCACATTCAATTAGTATCCGATACACCAACAATGCTTAAATGCACACAACTAGAGATTCGTCTATGCCGTGTTGTATTGCAGAGTTACACATGTTGTCAAAAGTTGCCAGAGGGTGTTCCAGGCTTCCTGTCGAGTGCGTCTTAAATTCTGACAAAGGGCACTCTCCCAGGAACTTCCGGGTTAGTAAGAATGTTGCGTTTTAGACAGAAGGTGCATTTGCAAAGCAGTTTTATTGACATGGAGCTGGCTCATGCTTTCCATGCTCTTCAACTGAAAGGAAGTTAGACTTATAGGCCTGAAGCTCTTGACGAATGTGTAGTGAGCCCTCTTTCTGATTGCCGGTATAAACGCTACTCTCACAGTTCGGCAGGGTTTTGGTACGTATGCCAGTGCCAGGCTGGCAATGAAGATTTTTTTCAGAGTTACCAGCAGCTGGCACATACCTTTTTGTCATACTACCCAATACAATATCGGCGCCAGGCGACTTGTCGAAGTTATCAAAGGAACCGTGGAATGGATAGCCCAATCACGACCATTCGACAACGTGGCGAGCATCAAACAATACAACAACTTGCTACGCCGTCTTTACTTTTGTTGCAGTGCTAGCCGGTCATTTGGAGCTAATCAACAGCATTCCTACTGAAAAATTTATAACAGCGTTGGGGCGTCTTATTGGATGAAAAATGTATGTTCCTGATATTCTTCATCAATACTACGGCTGTCGCTCCAAATCGTCATTGAAGAAGTTTCGTAGAAATGCCGACTCCTTTGCAAGAGAGCTGAGATTTAAGTACTCAGCCCCCTCGCTTCATTCAAATGCTGTTGCCAACGATCGCTGGCGTTGACTGCGAAGGCTATGTCCGGTCTACTAAGGTGCAATAGACTTCCTATAAAATGACGGTACCTTGTCTTGTCCACTTAATTTTGTTCTCCTTCGACTGTCGGTTCCTGTTCCAACTTCAAGTTTGCCGGAATTAATAGTCCGTCCAGCTTGCAATCGTTAAGTCCATATTTGTCCAACAGGTTGTTAATAAGTCCACCTTGACTGATGTGCGGACTCTTGGAAGAACGTCTAACGTCGAGTCCGACACACAGTTCCCTTATTTTCAAATTTTTAGTTAGACGTTGCTTCTGTGTGTCGAATTCCTTCGGATATTTCGTTGCCAACAGTAGGTCGCCAACATAAACAGTGATCAGCGTAATTTCTTTTATTAACAATCTTGTACTGCCGGCCATATTTGGAGAGAGTAAGACGAAGCACCTTGAGCGTCGCATTCCGCTACAAGTTCCACTGTCGTTCGCTCTGTTTCAGCCCATAAATCGCTTTGTTCAGTGTGCATACTCGTTCTCTATCCGCAAAACCTCCCTGCTGCACCATAAAAAGCATTTAGACAGGTCTAGCGTGTTTTTAATCGCGATTGCCATGGTTAAGCGGATTGCACTGATATTTTCCACTGGTGAGTGGGAATCTTGGTAGTCGACACCCTCAATTTGGTCGAATCCTCTTACAACGAGGCAGGCCTTCCTCCTTTCTATGTTCAGTCTGGTCTGTACTTGGTCTTGAAAACCCATCTTGACTTTATCACCTTTCAATCCCGCGGCTTGTCCACTAAGGTCCATGTGTTATTCTTGAGTAGTGAGTCGTACTCGTTTCACATCGCCTATTGCCTTTCATCAGTGTCTTCCAAGCATTCGGTATACTTGACTCTTTCGGGATCAGTGCGCACCTGGTTGGAATTTCCTTCATTTGACTCTGAGTTCACCGTTGACGTGTGCTGATTTTACCTTGCACTTGGATCTTGCTGTCGCTTTGAACAAATCGGATGTCTCTGCTTTAAATCACGCTTCGCCTATTGGTACCCAAACTCTGTTGCCCTTTGTTTTTACCGCGTAACCAACAAGGATGCCATCCTCTGACTTGCAATTAAATTTTCCTGGATTAGAACCTTTATTTCCTTGAGAAAGGCCAGCTCATCTGGCGTAACATCGCCATTACATTCGGTTGGGCACCGATGTTGACCAATTCCCCTCACATAAACTCTGGTAGTTCACTTTCGTTCATAAGGCACCTGGCCATTTCAGTCGAAGTCCGATTTGTCTTCTCTTCTACTCCGGTGTATGTGGGACACTCTTCTCTTGCAGAATTCCACTTTCCTCTACATAGTTTTGGAAATCTCTGTCACAGTATTCCATGCGATAATTAGTCCTCAGTATTTAGAGTTTCTCGCCAGTTTGCGTCGCAGCAAATGCCTTAAATGTTTTAAACTCGTGTAGAACATAGACCATAGGGCATAGAGGAAGGTATACAAATATCTTCCGCGAAAAATCATCGATGAATGGAATGAAGTATCTCACTTTTCCAAAAGATTCCGTCCGCATGGGGCCGTAGATGTCTAAGCGCAGCGCTGTAGTGGCTGTAAGGTTTGCTTCTCTTTGCTGTTCGAGAAAGGTGCTCATGCACGTTATGCAGGTGGTCACGTAATCGTTGGATTTGTCCGGCAGTCCTCGAATCATCTCCACTAACAACAGCTGCTTCAAAGGATCAATTAAAATTGTGCCAAGACATAAGGGATTCATAGCGAAATCTAGGCGTTGCAGTTGTGCCGCTGATGATCTGTGCCTTTTCATCGACGACTAGGTAGCACAAACCGATTCAACTTATCCAAGATGTTGACTCCAGCTCCTTCAAAAGCTACCTCGTAGCCTTGATCCGTTGGCTTGTTGATCGAAATGAGGCTGTCTGTCAATTTTGGAACTAGTAAGGTGTTGTAGAAGTAAAGTGGTTCCTTTCCTTTCCGAACACAGATGCCAGAGTTCACAGTTCCAGTCCCCTTAACACTGATTAAGTGCTTGTTAGCTAATTTTACGTGATTTGGCTCCTTTGTTAGATTCAGGGTGACAAATTGCGACTTCTTAGCACACACGTGCGACGTAGCTCCGTTGTCCACCAGAACTTATTTCAGTGATTTGACTCACTCTCGAACCTTACATTAAACTGACTTAGCTTCTTCTGGTGTTTTTGTGGTTGAGTGTTTATCACTAAGCAGTATAGTGCGAACTGGTCAAATGGTGACCGTATGTCTTTATAGTCCTCTGACAGTCCATCTAGAAGCACTTCTACGAGCAAATCATCATCCAATGTAGCTCCCAACTCCTTCAATCTGTTGGTTATGGATTCGAAATCGCGAGCATATTCGGCGATAGATTGCCCTATGGTCACGGCAGCAGTCTGGTCAGCTTGCGATATTCTTCAATCTTTTCACGTGGTCCTTTCTTATCATAGCACTAAGCCAAAAATTCCCAGACGTCTTTGGATGTTGCTAGGTTCACTGCTATAGCAACTTTGTTGGCTTCCATTTCTATAAGAAGCAAGGCGTCCTAATCTTTGTCTTCCGACTGTGTATGCTCCACTCCAGCCGTTTCCGGGCGTTCTTCTCTCTGTCCTCATTTAGGACAAGTATCCGGCCATGTGAACTTGAAGCACTCAAGGTGATTCCAATTAATTTTAGTGGATTACTGACAGCAAAGAGATTCTTTTGGATAAAAAACTTTATTGAAGACCCGCGCATGCAACAAACGAAGCAGAATGAGCAAAAAGTCGGAAGTAAAATAAAATGACGTAAGAGATGACATGAAAAACACAAACGAACATTTCCTCGAGCTGGCTGATCAAGGCTGTCATACACCAACAAACTGAGCCATATCAAGGAAAATGTGGCCCAGTCTTAACAAAGTAGTAACGCACCAGAAAACATCTTTGTCGGGTTAGTTGTAGTAAGTAGTTGTAGTAGTGCACAGAATCCACGAAATGACAACAGACAACGACTACCGGCTAATCGATTTTGCAACAGCTCGTAATATGGTGATAAGTAACACTAGGATCCACACAGCTAGCTGGTACTCTGCAGAAGGTCGAACCGCCAACCAAACCGGCCATGTGCTAATCGGTGCGACGCACGCATCTAACATCCTCAACGCGTACACATTCCGATGGGCAAACGTCGACTCTGACTATTCCCTTGTTGCGGCTAAGAAGCTGCGAACTGCCCAGAAGAATAAATTCAACGTTGGTTGTCTAAGCACAAATGGAAACTCTCCACTGTACCACCCAATGTGTCACCCACCACTAATGCCAACAATCAGTGGCATTTTCTTTTCCTCTCTTCTCAAGGAGATTGAAGAGCCTCACTCAACATCCGGAAGATTTACAAGAAGGCCAAGCAATTAAAGGCAATCAAAACCGGAACACATGCTCTTCGAAATTGCGAAAGAAGTCACCGAGGCACAGGGGATAGTAGATGTGTTTAAGCAGCATTTCCAGCAGCTGCTAAATGGGCATCATTTGTCCTGCAAGAACTATCCAATGTACTGCGGTCTCAAACCGTTCTACAACACACTAATCGGCACGTACGCAGATCGACTAAATTTTCACACTGAGACAAATCCTTTAAAAGACCAACGACTTTCAGGTTGGTGAATAGTATTCATCATCAAGAGCTCTATACGGCGATGGCCAAATTCGGAATCCCAGGAAAACTGATCCAAATGTGTCGCGTGATGCTGTAAAACACGAAATGCAATGTGCAATTTGGAAGTAGCTCCTTCGAAACTTTTCCAAACGTGCACCGGATTTCGGCAAGAAAATGCGCTATCATGTGACTTCCTCAATCTCGTTCTCTAGCAGATAGTGTGCAGGGCAGGTGTCAACACGGAAGGCACCATCTTCAACAGGTTTTTCCGGCTATCCTAGTAGCGGACGACATTGAGATCATCGGTCGTTTCCAGCATATAGTGATAGAGGCTTCTACGGCTATTGAAGAACAGGCGAAACTTGTTGGCCTTGAAGTAAACGAAGACATGACTAAGTATCTGTTATCAAGAAACTAACCAGCATCTGTTCACTGTTCACAATTGATAGCAAAAATTTCGAGGTAGTTAAGGAGTCCAGCTACTTCGGAGTAAACGTGAACTCCAGGAATGACACCCTAGGAAATCGTTTCTACTTCGGTCTGGCAAACAATTGGGTTCAAAACTACTAACTCGAAGACGAAAAGTATACTTTACAAAACCCTTATCCAGCCAGTTGTGCTGTATGGCGCCGAGTGCTGTACGATAAGCAGGGAGCGAGAACTCATACTGGGATCCTTCGAAAGTAAAATTCTTCGACGGATTTTTGTTCCCGTAGCCGCGAACTCTATGAACTGTATCAAGATGTGAACTTAGTCCAAAAACACATCGAGCAAATGGAAAATAATGCTCCAGCTAAGAGGATCTTCGATTCCCAGCCTCCAGGTTCTAGACGACAAGGAAGGCCGAACCTCCGTTTTAAAGCACAAGCCATCGTGGATGCCAGAGCGCTCAGTCTGGATGGTTGGAAGCGGCGTGCCCGGGATCGCTGAGGATGGGAGACTGCAATGTCTCAACTAGAGACTCTTAACGGTTCGGGAGCCCGTTAAGTAAAAGAAGTAGTAGTAGCACCATAACCACAAGGTATGGCTAAAGTTATATCTACAACCACAGGTTACTGGGCCTAAGACGATCATGTAGCCGCGCTAGCTATGCCCCTGAATACATTATGTAGTAGCTGCAAAGATATTAACCTCATTGCAAGTCTCCAGCACTAGGGAGTACCAGGCTCCGCGCCATAGGTAAACATCGCTTTATTAGGATCGGAGAACTAATCCTTTTCCTAAGAAGCGGCTACACTCTCCGACAATCAGGTTGACAAATAGTGGTAGCAAAACGGCACAACAAGTTCTAATTGATTTACGGGTAGAAATCCTTTCCGATATGCGGTAATAAGGTTACTCTTAGTACTACTCAGAGATTCGGTATGTATGCCAGTGTCACGCTAGTTGCGATGATTCTCTTCAAAGTAACCAGCTACTGACCTTTACATTTTTGTACTCGTAGCATACCTGAATATAGCCATAACCAGTTATAGTCTCATCCGTCACCGCAATTGATGACACATGCCACCTACGATGACTCAGCATGGTAGCACCTTCAGTCATAGGAGCTGGTTTTGATCAGGTTACCTGCCAACTGAATATCGAGCATTAGACTGAGAGTGTCTGACTTTGGCTCGGTGCCATCTGAGAATTTTGACTAGTCATCTGGTTTTTTAAATTTTTCCGGACAACTTTTCATAAGAGGCATTCTTCGAGATCCAAAATAGCATACATTGTGACTATGCAGATGTGACAGTTCGAAAGATGACACTGGTTTGCTATTAGCTTACGACCAAACTGAAGTGAAAGCCGCTGTTATCAAGGACTTGTACCTTTTCAAGCCGACGTACATCCAAGCAATGCGATTTGAACTGCAGTTAATTAGTTTTTAATACAAAGACATTAAGCAGATACTCTCTATAGGCCACTGGAAGCCTTAGTCAAGAAACAATTGCCATTGCTATCATAAGGAATTAACATAGTCTATGCCTTCCGATCTATTCTAAGAGCACTTTGAACTGCTGCCTCTACCAAAATCAGATCTAAATGTAGGTTGGGTAAGTTAGTTTGTAATCCTGCTGCTTTTCTAATTCAACTACTATCTAATCCAACTCCAATGCCAACTCATCTAGGAGAATTACAAAACTACCGACAACAATCCCCCACTAACTTCCGAAGCACTGTAAATGACTGCTCCATTCATTTTGGATTCCATTTACCTCCATGCAATCCCACAAATTTCACAAATCTCCAAAGAATTCACCTCAAGGCCTTCGCATGCCATTAAAAGTACTTAAGCACTGCTGGTGCCACCCACCCTCAAACCATCACTCAGTCCCAGTGGGGCACCCTGCTCTCCCAAAAAAACATTCCAATTTACACAACTTAAAATGTTTACATGCAAATTAATTACATCCCAAAACTAAATCCAAAACAAAACATTCAAAGCAGAGCAGGAACCTTCGCTTTGGGAGGACTGAGAGCTGAGTACCGACGACTGGGCTGTAGGGCATCCCCAAGTGTAATGATTGTAATGCATTCCATGTACCTACACAATTAAAATTCAACACATCACAAGTAATATAGTTCTGTACCCTAAGAGCTATTCGTACTCAAAGTACTTAGGGAAGATAAAAAGCAAAAACTAAATAAGAAATATTTAGAATACCTCAATTATTCGGCAAGACACATAGATACATGAGTATGAGTGCGAGTGCGAGTGTATCTTGAAAACACTACAACCTTTCAACGCATCACCCCAGCTGCCGATTAGTTTCCTCTAAATTTAGAATGCAAAGAGATGCTGTATCTTAACTTGAATCTGTAGCTGACGCACCTCAAACGATTTTAGTTAGGGTAGTCCTCTGTCTAATGTATTTGAAATACTCGCGCCCCAAATATAGAAATACTTGGATGCAATGTCACACTCATAAATAATCCACCAAAGCGAACTGGATAAGGGGAGTACCAATAGTACGAGTAATTCGAAAGATCTTAGGATCGACAGAACACATCTGGAACTGCACACACATACCAAAAGTATCTAATTAGTCAAAGAATGCACGGATGGTTGCTTAGTGGGTTTCTTATGGACAAAATAGAACCGAATCTCGCGTACTTTTCAGGCCAGGCATTCTCTTTCATATTCCATTCTACTTCTACCCCATGATCGACAATCTCTTCATTAAAACGAAGCTAAACGGTAACAAGACAGAAGATAGATGATGGACGCGCTCTTTGTGCTGGTACGGATGATGACTATACTGATGCAGGAACGTGCTACAAAACACTCCAAATGGATACGGATGACTGTGGATGGATAGATGGATGGATGGATTGTGAAGTGTCATGCCCTAACGCCAATGAAAAGAAAGTTGATTAGCGTTGCATAGTCGTTGATCCAGATACATTTTAGTGGCTTTGGGGGCTTCGTGGTTCTGTCTTAGATTGCCAACTGTAGAAGACTTTGCCTTCAAGAACACCATCGATTACAAAGTGAAGATCGATTTATAATTCAAAATGAGGTAAAGAGCTCGCCGTTCCGGTATGATGTTCCATCGGTTTACTTGGAGCAAACGATTGTGGTACGTGTACAGCAAAGCCCCAAAGCACCCAAAGGAATCGTTTGAATCTTTTCGCTTGATTTATGCCCTCGGATTTGTTAAATGCAAAAGGAAACATGAGAAAATGTGAAGGAATGCAATTCAAGTGAATGGTGGTCAAAGAGTGTTGCCAGTAAGAAAAATTGGAAAAGGCTTTTGGAGGAAAACCAACTATATAGTTGACGTCAAGAGGAGACAGGATCACATGAGTATCTTGAAGCCTGATGCTTTGCAGAGAGAGACTATAAAAAGATAGCGAGCTTCGAAAATTTTCTAAGTTTGTCCCTAGATCAGATATCCTTTAAAGCCTGGCCTGAAGGATGGTCTGCCTGTCCTGCCAGCCAATTAAATTCGAAATAGTTACATTCTTCCGATCAACAGAGCTCTATAAGTGTCACAAGATGGATGTGACAAGCAATGGGAGATCCAATCGGAGCCCATGCAAATATTCGACATCTCGACAACAGTATCAGCTGCGAGTAGAGACATGAAATGTCCTATTGCATGCAAGGAAGGATATCGAGCTCCATTCACGATAGGTATAGCTGGTGTGTCCTCAACAAAGTAAAGCTGATCTAGAGCATCATTCAAATCGTCGGTTCCATACTCGGTAAACGTCTTAACCGGAGCAATGAATGCACATACTCGTAAGTCTCAAAATGAGAGTCAGGGCTATGGTGTAAAATAAAGATAGACTCTGGGATTTTGCAAACACCTGTAGCACACCCTAGCCAGAGCATCTGAAGCGATGCATGATCTCAAAAATCATGTTGGTGTGGCAGTCATGACAAGGGAGATGAAAACTCAAACTCAAGATGCACCATCACACGATCAATCAACACGATGCGTCAATCAGATGAGTACATGTACCATCTTTAGGACTAAATTAATATTGTATGGGAGGCACAAGATTTTCTTTTGAGGAAGGGGCTATTCCTATCTAAACAAGGCTATTATATGGGTCATGGTAGCTGACCAATTCCTCTTCGAGTGCACCTAAGAAATGCCTTATTTGTTCCATAACTCCTCACAAGCCACAATAAGTTATAGCTTAAGGCGAACCATCAACTAGTTTAGTGGGCTTAACACTTCCCACAATTTGAGTGCAACCACATCCACTACGATACTCGGACATGAGAACAACCCGTACAGTCAGGCAGTGACCAAAATTCCAGAGGCTCCTGGATCATAGGCTGCGGTGGAGCATCTCAAAATCGTACAGCCAAACCCCTCTAGGGCAATTTGTTGCCTTGCTTAGACCCTTCTTACTCATGTACAAGGATGCATTTATGAGGCTCAAGCTGAGATTATGATTCAGATCAGGCAAACTGCCCTCATGCTACATGTTGTCTGATAAGTATGTCTGGACGGCAATGAACACAGCTGGACAGAGGATCTATGTGTTTAATTAGCTAGGACTACCACTTCATCGAAACCTTACCTAACATAACCTTGGTACAGGTACCCATGAGGCTTTAGAACTCCTTGGTGATGAGAAGAACAACTACCATGGCAAGAGTGTCAAGAATGCTGTGGATAACATCAACAAGTCTTTGGGCCCAGAAGTCTTGAAGGCTAACTTGGAAGCTACCCAACGGGAGGATATTGATAACTTCTTGATTAAGCTCGATGGCACCGAGAACAAGTCAAAGTTCGGACCTAATGCTATCTTGGGTATTTCATTGGCTGCTACTAAAGCTGTCGCTGATAAGATTGGCCGATTTTTTTAGCAACAATAACATCATTCTACCAGTTCCAGCTTTCAATGTCATCAACAGTGGCAGTCATGCAGGTAACAAATTGGCCATGGAGGAATTCATTGTTTTGCCAACTGATGCTAGCATCTTCACTGAAATCGGCTCTGAAGTGTACCATCACTCGAAGAAGGTCATCAACGGTAAGTTCAGTTTTGCACCCAACATTCAAAACAACAAGGAAGCTTTGATTTTGATTCAGGATGCCATCGTCAAGAGTGGATATGCCGGCAAGTTGAAATCGGCATGGATGTTGCTGCTTCTGATTTTGACAAGGACGGTCTATACGATTTGGACTTCAAGAACCTCAACAGCTACAAGTCATTGTGGTTGACCCTCAACAAATTGACCAACTTGTACCAAGAGTTTGTCTAGGAATAACCATTTTTGAAGATCTCTTTGATCAGGATCTTTGGGATGCCTGGATCAACATGACTGCCAATACACCAATTCCAAGTGTATTGCCGTTGAAAGTCAACCAAGTCATTACCGTCACCGTCGATCAAGGCACATTTGCTTGCCAAGAGAAACGCCTGGGTCACCATGGTATCGCAAGGGGTCCGCCGAAACTGAATTTAATTCGCATCACTACCACGTAATTACCTATCATTACCCAAGCTGATGAACGCTGTCATATGTGACTTTGAAGTCTGTAGAAGAAGCACTAGTGGGGAAATCCGACTTACGTACGGACACCGTAGGGACTTACGGTTGTGAAACTCTTCCAAAGGTTGGATTCGAACCAATCTTATACTCACTATGGCCCCTCACTAAAATCTCAGTAGTTCATTCATTCTGGAACCGCATCAGCGTTAGCAGTACTTTAGGGTTGAGCCACCGTTCAGGTTCTTGCAACCCCGCTATAGCAACGAGGAGGCAGTTTCTCTGTCCAAAAGACACCCATCGTAAGTACCGCGACGGGTACCGTGGTCTGTTAGCAGTGGGCTTCTATTGAGACCTTCCACAGCGACTGTTCGTTCGAGATATGCACATCCAGTGCAGCTTGGATCCGTATTAACATCTGCGCGTAACGAGACGCACGCTAGCCAACCCCTAGCCCGCTACTCCCTTTTCTTTTCACTATATTTTCGGGCATGATAATCACACCCAGCTGCCCCACTAAAAGCTGTCGGTGCTCATCCCATCTTGAGTAAACGCGAAACATGTGCTGGTTGGTATCCTTTACCACAGTGTAATATTCCCATTTGGGTGATGCTTTCACTGCAATGCGGTGTGCTGCCCGTGCCCAAAAATAAGCTGGGTTCGATAGTAATTCACCTCACCATGACTCCGCTCGAGCCACGGGCTTAGCAGCTGCATGAGTCAGTGTGTCAACCTGCCCACAACTTCGTTATCTCATTCTTGCTTCCAGAACGCCAATGTTTATGAGAAATTTATCTCTGCACTCCCGCAGAGTGAGTCGACGCGCATTCTGAGATAGCGAAGTATCGGACTCGCGTGGACTATTTTAGGGCCCCCGCCCAATTATCAAGACTTCTCCCATCGATGACGTTGTCTAATCTGAATTTAAAGTTTCTGAAAATTGCTATGATTCTACCAGTTACACACTGCGGTTCACTGGCCCGGAGGACCAGCGGTAGTCTATGCCACGGTACCATGGGATTCAGGAGCTCCCCGAACCTTGGTCCGGACTGTGGTGTTAACTCAAAATTGCGGGAAGGGTCCTCCAGTTAGTTTATACCCAATGTAGAGTTGCAATAAGTAATTGGTACTGTGACCCTAAGATCAGCAAGAGTTCCGAATTCGTACTCAGGAAGGCGGCAGACGATGGCAAGGCTTATCCTTGCTCTCCTGGTGGTATGGGCATCGCGCGAAATTAAGTATTCACAGACAGGTGTTCACATAAATCCCTAGAGACGTAATACCCGCAATGTTGACACGAAAGTTCCTCCCGAACCATAGTTGCCTGGTGAGGACAACTATATCGGTTTTTTTGCTCCGCCAACTCAAGTTCGTGACCCAGCATCCAGTCCGTCACTCAAGCAAGCGCGTACCCCATAGTCCGCTAGCCGTTACTACCAGTGCGATATCATCCGTAAAGCCGTTCAGCCTTTCCCCAGGAGGCATTTCTCTAAGCAGGAGCCCGTCGTACAGGGGTCCGGTGCCGATCCCTGTGTCATTTCCGACGTCAACTGTTTCTATCTTTCTCCCTCCGTAGTGTCATACCGGAGTACTCGATCTTGGAGATAGCTATCCATATCTTTCTATGGTAGTAAGGTACACTTTTCCGCCTCAAGACATGTCGGATGTCTTACCGAGTTAAAGGCGTTCTTGACGTCGAGCGTGACCAAGAGCGTAACGAGACTACTCGTTTTGTGATGGGCTTGGCGAGTCTGCTTCATAATCCCTAGAACTCCGGCAACCGACATACACTTCGAGCTGCCTTAGCGGAACCCATACTGATTACCGGAGAGATTGCAGCACTCTCTTATCATCGCTCGTATATTTGATACGCAGGTACGTTTGTTTAGTTATCCACATCTACCATCTTTCCCAACACTTAGCATGGGCCAATGCTTAAGGAGGGACTTCTTGGACGCTTATGTATATGCAGCGAGCCTACAATCAATCCATAGAGGAAGCATTTGGAAACCCAACGTAACTCAGTGCACCTTCATCTATCAACAAAGCTATCGGGCGTTTTTACCTAAACAAAGTATCAGGGTTCCTACTAGAAGCAAGTCATTCTAAAATGTATCGACCTGGCAACAACCTGCGTCTAATCGTTCGTTTCGGCTTTTGAATTCAGTTTTTTTATTTTTCTCATTTGAAAGGTCGGCAGGTTTTCTCTGTTGGACAATTGCACGACAATGCGACGAAAGCAGCAATAACAAAAAACCGGCGCGATCTACAAACGACTCGCCAAGGTACCAAGAGAAAAACGTGAGCATTCATTGTTGGACAAAAAGTTTTGTATTCTTCTTCCGGATTTCGGTCGATCGCACCACAAAAAAAAAAAAAAAAACCCAAAACCCCCTCTAGAGAAAGACACATTGTCGATTATTGTGTTGGTTCTACCTTCTTCCGATTGTACCCCACCTGACCGACTATTTATGAGTATCGATTCTATTGTAGATGGCGATCCAGAGCTTCAATGGGCACTTTGTGTTTATGCTCCCCGGCATAGATGCCAAACTATAGAATGCCATCCAACCGAAACGGAATTATAAAATATTACACCGCTTCGCTGATGATGACGACCACGACGATGACTACAACGACGACTACGACGACGAAGATGATGAGGATTCCAATGGCGATGGCAATGCGACGATAGAGGTATTTACTTCATCTAGTGATTTCTGAACTCTTTTCCACCGTGCTGCACTAGAAAATTTCCCCGGACTACTCGTACATTCCATCGGTCGTTATCGTCGGTCGTGTCCACTGTGGTTGGTGTTTGCTTCTTCTGCTGGCGTTGTTGGTGGAGACAATAGTCGTAGTCATGGAACCAACACAGAAAAACAAGCAAATCTCGCGATTTGTAACGTGAAAATTTATTGGCTCAATGCAGAGCAGCAGAGCACCTCACCTAACCAAAGCGAACGATTCAACCGACCGTCAGACGCGACAAAAAGGAGTTCACTCCACAGCTGCACCATAAATAATAATTCATGACAATACTCTTGGTCGGATATACATATAGTTATTCCATCGATGGGGTCGTGAACTTGAGTGAGTTAGAGCGACTTTTAGAAGCTCAGTATCTGTCGGGGATCTGCATTGTTACCCACGGGCTAGATGACATAAATGCGAGGGCTAAACAATGGCAGAGCTTGCCAGAAGACTTTTACTTTGGTTGGATTATTGTGACAGAGTTTATTCTTAGTCGCCTGAGTCGTATCAATGGTTTGGTTTGCTTTGCTTTGGTTGGTTCTGCTTGTGGTGTCATAAATAAAAGTGTCGCAGAAGGTTTACACAAGATTATGTATGAGTTGTGGCAAGGTGGAGTGCAGGTAGCATTGTGGAAATATCATGCAACAAAAACAAAAAAAAAAGGTTTTGTATCTGAAGGGACATAGGACGCAATTCACACTATTTGGTTTGGGATTTATGGCGATTTCATATGATTTTCGAGATATACTCCACACTGACCTCAGCGCTCTGACCCTGACCTTGGCCTTTAATGTGTCAAAAACGTGCTTCCGTGGCACGAATGCTTCTTTGTAGTTAATACGGATCACGATTGACTTCGTGTCCAATGCACTATCGATACAAACTTGCAAACTTATTGATGAACTTTGCTGTCGAATGTTGAAAGGCCAACAATTTCAAGTGATACTTTGTTATGGCTGCCACAAATGGCTTCGAAAAGGCTAGCCTACACTCACAACTACTCGAAATCTTCAGCCAACAACGCTTATTTGACAGAAGATCTTTTGGAGAGCATTTCAGATTGACAGAGGCCAAGCAAATATTTTCTAGGAACTGCATGACATGTTGCATGTGGCTTTGTATGAAAGGAATGCCTTGAACAAGGACATAACTTATCTTTGGGAGTTTCATAAGTTTTTTTCCTTTGAAGGAAAGCTTTGTGGAGGAGCTCGTTCAAGCGGTTTTTGGCAGAGCCTTGCTTCTACGCCTCTGCAGGACCGTGACCGTATATGTTCATCACGCTTATAGGGTCAAGTTAAGCTTTGATTTCAATTGAGCTCAGACGTTTGGCCTCTTCTTTTAGGCTCAAGACTTTCTGACTGAGTGCATGACTACATCGCATCGAAGAGTATATGTTAAATTTGAGCATCCTGTTTGGGTTCGATTCATCCCGTCGCACTTATTGATCTGCATTAATTGCCCGCTTGCATATGGGAATCAGAGTCAAAATATACCATATCGTAGGTAACTGAAGGTCGAAGTCCTTTTTAATTTGCTGGGATTTTCAATATTAACATCATCCTGATTTGAGCGCTGTCTTCGTTTCACTGGGAACCCTTCCGGGATTATATCCACATCGTCGTCGTTCTGGCTAAATCCCGAGAATCTCCAATTGAGTAGTCTGAATTCTGAACATGTCGAAGGAGTTTAAATGGGGCTAAATCGTCCTCGGCATTGCCATTCGACTTAGTCTGCTCTGAACCGAGCCAATGCACTAAATTGGTTTTGTTGGCGTAGGGGCCAGCATTCAGTTGCATTTGTACGATCAGACCTGTCATGATGTAAGGTGAAGTGAATTTACATTCAACAGTCGCCCTCTATCTTTCTAAATCAAGTACTTACTTGCCTAGACACTATAACCAGGAATGAACCAGGGTTTCAAGCAATAAATCTCTCCAGTCAGCGCAATATTTGGCCAACTGGCTCTAGTTGATGATTGACTTATGTGCCCCACCAAAGTGAGTAAGGGAACGTCTACATCATTGAACCGCCGGTTAACAATCGAAAGTTCTTCGATTCGGGGCATTCAAAGCCATTCATAATAGATTCCCAAGCCATCATAGGCTATTGGCGTCCAGCCTGATTTCGATGTGCAGCCTGTAAAGCTCGCTGTTATATCTAATCCTTCAAATAACTGAAACTTAAACACATGACAGCGGCAGTAGTTGAGATACTCATTCAACTTACCTAACAGACGATTCCTCCGACATGGACTTTCTCCCATTTAAAGGACACAGCGACTACTGTGGCAGAAGGAGGTTCCAGCTGATTATTGGATGTGAAGCGAAAATTCTAAACTACAGAAACTTTACTAGGAACTGGCGTGTTTCAACTGAAACATCGATGTCTGATCATCATCAAATCTGTTTCCGCATCCTGTTAGGCTCGGAAATTTATAAATTTTATGGACAGCCAAGATCCACAGGTTGGAACACTTATAGGCTAGAACTCATGGAATCTACGCCAAGTATGTGTAACCGAGAAATTATAATAGAAGAGCTAAAAGAGAATCTTAAAAAAGATTCTGCCAAGATCTCTCTGACATTCAAACAGTGCTCGCATCCACAAAATTCTATACCAGTCTAACGAAAAAACCGAATGGCACCAATGTCGAAAGCGGTCTACAGACGCTAAATCTCTTAGCCGCAACCCATTTCCAAAATTGGAATTGCGTTCAACTGCTCCCGATACTCCTCTCCAGAGGAATGTCAATATACTAACCTCGGGAGGACTGGCAGATGTCATAGGAAATTGTTCATGATGGCAGAATAAAATGGGCAATCAATTCATTGGACCCATTCAAAGTACCTGGTGAAGATGGAATTCTTTCAGAACTCCCAAAGCAAGTAGCAGACTATCTAACTTAGCCAAATCACAGAGACCTATAGGCCCCAGGAACGGTCCACTATATAGGAATCCGCATCACAAAAACGAATATGCCTACCAACCACGGTATACTGATGCATCCAAAACACAGGAGTAGATACCACTACATGTAACTGAGTAAAGCACATGCTTAACAGTATCAATATCAATGCTGCATGAGGCAATGACAGAATCAGCGTCAAGGCTGCGGAGGTTGCCCCAAGGGTGATCGATTACAGTAAACTGCTAAATATATTCAGTGACGACGGTTTCTAACGGGGGACCAGATATTCAGTAAGGTTTGCCATTTCATCAGGATTGTTTTACGAAATATCCGCTCAGTTGTAAGTACGCAACGTGAATTTCGTCGGTCGTCGTCATGGCTGCAATGTGTAGGCAATTCGTCGCACCATGGAAAGTTTGAGCGTGAGTCGCAACTGATTTCATTAAAGCGTTGGATAAGATATCTCATCAATTGATCCTCTTCAAATTGTCTGCTCTCGGCTTTGAGTTTCTTTTTTTAAAATCGATTTCTTCTTACCTGATAAACCGTTGTTAGAGTGTTCGGTCTAGATTCACCCTTTCTGTTTCATTCTTGTCCTCATATGGAGTTCCGCAAGACAGTAATCTTGGTCCACTTCTCTTCATTTTTACTATTAACGATCTTGAGGGTGTCTTTAAACACTCCTCCCTCTTCCTTTACGCTGATGACACAAACATTTTTAAAATTATTACTTCTCGCCATGAATCAGCCCTTCCTCAAGAAGACCTTGATCGGTTTTCAATATGGCGCCTCAAAAACAGCCTTTATAGCCAAATGTCAATCTATAACCTTTTCACAGCTTTATTTTCTCTATGGTCAACCAATTCCCCTGGTTCAGTCTTTTCAAGACCTCGGCATATTATTCGACTGTGAGCTTAATTTCCGCTCGTAATCGATAATATGATTCTTAAAGCCAACTCATCAATTGGCCTTATTAAACGGGGGTCCAATGAGTTTTGCAACCCGTATGTGACCAGATCTCTCTATGTTAACTTTGTTCGCCCCCTGCTTTAGTATGCAAGCCAAGCTTGGTCCCCCTTTCACCAAATTCATATTTCCCGAATCGAGGGTATTCAACATGGATTCTTCCGATTTGCTCTATGCAGTCTGCCTTGGAACGACCCTTTAATCTTACCTCTTTAGAAGAACGTTAGTATGTTGCTGACATTCCTTTCATTCATCGACTGCTCTCAGGTTCGATCGGCGCATCCCATTTCAACTCTACTTCTTTCAACACCAGCTGGTCCACCGCACCTATGATCCAAAAGGTCAACTCAAACCTCTCCGTTTTTGATTTCAAACTGAGCACTCCTCATCTCAAACAAGATCCTATCATTCCCTTGGTTCCTAGCCCTTAAGTCTTCAAGTTAGATTGAGTTTGTATTAAGCCAAATAAATGTGGGCCTCAGTCCTCTCCAAAATTAAACCCAGATTTTGGATCTTAAGGCACCAACCAGACAGAGATTGGTGTGCGAAATGAAGAAAACATAGCTGCTGTAGCGGCCAGTATCGAAGAACACCCAGAAATGTCGATTCGGCGCAGATTACCTGAATTGGGCATCGCCAGAGAGTCAACCCGGCTTATTTTGCGGTTGGATTTGGGCCTACATATGAATTATACTGTGCTAACGCAAGAATTGAAGGCGGACGACCATAGACAAGGCCGTGAATTCGCTAACTGGGTGCTTGAAATCTTAGCCGGGGATCCGGATTTTGGCCAAAAAATCATCTTCTTTGACGAGGTCCATTTTTAGCTCAGGGGTATCTCAACAAGCAAAATTGTCGTTATTGGAGCGAACACAATCCATAAGTGTTCGACCAAGCATCAATGCATATAACCCGGAGATCATGACACTGAAGTCGTCGATTAAAAACCTCCAAAAATTAATAAAGGAAAATTACAGAGCATCTGTAAGTTTGTATTGGAACAATAAAATTCGGGCTGTAAACACCAGCAACCCGAATATGTTCCCGCAAATAAATAAAATATTTCGGAGAAATAATCAGAACGACCTTCCATGTCTTAAAATCGCCCGAACGACGAACAACGAACAAATACTTGTAGCAGCAGGCATAGATCCAAATGAGGCTGTTGATGATGACAACTTCTTTGTGATCGAGGATCCGCAGGAGCAGGTAGAGGCTATAGGAGCGACTTTCCAGGAAGTGTACAAGGCGAATGTTATCATTGGCCCGAACCACGATCTGGAGAATCGAGTCCTTGCGCACAATTTCTGCCTTCGAAATGAAATAGTGAATTGGCGATTCGAGAGCTCGGGTTTCACCCAGTTCAGTGACGAGAATATGGCAAATAATGTCATCACCAACGATAGGGTATTACCCCCGTTCATTTCGAAGGATGAGCTCCAAACGATCTTCGAATCGCTTAGAAGTAAGAAATCAGTGGGAACCGATGAAATACCGAACATTGTGCTTCGACATCTCCCTCTAGAAGCGGTGAACATTTATACCACCCTGTTTAATAATGCAATGAATAATGCACATTATCCAGCGCGTTGGAAAACGGCGGTGGTACATCCCATCCCCAAAAGGGATAAAGACACTTCCAATCCGGCGAATCTCCGCTCGATCAGTCTTCTTCCAAACATCAGTAAGGTGTTCGAGAAGGTGATCAATAGAGTCCTGACTAAGTGGGTTGAGGACAAACATATAGTTCCGGATAATCAATTCGGTTTCAAGGCGGGGCATGATATCATTCATGCTGCGTCGAAACTGGTTTCTGATATCCAATGGAACAAAGCCAAGAACCAGTGCACTGGTGCCTGCCTGATTGACTTGGAGAAGGCCTTCGATACCGTATGGTTAGAAGGACTCTTTTTCAAGCTGGACAGGTTGGGCATTAGTAAACCACTGCTGTATATTCTTTTCGATATGCTCTCCAGTAGACAGTTCATCGTGAAGAATGGCGATGTGACTTCCGCTGGAACATTTAACATTAAAAACGGTCTGCAACAGGGTGCGGTAAATTCGCCGATCCTATTCAACATTTACACGAGTGATCTGATAGGTTCACTTCACCATGCCATAGCGTACGCAGACGACATAATCGCGTACAGATCAGGTCCAAAAATTGAGGTCATTAATATGCTTTTGCAGCGTGACTTCGACAAAATTAAGCGATATTGCGATGACTGGAAGTTGAAAATCAACTTTCAGAAGTCGGAAACCATTCTGTTTAGGACGCCTTTGTCTAGGGCCTCTAGGGACACCAGAAAGAATTGGCGAAAGTTTTCTATCGTCGGACAACACGGACAGCCACTTGCTTGTCGAAATGTAGTCAGATACCTTGGGATCTGGCTAGATCAATTTCTGTATTTTAACAAACATATAGATGTTGCTCTGGCCAGAGCCAAAGGTGCTTTTGCCCTTACAAAGAGACTGTTTTATAACAGCCAACTCGATGCGAGGGTGAAGGTAATCTGCTACATGGCCCTTATCAGACCCATGCTTGTATTTGGATGTCCCGTGTGGTTCAACGTGAGAGCAAGTTTATTGGAAAAGATTCGGGTGTTTGAGAGGGCTTGTCTTAGGACTTGTCTTCGCCTATACAGAACACCAGAGTCTCAGTACATAAAATTCTATCCTAATGAGGTCTTATACAATAGGGCGAACCTAATAAGAGTGGACAATTTCGTCATTAAGTTAACTCGAAGGCACATTGCAAGAGCAATGACCTCATCGAACAACCTGATCTCCGGGGCTTTCTACCCCAATTATATGTATCACGAGAGAGTTCGCTTTGACGGCTTTATTCCTCCAGAAGCGTTCCTCTATTTAGATAGCAAAGGTCTGATCCAGGACAGATTGGCGGTGCCGCTAATCTTCCACGTCGCTCGAACAGCTGCGGACAGGCGACTCAACTACGACAGAGACGTCGCACAGGGCAGTGCGGAGCGTCTCCGGTTCAGTAGGGCGGTAGGGAGTCGCGACATGAGGGATGTTGCTCGACAGCACCAACACTTTTGGTGGCTTGTTGAAGGGGAGGATGCTTCGTCGTCGAACTCCTCCGGTGATATTTAGCTTCATTGAAGCAAAGTGGGCCAGCATAATTTGTTTTTGCCCATGGCCGGCTTACATAGTTTTAGGTAGATTTAAGTTAGATTTTAAGAAAAAAAAAAACAATATATACATATATTTGTATATTAAGTATATATATATTATGTATATATATATATGCATGTAGATGTAAGTAGGTTAAGTAGATTAAGATTTAGTTTTAGGTAGTATGTAGGCTTTTAGTTTTAAGTTTTATAATATAATAAAATTAAAATATTCCGTATACTAAGTTTTTAAACATGTTTTCTTAGTTTAAGCTGTAGTTAAGTCACTTTAGAATAAGAATAAAATCCGTCATAAACGTCGAAAGACATAGTATTTAAGTATTATGTATAACTTAGAGTGCCTGCATAGGGCCAGTAAGTTAGTTTAAGATAAATTTAAGTTATTTAAGCAAATTTTTAAGCGTTTTTTTGTCTAGCATGTAAGAGTAAATTAAGTAATATAAATAAAAATGCATATAAAAAAAAAAAAAAAAAGCATCAATGCATCCACAAAGAGTGACTGTTTGGTGCAGTTTTTATGGCATGGCGGCGTCATCGGAACTTATTTCTTTCGAAATAAGGAAGGAGACACAGTTACAATGTGTCAATGGTCTCAGGCATATAGCGATGTTAACCGGCTTTCTGTGGTCAGAGCGCGACAACATCGATATATCCGAGCTGCGGTTCCAACAAAACGGCGCTACATACTATACAAGAGACGCAAGGCTCGAAGTTGTGAAGGAGAAATTTGACAATGGGGTCATCTCACTGCATGCGTTCATCAATTGGCCGCCGTGATCATGCGATTTGCCACCACTCGATTATTTTCTCTGGGGCTACGTCAAGATTTTAGTCTACTCTAACAAGCTAACCACGAGGTAGAGGCCAACATTCGACATGCTATTGCCGGAATAACGCCGCATATATTGGACTGAGTCATCAAAAATTTGACCGTCCGCTTGAAACACTGCCAGCAAATTCAAAGTGGCCGTTTGAATGATGTGCTATTCCACATATAATGGCATGAACGTGGCAAAAATCAATTTTATATCTGGGCACCCTTTATGTCCATGGATACGCTGATGAAACTCGATCCTTATCAGAGAAATTATCACAGAACTGCTCCAGAGAGTATTCAACCTGTTGTTGATGGGTGCACGAAAGTGTGATACGAAAGTTGCTTTCACCAAAAGAAGAAAGTTGGACAAACTCAAAGATCCTATACTTTTTGGTGAAACCATAAAGTTTTCAAGTGAAGTGAAATTCCTAGGAGTTAACCTGGATCAAAAACTCACTTGGAACACGAGAGCCACACAAGAGCCACGAGAAACTACCAATACCTCACTGTACGCAAGTTTGGGCAGTAGCATCTCTTAATTTCAGCTCAGCATTATGGAGAACTTAAACAGATCTGCCACCAACAAGAACGCTTTTGCAATAACCTCAAAAACTGTCTGGAACTGCATTATTCTTCTCTAAACACCAGCCATCACCAATAGAGTTCATTTATCTGGATCCCAGGTCACAGTGGCTGAATTGGCAGGAAGAGGTTGGGCCTTAACATCCCAATTAGCCCCATAAAAAGCTGCATATACAACTGGCCAAAAACAAAGGCACTACATTACTGGGTGGAAACAGAAGGTAACAGGCAAGACAAAGGCATTTTACCAGCGACTCCTACAGCTTGATAGGGTCAGCTACACGCAATAACCGGATACCTAATGGGTCACTGTAGAGTCAAAGATAAGAACTGTCACATGTGCAACGAGGACGGAGAAACAGCAGAGCACATACTTTGCCAATGTATATGTCTAAGCCTGCCTTGAGGCAGAAGATATCATTGGCAGCATCTGGAGGCATCAAGAGTGAGCTTTAACTTGAGGAAATCACAATAAGCCTAACCTGGTCGCAGAGATAAGTGTGCATAGCCCGACCTCTCCTCTTAATGTAATCTAATCCAATACTCATCTTTCCTCGAAAGACTTCCAGTAAAAGGCTCATACAAGGAGTACAATGGACTAGTTCTTTGCCGTAGTTCTCCGACAGAAAAAAGAAAAATGCCCGTCTTCGCAGTAAAAAGTCGTTAAGGGTCCAAAAATTGGGCTGTTGCATATTGACTTTTTGAGAATGTCCCGCTTGTGATTGGGATGGCAAAATCCAGCCAAAATCAACTTATCCGCTCTTGAACTTGTGCACTTCTAGGTCTTAGTCCAATCAACTTCAAGTCTATGGGAAGATGCCAGATAGGTTCGCCGTTCGATTGCCATTTTGGCTTGCCAAAGGTGTACGAACAGGGGCTAGTCCATTGGCAAAGCGGATACATTTGGTAAGCGGTGAATGAGTGCAGTCACTCATTGTTAAAGTGGATAAAAGTTCATACGCTCTACTCACGTCTAAGCGGTACAAAAGGCCGTAGTTCAGTCAATATTGTGGGTCCTATCAACCACAACATCCACAAGAAACGCAGTCTCAGTCTATATTGACAATCACCCCAACAGTCCGGCACTTCCTTGGAATCTACTTCCCAATCTATCCAACAAGACTTTCTGCAACAACTTTTTATCATAAGCTCATAACTAAGCTAAGCGATTTTCTAAGTTCGACAAGTTAGCAGGAAAATACCCCACCACCCCCTCGATTAACGATTTGTCCGCCTAATTTTCCTTCTGCAAAACTTCCAAACAATAACCAAATGAAGTGGGTGTCTGTCCTCCGAAGCCAGGACCACTCAAATGAACAAAAATTAAGCCAAAAACTAGATAGCTGACTGGAAAAGAAAGACAACTTCAACTTTTCCCGGCCGAGCGGTGAGGGGGCGGTACAAATTTAGAGGAAGAATAGAGAACTGCCAGCAGCACTTAAGTATGAGACAGTGATTACGAAAAGTTTTCGCACACAAAATACATGAATAACTTTTGAGCTCTACGAGTACGAGTATGTACATATGCCTGGAAGGAGTGCCAACTACTCCCTGATGCTACCACCCTCACCCCCTGCCCAACTAACAATGTATCCCATTATTATGTATGGAGAAAGTTTTTCATAATTTGTGGAACACTTCGTATCCGAGTAGGTAGTGACTTAGTCACTAATGTACGCTTGATGGCTGGTGTCCTTTTCAATGAGGAGTCTGCGGGCGGAGGCAGTGAAGGTGGCATCTTGGTTTGGTAGGCGGTAGTTAGAAGGCCGAATGCGTACATAGTTATAGGTTGTGCTTGAATTTATGTCTACCGGCGTTAGATGGCGTTTCTGTGCGATGCTATTGTTAAGAATTTCGAGTGATAATAACGCTCCAAGGAATCCATTGCCAGTGATTATAAAACTGCTATTGTTTGAGAAAAATATAATTCTCTACGATCTGCCTGTCTGTCCACATTATGCGGCTTTGGTTGGAGTTTGTTGCCTCCAGGGAATCCTTCATTTATACCCGTATATGCTAGATACATGAATATATATATTTGTGTTGGAAAATGGAAGTAGTTTTTCGGTAGATGTTACAGTTCGGATGCAAAGTCTGCAGGAGAAATGCAAAGAATTGACAGAGAATTCAAAAACTGAACAACCTAATGGAGTTTTTGTTTTTAGTTTTCATGCGCACTACGAGTAACTGGCATTGTTCGAGTGGAAAATGCTAGAGGAATCCCTAGAAAAGTGGTGATGGTGTAACTAAGCAGCAAATCCAGAATGTGTATTGTTTCGGAGATCTCTCATGCAGTTTTCAGCGTGTTTTATGCTGTATGTGAAGGAAAATAACTTTCTTTGTGGTATAAGAGTACATGAGGAGCAATAAAATTGCCAATAATGAGCAAGTAAGTAGTTGAAGCACACTACTACCTCTCTAAACTGACTAAGGGCTGATGAATAGTAACTGAGAATAGTTCCAGGATAACAAAGTCCTAGGAATCACTTTACCTATTTGTAAGTTTGAAGACGGGATGAGCTTCCTTGACTACCCTAATTTTTACTGGTACATCTGGCAACTGAGCAGTATCTGGCTGGGGACTACAAAGATTCCACATCTTCGTTGACATCAGTCAATGCGGTATCTGTTTTACAGCCAAATTCCTCCCTTCTGATAGTTTTCCTTTGTGGACACACTCTACTCCTTCGGGAAACTGGAAATAGGCAACATGGTCTCCGGCTAAAGTGTGCAACGTAATTAGTGAAGGTCTTAGAAAAATGCTATAATCCAAGGTGAAACAGCATACGCCGGAAGATGCATGGCTAACTTGGGAACTTGGGATACCAGGTCTTCACCAGAGGTGAATCTTCCCGATTACTAGTCGGAATCAAAAGAGATCAACAAATAAAACCTGCAATACAGACCGATGCCTCTATAAATGCATCAGCTTCGAGGGAAGCAACTGCTCTACCTGTCAATGTTGTGGACCCTAACGTCAATTGGACTGGTTATGCAGTTTCTGACACCTAGTACCACAGAAGGGATTCCATTCCCTTCTGTGAAAACACAGTAAGCGTGATGCTGTGTAATCCTGCAATGTGGTGGTGACCACATTCACTAAGAATAAGTCACAGCTATCTGTAGATACGTCAAATTAGGGCTTTTGAATCGACATCACTGTAGGGAACGTGCTCTAGAAATTTCAGCTTCACTATCCGGTAAAAAGTGTATCGAAGTCAACCATATGCATGCATCCTGGATTCCATACTATCGTCTGACTTGGTTATCAATAATGCTGGCTCTCAGCCCGTTTTTGTTACGAGGATAAGACAGCGAGTAATTGACTTAACCTTGTCCAACAGGTATGCTAAGGACATTATTCCATGCTAGACCATAGGCACATCGAATTCAGAATTGGATGCGAGGTCTCGACCTTGTTGAAGATGAGGAATCTACAGAAAATCAATTACATACGATTTAAGGAGGAGCTCGACAAGTACAACAGTGTTCCCCCTAAACTCAGGACAACACAAAATCTAGAGGAAGCTGTTCACTAAGCCATCCTGCAGATCGCCCGTTCTTGGGTGGAACGCAGATCTGCAGCGTCTTAGTTTTTCTTTTTTTTTTGTAACTGCCTGGTACACAGCGTAGCGAACGAAAATCAGGGGAGAAAAGACAGAGAGGTACCAATCAACGTTGGTTTTAAATGTTTGAAAGTTATAATGACTAGGAAGTAAAGAAACCGGAAAACTTCTAAACAAGTCTCTTAAGACTAATTTGGAGGAAGATTGGAATCCTTACAGATCGAAGTATAAAGAATATAAGAGGCTTATTCGGATTTCGAAGACTGCCTATCGGTGAAACCAGTCCTCAAGTCCTCAAGGGGAAATTCACCAAGGATGGAACTACCCAGAAAATCTGATGGTATCTATGCTGAGCCGAAAGCAGAGACTCTCCGTCCCATGCTTGAGGCTCACTTCCCAGGTAACCCAATCGGAAACAGCTCACAACCAGCTCCTATTAAAGAAGCTGCTAGCGAACTGCTAACGCAACACGCCGTAGCTGGTATATCTCATCGATTGTGGTGACGAATGAGGCCATATTTAATGCTGTTGCTTGCTTTGAAGACTTCAAGTCGCCTGACACCGATCGCATACGAGTATACTCAGTTCTGTTACAAAAAGGTATAGATCAGCTGCTGGTAACTCGTATAACTCTGCTAGCTTGGCACTAGCATACGTAACAGAACCACCGGAACCCTGGCGAGCAGTGAGAGTATCCTATATACCAAAAATCGGAAAAAACACTACAAGCTGACCAAGAGTTTCAGACGTATAAGTCTGACTTCCTTCAGATTGAAAGGAAGTGCTTTTTAGTACAACACGCACCGGAGATTTGATGCCCTTGTACGTCGACTGTCTTATGACTCTGGTCTTATGGACAACCTGCGCCTGTCTTCCAAGTGGAGACATACGCAATTCTGATGGAACGAACTATATTGTGAAGAACAGGTAGAGGGGACGAAGGATCATGGGAATAGAAATCGCCGATGAACTTTCCAAGTAAGATTCACAGAAGAGCTTTTCAGTACGAGACCTACGCTGGGTCCGACTGCATCCTCAGTTAAGGCTTCCATTGAAAGTTGGGTTTCATTTTCATTCCCAACGACTCTAGGAAGTCAGCGGCCTTTCTGCTCTCTGCAGGTTGCTTACTGGCGACGTGGCAGGGCATTACACTTTTGTTAAGCACTTAAATGTGCTGGGCATAAGTGACACAACATCCTGCGATGCTTGCTATGAAAGTGATGTCGACACACCGCAGCTTTACCTCTATGAATGTCCGGCTTACGCTCGCATCAGGCTGCAGCTACTCGGCGTTGATGTGGTGGGTGCTTGTACTGCACTGAACTGAGAGATTTCATTAAAAGTAGCTTACAAGAGTACAGTGGACTAGTTCTTTGTCCGAGTGCTAACCAGCCTTCGAAAGTTTGATGACTCCTGTTTGTATGTTCCTATGAAGTGATTGAGGGACATCTTCCCTAAAGTCAAATGTAGTATGGATGTGATGTTAGTGGAAGAAGACAACATATCATCAGAAGGTTAGCAACGGATGAGAGGATGCTTGCGTCCTTGTACGCACAAAACATGGAATTCAACAAATCCACACGAGAATTTGGAAAGTGGATGTGTAGAAGAGAAAACTGTTGGTTACAAGGCCTTTGTCATGAAGTGGTATCACGTCCCTCGGAAAGTTGAGGCTCACAACAAGGAACTGCAAAAAAAGACCAGAAACTGTCGAAAAACGAATCAGTATCTGCGCTCCGAAGACTTTGAAACACAAAATTTGCACCATCACTACAGCTGTGACTACTAGAGTATCTGACATCACTGCAGCAACAAACAACTCCAGCAGCCATCCAGCTCCTAGACCTTTTCGATCCAGATCCAGAAGAACTGCTTTTGCAACTTTCCCTAATAGACCAACGGCCACAAACGAACAACACGCCAGAAAAGCTAGACCTAGTGGCTATTCTTCTGGAGAGAGCAACGTACGTCGGAGAGGTGAAAACAAAGCTAATCGAACATACAACCCGGAATATGGTCGCAAGAGATGACCACCTTAAAAAGCGATGCAGGATGAGCTTATTTACTTACCGTAAGCCTTCACCTTGTCTGCGCAACTTAAGATGAAGTCGTCCTCTACTGCTACTTTCGACTCTATCCCGGAGCAACAGGGTTACAGTCGAAAATTCTCCTTGCCGGGATGTTGGTGACCATGCATTCAAGGAAACTAGCCATCTATTCCGGTCTATCCGAGCTTTTCTGGTGAGGTCCGCATCCCCGTACAGCCCGTACATTTCGCTATTGAATTCCCAATTGATGCAAGGGACAACGAAAATTATCCAAAGAACTTCCTTCTCCTGTTGGTGTCCAAGCTTCTACACTATAAAGCAGGACTGCATAATGTCTTACTGATTGCTCGAAAAATGTCACCAAGAGTGTTTCTTCGCTCTGTTGTTGATGACGGAGTATGTACGAGTAGGTACACCGCTGAACCATTATTTGCCTCTTCTGCGTCAATATCCACAGACGCTCCATTAGCAGCCTGATATATTCCTCCTTTAACATCAATTTCCGGACATTTAAAGGTCGTGATCTTGTCCTTACCGACCTTAACGGATCAGCGTGCATTCTTCACCGTTATCTTGCATAGTCGAATGCGCTCGGCAGGGATGCCAAAACAAGACATTGCTCTGTATAGCTCGTCTCTATAGTTTCCCATAGTATCGATCCAGAGCTCATGGGTTTCTTCAACGACATGCCGGAGTGTGAATATTTGGCCGATAGTAGACTTTGCTAGCCTGAGACCACAGTGAAAGTGGCCGATCGGACTGCTGACAGCGGGTTTTAAATGTTCACATAACATGGGACGTTGAGGAGTCTAGTCCCCCTGTGGTCTCCGTTCTTTAGGATCGGACAAATTATGCTGAGGTTGCATTCTTCGGGCATACTTTCGTCGACCCAGATTTTGGAGATGAGTTGATGTACGCTTCG
This sequence comes from Volucella bombylans, assembly GCA_949129095.1. Taxonomy (NCBI): domain Eukaryota; kingdom Metazoa; phylum Arthropoda; class Insecta; order Diptera; family Syrphidae; genus Volucella; species Volucella bombylans. Next base: position 11,780,080 of record OX422142.1, on the reverse strand, counting down.
ATTCCAATCATCACCAGCTGTTTTAAACAGCTCCGCAATTAAGCCCTCGGATTCAGCAGCTTTGTTGGACTTAAGCTCGAAAATTGCTGTCCTGATTTCATCTCGGGTCGGGTGAATGGTGAGATGTTGATCGTCATCACAGTTTGACAGTCTGCAGAAATAAACTTTCCGGATTCTAGCACCGACTGTGGTTCTACTATGAGATCTTCTTGTCCATCGTTGCAGATTTCTATTCGGGCTTTGCGGCTCTGCCAAGAAAAACTTCGGAACGTCACACTTTTGGTAGCACTAAGGCCTCAATCAAGCGCTTCCCGTGTTCTTTCTTTTATCGCTTTTTTATCCAAAATTGTGTGAGCTCTAAGAACCAGGGATTTCATTGTGGGGCAGAATTGAAAGCCAGTACCTCAATAGGGACCTCTCTGATTTCCCTTTGGCAGTGATGTAGACTGGTCTTGCTGCTGGCACTATTGGACTCCTAGAGAGGCTACGAGGTTACCTCCATCAAAAAATGCCCTGCTGGTCTCTCGCGATTGTAGCCGTTTGACGTTGATCTTGCTCACTATGGCTCGCTGCCTTTGGGCTGTGACGAATATTCAGATCCCTATCCTGCCTACGACAAGTTAATAGTCCGATTCAGTGTTAGCTGCTCGGAACTTTTGGATGTTTCAAACTCTTGAGGAGTGCCTTTCGTCGATCGCAATATGGTCAATTTGGTTGACGGTTTGTTGATCAGGAGTCAGCCAGGTCCCCTTCTGGCTATCAAGCTATGGAAACCGTGTACTGGCTATAGTGACATTACTTTTCGCTGTAAAATTATGATGATAAGCCTGTTTCCGTTTCGGCAGGTGATGGTCTTCCCCACCGTATTACCAAAGATGCCCTCCATGACTATTTTGGCATTAAAATAGCAAAGGACGACTTTCTCGTCATATTTAAATCATTGCTCGTAGGTGTTGTCGAAGAGCGTGGAAGCACTCCTTGGCAGTACTTTTTTGTCGGAGCGCTTATGAGGCTTATGTTGGCGAATTAAACCTTAGGCTTGTACCCTAAGTCGTCCCTGTTCCTTAAATCCACTTCTGACAACGACTGCTGCCCTTGTACCGCCGGTTGTCTGTAACGTTCTCCTTAGTAGATATCACGACACAGGTCGTTGTCCTTTAATCGATTGCCAGGGTCGTCCACAGTGAATCCGTTACTATCCGAGGCTATTACCTAGTCCGTCGCATTTGTTTTTACTCTTCTGTGTAGAGTCGTGAGGCCTATGATGGCATAGGCCATTATTATGCTACTGATCGAGCACGCACTATCCATTGTAGTCTGCACCGCCTCTGGGAAACAGGGCAAACACTACGGTACGAACTTGATTCTTGTGCTTCTGGCTCAATACAAGTTGTAAGACAGTCAGCAGTTTCGTGATCGATCGCCGTACATAGAACATTATCGAAGCTCTCAAAGCCATCTTGGCCCTCAAGACTAGGGATGTCCCCAAAAGTCATCCATTGGATCTTGAAAATTATGGTCAGACCGATGATCTCGCCTACTTGTCACCATATCAAAGCTGCAACGTCTTCTGAGACTCCATGCATAAGTAACGTTGATGCTATGCGAACCTGTCCCAAACTGCCGTCGCAGCTTTCATTGGCCTCTCTACTACACTGCATTCTCATATGTTAAGACAGTGGCAATTCGCGGTACAGTTGGGTTATTACAAACAGGAGATTAGAAACTCGTAAGATAAACGGGCCACGAAAGCTTCAGATTGCAGAGATTCCTGTACTTAACGTGATCTGCGCGGTATATGACTGAATACCAAAAAGAGTATACTTCGACAGGAGGTTCAACATGTGATCCTAAGGAACATCAAACCTTTAAGCTAACAAGTGGTAAACGGATGGATTCAAAACGGACACTGGAGTAGGTGCAGGTATCCAGGGCCCAAAAAAATACGGTGCAAGGCCAATGGGAAAAAACACTAGCTTCTAACAAGCTAAGTTTCTTGCTATCCAAGAATGGGACAGTGACATCCTTGACTCAGGAGTGAAAGGGGTCCCCATCCATAAACTCACGGACAGTCAAGCGACACTTGTTTGACTACAAATCGATGCTACACTGCTTTTATACTCTTCAGGGCTTATCTAAAAGAAATAAGGTCAAGCCCTGGGGTATTGAAGGAAATGAAGAAGCCAATGAACTGGCAGGAAAAAGTTTAGTTGATTCACTCAAAAACCCAGACCTTTTCTGCGGCATACTGTATTCAATAAACGATCAAAACGATCAAATTTTTGGAGAACAAAGTGTGTCTGTCCTATGTATTATCTGCACGCTTCATAAGGGATAATTTTAGAAGAGTGGTCAGCTTACTAACAGGGCACTGCCAGGTTTCGGTATTGCTTACGTAAACTTGGGATTAATCAGGAAACTGAATGTCGCCTTTGTTTGGAAAACCGCAGAACACATACTTTGTGAGTGCGTGGCTCTATCTATGCATCATAAGGTCGCAGTATCCGATTTATTTACGATGGAAGTAATACCAACGAGAGCCGCCCTGACATTCGTGGTGTCAATGATGACATTTGTGTTACATTGCCGAAATTGACTCTATAGAGAAATAAATCTCAAACGCAGAACTCTCAGAGAAAGAACGACAACTTATCGAAATCTCAACTCTAGTTAGCACTCAATTAAAGGAAGCTCTCTCCAATTCACTGTGCACGGGGTCCTTGAAAAATTCATTTTACTGCACCAGCAAGAGCACAATAGCCCCTCAAACGTTCAAAAATTGAACCGATCGAATGTACCATATACGAGTAGTTGTTCAAATGTCAATCGTTCCTACTCCCATTGTGAAAAAAGTAATCAAAATGTCGAATCAAGGCAGCGCTTTTATTACGAAATGCTTAAACGTCTGTAAAATCGACTTGCCTTCAACATCATTAGCACTCAATCCCATTGACCTATGCCATTGTGACAATCATAGGAGCAGAATCAAATTTTCCTTAAGATCAACTTCTGTCGTGGTCTTGGTTCCTGACTCTGGTTGTGGTTTTGCCTTTTGTCCACCAACCACATCCACACCAGTCGAAGTAATTGGCCGCAATCCAATTACAAAAAAAAAAAACTTAAAAACTTCATTCGCCGAAAATTCGTCCTAATATCGGGTTCTTAATTCAATTTTCTCCATCACTACATCGACAACTTCGACAGTGTGGGACTTTGGGAAACACCTTCCCTTTCCAGGCAGCAACTCGAAGCTGCGAAACTCTGTAAGCTTACCATCTCACATCTCAAGTTGACTTGGTTCTTTGGAAATATGAGGATACACACACAAAATCGATACTTTGCTTTGGGATTTTACCGAAATGGAACATCGATTTGACAGTCAGCCAACCAGACAATAAGGATAACAACAATAACAACAACAACAGCAGCAGCAACAACATTGAATTCTGTAGTACATTGTCTGGCGAATGTCAAAAGCGAAGCAACACACATTTGTAACTGTGTTTAACACCATCAACAGGATCCTTAGACGGTGGCAAGACTCTGTCGCTCCACCACCGCCGCCGCTAGGAAAAACGACGACGACAACGACAACACCAACGACGACGGCAAAGAGGGAGACGCCTCCAACGACAGGAAAGCATCCAGCATGGCCCGTTTCTCTTCATCCCAGATGACATAACAACATATACTCCAACTCATACTCGTATCCGTAGGTACAACACTTTGGGTTCGGGCTCGAGGATTACAAAATATGTGTGGGAGTAGGAGCAGCAACATCAGCATCACCATCATGGCTTGCTCCAGTTACAGCAACACCGACCGAACGGCTCATTCTCTTTGTCAAGGTCCCTTGGGTGAGATGTCAGCCACTTTGTTGCCATCACTGGGTGAGATGTGAGATGTGGAGATGTGGAGATGTGGAGATGTGGAGATGTGGAGATGTGGAGAAACAACTTAACCATGGAAGCAAAACATCAGGGAAGGATTAGCGAAGGGTGAATAGAATCAAACACAACATCGAGAGCGTCGTCATCTTCTATCGCGTGGCTCTGGCAAAACGGATGCGTGTGCTAGGTTACCAAAGCCGATAACCAAGGTTTTGTCGGTACCGGATGATGATGGAGCTAGGGCAACTGGATACTTGGATACTAAACAAGGTCGGACAAATCGATATGGAAAGAGTTTAAGACAATGAAGATTGACATTGGAAAGTTGCTCTTTGCTGTTGTGGTGTGTTGCCTTTTGTGTCATATTCATTTGTCCTTGAGTTACTCATAATAGCTAACACAATGCCAATCGATAGTTCCACAAACTCTGATAAGACTTGAGCAAAAGTTTGTTGCTCCTAGTGTACGTCGTACGTCGTCTCTGTCATCATCGTATTGCGTTCCTCGCTCATTTTCGTGTCCTGTGGTTTGTTTATAAGCTTTCCATTCGATATCCTTCCGGTGTTATTAAAAGGCGAACGAATATGGCTGTGCGAGTGGAACTGTTGAATGATTTATGGTTGGCATGTGGACGGAATTGATGGGTTGGTGAAAAGGATTAGTTATAAGTGCGGATGTATTAGGAAGATGCTTCCGAAGAAATTTATTTGCTACTTCCGGTTGTTAAGAGATAAAAACAATCAACTATCAGAGCTATTATACAATCGGAAGACGATTAACGTATAACGCTGTTTATTCTTTACAACAACTTTGATGAAGTGCGGCTATAAATAATTGGAGTAGCCCTGCATCGCTTATGCAACATCCAGAAGAACTGCGATGAAGAAGTTGTTTAAATAAGACTCTCAGGTTTATTTTTGTCTTGGCCAGGCTCGTGTGTCCACAAGGATCACTGGCAAATTGGAAGCCTTTTGGATCGAATAAAGTTTGAAGAGATACCAATCGGTTTCGACCTATACAAAGGGAACATCAGAATGATATCACTATAACAATGACTGGTATAAGACCTTATCTTTACAGCCATTCACCTTATTGCTCCGTTGGCGATCCCAAGCTTCATTGCTTTTAAGCTCAGATACGTACACACTGACTATATGACAACCTTCCTCAACTTGCTCGTAATATTGAAGTTCCTCGGAACTCAGTCTTCTAATAGACTTATACTGTGAAACCGTACAGTAACCGGTTGTTAATGGCTAGATCAATAGATCAACATCAATCTGATATGTACGAGTACTCCCGCTCTATCAGAAGAAATAAGGAAGTACAAAGTGGTTACATTTCAGTAAACCACCCCAAATTTACCTTCAGAAAATCTACGGATCAATCCGGACATGATCTGTGTGAAAAGCCTTAGCTTGTATATTCGAAACTTACACCGTGTTATGGTCTCTGTACAATATCAAGTATCATGACTCAGGTAAACATAGTTTTCATACTGAAATAAGCAAAATCCCCCACATGCTACCGAAGTGTCTAAGACACATCAGTCCATTGCATGGCGTGCTTCGTAATCGAATTGTCTTTACGACTTAAGGTGTGACAATCCAAAATCATTTCCTTCTTCTTATAATGATGTCGATTGGCTCCTGCCCTGTTCTAATATACAGCTCTGCATTTAAGATTCGGTTGGGCCAAATTACTCTCAAAATGATGCGCTGACATCTGTTAGCCAAGGACTACAGCATTCGAGTGATTTTTGTGGCCATCTCCCAAGTCCATTAAACACTTCTGCTTTCCTCCGACGCTTATTATCACCAGGGAAAGAGCGGTGATAAAATACGACCCTGCCTAGCTCCGCTTTGGACTTCAAAGGCTTCTAATAATATAACCGTTGAGTAGAATACGACATTTTGCAACTTCGTCTGTAGCCTTTATAATATCAACGACTTTATCAGGAATACTCGTACATATACTTCGCAGAGCTTTAGATATGAACTTCCGATTCATATCTAGGGCAGATAGGGCAGATACCTATGTATTTTCGAGCCATCCGTTAGGCATTTATATGACTGGTGCAGGAAGATCCAGTGTTTTTGTTCGATATTGAGTACAAATGCACCTTCATCCTGTCCAGAATTAGTTTTGCTATTATTTTGGCCACTGACGGCAGAATGCATACCGCCCTTTTCGGCAATTAAGTCCACTCCTCCGGAAAACACTCAATTTCCCACGCATTAGCTATGATAGGTCTCAGTAGCTTTGCCGATGTATTTGGCGCGGGAATACCATGAATGCCTACCGCTCTTTTTGAGTCATTTATCGCGGATGCAATCTTTGCATTGCTAGTGAGGCCAGTGCGAATTCGGGAGTTTGATACTTCAGATGGTTCATTTTGCTTCAGGACACTCGCGCTGTGGTTTAAATGGTTAAGTACCATCGCCAAGTGCTACCTTTATCTTCTGAGCTGATCTCCTCATCCGGATGATGTTTGCTGCTCTGTCCCCTTGTAATAGTATAATCAGTCCTTCTGTCGCACCGGTTTGACATCACTTCGGCTTTCGCAGCTTGTGCACTGAGTTGGCTGGGTCATGTAGGATACCAATGCACCGTTCCGAAAAGTCTTCAAATTTGCCCCGAGGGACAGCGTAGAAGAGGACTCGAAGCTTTGCATGCGAAATTGGAGGCAGCTAGGTAAAGATCGAGTTGGCTGAAGACGTTTTGTTGGTTGAGGCCCAGGTCCACTCCGGATTGTAATGTCACATTTAGTAAGTAAGCAAAACACAATGCTGTCTAATGTAAAGCTAAATCCATATTTCCTGCCAGCAACATCAACCAAGCTATTATCCATGAATAGTATTTGCATCGCCAAAACCAGAAACATGTCCTTTGATGCCGCTAAAAATATTGTGGTTTCTCTCTGCTCTGGCTCTGCGACAATTCTCATTGGTGACGCCCATATCAGCCAGACAATTGACACCTCTACCACTGACATAATGTCCTTGTTCCATCGATAATTTCACCACCATTACTCCATTGCCAGTGGCATTCCACGCGTTCAGACCTTTAGCACAAAAGTTCGGATATAGTCTGAAATATGGTAGTTCCTTCCTAAAATTTTCAACGACTCGGCCACACATTTCGGCCGAAACGGCCGCTATTTCGCGTTCAATGAGCTTCGTTACTGAAGATGATTTTGCGATGAAATTCATCATCTTGGCGTATATTCTCCAGAACCCAATCGGAGAACGTACGTCGCTTCAAATGGTCCATCGGCTTCAATTCTTGAGTCAGCTTGATCTTGAATGGGTGCAAACCAAGATCCTTACGCAAAATATGCCATAATGTGGTCTGAACGATGTCCAATTCTTGAGAACGCCGTGTAATTGACTGACTTGGATTGTTTGCTACGGACGCCTGAACGGCAACGATATTTTCGACACTTCGACCAACCCGTTGTCTCACTGATACGGCAACATCACACAACGAATATTTAGACTCAAATTTTTGCACTAAACTCGTTATTGACTGCTTACTAGGGCGAGAATTACGACCGAAAATTGGAGTTAACACTCTTAAAGTTGCAGTCACCGACTCCGAATTTCAGTAGAAAATTTTCATAATTTGCAGATGTTGCTCGTTCGTGTACTTTACCATGATGAAAATTTTGAGTTTACTGAATAAATTGACAGTGACAGTTTGATGATTAGTGAAAGAGTTGTCAAGTCCCTATCGGAAAACTCTTTATAATGTTTTCAGAGATCCTTATTTCCAAGTCATTATAACCACCAAACATTCAAAACCAGCGTTCATCGGTATCTGTGTGCTCATTTTGACACGATGACTGCTTCTAGTAACTTTAGGAATTTGGGTTTGAAGAACGGCAGAAGAGAAACCGTTCCCATCAAGTTAACTTACTTTTTCAATGTAAATCATTATTCGTAGTCCTTGAATCGCGTTGTATGTCGACCTACTTCCCATAATCCTCCACTGACTGCCATGGAGTTCAGTGTTATTGCATTGTTGACTGACAAGAACCCTCCCATGTATTTTCGTAGTATACGGCATTATATGCAAGATCTGTAGTTGTTGCATTTTCTCGTGACGCCTTTGCCTTTATAAGTACAGAGGGAGAAGACATCTCTGGGACAAAGGCCCATCCGCTACCGCAAGTGCTTGAGCTACCCATTTCATTGCCTTTTTGCATACATCGTTCATATTATAGTTCAACCTTTCGATGCTTGAAAGGGTTGGCTCTTATTATTTACTCCCATTTTCGGTTCATCGTTCCACTATCAGATCTCCTTATTAATGTAGAACCGGCCTTTTAGAACTAAAATTTTGTGAAATTCCTTTTTCAAGTTCAAGTAGCCCGTCCTGTGCTCCGACATTTCGCCACTCGATTTCAGGAACGCATATTATTATAACTACAGTGTGTTAAAAAAAAAAACGTGAGTCTAAAAAAAAAATTAAAATTGCCACCACCTTGATCAAAAGGTTCCCGGAAATTATTCAGAAAATTAAAAATACAAGTTTATTCTTCTAAATCTATATTGTCTCCGCAAAGTAATCCCCACCGACTGCAACACACTTATGCCAGCGCTTGATCCAATCCTCGAAACATTTTTTATATTCGGTTTTCGGTATGTCTATCAGTGCTTCCTGCGATTTTTCCATTCTTCCTCTCGGCTGCTGAAACGCGTTCCCCGTAGTGGTTTTTTAACTCGATTGAACAGAAAGAAGTCACAGGGAGCCAAATCAGATGAATTCGATGGCTGTTGGATGGTATTTGTTGCATTTTTAGTCAAAAAATTACGAATAATGATGGCACTGTATGACGGTGCGTTACCGTTTTGCAAAATCCACGAGTTTTCTGCCCACAATTCTGGGTCTCTTTCGGCGAGTTGCTTCACGCAAATGCCTAACGTCATAACGCCCAAATAATACTCTTTGTTTACTGTCTGGCCTTCTGGCAAAAATTCATGATGCACTACATCTTTGTAATCCATGAAAACCGTGAGCATTGCATTCTTTTTTGACTGAAAACGGCGTGGTTTCTTTGGTCTCGGCTCATTTGGTGAACGCTATTCACTTGCCTGATGTCTGGACTGCGTGTCGTACTCATAAACCCACGTCTCGTCTTCAGTAATGATCCTTTTGCTGAATGTGGGATCGGATTCAGCCTCGTAAATCATCTCTTTTTTGCATGAATTTAAGGTCTTTTGGCACCAACTTTGCTGCTACACGACGGAAACCCAAATCATTAACCAAAATGTCTTGGACGGATCCATAGGCAATGTTCAAGTCCTCCGCTATCTCACTGATGGTTAATTTGCTGTTATTGATAAACATTTCTTATTTTATTTATTTATTTTCAAGGGATCGATACAAATGAATTTGTAAAGTCCGGGATTTTACGCCGGCGTACTATGCCCATGTGGCGTTTGTCAACAGCACGCGGTGTACCGAGTTTCCATGTGGTCCCCCATCTAGGTACTTACCGCGCCTATTTTTTTTACTCCATCAATGTTTTCGTCGGTTTTCGATGTCGATGGTCTGCCACTGCGTTCATCATCTTCGATTGACTCACGACCACCTTTGAACCGCTCGTGCCACTGGTAAACGACCGTTTTCGAAACCGAATCGTTGTCGAAACACTTTTCCAACATTTCCAATGTTCGCGCACCATTGAATCCGTTTTTTACGCAAAATTCAATACAAGTTCGTTGTTGCAAATTTAAATCCATTTCTAAAATTGTAAAAAATCGCCAACACACTCAGAGATGGATGTACTCTTGGCTACGTAACTTTTGTAAATGTCAAGCTATGACGCTAAGATTTAGAGGGATTATCAACAACAGATTTACCAACTGAACAATAAAAACAGAACTCAAATTGGAACAATGGGAGCGCCACACGGTGGTTGGGAACTTTGTGATCTTAGGAACGAATCACGATATTTTAGAGTACGTCCGAAAATGGGCTTGATAGTATACTGATGAGCATTCATAGTGAGACGGGTGTTACGGTTGAAAGTTTGAATGGGCGGAATGCTACTGGCGATTTCAGTGGAGCACTGGTGGTGGAAATAGCGATAAAACAAAGTGAGACAGGAGACATTACGTCGGTGTTCGAGTGTGTCAATTGATTGACTGGTATTAGTATCATCAATAAGTTTTATCGCACGGTTTTGAATCCTATCTAGCAGGTGCAGAGATGTTTTAGGAGCACCTGAGCAGATGTGGGCGTTGTACTCCGATTTAGGGCGGATGAATGCCTTATATATTGAGGCCAGATCAGAGGGGGTAAAATATTTCTTACATCGCTTGAGGAAACCTAGACATTTCGCAGCATTTTTGGCGATATCAAATATGTGGTCATTCCAACGTAAGTTGTCATTGACACGCATACCGAGAATGGAAAGTTTTTCGGTTTCGACGATGCAAGTGCCATTCATGGACAATGGCTGGGTGTTTAAATTTCGCTTTAACGACAGCAGACAGCATTGTGTTTCGGATGCATTAAATTCCACTCTGTTGATAGTTCCCCAATTGGTTATGCTGTTGATATCGGAATTTAATGAGCTTAGCATACGCTGCCGTTCTCGTTCTACAGCCGAAGAGCAGGGCCGTGAGTCCGGGAACGAATATGAAATGCAGAGAGTACTGTCATCAGCAAAGGAATATATTGGATTAGAAGTAGCAGTCAAGAGATCATTAATGAAAATTAAAAATAGTGTCGGAGATAGGTCAGAGCTCTGGGAATATCAGACTTAAAACCGTCCCAGACAACTTTAATTGAACGTTTCGAAAGGTTATTTCTAATCCATTGAAGAAGAGAGTCGTCGATCCCAAATTCACGCATTTTCGACAAAAGAGCTTGATGCCAAATTCTGTCAAATGCCTTAGAAATATCAAGTGCAACTATCTTGCTTTCACCAGGTTGAAGTACGCTTTGGTTCCACTTTTTGGTAAGACATGCCATCAAATCACCAGTGGACCTGTTGCTACGAAAACCGTATTGCCGGTCATTGAAAAGATTTCGTCTTTCGAGATATTTCATGGGCTGACGATTTATCAGCGTTTCCATGACCTTGGAAAGAAGGGACGTAAGTACAATGGGTCTGTAGGAGGAGAGAGAAGACCAGCGGATTTATGTATGTTGGGATCTTTAAGTACTCTTGCTACTACACGAATGCGAAAGTAGATTCGTCCCATTGAAGATTCAACGTACTCAAGTGTAGGCGGAGACAAAGCACAATCTGGGAGTCTTGAGCTGGCCGCAAAGTGTGCAGCAAGCAGATTGGCCTTATCCAAAGAGCTGACAGCTGGAATGTCATTGTAAATGAGCTATGGGATGGAGGATGAGGCGGAAATTCTAATTCTAACAATTTTTACTGCCTTTGGGACATTGCAGTATTTTTTGCCTCAGTTTTTAGTCGTATTGGAATTTTGTTTGAACTTTTTTCGGTTTTCCTCTGTCGGGTTGGTCTTGTAGGATCGAAAAAACATTTCTCTAACCCTGGTGGAGTTTGGTAAGCTACATCACTACGCACATAAATGGCGATACCGCGGTGAGAGAAGAATAATGGCACCAGTTCGTAGCCAGGTAGCTTCAGATCAGAATGATCTGAGAGGTGTGGGCAGGGATCTACCTGTGTTTCACAAAGTGCCAAAACAGCTGGTCTGTACTTATAGACGCGGACGTACGCAGAAAAGTGATTACTTTTTAGCCCTCGTATATTGGCTACGTCTACCCTGAATTCCCTAATCATAATCACAGACAAACACAGAAAACACAAGCACCGACGATAATAAGGAAGGCTGCGAAGTGAAAATTCTGACATTGATTAACCGGATCAAACTGTTGTAGGTGTTATGCCCTTACAACAATATGAAACAGTGCACCAACAAAATTTTCACTCACAACCCGCTATCCATCAGTTGTTACATACAATCAGCCACTGCCCGTACCGTATGGTAAATACAGTAACGGCAGTGATTGAGTGCAAGCAACAGTACTTCGACTAGGAGCGGGAGAGGTGGGATACTCGCACTGTATGGTATTTTTTTTTTTGTCACTGCACTGCACTTTTTGTTTTTGCACACGGGCGCGGTGTGTTTTTTTTTTTTTGTAATTTTTTTTCCACAGCACACAATAATATTGCGAGTGCACTGGTTGAGTTGTGCACTCGACGGTGGTCGACTCGGTACCTCGGTACTTGTTTGCTTCGAAAAGAGTTGAGCTCTGAGAACGGATATTTCTATTTGCCCTGGGAATACGTTGACGTTGACTTCCACAATGCTGTGCTTTCGAACTATTTTTTTTTTCATTCACATGAATATATGAAGTGTAGTCTTCAAATGCAGGAACCCGATCATGCATACAGACCTTGGAAATCTCTTTAAATGTGAACATGCCTTAGGCTTATCTTGCATGAAAGTGGTTGCATATGATTTTTCCCCAGCGTTTAAGGGAAAAAAGGTGACGAAACTGCATATCTATGGCCGTGCAGTAATATTCTATTAAAATTTGCTGCCCTGCCACAGAGCAAAGTCTTTGGACGCCTTTCCTTTGTGCACCACCTACAGTCAATTTGTTTAAGCCCACCCTCGAAGGTATTTTGAAATATCGTATTTCTTTCCTCAGCCGTACAACTGCTGAGCTCAGTGTTTTCTTGTCATTATAACTTCCCAACATTCAAAACCAATGTTCATCTTCATGTTCGTATTTCTCTTGTTTTCTTTCCCAATTTGTTCGCGCAAAATAATGAAATTCATCCGACCTTCGTCAGATATAATTGTTCCGTGTTTGTCGGTTTCTGGGCCACTACTTTAAACCCGGTTTTCCCTATCCAAATTCGACAAAAAAGCACCACAATCATTGATTGACCAACTTACCATCAACAAATATCTATCAATCTAACATTCGAACACCAAATCTCGATTTGGTCCCGCCACCAGGGATATTCGTTGAATTTCCGCTAAACACACATTTGTTATGGACTAATTACCTCGTTCCAAGCATTGAATAGGAATTAGGCCACCCCGAGCTGTTTTCATTTCATTCGATATATCTGAAGTGTGTTTATTTTGATTTGACTACACAAATAGGATCCATTCACCGCCTCCAACGTGCCATACAAATTGCATACTAATCCCACCTAAACCGGCAATCTATTCCAATCCAGATGCATTGCCTCACCACCTGTCCAGCAGAGCAGGCTCTGGTCAACACCCCAACCTAATCAGAATCGCGTTATTTCATTTTAATGACATGAATTTCGTTTGCGGGCCGTTTTTTGTTTTGTAAAATCAATGAAAAGCTCATATAGGCCGGGTGCGTCGTTTTATTATTTAATTACACGATAAATGGAAATTTAATTCATTTTAGTTGCACGCCAGCAAAGCGCACCACCATTCATATGCAGCCATACCCTGTGGCAGTGTCAGGGATCACACGAACGCATCCTCATACAATTCATCAATTAACGAAAAATTAATTTACTCAAACTCTATCGTAGTGTGTCATTATAAATGAAGTCATTATAGACTGAGATCCAGTTTGCACATCGTGCCCTGACACCCGCAGTACCGTCCCATTTCATGGGGCAATTTATGCAATTTTACAGCAATTAATAAACCCAACAGGCAAAATTATTGTAAGTCCAGAGCGTGGTGCGTGATCCGTATATGTGTCTATGTTCGTGCTGCCTGGGGTGCTCTACATTACTTTACTTCCTCATCGTCATGTTGTTATTAAAATTCTCCTCACACACAACTAGAAAGAAAAAACACTCCCGCGCTACTACCCCGCAATAACCGAATAATTATTCAATTACGAATAAAATCAGTCGAGGTCATAGATACGAGTACTCGTTGCAGTTGCATCGCAAATGAGGGATTTTTTTCGCAGATATTTTTTTTTGCAATTTTTTTTCCAACCCCCCAATTACCATCCCCCCAGGTGAACGATGCTACAATGCCACTGCCGCACTTTCTGTTCATTTGATAACTGGGTCAATAAACGAAGTGATGAGGTTGTGATTAAATCATTACTAAGGTGAGTGTGGTGGGCGTGGCAGATAATAAATGTAGTTTTAATTGTGGCAGGCTTGAGAATCGGCGGGTGGTAGCCGACAAACAAACAGCACGTGGCGTGTGCCAGTCAGTGTTTGTATAGTCGGATCCCATCCATACACAGAGTAGTGCAACGCATTACGGTGCAGAGTGGGCTTATGAATAAATTGCAAATTAATTATTGCACAATGGCTGTGGCAATAATTTCTGCTGGACGGTTAATTAGAAAATTCTGTTTTAAGCATGAGGTTCCAGGCAATTGCGTGTTAGATTTCGTTGGAGCGGATTTTCAGAAGGCTGCTGCATACACTAAAGTATGGAATGATTGAATCTATTGAGTCAAATAGAATTTGTGATGCCGCTATGCCGATAAGGCCGTTTGACTCATGGCCAGTGGGCGATAGTGAAAAAGGTCTCACTATTTCAATTTGCTCACTCAGAAGCGATCAACAGGTCAAGTGGAAGCAAAATAAAAGCAAGCACTCCTAAAAGGTCCGTCAGGATGGAGACGGCATAGGAGCGACCTAACACATCAGGGCTAATCCATAACGATACTGTAGCCATTGTGAGGTCGCTATCATGCACTTCATGTACCTAGAGCAGATCCAGGAGATTAAGTTAGTGAGGACGACCCTACTGGAAGTGATGGACAAATTCGACCAAAAATTGTTCATTTGTAGCCTACTCGGTTTGAGGTGGATGGTAGTCGATCACCTGCCATAACACAGTAACCAAAAACCAACTCCTGTTTGCGGTAGGCAGAATCTTACTTACTTTCTTACTTAAGGTGGGGCTACAGTCCGGGGTGGACCTGGGCCTCAACTAACAAGCGTCTTCAGGCAGCTCGATCTTTAACCCGCTGCCTCCAGTTTCTCACGCAGGCTGCGCTGTCGCTCGGGGGCGGATTCGAAGACCTTCCAGATCGGTGCATTGGTATCCATCCGCTCTACATGACCAAGCTACCTCAGTCGTTGGACCTTCACACTTTTGGCTAAGTCGATGTCGCGTAGAGTTTGCGGTGGTGTCTCCTCCTCCACTCACCGTCTATGCAAACGTGACTGGAAATCACCCGAAGAATTTTGGTGCATTTGTGTCCAGCTACTTCAGTCGTTGGACCTTCACATTTCTGTCTAAATCGATGTCGCTATACGGCCCGTACAGTTCGAAAAATTGTCCTCTCAAAGAAGCTAAAAGCACCGTACTGCATTTTTGTTAAAGTCTATAGCCTCAGCGCTATAGAGAAAGACTGGGTATAATCTAGGGTCACTTTTGATGTTCGAGAGAGGGCCTTGCCATCCATTTGACTTCTTAGCCCAAAGAAACAGCGATTGGCAAGAGTTATTCTTCGTTTTATCTCAATTGGTATCGGAGCATAGGTACGCAAAGTCCTTAACTACCTCAAAGTTATATCTGCTGAGTATGATGTTCTGTCCCGAGACGTCGGTGTTGTGTGTTCTTTCTGGTTGACTACTTGCTACTTGCTCTAGCTCTCGTTAAACGCATGTTCGCCGCTTCCGCCTCAATACTAACGAAGACGCCATTGACATCACGCTGCTTTCTTCCGATTATGTCAATATCATCGGCGTATGCGAGTAAGTGGACGGATTTTTGAAAGACTGTGCCTCTTATGTTGGCGCGTGAGTTTTTCACTATTCTTTCAAGGAATCGTACGACAGTGCATCGCCTTGTCCAAATACTTTTTTGACATCAAAAGTCTCTGTGAGTTGTTTATCGACATTGATGGAGCAGCGTGCATTCTTCATGGTCTTCCAAAACTCTATATGGTCCGTGCTTCCATATGCGGCTTTAAAATCGGTAAATAGATGGTGTGTATAGATTTGAAGCTGCCGTAGTGCGGATTTTTAATGGTGGACTTCCTGGCCTAAAGCCACACTTGTAGGCGATGTTAAGAACAATGGTGGCTCTGTAGATGGCACAGGTGAATTGTTATATGCTCCTTACCAAGTCATCGCCCGCTGCTCAACAGTCAGCCCCTCCGTTGTAGCAGCTTTGTTCGACTTAAGCTTGGATATGGCTGTCTTCACTTAATCCAGGTCGAGTGGTCGGAGTTCTTGGTCTACATCGTCCAGGTTGAAAGGTTTATTCTGCCTGACAGTGGTAACATATTTGCTTAGTCACCGACTTTATACAGTCTACCGGAATGATATCTTCAAATCATTAACATCGACTGCGACGCTACTACTCCATTCCTTTGCTCGTCTCTACAGGCATGTTTGTTTTACCTTTTGGTAAGACTTCCGTAATATCTACCGATTTCCGCTTCTCTTGCTCCGCATTTTTCCTCGGGAGAAGCCGGTTTTCGACTCCCCTCTAGTATTTATAGAGCTCGTAAGCAGCTCTGTTCCTTCTACGCAGCACCGCTTTCTATGCCTCTTGCTTAGCAGTATGTGTTGGCCTGCACCCGTCATCAAATCAGGGGTTTCAAAGATTGTGGTTCCCGAGTGAAACCGAACACGTTATCTCTGATGGCTTTTTGGCAATTTTGCCTTCAATACTTTGAGACTCGATCGGAAAAGGATTTGGCAATTTCTCACAGCACTAGCTTGCCTTTCCGATGTTCGGGATATCCGCAATCGTACCTTGGCTACAACAAAGTAATGGCCCATTCGATTGGTTGGTTCCTCGGAACGTTGGGACATCCATAATACTGAAGGAGTGCCTTGGGTCGATCGTAATGTGGTCGATGTGGTTGACTGTTGGCTGATTAGGACAAAAGCGATTAGCCTGAATCCGTTATCGGTGTTAGAGATTAACATGAGAAGTGAAGTGCATAAGTATGTGACAAAGGCAACGAGCGGCCTACGCAGCTCATGTATGCAAGCATAGAGCATACAAGCCACCCTAATACGTCAATCAAACACAACAGTATCATCGGAGCAAGATGAATTCGAGAAAATCACATAGCGGTGCCATCGAGTGCAAATAGACAGATTACCTACTTGCACATTGTCTTTACGTGCAGAGCAACGGCGCCTCCAAGAAATCATCCTTCTACCAGCAGATGTCTTTGGGTACGAGCGCAACAACAAACACATCCACCCTTATCAACAACGGCGCCGACGATCGAGTCGAAACCCAATTTATCGACATGCAAATGCAAGTTCGCACGCCACACCCTTTTTCATATTGTCTCGATGAGCGGTACTTCCGACCGAGAACAATGTCAGCGAGATTCAGGGGCAAGGTTACCAACAATTTTGGTTGTGCTGTGACGATGACGACGACGAGGATGATGGATTCTGGTTTCTATGACATGCGAATAGCGGAATTTTCTACCGATAAAGAAGTCACAGGCCACCTGGAGCAACAACAAAAGAGCAATGCTAAAGCAACAACAAACAACACTGGCTACCAGGCGTTGTACGATATCATCAACTGAAATTCTTTTTAGCTTTGTCGTATCTTCCGTGCTGAGCAGACGTGCAAGTATACAGTCCACAATTATCCTTTGCTGTGCAATAAAGTTTTTCTAATAATTTGTGCGTGTTTTAATTTACTTTTTTCTGTTTCTCTGAACTGAGCTATCCGAACAATCGGAGATGGGGTCGTATAAGCTATACTTTGCGCCAGTACAACCAAAGATGCCCTCTCTTCGTAGCTTCACCGGGGACAATTTTAATGTCACAGCTAGGGCACTGCTCGTCGGTCTTGTCCAAGAGCTTGGTGTCGTCATCTTTCTCTTCTGTGGGGGCGTGCGCGTGTATAAGGCTAATGGCCTTAATACGGGTTGTTACGAGGCGCTCGTTTACATGCTAGAGACTTAAGATTTCTTCCCTAAGTCTGCCTCTAACAACAAATCTGCATCCAAATAGCCACGGTCGATAACAATCGCGTGCCCTAGTATATGTCACAGTTTCTTATCTCATCCACCCCTAGTTGTTCGGCTGCACGCGGTCTATTAAGAGACCTAGCGTACCACGTACAGATCCGAAGTTCATATATCGTTTGAAGGGGTTGTCAACAGTAGATCCGTCCGTATCCAAGGCAGTTACCCTGGTGGCAGAACTCGCGATCTGGAGGGCCAGTTCCATTATAGAGACCCTGAGGGCGATCACTCGCATATAATTTGCTGCATTTTCTTCGTAACGGTGGCACTCAGACACGAAACTGGTTCATAGAGACGCCAAAACAAGACATGACTCTGTATAGTTCCTTGAAGTCGCAAAGGAGATGGTGAGTATCGATCCGGACTTATTGGATTTTCTATTGGACTCGACCCTAAAATCGCACTGATAGAGACTAATCAGATCATTGACAAATGGTTTCAGGCTTTCGCCTAATACGGTAGAAAAGCTGCAGGTGCAAGTTTCAAGACTTCGCACTAGAGAGTCGAAGTCTTCTTAAGCCATTCGAAACTAAGACAAAATTGGACTCATACATTGTGCTTCGCCCAATTGTCAATCTTCAATGAATCAAGACCAACTTCTTTTTGCACGATAAGGAGCCGGATAACATGAAAGTAAATTTGATAATTGTCAGATGTTGCTGATGCTTCCATGACCAAACCCAATTCTCATTGGCTTCTAGGCCAAAAACTACTTTTTCAAGCCACGGAATCATTGACCAGTGTTCATTTGTTGGCATTATCTCCTTTTCCAGGATGTCTGCCAAAAATCTTGGGCCCTTGTTTTTGTTGTTTCTTTCATTACTATCTTCCGCCCAGTGCCTACTGCGTTCGCGAAAGCAATTCACTTGACTTCATTCATCCTCCTGGCACTTGGATATGTGTATTCTCTTATTTACGTGCAAAACTTTCCAAACTTGATTTTTATCTAAATGGTGTGGAGATGGTTTCTCGTATTTTTCCCCAGTTCCTTCGCACATCCTTTTTTTCCATTTATCCTGTCAGAAGACATTTCTCTGCTCTTCGCAGTAATTTCTTGTGAACGTAATCGTTGCGGACAAGCCAAAGAGAGCAAGCTGCAAAACAAAAAAACGAAAAAACAAAAACGAAGAAAGGATATTCATTTCATTTCTGGTATGAGCCACGAAATTCTGAGAGTGTGTGTACTCGTAAGTGTACATTTCATTTTTAATTACAGTGCGAGACATTAAGAATCCCATTAAGCAGGGCCAAAGAACTCTAAAGTGTGGCGCTAAGGAAATGGCGTACTTCCGCCATGAATTCTTAAGAGAATCCTTGTCGTTTGTAATCGTAATATAAAAATTAACACTAGAATCTTGTAACATCAAGGATCTCGAAATGGAGACGGGAAGTGGGGCATTCCACTTCCACTTTTCTGAGTAGTACGAGTACATAGAAGAAGGATAAAAATTGTGAGAAAATGAAATTCTCCTCAAAGCAAAAGGAATGTCCTTTCGTTGGTTTTTCTGTGTTTTTTTTCCGTTGGACGATAACTTAATCTAGAGTATTACCGTTAAGCAGAAACACGTAGCATTTTTCCTTTGACCTACTTTGAATATCCTGCATTACAGGATGAGAAAAGGTGGAAAGGAATGCACTTGTATTAAAACCACTGGTGGTTGGTAGGTAGTGTGACAACCATTCAAGGCCTTAAGTGATGAAACATTAACATCATCTCAGTTCTGCAGTGGATAAGCTACGATGTTTCTGCTGCAATTTTTAGTTGAACAGCTTAATGAAGTTAAAAATTTCGTTAAAACCGTAAAAAGGGAAGAAGAATGTGGAAAACCGGAACGAAAGCCAATAAGCTGTTTCCGGAGTAATTAATACTGGTATACTTGTACCCATGCCAGCAGTGATATTGAGTTCGCTTGAAGTGATTCACTGCAAAGTACGTCATAAGTAGGTAGGTACTGTGGAAGGAACCCATCCTGGTTGATTGATGAAAAATTTAAAAACCCATGTTCGTGAATTAATTTGTTATGCAGGGTCAACCCTGAGACCTCAGATCGATAATTAATTGTAAATAATTGAAGTAAGAGAGGGGACTGATTATACGGGTAATACTGAAGGTATTGTTCGGACGAATATCCTTTTTGTAAACGAAGAGCAGATGGATTAATCTCAATTCAGAGGAAATATCACATCTGATGAAAGTGGTGAGCGTAATCCAATCAAGAATGACATTGCCGAGGGATTATCGCCTTCACATGACATGTAGACCGAGGGACACATTCTCACATTCTCAAAGCTGGAGTCCGAACTCTGGGCCTAATAAAAGAGTTGTGCACGGGGGTCTTGAGTGTGAAACAACGACTCTGTGAGTTATTGAGCTGGGCGTACTTTGATGGCTCTCTGCAAAAGCAGTCTGAGAAAACACCAATAGGCTATGCAACTTACAACAGAAGTGTTAGCTCAGGAAACAGCAAAGAATGCAAAACGAGGGTACGAAGGCTTCGACTACTATGGTACGGTCTGGATTCAAAATCAACACTCTAACATACTCACCCTTTCCAGAGGCAATGGCAAGTATCCGAAAGTGAAATTTTCTGTCTAAGAAAAAGCCTCTTCTCTCCCGACATTTGAATCCGGCAAAAAACTTTACGTTCTCTCTTACTGCGATAAAAGTGATCACGGGACCAGCACAGTGAGTAAGGAAAAGACTAGGCCTTGCTTCACCTCGGACTATAGAGCCATATTATGGCCTTAAACCAACAGAACAAATAAGACCTTCAACTGCAGATTTCTTTTTCCAGCTGCCTCCAGTTTGCTGAGGTCCTATTCCACTTGTGTGCACCACCTAAGATGAGGTCGTCCTCTACTGCCTTGTTCCTCTGGATCGGAGTTGAAAACTTTCTGGGCCGGGGGACTAGTGTCCATGAGCTCCAGGTAACCTAGCCATCTAAACTGGATTATCCGGACTTTTTTGATGAGGTCAGTATGTCTATAAATTGGCGATCTATTGATGCAAATTGAACGAAGAAAATTATCCGAAGAACATTCTCATTCGCTTTCATTGGCGTCCAAGATTCTGAACTGTAAAGAAGGACTGTTATGATCAGGGTCCTGTATAAGGTCTTCTTGGCCCTATATGCTGCAATGCTAATCTTCAGAATACTCAAATGCAAATGCAACGTGAGATGCAATCCCCTCCTAGATTGTCAACAATGTTGACTCTCAGCCAATTTTTACTAAGAGGATAAGACAGCATTGTGTACGGATTTTGGAAGAAGAGAAGCACCGTCAGCTCCGTATGTTCGTTATCTTGTGAAAAAAGTGAAAGAAACTGGCATCTTCATCGATAAACCAAAGCGTGAAAAGCCAAAAACAGTGCGTACTCCCGAGAATATTGCTGCTGTGGCAGAAAGTGTGCGTGAAGCGCCATCAACATCAATTCACCGTCGTTCTCAACAATTGAACATTTCGGAGACATCATTGAGACGAATTTTGCATAAAGACCTTGGTATGACGCTATACAAAGTCCAATTGATTCAGGAGTTGAAGCCAACTGACCATCCAACGCGTTTTCGCTTCGCTAAGTGGGCGTGCGATCGACTTAGAGAAGATGCCGATTTTGCCAAAAAAAATCATCTTTTCAGATGAAGCTCATTTTGATCTTGGCGGGTATGTAAACAAGCAAAATTGTCGCACAGAAAACCCGCACGCATACATTGAAAAGCCGATACACCCAAAACGAGTCACTGTTTGGTGCGGATTTTGGTCCAGAGGCATAATTGGGCCATTTTTCTTCGAAAATGAGCAAGGAGTGGCCGTTACAGTCAATGGCGATCGTTATCGGGCCATGTTGAGGATATTGGCAACATTTGGTTTCAACAGGACGGCGCTACGTGCCACACAGCCGAAGCTACACTCGATGTATTGCGCCCTGTTTTTGAAGATCGCATTATCAGCCGCAGAGCTGTTGTCGTTTGGCCACCTCGGAGCTGCGATTTGACACCGTTGGACTATTATTTGTGGGGTGCCGTAAAAGATAAGTGTTACGCCGACAAGCCAGAGACAATTGACACTTTAAAGGACAATATTTGTGAAGCCATTGGTGAAATACAGCTGCACACAATCGATAATGTGCTTAAAAATTGGACCGATCGTGTAGGCTACTGCATGGCCAGCCGAGGCAGCCATTTGAATGAAATTATTTTCCATTATTAACCGGAAGGATAAAACTAATTATCTGTCAAATCAGGCATGAGCTAAGTGTTACCATTCACGAAATAAGCACTAGTTGAAAAAAAAAAACGTTAGATGGCGGTCCCTTTACAATCGAAGACCTCCATGTCAGACCGTAGGTACATCGAATTCAGAATCGAATGCGAGTTCTCGACCTTGTTATATAGATCGGCTGCCTCTAACTCTGAGGAGAATCTTCACAGCAAGCCTGGCACACGTGGTACATACCGAAACCCTGGCGAACAGTGAGAGGAGCATTTATACTGCCTACACGCTCGCTAAGAGTTACAAACCTATAAGTCTGAGTTCCTTCATGTTGAAGAGCATGGAAAGAATGGTCGAGATCCATGTGCGTAAAACCGCTTTGCAAATGCATTCTGTTTCTGAGATGCGACATGCTTAACAATGCGAAAGATCTAGAAGAGTGCGCTTCAAATTTGGTAGGCATAATTGAAGGCGCGATCGACAAGAAGGAATACGCACTAGGCGTTTTCATTGACATTAAGGGTGTACATGTGTTACTCGGCCAGACAACACGACGTAGACAAATCACTAGTTTTGTGGATCAAAGCAATGATGCTGAATGGGACACTGATCGGGTATACTGACTATGCCCAACATGTTTCGGCTGGGGCACACAGCGGTTCCTCACAAGGCGGCGTTCTGTCTCCACCAGTATGGTGCATTTTAGTCGACTCACTGACCAAAGCGATAAATACGAGTAGTTTTGACGTCTATCCACAAGGATACGCCGATTATGCAGCGGTACTGTCTGTTGGATCGTATCTAGCGATAGAAATATGTTTTCAGTCAATTCTCTCAAAACTGAGGTTGTTATCTTTACGAGAAACAGGAAGGTGACCGATCTGACTCATATAGTTCTTAAAGGCATCACAATCCATCTCTCAAAGAAGCTAAGTATTTGTGTGTCATCTCTGGACTAAACGTACTACGTCGAAGCCCTCTAAGCGTTTGTCGGCCTGTCACCAAGGCCAATTATATCCTATGATTTGGTTGTCTGATGGAACAAGCTCTTACGAGAATACATTATAGCTGCTTTCACCAGACTCTAAAGAACGGTCTATCTCGACTGCATGGGGGATACCTGACTCCGTTCAACATGCATATTCAAACCGTGGGTTATACTCTCAAAGCCATCTTCCGTTTAGAAAGAAGTGGTCATTGGTACAACATGCACTGTAGCTTTGATGACCTTCCGCGGTGGGTGACTTATGACTCTGGTTTTATAGACATTCCGTCTGATGCAATGACACCACAACTGATGCTGCGGAAAAATTACGAAATCGACTTTCCCTGTACGCAAGACTGGTTTCGGCCAGAATCTGAGTCAGGAAAGGAATGTAGTCGGCTCCTCACGGATGGCTCCAAAACCGATCTAGGTGCTGATGTAGAAGTTTGACAACAGCAAACGTCTAAATGGCGTAACTCATAAATGGATGATACTTTCTTGTAGGGCCTGAATTGTTCGGTTGCACGGTGTAAGGTTCGGTGACTGGGGTGCCCAAGGTACGTCTTCGTACCTGCTGATTGATTTATTGGGGAAAATTACCCCCAACTTCTCCATTAATACTCTAGGTGTGTGTGTGTGGAGACCCTGTCTTGCTGAAATTGTGTTCTGTTGTTGAACAACGTCTCATGTGTTTAGCGTAAGTACCTGCCATGAAGGCTCAAACTTACGGGATGCCCATACATCCATGGGAGCAAGGATACGCCTTGCCATCGCTCACCAAACGTTTTCACTGTTTCAGATACCAATTCGGAACTGTGTTGCCGGCACAAGTTCCACCCTTGGTATGAGTCGAGGCCGACCTAAAACCTCTTACTGCTCTTAGGGTCTCAGCACCCAGTACTTATTGCAACTCTACATTGAGTCAAACCAAGGGAAAAACCAAGGGAAAACCCAAGGTAAGACCCTTCCCGCGATTTTGGGTTTAAACCACAGCCACCATGATGCTCCCACAAGGGGGCCTACCTCTAAAAAGTCAGGTCCGGACCGAGATCCGGGCGGCTCCTGACTCCCATGGTACAGTGATTTAAGTCCTGGTAGGGACTACCGGTGGTATAGCCGCCAACAAGACCTATGACCGGCAACTTGTGACTGATCGAATCGTAGCAACCTTCGGTAGCGTCATCTGAAGATGTTTACGATAAGACCAGTACTTTGCTCTGCCCCCGTTCATTATTAGACAACGTCATTAAAGGGCGAAGCCTTGATAACTGGGCGGGGGCCCTCTGTTGTTGAACAGCTGCAGTGGATGATACGAAAAAATCAACAATACACGTCAGCAGTGACTGTCGCTCGCTGGTTAAAAAAATTAAGGCCATTTCACGCCACAGGATTAGACATCGCTGCGGAGGTTTGATGGCCCCGGAGGATTTTGATTAACCGATATCCGTTCCTGTCTAAACTTTTGAATCCACGACCAGATAAATTGGGTGCCTGACCCAGCACTTACTCGTCGAAAACAAGCGACGCTCACGAACCAACGAATCACCATACTTTACACATTGCTCCCGACTCATTGGGACGCGCGTCTAATGATACTCCTCTCACTTATTTCACGCTGCTAGCCACTGCACACCGTTCATTATGCAAATAGAATTGTCATTCCTGAAAAACTAGGAGGTATTGGGGAATAGTACAGATTGGCTTTGAAGCAGAGAAGTATGGTTTGACCTGTGAACTGCTGCAGTTTGGTTTACCTGAATATCTAACCCTAAGCTGGGAATCAAAAAGAAGGAATCAAGATTGGGACCAATGCTCTTCAACTGGCCCCTGAGCAGTCAACAAATCGTGTCACTGTCAGTAAATGTAGCGAGTTAGATGACATTGCTCAACGCTGACGACGTTTTTTTTTTTTTTTTTTTAAATTATTCTTTATTAATTCATTTTAGAGAATAGCAATTACATATTTATTACATTGATAAAGAATTAGTAAAGAAAAAAAAAAAAACAAAAAACAAGCTATCTATAGTTCAGAGGGAACTAGAGGCGATAGCATTAACAATTATTTCAATTTACAATTATAAACTCAAAAGAGGTGGGGTCGCAGTATAATATTAATTTTTAGTTACACAGTGTAGCAAGAAAGAAGAAAAGAAAAAAATAATAATAATAATAATAACAACAAAGGAAAAAAATTAATTAAATGATTAAATGATTCAGATGGTAACAGATGTGAGGTTTGCTATATCTTCATGACTTTTATCTAAAAGACAAAGTTTTACCTTCTTTAGAAAAACATATTTAGATCTTAAAGTTCTAATGCTAGTAGGTAACTTATTGAAGAGTCTAGAAGCAATTGCCGTATAGAAATTAAAAAATATTTGTAGATTGTGTTGTGGTACTACCGCATAATTAAGATTGTTGATTCTAAGATTATAGTTTGCGGAGCCGCGATTTAATTCATATCCCGATCTAGTAAAAAAAATCTTTAATACCTTACAAAAGTATAAATGTTTAAGCGGGAGAATTTTAAGATATCTAAAAAGTGGTAAACTATTAACGTTACGATGTTTATTGCATATAAGACGAACAACATGTTTCTGAGAAATGAAAAGAGGATTCAATTTATTGTCATGAGTGCCGCCCCAGGAAACTATACCGTATTCAAGTTTAGAATGAACTAATCCATAGTAGATACATTTAAGAAGATTTAGAGAGCAATAGGATTTTAAAAAGAAAAATTGCCTTGTCGCAGCTATAAGGTACTTCTTAAGTGCACTAGTATGTGCAGACCAATTCATCCTCCACTCAAGTATAACAGCAAGATACTTAAATGAATCGACTCTCTCTATGGTGAAACATTTATCAGAACAAGATTCCGTTACAAAATAAGTTTGCCAACATTTGCTCGATTTACAAATATGATTACTGTGTTTGAATTTATTACAATTAGTGCAATGAAAGGAGTAAGTACCAAAGTCAAACTTCCAACCGCACACATTGAAAAACATGATTTTAGTTTTATCACTTATCACCAAATTATGTTGTTGAAACCAGTGCCTTAATATATCCAGGTCATGATTTATATCGGCAGCTAAGTTTAGAGTTGAGTTACTTTGAAAAGTGCATGCCATATCATCAGCAAACGCATTAACCTTACTACGATAATTTTGTGAAAGTAGCGAGTTAATGAAAATCAAGAAAAGTATCGGACCAAGTACCGAACCTTGCGGGACTCCAATAGTAATGTTTCTGCTGGAACTAACTTGCCCATTAATTTTCACTTTTTGTCTTCTATTTGAAAGATAAGATGAAAACCATTTATGTGTCATGCCCCTGAACCCACATTTATACAATTTATCTAAAAGTATATTGTGATCTACCGTGTCAAAAGCTTTTGTTATATCGATGAAAAGAGCTGCAGTTAATTTTCTATCGTTAAAACTATTAAAAACATCAGTGCAAAAGTTCAACAGTGCTCCTTCAGTAGAAAAACCCGGCCGAAAACCGAATTGGGATTTACTAAAAAAATTATTTTTTTCTAAAAAATTTATCATTCTGTTTTTTACAGCTTCCTCAAAAACTTTAGAAAAGACAGGAAGAAGTGAGATAGGTCTATAACTACTAACTGATGTCTTATCACCTTTTTTAAATAAATGTATCACTTCGGCCTGTTTTAGATCATCTGGAAATACACCCATGGAAACACTTCTGTTGAAGATATAACATAGAATGTCACAAATATTCAAAGCTATTTTCTTAACAAAACTATTCGAAAGGCCGTCACTTGTCTTAGAGCGTGAGCTATTAAGAGAAGAAATAATTTTGTATATTTCGAAAGATGTTATTGGTTCAAAATAAAAACTGACACAAGAAGATAGATCATGAAAAGTACATTCACATTTAGAAACAGAAGCACAGCTATCTGATATTACTTTGTTACCAATACAAACAAAAAAGCGATTGAATTTTTCAGCAATTTCGTTAGGGTCACTGATGATAGTATCAGAATCTTTTATATTTTCAACGAAACTAGTGACAGTAGATATATTTTGAATTTCTCTAAACAATTTCCATTCTTTTTTCGAGTTACCTTTGACTTCCCGAAGCTTGTTTAGGTAGTAGTTATGTTTACAATTTTTAACATCTTTGGCAATATCTTTACAAAATTTTTTTATAAGCTTCAATAGTACTAGAATTGTTTTTAAATTTGGTTTTCATTTTGTACAATTTATTCTTTTCTTTAACCTTTCTAAGCAATTCCGTTGTTATCCAGGGTTTTAGTCTTTTTGTTTTATTCACACTACTTTTTATTTTTTTCCAACTAAGCCTAATGTAATTCCTGAGTCTATCAACAAAGTAACTGTAAGCTTTCGAAGGATCATTTTCATTATAAACATTAAACCAACTTTCATAGCGAAGAAATTCATTTAGCGCACGGTAATCAGTGATAGAGTAAGAAGAGCACGAAGGAAGTATATTTGGACTAACAACACAATTGTATTTAATACTCAGGCATGTCAAACAGTGATCAGAAATCTGTAAATCGAAAACAGAGCTATAAAACAAGAGATCTTCAGGTCTGCAAAAACGCACCATAATATGGTCTATACAGGTATTTGAGGATTCATTAATACGAGTAGGTTTGTTAATACACGATTCAAAACCGAAAGATGCTAATAAGAATAAGTAACTGTCAACCTCTGCAGAATCCTGCATGATGTCAATATTAATATCGCCTAATAAGATAATGTTACGTCCTGGCGCACTTGTTAATAGACCTTCCAATTCCTCCAGAAACATTTTAACCAAAGACTGATTAAATCTATAAACATAGAATATAGTTAGGTTTTTATCACTAATAGATACTTTAATAACATCACAACTCTGCAAATTAAAAAAAACAACATCGACATTAAACTCATTTTTAATAAAAACGGCAACACCTCCAGAAGCATATTCATTATTGCAACATGGGAACAATTCATAGCCATCAAAGGATACTTCCTCATCATAAATCCATGTTTCTGTTAAGAAGATAAAACTTGGCTTATTATCAAACGAATCCAAATGAACAAGAAGGTTGTCAAGATTTTTACGCATACTCCTTATATTTTGGTGAACGATGCAAAAGTTGTTAAAGTAGTTCTGGTTAAAAACAAGATCGAAGGAATCAATATTTATGCAGTTTACAGAGGGGATATTTTGATTATAATCTTGTGATTCAGACTCCGACTCAATAATTATATATTTATCATTATCCCCTTTGCGCATAAATATTCTTCCTGCCAACTTTTGGGCAGCACGTAAAAGTCGCCTTGTTGTACCATTTAAGGATTCGTTAATAAAAATTTTTGAAATATGTTTACAGTTAAAAATATGTGTCGTTAAATTATTCTTACTACTAACTTTTTTTTTCATTATAGCTTTTTTTTTTAAACACGAATTGAATTTTACCACAAGTACACTTAGACATATCACCATCTGAATCAGTTTTCCCTTTAATTTTTTTTACATAGCAATTTTCAATATCCGCTTCAGAAACATCTGCGCATATACCTCATCACTTATGCAATCTAAGTATGTTTCTCCAGAGATGCCAACTAGAAGACTTGAGGGCAATACCAGACGTCCCTGGGACTGTTACATGAAGTGGGAGCTAAAAATCAACAGCGAAAACCCATCCGGTACTCCTCGTCATGAAGAGGATTGGACTATATATTCGTGAGGAACATCTTGCAGCCATGTATCGGACAATCATCACAACCCTAGGTTAGGTTAGGTTAGGTAAGAGTGGCTGTTGGAAATACCAACCCACTTAGGCCTATTGGCCCATTGTGATGCCACGTGGATCTGTGATCTTCTTACTACTGGAACCAGTTTGAGCTTTTAATAAAGCGTAGGAGACTGTTAACGTCTATTTTTTCTAGATCGTTTAGGTCGTTGTAGAAGAAAGCTCCTAGGTGAAGCTTCCTTCTCTGAGAGAGAGCTGGGCATGTGCAGAGTAAGTGGGGGATTGTCTCCTCCTCTTCCTCGTCCATGCAGCTTCTACAGAAATCGTTAGTAAAAGCGCCAAGCCTTCTTGCGTGCTTGCCTATGAGGCAGTGTCCGGTAATGACACCTATTATGGCGCTGAGATGTTTCCTATCTAAAAGGATCAGACACTTAGATCGACTCAGATCCAGCCTTGGCCAGATCTGTTTGGTTGCTAGACATGTTTGTCCAGCAGTCCACCTAAGGTCTGTTCTTTTATTGGCATCCAGCTTTAGTGTTAGTTTGCACGTAGCGATTGGTATAGCTATACTACCTTTGTCCGGTAGGATAGGCAGAGTGGTTCTAATGTTGGCGAGTTCATCGGCTCTGCAGTCCCTGGAATGTCTCTGTGGCCAACAAAGGTGAATGTTGAACTGATCTGCCATCTCCATGAGAGATGATCGGCATTCAAGGGCGGTGTTAGAATACAATGAGACCGAGTCCAGGGACTTGCTATCGGCCTGACTATCCTTTGCAGATATCACGTTTTTCTTCAGCCAGGACAGAGTTTCTTTAATCGCCAAAATTTCAGTCTGGAACATGCTACAGTGATTTGGAAGGCAGAAAGAGAGGCTTAGATTTAGCTTATCTGAGAAAACACCGCCACCAACTCCGCTGTCGGTTTTAGATCCATCTGTGTAGAGATGGATTGACTTGTCCTCCATGAAAGCATCCTCCTCCCAGAATGATCTAGAGGGGAAGCTTACATGGAAGTTTTTGTCAAACCAAAGTTCAGGTATGGTGTAATCGGTGTTCTCTGTGAGGATTCCTAATGTATTAAGAATGTTCGCTGCAGTCGCAGCTACTTGCTTGCTAAAAATGTCGAGGGGTGTCAAGTGAAGCAGAATATCTAATGCCGCAGAGGGGGTAGACCGCAAAGCTCCGCTTGTGCATAGACATGCTGTTCTTTGGACTCTGCTTAATTTAATGCGGTTGACTGCATTTTCCAAGGCCGTCCACCAGACAACCACCCCGTAAGTAAGTATCGGTCTTATGACCGAGATGTATAGCCAGTGGGTTATGCGAGGTTGAAGGCCCCATTTGTTCCCAATGGCTTTCTTGCAAGAGAATAAAGCTATTGTAGCTTTATTGACTCTTTCTTGAATGTTACGTTTCCAGTTTAGTTTCCTGTCAAAAATGAGACCCAGATATTTTGCTGTATCGGAGAAAGCTAAACTGGTACCGTTTATTGAAGGAGGGTCTATGATTGGAATTTTATATTTCCTAGAAAAGAGGACAAGATCAGTTTTATGGGGGTTTATTCCCAATCCACAGCGATCTGCCCAGCAGGTTAATCTGTTAAGATTTACTTGGAGGAGTTCTTTAATGGTATTTAAATGTTTTCCTGAGACGGCTATGGCAACGTCATCCGCATAGGCAATCACTCTGCTACCACCCGCTTCCAGGTATATCAGTAGTTCGTTAACCACTAAGTTCCAGAGAAGGGAGGAGAGGACACCGCCTTGCGGCGTACCCCTACTGACATATCTTTTAGCAGAAGTCTCACCCAGTTTGGAGTTGATTATCCTGCTTGTCAGCATTAGATTAATCAGCTCCCCAAGTGAGCCGTCTACCTGCAGAGTTGACAGCGCAGTCGTGATTGCGGATGTGTTGACGTTGTTAAAGGCGCCCTCTATGTCTAGGAAAGCAACCATTGTGTACTCCTTATATCGTAGGGATCATTCGATGTGGCTAGTCAGAGAGTGCAAAGCCGTTTCCACCGACTTCCCTTTACAGTAGGCATGTTGAGCCGCAGACAGAAGTCTTGGATCAACTTTAGCTCGAATATGGATATCAATCAGTCGTTCTAAAGTTTTCAGAAGGAATGATGATAGACTTATAGGTCTGAGGTCCTTTGGGACCACATGAGAACATTTTCCAGCTTTGGGAATGAATACTACATTGACTTCTCTCCATAACAGTGGAATGTGGATAAGTTCTACACAGCTCCTCATAATATTTTCCAACACTGGTAGAATAATATCTGAGGATCTCTGTAGCTCGGCAGGTATAATACCGTCCGGACCAGCAGACTTGTATGGTTTGAAGCTATGCAGCGCCCAGAGCAGTTTGTCTCTCGTAATCAGACTATGAATTTTGGTCACGGTTGCAGTAGGCTTGTTTGGGCTGCTACTGGCCGCGAGATGGGAGCTACCTGGAAAGTGGGTGTCCAGAAGCAGGTTGAGTGATTCATCACTTGAGGTTGTCCAAGAGCCATCGGTTTTTTTCAAACAGCTGGGCATCATAGGATTTGTGGAGAGGATTTTTCTTAGCCGCGAAGCCTCAGAGGTTTCTGTGATTTTGTCGCAGAATGACCTCCAGGATTGTCGCTTTGCCTTCCTCAGTTCTTTTTTGTATAATTTGAGGGATTCTTTATATGAGTCCCAGTCGGTCACTTTTCTTGTGCTTTTTGCTGCGTTGAAAAGTTTTCTGCAGGTGTTTCTGAGCAGTCCTAGTGCCGATGACCACCAATGTGGCTTTTTCTTGCCTCTTGGTTGAATAAGAGGGCAGGAAGCGGCCATAGCCTTATTGAGAGTCAGAGTAAATTCCCTGACTTTCATGTCGAGCTCATTGGTGTCACGCGGGGGACTTGATAGTTTAGAGGATATCGTTTCCGACAGTATTCCTCTATATTTTGTCCAATCAGTTTTCCGATAGTTCCGGAAAGCTGGTTGGCTGGGGGGAGCATCACTCAGACTGAATTGGATGTATCTGTGGTCTGAAAAGGAGTGTTCAGACGATACCATCCAGTTTGTTAGCCTTTGGGTGATGCTGTCGGAGACAAGAGTAATATCTAATACTTCTTGTCGGTTTTTTGTTATGAAAGTGGGCTCATTGCCAATATTGCAAATTAAGAGGTTAGTACTTAAAATATAGTCTAAAAGTGACTCACCTCTATCATTGATGTTTTTACTGCCCCATGTCGTGTGATGTGCGTTAGCGTCGCATCCGATTATGAGGCCAGTTTTTTGCCTTCCCGCTTCCAGTACCACCCTTTCTAGGTTATCACCAGGGAGAGGGCCCACTTGGTCGTGGCCAAGGTAAGCCGATGCCAGCCAGTAAGAGCCTTTGGCAGTCTCTAATCTGGCAACGGTTAGGTCGGGGTCACTGAGGTTGGGAAGTAGAAATACATTAAGGCTACGTTTCACTAATATACAAGTTCTAATCTTACCTTTGTCTCTTGTATAGAGCGGAACGTATGAGGGTGTCCTAAGTCCACGAACCACGCCTTCTGCAATCCATGGTTCCTGGATTAGAATTATGTCTTCTGCGCTTTTGGAAAGACGCAGAATGAGTGCGGCCGAAGCCTTTTTTGAGTGGTGGAGATTAATCTGGAGAAACCGTATCATTGCTACAGTCTTCCAGAGTCGCCTCCACCACGGTGTTGTTGAGGTCCTCCGATTCTGAAGATGTGCCCAAGAGCTCATCTTCTATCTCTGATCGTGTAGAACCTCTAATTGTTTCGTCATCGGTTTCCATTTCCGACAATGTGTCAGAAGAGGAGACCGACGGCTTGGTAGTTACCTCGGACAGATTGGAGTCGTCGCTATCCAATTCTGGAAAGGATATCGATATCATAACCCTAACAACGTTTAAATACTACAGGATCGAGGGGTTTTACGATCTGTCTGCCTATCAACGACCAGCCTTTGGGAGCAATCCTCAGATAGCTCCGGGATTTACTGGAATCATCCATGTCGAAGACAATTTAATCTATGAAAGGAACGCCGGTGGACACAATAGGAGCTAGCCATCTGCAAATAAAATATTATTTTCTCACTTCTGTCCTGTCATTACGGTCGGTGTGGTAAATTCCACTTAAGCCAACTCATCTTATTTGCGAGTGCTTCATCTGCAATCTTTGGCAGAATCCTGTCACTACAATAGCTCTCGCATTAGCATGCAACTTTCAGACTTTCAAAAGTAACTTTCCACTTTTCAGTATTGTTTTCGTTACAAAGTCTTAATGCGTAACTTTCGAATCACTGTCATCACAAGAAACACTGCAATTCGTCCTTCTTTCGACAAGGACTGAACGAGGCTTGGGTTGAAAACGGCACTGATGGTGTGTGCAATGCTAAAGCAATTAATTATGACGAATGAAACTTTACAGACGGCGACAACTACTACGAGACGACGGTAAGCGCGATAACAACAACAAATGACGGTAATGACGACGCTGATGATGGTGACAAATCAGGATATGGGACTAAGGAGTCGGGTGAGACGGAGAACAAAGCACTAATCATACTCCATAATTGTGCTATGGGGATTCGTCATGTACTCGTAAATAATGTGAACAACAACGCTGTAGAAGGAGCAGCAGATGCAACTGCATTTGTAGTAGTGACTGTGTGAGGCGTAATGGATTTCACGTCTGTTTGGTGTGAGTTCATAGGAGCAACTTCTCAAAAGATTTATAGCACCCTTCGTTCTGGCAAAGTTCGGTTGAACTTAGACAGTTTTGAAGTCAAATGGCGTGAACGCGTTAATAGCTTAAAGACTCCAAACATTTGGGAACGAGACAGAGGTGTTTATTTATTCACACCCAGCTCCAACCCACTGAAACAATATTTAGTGAATCCACGATCACCGAAACAATTTTCCTTGCTACGAGTATTTAACTGTCCAGCATTCACTATACCATGCCATGCTCATCACCATTATTCGCCAACGAATGAACCCTCATTCTATGTTACCCTTGTTCCACCCTTGCTCTATTCCCACTTATTAGGTGCTAATGACATTCATAACTAGACAGCGAAAACGGTGTACACAAACATTAAAAGCGCGTTATGTAAAATATGCCAATTCAACCAACTTAACCGGCTCTACCAGCAGACTAGATATCCTTACTATCTGCAGTGTACATACCTTCTGCTGAGCTGCTTGATAATTTGCCAAAACGATTCCAAACAGTATGATGGGCACCGGCGTGAAAGATAAAACAATTCAAGGACACTTCAGTCTTCAGTACCTACCTCGTCATGTCTCTCCATGCCTTTAGCAAAGTCGTGAAGTGAGTGTCCCTTTTGAACTTGTACCGCGCGCTGTCGACTTTATTGTGCTTAACATCAGCACAAAATGACGGGAAAGGTCACTTGATCTGCAAATAAACGAATTGACGGCATAAAGTGAAAATGAAGAGCTAAAAAGGGATAACTGTGTAAACAGAGTTCTAATTGAAGGACCTAAGTGGTGAGGAGTTACAAAAAAAAAAGCAAAAACAACGACCGTCGTTATCCATGTAAAACATGTGCCATCTCACACAGAGATAGAAAATAGCCCCTACAGCAAAATTTAAAGGACTTTCACTTGTATATCACTTCCCTTCTTCTTCCAACCATATTCGTATCCCTAGCTGAGTTAGCTGACCAACCTTTCCATCTTCGTAGATACAGATACAAGTTTGCAAGCCTGCCCTGACCTTGTCGATAACCCATGTCACATATTATTTTCTGTTTCCGAAGGAAAGCCGAGAAGAGAAATTTCTGAGGAAGAAGTGTCACAAACAACAAGCAATACAAACTGATGCAGATACATGTGTTTCCTTTAGGGCTGTTGTATCCACATGGATCCACTGCAGTGGGTGGTAAACTGGGGTGCTGTAGGCTTCAGATCAAATCTGAAGGAGATGATAAAGCATAGGCCTGGAAAAGATGAAGATAACTATCATACATCGACCTTGAGGTGTGGCACACATGGTGAGAGTGTTTTGGGTGGTGGGGTGGGGGGATTCATTCGTTTTGATGAGATACTCTGGGTGAACCCGCATGAATTTCATTACGATTACGTGATGGGGAAAAAATTGTAACAGAGATCAGGATGACATTCTAAGTATTGAGTACAAGTGAATTTAAATAACAATTGGCAGTAGGTTTTAGTAACCTATTTTGACGTCGGTATGTCCTAAAAAAAATTATGAAGAACTCAGTATTGAGTTACACACTTCTCTCAACCTTCTCTGCATCCTCGGTCCAGCAGTGTTAAGTTCTGTGACAGAGTTTCAAAAGCGAAGGATTTAATTTGTTTTATTTTGCCGCAATGAGCGGACAGATACCGTCAGCTTGATTCAATACCTTAGGTACGACGAAATGCGATAATTCTGCTGACGACTTGCATAAGCCTACTAAGGTCTTTAGCGCTGTCCAAGCTTATTATATCCAACGATGTGGGAAGAAATTATGCCTGTCTGATATTGAACCGAAGCCTTGCTACTTGCCACAATGGAACCGCTTCTAGTTTCGCCAGATTTGAAAAGAAGTACTATCCTAAATAGAACCCACATCCAGTCAATAAAAGAACCATTTCCAACACCCAGTATAGAAAAGGAGGCACTGATGGCCTAACAGCGGGCACATGCACCAAATCATCAACCAAATATGGGTGAAAGAAAGCACGCCCGATGACTGGACTATCACCTCCGTATGCCCCATCTACAAAAAAGGCGATCCTATGTCTTGCAAGAACTATCGAGGCATATCCCTGCATATTGTCGCATATAAGATCCTATCCAACGTACTGTGTGGGCGTCTCAAACCGTTCTGCAACACACTAATCGGCACATACCAGTGTAGTTTCCGGCCCGGCAGATCGACTGTAGACCAAATTTTCACACTGAGTCAAATCCAGGAAGAGACCAACGACTTTCAGGTCGAGAATCACCACCGCATATGATAGTATTCACTGTCAGAAGCTCTATACGGCGATGGACGAATTCGGCATCCCAGCAAAACTGATCCAGATGTGTCGCGTGATCTTGGAAAACACGCAATGCAATGGAAGTAGCTCCTCCGAACTATTCCAAACGTGCACCGGATTTCAGCAAGAAGATGCTCTATCATGTGACGTCTTCAATCTCGTTCTGGAGCAGATAGTGCGCAGGCCAGTTATCAACACGAAACACACTATCTTCAGCAGGTCCTTTCACCTACTGGTATATGCAGACGATATTGACATCATCGGTCGTTTCCGGCATGCCGTGGTAGAGGCTTTCACGGCGATTGAAGAACCGGCGAAATTTGTTGGCCTTGAAGTAAACTTGACTAAGTACCTGCTATCAAGAAACTAAGCAGCAACTGTTCACCGCCTACAATTTCGAAGTAGTTACGGAGTTCACCTACCATGGAGTAAACGTGAACGTTAACAGGAATGACACCCTTGGAAACAGCTTCTGCTTTGGTCTGGCAAAACAATTGGTTCAAAACTCCTAACACGAAGGACGAAAAGTATGCTTTACAAAGCCCCTATTCTGCCAGTTCTGTTGTATGGCGCCGAGTACTGGACGATAAGCAGGAAGGAAGAACTCATACTGGGCTCCTTGGAAAGCAAAATTCTTCGACGGATTTTATGTCCTGTATGTGCGGAGGGCGAATTGAGAAGAAGATACAACCGCGAACTCTATGAGCTGTATCAAGATGTGCACATAGTCCAAAAAGCCAAAATACGTCAACTACATTAGCTCGGCCACATCGAGCGAATGGACAATAATGCCCCAGCTAAGAAGATCTTCGATTCCCAGCCCCCAGGTTTGAGACGACAAGGAAGGCTGAACCTCCGTTTTAAAGACCAGGCCATAGTTGATGCCAGAGCGCTCAGTCTGAATAGTTGGAAGCGACGTGCCCGGGATCGCTGAGGATGGAAGACTGCAGTATCTCAGGCAGAGATTCTTTACGGGTCGGGAGCCTGTTAAGTAAGTAAGTACTATCCTAAATAAATAATGCTTGGGCAGTGATAGAACAGGTGTTTGGTACTCGTACCTTTCTCAGCATCAGCGTCCTCGCAGCCTCTGCGAGATATGCTACAAGTTCGTAAGTTTCATATTTGCTGAGTATTGCTCATTGCTAAAATTGTTGTTGTGCCCTGGAGCCTTAAAACTCAGGACATTGTTCTTCTAACTGCTCGCAATAGCTCTGAGCGACAGGGTATTTCCATTTTGGAAGATGGACATATCCTTTTGTGACAGATCCGGTATTCTTTCTTATCTTTCACTACAAATGTTTGGCATTCCCAATTATATTGTAATATTAGATCTCTCTGAGTACATACGAGTACCTTGTTTTTGCCGGACCAGAGTACTCAGACAAGGAGCCAGCCCTACATTATCAAAACCCTTTCTTCATAGCCGAATACTTGCAGACTGTTGCTAGCATATGTCTGACACTGTGGTGCGTCACCACACTTATAGCAAGTATCACAGGATATTGTGTCACTTATGCCTACCCATACTTGGATTCTCTGTAAAAGCGAAATGACCCCTTACAGCGACAATAAGCAATAGAACAGCTTCATATGACTCCCAACTGTCATCGAAGCCCCGGTCAAAGACACAGGCAATTTTGACACAGGTTTGGGCACTGAGAAGCTCGCCTCCGAGCCCTAACTAGCATGTTCAACGGCGGTGTCATTCATCGTGTTCACATTGGGACCCTGGACTGTAACAAAATTCTGTGAATTAAGCCTACCAATTCCATACAGAGTACCCTTGGATACTCGAATTAATTTGGAAGTGATGAGAAGGTACAGTAAGGCTTTAAGTCTCGTTTGGCTATCATGACGGCTACTTCATCAGCTCCACTGATTTTTCATAATGTAAGTCGTACCTTTCGCTGAAACACGAGTTCTGGTATCCCTACATTAGGCGGCACTTATACAAGACAATTCCAATGCGTCTTGTAGCAAAGGCCACCTAAAGAAACATTTTAGAGTCCAGCCCATGATATGAGTAGGCCAGATGCAAGAATGCTAAGGAAAGCCCCTATACAGTCAAGACAAACCTTTCCTTGGAGTTTGTTGAAAGAAGCAATAGATACAATTAGGCGAGGATATAGACCTTTTCAAAAGCCGCGACTCCCTCGAAGACAAGCCTCATGACTGGCCGGAAGCTCATTTACACTGCCAGAAAGCCGATAGCGCTTTGGAGGTTTTTGAAGAGATATGTTTAGGTTAGGTTAGGTTAGGTTGACGGCTACATGAGGTATCTGTAGGCGAATCCATTCTATACCTCATTGATTTGTTTGCGGTTCTGGTTTCCGCTTTCAGTCTCGCATTGGTTATTGTTTTTACCATGAGCAGGTCGAAGCCATCTTGTTGCATTCGCGATCTGAAAAGAGATGTAGTTGGAGCAGCGGATAGTTGTTTACTAGTTAATTACTGAGCCTCGGACAATGGCACAGAAATTGGAGGGTACCATTCCATTGGTAAAGCGCAGCTTTATTGCGTGTGCTCCCAAAAGATTATGGCTTTTCAACTCTGCTTTTCAACTGAATCTTACTTGTTCTGGATTTGTTAAGTTCCAGCCATGGTTGTCTTGAGGTCTCGCGGGTTGAAAGGTTTTCCCAATGTTCATTGGCTTTCATTTCTATGAAATGAAACTTGCATTCTCAGAGTTCAAAGTGAAAGCTTGATACTTTAGTCTGCCAGTTCTATTTTTACGGATCCTTTTCGAGCTAACTCCTCTGGCATGCTCATTGCCTGTCACTCTTTTACGGCCAGGGACCCAGAATAGCGTAACCTTATGCTGAATGCAAGGAGCCGTAAGCTCTTCGTGACAGCACTTCACAGGCCTCGATTTGAATTCGACTTCCGCGATGGCTTTGATGGCAAACTGGCTGTCAATAAATCTAGTAATACCCTCGTGGAATATTGCCTTTATTGCTGCAAGTTTGGCTGCTTCTGCTACAGATATCTCAGCCTGGAAGATCTTTGATTCATCCGTGAAAATGCAGATCGAGTCTGTTCCTGTTCCATTCCTCTCTGCTTGGGAAAATGCAAGTGAATGGTGTTTCCAATTCGTGATGGGGTATTATTGGAGCATAAACGCAGTTCACTTGTAAGGATCGAGGTGTGGCCTTTCGGGTTTGTTTTTCACCTATTAAGCTGGCCTACAGATTCTTGCACATATAGATCTAGGGGCAGGAGGCTAAGTACGAGTAAATGTTAGATTTTCCATGGCATGAGTCGTGTTCGTGCATGAAATCGTCTGTACTTTTGTCTTTAACCTAAGGTTGTCAGTTTTATTTGTGGATTGCCACCATACTAAGCTGCCATATGTTAAGACGGGTCTGACGTGCATATCCATAGAATAGCCTTGGGATTAGGTCTCCATTTTCTCCCAAATATACGGCTGCAAGCATTCGACATTAAGCTTCCAACTCAGCTTACTAACTAGTACGATACCTAGGTATTTAGTACCGTTCTATAGTCGGAGGGTTGTCCCATCTAATTCCGGGCGATAGCCGTCATCAGCAACGCGTCTAACTTTAAGATCTGAAGTCTGGCTTTGTTAGTGGCTTGAATTGGAGTGATGAGTTTGATCTTGAAGGTCTAGGCCTTTTATGAGATGTTGTTTGGGCTGCAGCCTTCAGTTGGCTTCCTAGGGATAATATATATGATGCTACTGTGAGGCTTAAGCATTGATTAGGTTATGGTAGTTGCTTCTTACCCTACATTGTACTTTCCCTTTTTTTAGACGGTGCCGTGCTTTAAGATGTGAGGTCGTATGTCGAAAGAGTGTGGCTCCTATTGGTTTGGCACCAAATCGGGTCGCCACTCCAAGGAAATTCACTTCCATCACACATTTAAGGGCATTATAGTCGATGCCTACCCTGGCGTTGTAATCTTTCATCATAAACACCATAGACGTTAGCCAACATCTAGTTTGTCACTATTCTCCAGTTTGATCCTCTTGCTCTAATCGGGGATCTGGCCGTCGTCGGTATCCAGATCTTGTACAAACTGACTTATTTGTCAACGCCACACGTCGTCAGAACACTCATGCATAGAAACCATAGGCCAAAGCGGTCTGGTAGCATATATCCGTGTGTGCTCCACATTGCGTCCTCAGATTATTCTCCCTCTTCTAAAGTCATGCCTGCCTCATCCCACAAATACGTAACTTTCTTAACACTAACACAAACAAACACCCATCCATCAATGTACAAAGGCGAGAAAATCGCCATCCACAAGACAAAAGATAAACAGTAAACAGGGGGATGGGAAAAAATTTAAAAAAAAAATAAAAATTGACGGATACGGCATGCAGCAAAAGTTCAGTGCGAAATTTTTATGGTTTAGCTCCCCAAAGGAATTCCGTTCTTTTGAAACTGCTCCACATCCCTTCCAACACATGCCAACCATCGGCTATCAAAAGAAAGTCACACTTACTACGCCGGCAGTACAAGTAAGCCCCAACAACTACAAAAACAGACAGAGATCGAAGTAACTATGTACATACTCGTATGTCAAAAATCGATTCAGGATACTGACGACTGACCACCAGGACGGTACGGTCAGGGAGAAAAAACTTTTATTTGCTGATTTTTTTCCTTTCTTCTCACTCGTCCTTTTAATTTCCGCCATCAAATGTAGACCACAATAAATCCCCCAAACAATGGCCCAAGTACTAGGGTGGTTAGGAGGTTGGATATACATAAGGCTTGCCATGGGAATAGAAAAAGAGAATACAACAACAACAACAAAAAAGCAGAAACCTTTGTCACTTTATTCGTATCCTGGTTTGTTACTCTTCGAATTGAATCCCAAAAAAAAAGGAAAAGCATCTCCAAAAAAATTCCACAGCAGGTAGGGAGGGAAAAAGCATTGTAACGTCTGGTGTCCAGCTGTTTCCTTTTTTACATAAATCTTTTGTCCACCAGTCGGAGTCCTTGACCATTTTTTTCTTTTCTATTGACACGACGACGTAAGTAGTCACAAGTTTGACGACGAAAATAATTGGAAAATAACGAAACACGAGTGCATGTGTGGGTTGGAGTTTCGAGAAACCAAATTGAATACGAGTACTCGTACATCGCTGATTGATAATTTTGGAGGAAATAACGATAGAGATACCTGTTTTGTGGGTGAGCATGCTTGTAAGTGGTTAAAGGTGACGTTCTTCTAAAGCCAAAGGTATATCATAGTTATGCTTCCACAACTGTGCCATGAACAATAATTGGTTTGTTGGAGAAATATTCGGCGAATTTCCGACTCTGCGCGTAAAGATAGAGTTCCACAGGAAGTCTTATGAGTTTCGAGATAAAAAATTGAAAAGAACGGTGAGCGTTATGAACATGAAATTCGTAGAAAAGTAATTAAAACTGCACCCCCATGTTGGTAACTTTGTAGAAATTTCATGGCAGAGTAAACAGCAGCAAAAATATTGGCAAAACTCACAGATGAACTGACGAGCTCTGGGAAAAATTAAGTGGAACTGAGTAGTGGGAACTTGCATTCTTTAAACAGAAATGAAATGCTCAGGGCATTTGTGTTAAAATGGCTCTGGACTTGATCATTGAATTAGATTCGTAGATTATGTTGAAATTCTCGAAGCCACTTACGGATTGCGGGGAAAAATAGCAAGAGCTACCATGATTGGCACTCACTATACGAGTACCTATATCTGTCTTGAATTGGAGTACGAGAGCTATATGATTAGTACCCGTGTTTACCGACTGATGGCACCACCTGATGCAAAATGCGTGTTCCATCATATAGCGCCATTTTTACAAAGATGACTGTCAAAATTTCAGACAGATGTATCGAGTAGTTTAGTTTTGACAACTCCACCAATACACTACCACTTGCGCCACGGGCTGTGGTTCGAAGATTCTCTTAGCTGGAGCATCGCTGTCCATCAGCCCAATGTGGCGAACGCCAATTAAATCGACGTATCTTGGCTTTTCGGACGGCATCCACATGTTTACGCAGCCCGTAGAAGCCGTGGTTGTATTTTCTTCTCCATTCACCCTCTTCGAAAATGGGACAGTAGATCTTTCTCTCAAAGATCAAGGTCTTACACAGGATCAAGGTCTTACACAGGAGAACCTTTGTCCTTTTGGTCGTAAATTTTGACCCCAGCTATTTTGAAAAACCGAAGTAGCAGCACTTTCCCAGGGTCATTCTTCATCGAATCTCTACTAAGGTGTCATTTGTAGAGTTGATGTTCACTACAAGGTAGGTGAACTCCTCATAAGTCCGAGATGGTGCACGGATATTTCTTTGCTTTTCGACATATATTCTGTTTTGTCTTCATTCCCCCATAAACCAACTTCTCTAGCCTTTTCTTCAATTGCTACAAAAGCCTGAACCATGGATCGATGGAATCGAGCGATGATGTCACTGTCGTCTGCGTATTGTTAATAGCTGGGCTTACCGGAAAACTGATTGGTCAAAATACAGAGGAATACTGTCAAAAACGTTATCCTCTGAACTACCAAGTCCCCCACGTGATACCAATGAGCTTGACATGAAAGTCAATGAATTTACTATGGCTCTCAATCAGGCTATGGCTGCTTCCTACCCTCTTATTCAACCAAGAGGCAAGAAAAAGCCACATTGGTGGACATCGGCACTGAGACTGCTCAGAAACGCCTGAAGAAAACTTTTCAACGCAGCAAAAAGCACCAGAAAAGTGACCGACTAGGAATCATATAAAGAATCCCTCAAATTATACAAAAAAGAACTGAGGAAGGCAAAGCGACAATCCTGGAGGTCATTCCGTGACAAAATCACAGAAACCTCTGAGGCATCGCGGCTAAGAAAAATCCTCTCCACAAATCCTATGATGCCGAGCTGCTTGAAAGAAACCAATGGCTCTTGGACAACCTCAAGTGATGAATCACTCAACCTGCTTCTGGACACCCACTTTCCAGGTAGCTCCCAACTGGCGGCCAGTAGCAGCCCAAACAGGCCTACTGCAACCGGGACGAAAATTCATGGTCTGATTACGAGAGACAAACTGCTCTGGGCGCATTGGCTTCAAACCATACAAGTCTGCTGGTCCGGACGGTATAATACCTGCCGAGCTACAGAGGTCCTCAGATATTATTCAACCAGTGTTAGAAACTATTATGAGGAGCTGGGTAGAACTTACATTCCACTGTTATGGAGAGAAGTCAATGTAGTATTCATTCCCAAAGCTGGAAAATGTTCTCATGTGGTCCCAAAGGACCTCAGACCTACAAGTCTATCATCTTTCCTTCTGAAAACTCTAGAAAGACTGATGGATGTCCATATTCGCGCTAAAGTTGATCCAAGACTTAAGTCTACGGCTCAACATGCCTACTGTAAAGGAAAGTCGGTGGAAACGGCTTTGCACTCTCTGACTAGCTACATCGAACGATCCCTACAATATAAGGAGTACACAATGGTTGTTTTCCTAGACATAGAGGGCGCCTTTAACAACGTCAACACATCCGCAATCACGACGGCGCTGTCAACTCTGCAGGTAGACGACTCACTTGGGGAGTTGATCGGTCTAATGCTAAAAAGCAGGATAATCAACTCCAAACTGGGTGAGACTTCTGCTAAAAGATGTGTCTGCAGAGGTACGCTGCAAGGCGGTGTCCTCTCTCCCCTTCTCTGGAACTTAGTAGTTGACGAACTACTGATATACCTGGAAGCGGGTGGTAGCAGAGTGATTGCCTATGCGGATGACGTTGTCATAGCCGTCTCAGGTAAGCATCTCAATATCATTAAAGAACTCCTCCAAGTAAATCTCAATAGATAAACCCGCTGGGCAGATCGCTGTGCATTGGGAATAAACCCGCATAATACTGATCTTGTCCTCTTTTCCAGGAAATATAAAATTCCAATCATAGACCCTCCTTCAATAAACGGTACCAGTTTAGTTTTCTCCGATATAGCAAAATATCAGGGTCTCATTGTAGACAGGAAATCAAACTGGAAACCTAACATTCAAGAAAGAGTCAATAAAGCTACAATAGCTTTATTTTCTTGAAAAAGAGCCATTGGGAACAAATGGGGCCTTCAACCTCGCATAACCCACTGGCTATACATCTCGGTCATAAGACCGATACTTACTTACGGGGTGGTTGTCTGGTGGACGGCCTTGGAAAATGCAGTCAACCGCATTAAACTAAGCAGAGTCCAAAGAACAGCATGTCTATGCACAAGCGGAGCCTTGCGGTCTACCACCTCTGTGGCATTAGATATTCTGCTTCACTTGACACTCCTCGACATTTCTAGCAAGCAAGTAGCTGCGACTGCAGCTATTCGCCTTAAAGCGACTAAACGGTGGACAAATAATTCATTTGGCCACGCCAACATTCTTAATACATTAGGAATCCTCACAGAGAACACCGATTACACCATACCTGAACTTTGGTTTGACAAAAACTTCCATGTAAGCTTCCCCTCTAGACCATTCTGGGAGGAGGATGCTGTTTTCTCAGATAAGCTAAATCTAAGCATCTCTTTCCGTCTTCCAAATCACTGTAGCGTTTTCCAGGCGGAAATTTTGGCGATTAAAGAAGCTCTGTCCTGGCTGAAGAAAAACGTGATATCTGCAAAGGATATTCGCATATTTTCGGATAGTCAGGCCGCCATAAAGTCCCTGGACTCGGTCTCATTATATTCTAAAACCGCCCGTGAATGCCGATCATATCTCATGGAGATGGCAGAGCAGTTCAACATTCACCTTTGTTGGGTGCCGGGCCACAGAGACATTCCAGGGAACTGCAGAGCCGATGAACTCGCCAACATTAGAACCACTCTGCCTATCCTACCGGACAAAGGTAGTATAGGTATACCAATCGCTACGTGCAAACTAACACTAAAGCTGGATGCCAATAAAAGAACAGACCTTTGGTGGACTGCTGAGCAAACATGTCTAGCGACCAAACAGATCTGGCCAAGGCTGGATCTGAGTCGCTCTAAGTGTCTGATCCTTTTAGATAGGAAACAT
The DNA here is from genome assembly GCA_949129095.1 of Volucella bombylans. Taxonomy (NCBI): domain Eukaryota; kingdom Metazoa; phylum Arthropoda; class Insecta; order Diptera; family Syrphidae; genus Volucella; species Volucella bombylans. Next base: position 11,735,331 of record OX422142.1, on the reverse strand, counting down.
CTCAGCGCCATAATAGGTGTCATTACTTGGACACTGCCTCATAGGCAAGCACGCAAGAAGGCTTGGCGCTTTTACTAATGATTTCTGTAGAAGCTGCATGGACGAGGAAGAGGAGACAATCCCCCACCTTCTCTGCACATGCCCAGCTCTCTCCCAGAGAAGGAAGCTTCATCTAGGAGCTTTCTTCTACGACGACCTAAACGATCTAGAAAACTTAGACGTTAACAGTCTCCTACGCTTTATTATAAGCTCAAACTGGTTCCAGTAGTAAGAAGATCATAGATCCACGTGGCATCACTATGGGCCAATAGGCCTAAGTGGGTTGGTACTTCCAAGAGCCACTCTTACCTTACCTAACCTAACCTAATAGCTGGGCTTAGTTTTGGAATATAGTGCCTCTAGTGTTGACGCCAGCCGTACGCATGAAATTATCTATAAATGCTCGGATAAGGCGTTACCAAGCTACACAGCACACCAAGTGATTTTCAGTATTGGGCGGCATAACGCGATGTACGCAGAAACGCGGTCGTGGTATTCAAAATTGCATGCATATCGTGCAATGTTGTGGTATGCGACAATCATTTTTCCTCTGGAGTCATAATCCAAGTTACAGAAGATTTCACATCGATATAAGAGAATTGGGAATAAGAGAAATTTGGTTAGAAGTAACTCAGTTTTAGCTAGGAGAAATCGATGTGATTAGATACCCAAGTTAGGGTCCTCTTAAATATTATACCTAGATTTTTTGTAAACTCAACGTACTTATGAACGAGTACTATCCGCTGAGTTAAGACAGGGGTGATTCTTTAGGGCACAATTGTGTATAGAACAAAGATCATCACATACAAGCTTTGCAGCTACATACGAGTATATCTGTCATATGAACAGGACGACTCAAAATAATTTGGACATCATCGACAAACATGTGTTCACAACAATGATTAATCTGTGCGGGAAGTTCATTCCCTTACAAAGTGAGGAGAACTGGCCCTAGAATGGAACCCTGTGGTATGCAACAACTAACAAGAAGAAAGTCTGACATTTTGTTGGTAGCCACCATGCCCTATCACTTTCACTTAAGTAGGAAGAAAATAGTTGTTTTAAACTCACACGCATTAGTTACTATTACGAGGGCTGTATGATAAGTACCCGTGTTTACCGACTGATGGCACCACTGAGCAATATCGATCAGTGATCGATTTCATTTTTTGGATGGGAAGACGTGTGAGGAAATCAAAGTGAAGTTTCATACCGTTTACAAGGACCATGCACCTTCGATGACTACCATCAGGCATTGGTTTAATGAAGCGTGGCCGAATATCCGTTTTTGATGATGAGCGCCCAGACCATCCGATTGAGATGACTACGGAGGATATGGTTAGTAAAATCCATGATATCGTGTTAGCAGATCGTCGGGTGAAGGTCAGAGAGATTGCTGACATTGTACACATCTCAATTGAACGCATACAAAATATCCTACACGAAAAATTGGACATGAGAAAGCTATCGGCGAGATGGGTGTCGCATTTGCTAACAGTGGAGCAAAAACGAAATCGCATGACAACTTCGGAGCACTGTTTGTACATGTTTCAGCACAATCCGAGAGAGTTTCTACGGCGTTTCGTGACTGTTGACGAAACATGGATCCATCACTACTTGCCAGAGATGAGAGCTCCAAAGAAGGCGAAAACGGTTCCATCGGCCGGAAAAGTCACATCCACCGTTTTTTGGGATTCGCAAGGCTTCATCTTCACCGACTAGATGAAACGAATTTCTATTGTGCAATTCTGTTTGAAAAACGTGTTCAAACTACCCGTATTATAGCCATAGAGATGTGGATTCCTTACAGATGCCCGAGCGCATTCTTCTGATTTGTTCGCGGCCAGAGTTCTTCCGTCGACCGTTTTACCCCTTCCGTTGAAGCTTGTGTAACACGTTTATCGGCCACCTCAGTTCCAAAAAAACTTGGGGCGCACCCAAGACTCAGGGAGACTAGTTCTCACACTAAGTTAAGGTTAAATTCGAGTTCTTCTTTGGCTTTGGATGCTCGTACGCCAAGGTAATGCCTATAGTGGTCCACGTCAGTAAATACGAATGCAAATTTCCTCTTGTTAACATCTACACATTCTTCACAGCACATTGCATTATCAGTCTTCGTTTGGAAAATTCAAGCATAGTCACTTTCTAAAGGAAGACACGAGCATATTTTCCAAGACATATTCAAGGGCCATTCATCCAAAACAATTTATTCTCGCTCAAGGTTTGGGTATTGTCCCAATTCAGTGTTGAATTGCACATCTGAAATAGAGTTCTGGTGCTAATGTCTCAAACACGTCTACAATATCTGCCGGCATTAAATTTTCTGACCTCTTACACACGTCGGGAATCATTGGCTTGATCTACCACTCCTCTCCCAGCTATCTTCAAATAAAACCCAACTATAAATCAAAGTTTTAACAGAGGACGCAGGCAGACTTAACCAAATTCGAATTCTGTAAAACTGTTCTCTGAGCCTTGGAACCTATGGAGTTCATTGATGATTTCTAACTCTAACTTTCAACTGCTTTCTGAGAAGCCATACATTATCAAACGACAATAGCTCGGAAGTCGTGAAAGGCTTTAGCGCAGCTGTAGCTGTCACTACAGATGGATATACACAATAGGATTGCGTATATTTTCGTTTGGAAAACAGACGTGGAGTGAAATCTTAGCTTATCATCCTCCAGAAAGATATCAGCTCCGCATCCTACTATAGAATGGTTTGCAACCAGGGATCCGATTACATTATTTCGCTGGCTCAGATTCTGGTTGAAGACATTCATGGGCACAGAAAATATTGAATTCGTATTTCCTCAGGAAAAGGGGTTCTCGTGTCATTACATCAGAAGGATGCAGACCTTGCAGTGCTAAAGCAGAAAAAGTTTTTTAGGAAAATGAGACAGAGAGTGAAAGAAAAATGTGTGGGCTCAGTGGATATTATTTCGCTCCATGGGTGTCATACAACATTTAATGGGGAGACTAAATTATTAGTGAAATCGGACTTGTTATTGTATTCTAAGCAACCAGTAATCTTGCATGAATTTAATTCAATGAAAAAAAATGTCTTTCGGGTGCGGTCGGGATTGAACACTGAACCGTCCGATTTAGAAGAAAATATACTACCAGTTGAGTCACGGTCACGGCCTTTGGGCATGGCTGAAAGTCATGGTGGGCTACCTCCGCTTAAGAGCAGACAGTCGCTAAACATAGCGCAACAGACAGTTCAGCTACATCATTATCTGCATACGGTGGCATACTGCTGCGAGGTTAAGCAATGAGTCGATGCCACCTTCTGGGCAACATCTGATTATCCCCATCACCATACATTAGCCGCAGGCGGAGAAAGTTCCGTTATCGAAAGCACTCTCAATGTCGACGAAAATGCCAACACGGTATTCTTTCTTGTTGAGTGCACTTTCATTCTGTCAACATCTGCCGTGGCTTGTCTTAGACAGAGGATGCATCCCCAAAGTAGATTTGCGCATATATAACTGGACCGTGTTGTCTCAATGCCTGTGAAATTTCAATACGGCCAAAAAATGAGGCAAAAATATACTACAATATCCCAAAGGCAGTAAACAATTTTGGTCGCTCGTCAAAAACATTAGAAATTCTGCCTGATCCTCCATCCCAACGCTCATTCATAATGACATTCCAGCTGTGAGCTCTTTGCGCAAGGCCAATCTGCTTGCTGTGCTTTGCGCCAGCTCAACACTTCCAGATTGTGCTTTGTCTCTGCCTACACAAGATTGGTCGAATCTTCAATGGGATGGATCCACTTTGACACTCGTGTAGTAGCAAGAGTACTTAAAGATCTGAATATACTCAAATCCGCTGGTCTTCCCGTGCAGATGGAAAACAGCATTTGTCCAGGCCGTCCCTAAAAAAGGGCGAATCATCTTCTCTCTCCTCCTATAAACCCATTTCACTTACGTACATCTGGTAAACCGTAGGCTGATGAAACATCTCGAAACACGAAACCTTCTCAATGACCGGAAATACAGTTTTTGTACCAACAGATCCAGTAGTGATTTGATGACATGTATCACCGAAAAATAGAACCAAAGCCTACATCAATCTGGCAAAAGCAAGATAGTTGCACTTGATATTTCTAAGGCGGTGGACAGAGTTTGGCATCAGGATCCTTTGTCGAAAATGCGTGCATTTGGTATCGACAATACTATTCTTCCTTTGGGAACGTTCAATTCAAGTTGTCTTGGAGGGTCTCAAGTCTGATATTCACAAAATAAATGCTGGTGTGCCCAGGGTAACCCGTTCTGTCTCCGACACTCTTTTTAAGTTTTTTAATTTTCGTCAACAATCTCTTGTCTGCTACTTCTAATCCAATGTATGGTATTCCTTTGCTGTCGACAGTACTCACAGCTTTTCATATTCGTTCATAGAACATCCCTGTTCTTCGACTGTAGAATGGCAACGGCAGCGTATGTTATTAAATTCCGATATAAACAGCATCACCAATTGGGGAACAACCAACAGAGTGAAATTTAATGCTTCCAAAACACAACACTGTCTGGTGTCGTTAAAGCGAAAGCCAAACACCCAGCCATTATCCATGAATGGCACTTGCATCGTCGAAACCGAAAAACATTCCACTCTCGATATGAGTGTCAGTTGGAACTTGCGCTGGAATGATCACATAGTCGATGTCGGCAAAAATGCTGCGAAATGTTTAGGTTTCCTAAAACGATGTAAGAAATCAACACGATCAACTGGATCAAAGCGATCCTTGAAATCCTCATGATTACTACAATACTTTTCCACTGCAGACTTCCTGCAGTCTTTGGTCATAGATGATCTGCTTAACAAAGTAAGCAGCTTAGGCTACAACACAATTGGATATGCCGATGACATCATCATCATCATTAGGGGCAGAGAGACTAACGAAGTCACTGCACGTATGCAAAGCGCCGTTCTCAGAATGGTACACCAGTTCTCTAAAAAAAACAAAAAACATGAACTATACCTAAGTTTCATTTAACGAAATATTTCCATAGCAATTGGCAAAAATTCCCAGTGTATTTCAGGCAGAACTCCACGCCACTCAAATATGTGCCAACCACATTTACAACTCTGGCATCAAAGGCGCAAACATCCCTATATTCACGGACAGTCCAGCAGCTATAAATGCCCTTAGCTTGCATATAATTGACTCCAAATCAGTGGTCTACTGCTTCAAAACCCTCCAAAAGCTCCGGGAACAAAACTCAACTATGCTGGGTTCCTGGTCATGAGGCCATTCATCGGAGTAAAAAAAGTAACGAACTGACCAGAAAGGGCTCCGTGCCTTACTTCGCAATTGGCAAGTCACAAAATTAAAAACAAAAAACACCTTTCCCTCTCTGATCTGGCCTCCATATCTAAGGCATGCATTGATAAGATAAGACTCATAGGTGATACAAATATCATACAGTCAATTGACAACCTGGAACATCGACGAAATGTCGCCCGCGATGTGTACAAGCATTGAGCGTGCTCTAATTAAAAAAAAAAAGAACAAGATACACGATTGGCAGTCAGATCAGGACAAACCTTTCTGCAATGCATCATGTCAAATGGTGGAGGGTTTCACGCAGAACATGTATCCTTCCTTCGTTATCCATCACAAAATCTTATATGTGAAAGCCCCATCACACCATGTCATACCACTTCTTATTCACAACAAAAAGAAGTTCGCACCATACATCACAATTCCATCGAATGACATCCCACAACTACGCCCTTTCGGACTGGTGGATAATTTCACTAAGTATGTAGTACTAAAGGCAGTAGAGGCAGCAACTATTGAGTGTGTCTTAAATGCGTTAACGGAGATATCTGGGTATTTTGGACTCGCGGAAAGACTGATAAGCGATCGCGGCACAGCCTTTACGGCTAAAGTATTTGAGAAATTTTGTGAGACATCAGTACGGCAACGAGGAAGCCAAGAGCCAATGGGCAAGTCGAGATAGGACGATTCTAGCAGAAGAAGGTCTCTTCAATGAAGTTTAAACTTCGCAAAAAGCAAAACGACAAGGGCTACGTCGCATGAGAGAACTAGAAGGCAATAAATTCGTTGGACCGGATGAAATGACGGAAAGAAGAAGCGAAGCGTTGAAACACATCGTGCAGGATCACGCGTATCAGAAGGAAAAATACGACGAAAGGCATAGAAGGCCAATCAAGCACAAGGTAAATGACCTAATATTATTTGAAAAAGAATCTGTCAGCCCAGGTGAATTACGGAAGGTGGAGCCACACATCAAAGGACCATATACTATAACGAAGGAACTGCCGAATGACAGGTATGTAGTTGAAGATATCCCGGGAATGCAGCATACCCAAAGAAGGTTTACCCGATCGTGAGCTCGGACAAAATGAAGAGGTGGTGCGAGCCACTAACCGATGCGGTTGACTGCAAAGACGAAGAGGACGATGGTATGCTGACGGAGAAGACCGCGAGGACGGACAAAAGCCCATCGTTTTATTATTCGCCTAGTAATGGCTGTAGCCAACACTCGGTGACTGAAGCAACAATGCCTGAAGCAGAGCAACTTTCGGTCTGTACTTAACTAATTGAGAGTCAATCCGGCTTATTTTCCGGTTGGATTTGGGCCTACATCCGTATAAGATTGTGCTGACGCAAGAATTGAAACCAGACAACCATAGACAATGCCGTGAGTTCTCTAATTGGGTGCTGGAAATGTTGGCTGGAGATCCGGATGTTGGCCAAAAAAATCATCTTCTCAGACAAGGCCCATTTTTGCCTCAGCGGCTATATCAACAAGCAAAATTGCCATAATCCATAAGTGTTCGGCCAAGCATCAATGCATTCACAAAGATTGACTTCTTGGTGCGGTTTATGGCATGGCGGCATCATCGGACCTTATTTCTTTCGAAATGAGGAAGGTGACACCGATACCGTCAATGGTCTCAGTGGTAGAGCGATGATAACCTACTTTCTGTGATCAGAGCTTGACAACATCGATATATCCCAGTTGTGGTTCCAACAAGGCGGCGCTGCATGCGACGAGCGTTCATCAATTGGCCGCCGCGATCATGCGATTTGGCACCACTCGATTATTTTCTCTGAGCTTACGTCAAGTCCTTAGTCTACGCTAACAAGCAAACGACTTTGGACGAGTTCGAGATCGATATTCGACACGCTACCGATAGGACCGATTCATCAGGATTTGGATCGACCGATCGCTTGAAGCACTGGCCTCGTTCTGAAATTAGTCTCATAGATTGGGCTTTATCAAAGTCTGATTTCCGTTTATGCTAAGGCGGTGGTTTGCCCAACCTTCTGCCTGTCGCTTATGTAGAGAGTGTCAGGGTGCCATTGACGAAGCATTTACAGGCCAGATATGCGAATCTTATCGTTAATATGACTAAGGCAAAACACTTGCCGATTCAATTGTATGCATACCCACTGATTGGGACACCAAATCTATTTAATTTCTTCCTTGGAATTTTTCAAAGGCTCTCTTGTTCCTGGTCTTGCAAAATGAGGTCAATCGGTTCACATGCATACACACCCCAATCATCCTAACGAACTACACACTATTCGTAACTTTCTCAAAAAAGAAAGAAGTAATTTGCTTCAACCCCGAAGGTTTGGCTGAAACCTTGGATTTACAAATCCATCCACACCCGATTGCGCCTTTCATTCTCAATCTACAAGACCAAATTACAGTTATTTGCCTTCAATCCTTAAACTAAAAAACTGTAACACACAAACCCGCCCAATGGCTAAACAACGGCACAATGAACGCGCCGACAGTACGACTACGACTACGACTACGACTACGAGTACAGAGTATGTACATATGTATCTACGGCATCTCTCAAGTCATCCATTTCAGTATCTAAAACCTCACCGGGAAATTGTCTGGCAGTGGTTGTTAGCGGTGGTGGAATGTCGCCCATCGATCCGCATCTATTCATCTAAATGTCCGTTCGTTTGTCCGCCTGTTCATTCGGCCGTCCATCTATTGCCGCAGAGAACATAATAAATGCACACGAAAGCACAACGAATTATTCGCTCTGGGAAGCGACCGACGATCATCACAACAAGTTCTGTTCCGTTCACGATTTTTACCTCTACTATCTGGAGCAGCTCCAGAGCTCTCATTCCTCTAGAACTTCAAGTTAGTTCGCAGCTCTCCTAGCAGCGAATTGGAAATGTTATTATTATCCAATTAAAAATTATTATTGCGCCGGCTGTAAATGCTTGGCTGGCTTTGACTGCTTTTCTTCCCTATGATTGCAGGGTTTCACGCTATCAACGGCGCGTCCATAGGGTGTATGGAGCAGCAGGCGGTAGAGTGTGGAGACCAACGACTGAAACTGACAATAATCATGAATCTCGACCGGACTTGGTGCTAGAGTGCGGTCGGAACTGTTAAGAAGCGAAACAAAGCATAGAATGAATGAAAAGATACAAAAGTATCTTTTATAGGCTTCTCGCGATGGTGATGGTGATGGTGACGGCGATGGTAATGGTGATGGTGTTTGCGACGCTTGACCGACGACGCCCGATGGCCGATGGCCGCTATGCCAGTTCCAAGTAGACCGCAAAATCTTTCCAACCTGGACGATGTTGGTTGGTATCATTGGAGCAGTGAGAAACCACGATCACTGAGGCTGACTACTAGCGACGTTGTGTGTGTTGTAATTTTATGAACGCTTCGGGATTGCGCTATGAGTGGTGTTTGTTCGTAATCCAAAGATAAGTCGTTTGTTGTAGTAATTTATGAACATATCGGCGGTGGTATTTTAATTGGTCGAACTGCGCAGTGATCATGAAGATGATCATCGTCATTATGTAGCGTTAGATCAGAGTCTACGATGGGACTTTGATGATTATGTGTTTGGTACTGGCTCAGGTTGTGGAAGGGGGTAAATCTTGAACAATTCTAGAACAGCTTGGAGCAAAATAACCGCAGTAATGCCTTAGTGATGCACCTCATTTCTTAATCAATGAATTGCCTGAACCTTGAAACAGGACGAACCAGAACTTTGAAGATACTCATCAACGTACTATCTCTTTGACAGTTTACCTTATCACGATGTGGTGGCTTAGTTACTTCTTTGGATCTCAAAGCGCTATTACGAGGAAAGTACAATGTTTACAGATAGTCTCTGCAAGAGAGGGATCAAATATAGAACGTAATCACCATATTCCAGATATGGCATGAGAGTATAGCAAACCGTGTCCGAGAATTAAAGATTGCTGGTAAAACCAGTCAGAGCGTCTCTCGTGTTTTACGTGAAGATCTGCCTGGAAAAACTCAAGTTCAGAGGATGCCCATACATCCATGGGAGCAAAGATATGCGCTGTCGTAGCCTGCTGCCATCCTGAGAGGTAAAGTTAGTCAAAAAGAAGCTCTTCAAGTATCTACTCGTACTTACTTTGTCGATGCCATAGGCCAGGGTGATACTGGGCCTCAGCTAGCAGGTAATCACTCGCCAGTTGTCCGCAGTACCGCACTTCCTGTTCGTTGAGGCTCTTTTCCATTTCCGTGCACTGCTTTAGATGCAGCGGTTCCATGGGGTTGAACTCGAATGCTCTTTGGGCCGGAGCTATGGCGTCCATTCGCTCAACATGGCCTAGCCATCTTAGGTAATGGATTCGTAGTTTGTTGTTGTAGTACCTCTTCCACTCTCATTCAATACAAACGGGATCGAAAATCACACGTGGATATTCCTTCTCTCGAAAGGACCAAGTTTTTCTTCATTTGCTTTCGACAAGGTCTTGTGTAAAGCTATATTGCCAGAGTAGGCTCTTACTCAATTGCTTCCTGAGCCCAAGGAAACTAGGATAAGCAGGAGTAATTCTGCGTTTGATTTCTGCGCTGTGAGTTCCACGATTCTTCTTCCATGGCGATGTTAAAAAGTCACATGGCAGCGCTGATGAGTTTAAGAGGAATGTCAAAACTAGATATGACGTGCCCCTATGCACGCTGCCATATGCGGCTTCAAACTCTACAAATAGAAGGCGAATGTCGATCTAAAATTCCGAGATCTTTTATCAGATCTACCGAAATCGCTCTGGTATGGACCAACCACGGATAATTTCAGTGACTCACACAATACAGCAGAAAACTAGAAAACTATGCTGATACTTCGTGCTTAGGCAAGCTGTCCTCTAACAATATCTTACACATGAGCTGGTACGTGTTGCCCACCAGGTCATCTCCAGTTACGAGGCAGTCCGACAAAGTTAGGAGCTTTGTTATTGTAGAACTTAATTACGACAGAGAATTACTCTGTCGACCTCGTAGGAAGTAAATGGTTCACTCTGTCTGACAGATGTTGACCATCATCGCTGTTGCATAGTCCGTAGAAGTAGTCTTTTCATATTCTCAACACCGACTATGACTCTACTAAATGCTGGCTTTGTTAACCTGGAATATCCCTCATATTCTCTAATAAAGCTTCGAACGTCAGTCCGGCGGTAGCATCTTCTCCTGCTCTTTCTTTTTCTTTCCGAAAAGTACGTGCTCTTCCCTTCTTTCCAGCTCGTAGAGCTCCTGAGCAGCTCTTGTTCTTTGATGTAGCGCAGCTTTTATGCTCCGTGTTTGGCTTCTTATGCTGCTCAGCTGCTTAGAAGCATCTTCTCCGATGGGTGGTCGACAACATTCCAATTTGTGGTCTACGGTTTGTGTATGATGCGGTGTCTTACGTTTGCAGCTTCTCAAACCTACCTTACTCTGTTGTGTTTGCGATATCCACATTCGTACCCTGGCTTCAACAAATAGATGATCCACGTTGATGTTGGCGCCTCGAATGCAACATTGGAGTCGATCGCAATATCATCAATCTGGTTGATGGTTAATTGACCAGGGATTAGGAACCGCACGCTGGCTATGAATGTCTTCTAAAAACCTGAATCCATTTTCGTACGCGGTGTTATGCTGGATGGGTTCTCCAAAAAACATCTTAAAGACGGATACCCTATACGCCCTATTCGGCGTCATATGTTCGGTCTACAGTGTCACAGGATTCGCCTTTGATGCTGTCATCATTCACCTCTGCAGAGACATGAACGCAAATCAGGTTTTGATGTGGATTACTAGGAAGCGTTTGTTCAATCTTAAGACTTTTTGCTTGAGTCCGCTTCGAATAACAAATTCACATCCGAATAAGGGTCCTCGTCCTTTTTGGTAGCAGTTGCCGTTGTAGCTTTTCTTCCCATTGCACTTCTAAGATTGCGGTAATGTTTGTTTCATAGCAGTTTAAGGGCCCCACGGGTTATTCTGTCACACGCGGTTAGGATTCTTACATTCCATGTCCAAAGCCGAAATTCGTTGTGATTAAAGCATTTGATGTCGTGGTCAACATTATGACGGTCCGTATTGTATCCAAGGCTGTGGGTTAATTTTTTCCACAATGGGAAAATTTCTATCCGGAAGACCAGGTCATTAATAGCAGCCAAGGGACTCGGCTAAACGGTCCCGTGCCAGTAGCTACGAAGAAGTTTTGAAATATGCCGCTTGTCGTTTCAACGTTCTTGCGTCGCACTCTCGAATCCAGGGTCCTGGTACAATCATTGTGTTCCCTTTAAATCTTATCTCCGAATACGTCGAAATAGCTCTAAACGGGGTGTGCGCCAAGTTACTAAGAACTGACTAGAGCCGAGGAATGCCGTTGATCCGTAAACGAGATTCCTCCGAAGCTGTCCCGATGAAGAGGAAGTACCCTATTGTGAACACTTTCTAGCATGTAGCTGCTAATGACGTACCACCGGGGTTGGATACCCTGTCTTCAGTCAAAAGTATTCAGTGCTGATGCTTGTGTCTTCATAAAACCCTTGAAAATCATTTGAAACCCGGGCTCCTCCAAGTGCTTCTGCAAAATTCATTTTACTTGTGCTTGCCGGTGTAGAACCGGGTTTGCTGCTGACAAAACATACTTCTCTTTCATAGGGTACTGATTGTGTCAAAGGTACAGAGTGTCGATAGGTTTAACAATCAGAACTTTTTTGAAGAGGCTTTTTTTGATACAGATGACGGCTCAGAGTCGTTTTTGGAAAGATTGCGCCTCCAGTATTCGCTCGAGTTCCCCACAAAACTTTCAAGTATGATGTTAGAGAAGTCACATAACACCGCGTCTTTCAAGGGTCTCGGTTAAATCTTTATCGACCTTGATGGGGCCACAAGGGCAGTCGTCATTCCGCATAGATGAACGAGTTTGGCAGGCATGGCTCTATCTAGCTTGCTTCTATAAATTCTATCATATGCCGCCTTGAAATCTATGAGATGCTAATGGGTATCGATTTGAAAACTTCTTAAGTTTTCTCCAGAATCTGCCTGAGTGTGAAGATTTGATCAATTGTGGATTTTCCTAGTTGTGGACGCAGGGTTTCTGACGTTTACACAACATGGCAGATAAGAACTTGTATACGATGTTGAGAAGACTTATACCTCTATAGTTGGCGGAGTTGAGGTGCTCTGATTCCGTTCATCAGGCATACACTTTTCTGATCAGATCGGGGAAATGAGTCATGAGTGAAGAAATGACAAATGACACTTCCACCAGCGTTGAATACCTCGGCCGATAAGCCGTCAGGAACAGCAGTTTCGTTGGACATAAACTTAGAAAATCATCGTCTAAGCTGAATGGTCTGTTCTGCCTGACGGAGGAATGTTGGTATTCTTAGCCGTTACGCAGTCTGTAGAAAAAGTTGATTCCATATCCTCAGCACCGACTGTGACTCTACTACAAGGTTTCCTTCGTCATCTCTACAACCTTCTGTACGGGACTTCGTGCCTTGACAAGTTCTTTTTACCTCTTGGTAAAACTTCCGTACGTTGTTCTTGGAGTACAGCCTCTCAAAATCTTGGATCGCGCACTTCTAGTGCTCTGTTTCCTTCTTCTAAAGAAGCCGCTGTTCTTCCCGTCTTTTCACCAGCTGCTCTCATCCTTTGTTGCAACGCCGCATCATACTCTTCTTGTTTAGCTACCTATGCTTGGCATTCTTCATCAAACTAAGGATTTTTTTTATTGTGGTCGGGTGAAGTTGCAGCATCTCTGGTGGCTGGTTGGCAGCGGATCCACTGGTCTTGGGTACTTGTTGTTGAGATATGTCAGCCTTTTTACCTTATTTCTTCTTCAGAGATGTTCCTCTTTGTTGTGGCGTTTGCGTGATCCGCAATTGTATCATCCGCAATACGATGGTGATCCGATTCAATGTTGGTTGACTGGAAGTTTCGGACGTCCTGAACACTAGAGGCATGCCTTGCTTCTATAGCAATGTGATCAATTTGATTTAGTGTTTCATGATCCGAAAACTGTCATGTCCCCTTCTGTATAGTGAGATGAGGAAACCGTGTGCTCGCAATAGTAATATTTCGTTCGGCCGCCAAAGTCAATAAGCCCAAGTCCGTTGACAGACGTGGTGTCGTATAGGCTATGCTCACCAACTCTCCTGCCAAAGATATCTTCTTTTCGGAATTATTCATCCTCCTTTTACACTGCTCATTCCATTTCACTTCCTGGATAGCGGTGATATCTGCGAGGTAGTAGTCGAGAGTCTATGCAGTCTAGTCGGCTGCATGTGGCCTGTTAAGTATCCGAACATTCCACGTGCAGATCTGAAGCTCATTGTCCTTTAATCGTTTGCCAGTTAATCCTTTACTATTCGAGGCACATCTCCTCTGTATAGGGTTGTAATCTCAATGACAGCGAGGCCAGTAATTTGCACGGGTAGGGATTTACTCATGCTATTACGGGGACCACTACTGGAAGGTGGGGTAAGCACTATGCTGCAAACTTTATTGCGCTGCTAGGGAAGTCAGCAGTTTCCTGATAGGGTGAAAATATTCTGCACTTGCCTCTGCGATGACTACTAATCGATCGTAGCTTCAGAATACAGCTGGCAATGATAGCGAGTTTCGAGCAGAATAGACAAGATCTCGCATTCGTGAAAACACTCGTAGCGTTGTACGAGACTTGTTATGTTTTTGGTCGAAAGTTCGCAACCTCAAGATCAAACTAAAGAAATTTGTTAACCTTGCTCTACTACTTTGGCTTTGCACAGCTCTCCGTTTAACAGAAATATCGGTGCACCTTGCCAGAAGTGTGAAGATGAGAACCTGTAGTGCTAAGTTGGATGGGCAGCAATATGTCGAGAGGAGGTTCATCCGTTCTCTATCGCTTTCCTCTAACATGGTAAAGAATGCTGTCTGTTAGTCCCAAGTCCCAACAAACAGATAGAATATGTAGTGCGGACTTCACTACCAACCGAGACGTAAGTAAGGCCTTTTGAATAAACCAAACTTTCTTGTTTTTGTAATAAAAAAAAAAATCTACTTTGAATGGCTTGGATAGATCCTTGGAAACAATGTACAATACAACAATGCATTGATGTAAGCTCATTGTTCACACTTCTCAATAGTATCGCAAGGTTCAGTTCAATGCACACTCAAAGAAACTAGGTCATCCAACAAAGACCTCTTCCTCAATAGGTCGATTTCCATAAAATTTTCCACATCACGCACTTTCTGTGATGAAGAATGCTTCAATTAATACTCTTCAAGCCATTACACAAACACAAGCACAAACTTTATTGCAACTTCAATATTAAATGCGGGCCGAGCAGTCCTACTGGCGTAGAACAATGAATCTGTTAGCGAAGTACAACTCTCGATGAAATCCGCTTTAAACGATAGACCACCTTCAGTTCCAGATGCTGGAGCTGTACGAGTTGTATGGTGGGTAGGCTGGGTTGGGTAGGTCCATCATAGTCAGAGCGAAAAATTGCCTTCATTCAGTCAACCACAATGCAAGGATGTGATAAAATATATAACGATGAGGGTCCAAGTGGTGGTGGTAGTCTCTGGTCCCTGTACGTCAATGCCAATGCCCTATAATTGAACGCCAAAGGATTGCATTGAAAGTTTTCACTTAAAGGTTTTTCTGCCTTTCGTACGCACCCCCCCTTTTCAGTGTACACCGGGAACAATGGATATTATGCTGGCTAATGGATGCTGCTATACTCGTATACGGTATGCTGCGCTGTATGCGTATGAAATACAAAAGGCACAGAGAAACCAAAAAAAAAAGAAAAAAAAATGGACATCCCCAACTGATGGATGCATTCATCTAGATGGAAATGCGAATAATTAATAACGACACATAGTGAGCAGCAGGGAGGGTTCATTGCACCGGCATGGAGTTGCGCGGAGCAAGTCATAACGGAACACGGTTACATCACCGAGAAAAAGTAAGTCCGGCGAGATACCATCGACTTGTATACGAGTTACATAATGACAACGATTGAGACGACGTCCTCATCCATAGATGCACGTCACCAATGGACGCCACCATTATTACTCGTATATCGCGCGGATTGACTTCGTGCAGATTCTTCCTCTCAGTGTGTGTTTTTGTTTTTATTTCTTGTCACTGTTACCAGCTTGTAGATTGTCAACGATGAAGACCACCAGCGATAGAGACAGGTTGAGCTATGTCGAACATACGGATTCTGGAGCCCAAGGTATGGATAAGAGTACAAACAAAAACTGGATCTGGATGTGGCGCTGTCGCAAGACTTTTCGTTCCTCTCAATCAGCGAAGACTCTAATTATCTGATCGTGAATATCCATGTTTGCGGATTGGCCAATCCACCGCGTCTCTGGTCTCCTCCAGGCTAATAGGAATGCCAACATATCTTAATTCTGATCGAGGATGGCGTCGTGTCGTGTCGTGTCGTGCTGGTAGCTTTAGTTTTGCTCCGACTGTCGTGGTTTCTTCCTGTTTTCTCTGGGTTGCGTGAACATTGTCATTTTTTTTACAAATTGCTTCGAAGTACCAACTTCCTTGTGGATTCTTTGGAGCGATATCTATGATCTGTGTTTGAGGGAATGAAAACGCAATGCAGGGATGGGAAGGAATGGAGTTTGAAGCACGAAACCTGGAGGGTGTTAACTGGTGGTAGGATAAGGGCATTGATGGAGTACTGACAATAATCAGCGTAGCGGCAAAGAATTTCTGGCTAAAATGCTCGACAATGGGTTACCATGGAAATTGATCAATAGCGCATCGAGGGAACTCAGCGCCCGGTTGGAGAGGCGCTGAAAAAATTGAGAAAAATGAACACGCTGAACTTGGGTTTCAGTTCTCTTGTTCTTTGGTGTGAACTTACCATCTTTTTGTGCCAGCACGATGTAGTACTTTAAGCTAGACAAGACAATAGTCAAGAGAGCCTTGCGTTCTCTAATTTTGTGACAATCAATGTGGCATTTTCTCATGGAGATTGGGTAGAGCCACAATAACAGCAAAAAAAATGTCCAAGGTTGCTGGAAAGTTACCGGCAGCGGATCTAGACTTGAAAGCGGTATAAAAGCGGTATGAAAGCGTCAAATAAATTCGATGGGATGGACAAGACGAAAAGTGGATGAAAGACTGTGATATCTACAATGGAGACTGCTACAGAAAACCGGCGCATCTTAGTCACCTGAACTAGAGAACTAGAAAATAAGTCATGAGCTTCAGCCATATTCGCCAACGTAAGCCTCATAAATGCTCACGCACCGACAGAGAAACGCCTATACCAAAGATTGCTGCTACGAGCTCCTCGACAAAACCTACAAGCAATGCAAATTTGGCAATAAGTTGGGAAAATACAGCCTCCACGACATCATCTCCGAAAACGGACACAGGCTTATTGATTTTGTGGCGGAAAATTAACTTTGTGCAACTTGATATCCATAAACGGACCTGGCTAACTCCTGATCATCAAACCGTCAACCAAATTGATCTTATTGTGATCGACGAGAGGTACTGCTCCAGTTTCGAGTAGCACATTGAGTAGGACGCTTATCTGGTTGTAGTCAAGATATGGATGGGGATAACCGTGACCGGATATATTCGCACGCAACTAACCGATTATTTTGCTTATAGTTAACAACAACTTCAAAGCGTGTTCCACAATATGCCCCTTGGCGAAGAGAAATCGATCCAACTCTACTGCGAGATGATTCAGGCAGGTAAAGAGTCGCTAAGTGAGCAGGTATTAATTGACTTATGGGCTTCACGTCACGCGATAACCGTTATGGTGAAAAGCTCTGTTGCCAGATGCAAATGCAGATCGCCCACACTGTCATGGAGAATGCCAAGCTCCTCCAATTAAATGCAGTTGTACCCATCGCATCGACTTACACATCCATCAACCGCCAAGCTAAAAATGGACCCTCTGCCTCATCCGAAGTCGCTCAGTTGGCGCGGAAAGTCTCCAAACTATTAATGCAGCAGCGCCAGCAATCATCACCATAACCCAGCACTCGAACGCCACAGCGACTTGTCCAGTCTTGTATCCCCAGTCAGCGTAGACTAGAACAATTGGACGGCTGTTGGTTCCATCGCAATTTCGGAAACATCAATTGCCAATCACATCGCCCTCGCAACAATCATGACTTCACTCGACGCCCGTGGGCGTAGTGGCAGACCGTCAAGGCACCTAAGCCTCCATCAACCGACTCTGTTTTCGTGAACATAATACCAATCTCTCTTTTCTCATCAATAGAGAACTTCAGCATCTTCGTCATCCATTAAAAAGGTTCGTCCAAGAACCATTCAGCTGTTTGCAGTGAACGGGTCGCCCATTAAAGCCTGCGGAGAGGTCTCCCACGAGCTTAACTTTGGCTTCCGCCGTCCATTCGTTTAGACGTTCATCGTCGCCGATGTCACCTCTTCAATTATCGGAGTGGATTTCCTCCAGCACCATGACCTCATGGTGGAGGTAAAAATAGCCCGCCTGATCGATTCACGAACTAACTCGCTACCAAAATCACTTTTCGCTTTAACCAACAATCAACCCACCCCACAGCTCATCGATCGGAGCACAACTTCCGCCGACATCATAATGGCCCAACATCACTCACTTAGCCCCACCGGGAGTATCGACCAACTCAGAAGCAGTGCACTTCATAGAGACGAATGGCCCACCGGTTTCTATACGACCACGTTGCCTATAACCAGATAAGCTGACCGCTGCACGACAAGAATTCGAATTCAAATTGGTCGAGTCCGCTCCACATGGCCCGTAAAACGGACGGTACGCCGACTACAGAAGCCTCAACGCAATTACGCTACCCGTTCGCGTACCTCCACGACTTTGCCAACATCCTGCGAGGGAAGTCTGTTTCCTCAAAAATAGATTTACAAAAAGCTTTTCACCAGCTTCCGATTAATCCAGACGACGTGCCTAAGACCGCCATCATCACGCCCTTTGGCCTGTACGAATTCACACATATGATGTTTGAGCTTCGCAAAGCAGCCCAAACCATTCAACGGTTGATTCACGAGACGCTACGGGGGGTCGATTTCGCGCTCCCATATGTGGACGATATCTGCATCGCATCATCAAGCATCGCTGAACATAGTCGCTACTTGGCAATCAACGTCAGCCGGAGCTTGAATTCCTCGGTCACCTCATCACCACAGAAGACTTCGTTCCTCTTCCATCACGAGCAATCAAACGATTAAGCAGACCACAAGCCGCTCAGGTTCTCCATCAAGCAACGACCAGAGAAATCATCGCTGCGACTAACGAATTGCATGTCGGGTATCAGCGAATTTAACACCGGCATCCGATCCATCAAGTGGAGTATAACCACGCAGCAGATTTGTTGTCGCGCATCGACGCAGGACCTCTATGAGAAACTTGCAATATCGCAGAGAGACGACACGGAACTTCAGCAGCTACTCGAAGGTAACCCTATGCGCTCGATGCAACTATTGTAACAATGTTTTCCTTCCCTTGTCTAGACACTCCCATTTATTGCGAAGTGCCCCAATACTGAGTCCGACCGTTTATCAAGAAAGATCTTCGAAAGGTATTTTTTGACGCAACAAATAGCCTTTTGCACCAAGGCCTCAGCACACCTTGTGACTGAACGTTTCATATGGCCTAACATTCGCCAACAATGTTGCAAATTCGCCGAAACATGCATTCCATGCCAGCAGACGAAAGCATAATACATAGTCACTCGAGAACCGAACTCCAACGAGAGCTCCACTAACATCAACATCGACATCTTAGGACCATTACCATGCGCACTTACCATCGGCTGGGTCACTCACTTCGGATATGAAAGTTGCTCGCAGTAAACCACACAATCACGACACCTCGTATCACCCGCAGTCAAACGGAATCATCAAGTGTTTTCATCGGATGCTGAATGCTGCAATCAACTGCAACGATTCCACGGAATGGGTCAAGCCCTTGCCACTCATACTGCTCGATCTCCTAGCAACTCTGAAGGAAGACATTAATGCAACTCCAGCGGAGTTAGTATACGGTGCAACCCTAAGGCTCTCGGCCGATTTACTGGCACACAAAGCAGCGCCCGTTCGTTCAGCAAGACTTACAAACATCATCCCATGCATTCGTTTGCAACGACTGCGTCAAAGCCTCGATAGTCCCGCCATATGAGGGGAACTTTAAGATGAGAGAACGGCGCTACAAATTTTTCACACTGTAGATTCGAGAGAAGGCCTCTAAGATTTCGATAGACCGCCTGAAGCCAGCATACTTAGAGCGATCATAACAACAGATTTTGGGATAGCAAGGATACGCCTTGCCATCGCTCTCCGTCAATCCATTGATACCAATTCGGAACTGTGCTGCCGGCACAAGTTCCAACCTTGGTATGAGTCGAGGCCGACCTAAAACCTCTTACTGCTCTTATGGTCACAGCACCCAGTACTTATTGCAACTCTACATTGGGTCAACCAAAAGAAGACCCTTCCCGCGATTTTGGGTTTAAACCACAGCCACCATGACGCTCCCACAAGGGGGCCTACCTCTTCAAGTCAGGCCCGGACCGAGATCCGAGGGGCTCCTGACTCCTATGGTACCGTGATTTAAGTCCTGGTAGGGACTACCGGTGGTCCAGCCGCCAACAAGACCTATGACCGGCAACTTGTGACTGATCGACTCGTAGCAACCTTCGGTAGCGTCATCTGAAGATGATTACGATAAGACCAGTACTTTGCTCTGCCCCCGTTCATTATTAGACAACGTCATTAAAGGGCGAATCCTTGATAATTGAGCGGGGGCCCCGATCATAACGACAACGAACAGCCGTTCATATCCGCACCGATTAACCCGCAACCGACACAACGTACCTCGACTCAGACTCCCAGCACCCGCACCGGTCGCCGGGTCCAAATCCCTAAGCGATAGCTTTATGATGCGTGAGTCTTCTGGGGGCCTCTGTGGGATTAAGACACGCCAAACAGAGCATTCTGGCGACGTCGAGCAACAACTGATAAATACACCACGCCCAAGTGACAGCCGCCGGATAGAAGCCGCCAAAAATTCCTTTGCTTCGCCACTCGAGATAGCAGCTCTTGATTCGTGCTAAAATATTTTCAGATTAATCGAACTTTTTAGTATTTTTTCGGATTTGTTGTTGCGAATAACTGTATTTGCAATTTTTTCTTCGAGAATTTGTTGATATATTTTACTTACACTGCTATTGGCCTATAGCTGGATCGGCATAACAATATCGGCTGTGAGAAGGCTTCGTTTACAGCAAATAAGATAGCTAGGTCATATAGAGCGCATATACACCGATTCCACAGCTCAACTAACTCGGTGCGCATGACTGGAAACAGCTAGCTAAAGACTTGGCTGAGGAGGCACGTTGATTGAGGCCCAGGACTACCCTGGTCAGTAAAGTGTCATCAAAATGAAAGCAAGTGAAGCCATTTTGTTAACCACACAAAGAATACCTTAAAACCCAATTCAACGTCAAAAATATAAATTAAACTCCGATGACCCACTTCCAATTTCCGTTCCAAAAACTGTCCCACAAATGCAAAACCCTCTACAAAACCCCGGCCATCAGGAAATCCATGCCAATCCGCCTTCATCATCATCCAATAATTCCCAACAAAAGCTTTACAACAGTGTGCCACTAAATGATTGCCACGGAAATTTAAGTCGAGAGCATTTTGCATTCCATTTTGCCCACACCACTTCTCTCCACTTCCGTTGTCCACTCTTCTCTGAATACCATATGTGTGCGAAATTTTTCTCTATGTGCGAGCTTTACCAACAATTTCCTAACAAAACCGCCAATTTAAACTTTTATCCTGAGGTACTCAGGACTCTGTAGTACTCGGCATTCCGTATGCTTGTGGTACGTAGGACTCGAATATCTGAAAGTTGCATAATTTTTTTTTTATTTTTCCTTTTTTATTATTTTGTTTTTATTAATCGTCCTCTCAGCTGTACCGCGAATTTTAATAGAATTCGACAGTATCATCAAGGATGCACAGTCACTTCAATTTATTTCGAGAGGAGAGCACACTTTACGCAGGATCGGCATCGTTTCTCTATTTTCTCCCACATCACCTGCATACTCAATCGTTCACCTTAAAACACCCCCATGTACCCGTGCTAACCGCCTTTAAAGCAGTAGCTACTCCTCCTGCTACCCTTGGCAATTTTATATTGCAATTTGGAAATTCAATTATTTAATATTGCCTTGAGGACGAGTGTTGCAGCAAGTATTGCTCTGGTATCAACCACGCCTACAACCCTTTTTCAGGGGTGTGAGGGTGAATTTTTTTTTGTACTCTTTGGTAATTTTCATTTCAACTAAATTCAATTTCCTCGTATGGTGCCATTTCATGTTGCTGCAGCGGATCGTTATCATTGTGAGAGGATGCAAGTGGTGTTTTAAATTGTTTTTCTATTTTTTTTTATTTTTATTTTGCTGTACCACCGTACTGCGATATGCAGATGACGGTGAAGAAGATGGAGTAAGAGTAAGGGTAGGACCAAGAGTGAACCAAAATTGCATCACAACAATTCAAGTGGAAATAAATTGTAATTTCCATTCAAATTCTTCAAGTGGACGTCTTCGTATCTTTCTGTGTCGTGTGTGCGATTTTTTTCCCCCATTTCACCTCTGCTTAGACCAAATAGAGCATGAGGGTGATGGTGATGGTAATGGTGATGGTGATGCTGATGACGAAGCTGAGCCACGTACCATTTGGCCCATTTGTGGATGGATGCATTTACTGCGACGGTGAACAGATGGTGGACTGACTGGCTGACAAGAAAGGACACGAGGGCATAAACAAAATCAGCAAAAAGTTCTACCTCAGCTTACATTTATTCAAAACTTATCTTGCATATGTATCTCGGAATAGGTTGAACCGAATTCAATGAATATTTCGTGATGTAGACGCTTAAGAAGCACTAGTACCTCAACCCTGATTACCGTACATCACCTCACCTTATCCATAATCTTGTGTCTATCCTGTGTATCCATTCTTGAGCCCAGTTTCTGACAAACTAGCATTTCTGTACCAACTTACATTGTCTACATAATGCTGGGCTATGTTTAGGTCAATCAGCTATTCGAAGCTATGGGACCTATGTATATTACGAAGATAAAGTCGAGAATTAAATTGATTGCACCTACGTGACAAAGTCATCGATTGACATTTGGAGATTTTGAGCTCTAAGAAAGTTTTTAGACAGCAAGACATTATGGCATCAGAATATATGGATAGGAAGCGGTTATTCTCTCAAGATCGTTTATATTTAAGGTGAAAAGAAGAGGGCCTAGATGGCTGCCTTGTGGGACACCAGAAATGGTCAAAAACGGATTTGAGAGAGCTGACCTAAAGCGATTGCTATAAAAATGGTTTTACAAATATGAAAATATTCATTTTAAAAAGGGTAGAAGAATTGCAAAATCTGTGGCATCGACTTCGTTGCCTTTTTCTATGGCTGAAAGGGCAAAGGATGGACACGAGTTCAACTAAGTTTGTAGTAGTTGATATACCCTTCAGAAACTCAAGCTAATTGGGGGATATACCGAAAAAGTTCCCGGAATAACCACCGTGTGCGCTCCCATTGTTCCGATTTGAATTATTTTTTGTTTTGTTAAGTTGGTAAATCTGTTGTTGACATTCCCTCTAGGTCTTAGCGTCAAAGCTTGACATTTGCAAAAGTCACGTAGCCAAGAGTACATCTATCACTGTGTGTGTTTGCGATTTTTTTGTCAAACGAGGAGATCGACAATTACCTAAAACAGATGGACGAGACAATTAAACAAACTATGGACACTACAATACCGCGGTATCGACGTACAACTAACGAAGACCTGTTCCGCAATCCTACTATTGACGCACTGCACCGACAGAACAGTAGACTTCTGTCAAGACTCAAAAACTTGTACAGACAGTTAACTGACAGACAAGATCCGGAGATTAGGACGCTGAAGTCGTCGATTAAAAATGTGCAAAAGTTAATAAAAGAAAATTACAGAATTGCTGTAAGCTCATATTGGAACAACAAGGTTCGGGCTGTAAACACCAGCAACCCGAACATGTTTCCCCAAATCAATAAACTATTTCGGAGAAAAAATCAAAACGACCTTCAGTGTCTTAAAATAGCCCGGACAACAGACAACGAACGGTTACTGACAATAGCAGGTATTGATCCAAATGAGGCCGCTGATGATGACGACTTCTTTGTGATCAAGGATCCACAGGAGAAGGTTGAGACCATAGGGGCGACTTTCCAGGAAGTATACAAGGCCACTGATACCATTGGCCCTAATTACGACCTGGACAATCGCGTCTTGGTGCACGACTTCTGCATTCGAAATGAAATAGGGAACTGGCGAGCCGAGGGCTCTGGTTTCACCCGGTTCACCGACGAAAATACGGCCAATAATGTCATTGCCAGAGAAGGTGACCTATCCCTGTTCATTTCGAAGCAAAAACTCCGTGAGATCTTCGACACAATCAGGGCTAAGAAGTCAGTGGGGACCGATGGTATTCCGAACATCGTGCTTCGACATCTTCCTCTAGAAGCGGTGGACATTTACACCACCCTGTTTAATAATGAAATGAATAATGCACATTGTCCAGCGCATTGGAAAACGGCGGTGGTTCAACCTATCCCCAAAAAGGGAAAGGATATATCCAATCCGGCGAATCTCCGGTCGATAAGTCTCCTTCCGAATATCAGTAAGGTTTTTGAAAAGGTAATCAATAGAGCTCTGTCTAGGTGGGTTGAGGACAAACATATAGTTCCGGATAATCAATTCGGTTTTAAGGCGGGACATGATATCTCACATGCCGCGTCTAAACTGGTGTCCGATATCCAATGGAATAAAGGCAAAAAACAATGCACTGGTGCCTGCCTTGTTGACTTGGAGAAGGCCTTCGACACCGTATGGTTAGAGGGTCTTTTCTATAAGCTGACTAGGCTGGGGATCAGTAAACCACTCTTGTACATTCTTTATAATATGCTAACCAACAGGCAGTTCATCGTGAAGAATGGTGATGTGACTTCTGTTGGAATATTTCAAATTAAAAATGGTCTTCAGCAAGGCGCGGTCAATTCGCCGATTCTATTTAACATTTATACAAGCGACTTGATAGGTTCACTTCCCCATACTATTGCGTACGCAGACGATTTGGTAGCGTACAGGTCCAAAAATCGAGGTCATTAATACTCTCTTGCAGCGTGACTTCGATAAGATAAGACGATTTTGCGATGACTGGAAGTTGAAAATCAACTTTCAGAAGTCGGAAACCATTCTCTTTAGGACGCCGTTGTCTGGAGCCTCTAGGGATACCAGAAAAAATTGGCGAAAGTTCTCAATCATTGGACAGCACGGACAGCCTCTTGCCTGTCGAAATGTAGTCAGATACCTTGGAATCTGGCTAGATCAGTTTCTGTATTTTGGCAAAAATGTAGATGCTGCTCTGGCCAGAGCCAAAGGTGCTTTTGCCCTTACAAAGAGACTGTTTTATAGCAGCCAACTCGATGCGAGGGTAAAGGTAATCTCCTACATGGCCCTTATCAGGCCCATGCTGGTATTTGGGTGTCCCGTGTGGTTCAACGTGAGAGCAAGCTTAATGCAAAAGATTCGGGTGTTTGAGAGGGCTTGTCTTAGGGCTTGTCTTCGCTTGTACAGAACACCAGAGTCGAAGTACAAGAAATTTTATCCTAATGAGGTCCTTTATAATAGGGCGAATTTAATACGAGTGGACAACTTCGTAATTAAGCTGACTCGAAGGCACATTGCAAGAGCAATGACCTCGACGAATAACCTGATATCTGGGGCTTACTACCCCAATTACCTTTACCACGAGAGTGTGCGCTCTGACGGCTTCGTTCCACCAGAAGCATTCCTCTACCTAAATCAGATAGGGTTGATCCAGGATAGATCAGCGGTGCCGTTAATCTTCCATGTCGCTCGGACAGCTGGGGACAGGCGACTCAACTACAGCAGAGACGTCGCACACGGCAGTGTGGATCGCCTCAGGTTCAGTAGGGCGGTGGGAATCGCGATAAGGGGGATGTCGTTCGGCAGCACCAGCATTTCTGGTGGTTGAATGACGGAGAAGATGTTTTGTCGTCGTTTCCGTCAATTACGGACCAGCCTCACTAATGAGGCAGAGCTGACCAATCTATTTGCCCAGTAAATAGCGATGGCCAGCTTACATAGGTTTAGGTTAGCATTTAAGAAATATATACATGTACTGGTGTATATAAAGGTATATACTAGTATATGTATATTATTGTGCATAATGTCTTTGTGTCTGTATGTGTGTATTGTGTATATAGGTTAAGAAGACTAAGGTTTATTTTAAGTTAGATATTAAGTTTTTATAAAAAATAAAAAATTACATCCATCCAGGCTAAGTTTTTTGTTAACAATATTTTTTCTTAGCTTTAAGTATAGTAAATAAATATCCATAAAGAAAATGCTAATAAAGTCGAAAGACATAGTATAAGAATTTAGAGTAGCTTAGAGTGCCTGTGTGGGGCCAGTAAGTTAGTATAAGATTGTTAAGTAATTTTAAGCTAGCATTTAAGCATTTTTTGTTAGTATGTAAGAGTTATTGATTAGAAAATAAAATGCGTGTTTGCGATTTTTTACAATTTTAGAAATGGATTTAAATTTCCAACAACGAACTTGTATTAAATTTTGCGTAAAAAACGGATTTAATGATGCGCGAACATTGGAAAACTGTTTCGGCAACGATTCGCTAAAGAAAACGGTCGTTTATCAGTGGCACGAGCGGTTCAAAAGTGGTCGTGAGTCAATCGGAGATGATGAACGCAGTGGCAGACCATCGGCATTGAAAACCGACGAAAACATTGATGGAGTAAAAGAAATGGGGGCGGTAAGTACCTAGATGGCGGACCACATGGAAATTCGGTACACCGCGTGCTGTTGACACACTCCACATGGGCATAGTACCCCGGCGTAAAATCCCGGACAAATTCATTTGTATCGACCCCGTGAAAATAAATAAATAAAATAAGAAATGTTGGTCAATAACCTCAAATTAACCAAAGATAGCGGAGGACTTGAACATTTCCTATGGATCCGTCCAAGACATTTTGGTTAATGATTTGGGTTTCCGTCGTGTAGCAGCAAAGTTGGTGCCAAAAGACCTTAAATTCATGCAAAAAAGAGATGATTTACGAGGCTGAATCCGATCCCACATTCATCAAAAGGATCATTACTGAAGACGAGACGTGGGTTTATGAGTATGACACACAATCCAGACATCAGGCAAGTGAATGGCGTTCACCAAATGAGCCGAGACCAAAGAAACCACGCCGTTTTCAGTCAAAAAAGAAGGCAATGCTCACGGTTTTCATGGATTACAACGGTGTAGTGCATTATGAATTTTTGCCAGAACGCCAGACAGTAAACAAAAAGTATTATTTGGGCTTTATGAGACGTTTGCGTGAAGCAATTCGCCGAAAGAGACCAGAATTGAGGGCAGAAAACTCCTGGATTTTGCACCATGGTAACGCACCGTCGCACAGTGCCATCACTATTCGTAATTTTTTGCCGAAAAATGCAACAAATACGAGTATCATTCAACAGCCACCGAATTCACCTGATTTCCTGTGACTTCTTCCTGTTCAATCGAGTTAAAAAACCACTACGGGGAACGCTTTTCAGCAGCCGAGAGGAAGTAATGGAAAAATCGCAGGAAGCACTGATGGACATACCGAAAACCGAATATAAAAAATGTTTCGAGGATTGGATCGAGCGCTGGCATAAGTGTATTGCAATCGATGGGGATTACTTTGACGGGCACAATATAGATTTACGAGTAGATTACCAAGAAGAAAATGTGTTGAGACGTGGCCTAAACCGAAACACTAATAAGACTTTGTCTTTGCATCAAACGAGCAAAGTGAGAAAAAACCTTGCCTCAGCTTTGCACCATGCGAGTCATATAAAAGGCATCAACAGCGGTTAGGGCAATTTAGTTCTGCTTTTGCATCGTAATTCGGCAGAAAGGGCCTTCGAGCAGTTCAGGGGTTCAAATTTGTGAAATCGTCTTAATACCACAGCCCTTGACCAGAAAACCTTACGAGTTTCCATATAACCGCGCTACGTGTTCCTCGTCAAGAAAAATAACTAACCTCGTCCTTAGAGGGGTATGTCAGTGGCCATGATAGGCTCTATGACTACAACCAACTCGTTAACACTTCACATCTTTAGGGACGATGGCTCACCCGAGAAGTTTTTGAAGTGACATGTCAGTCGATATCATCAGAACTGCCGTCGACGGTGTGGGTGCGTTTGGCTAGATTCTAATGTCAGGGACAAGGATCTGAGATAACAAAACTTACAGATTTTTGTCAATGATAGAAAACTTCTTCTCAGAGAAAAGTAGCTTATAAGTCAGTCCATCGTGCTCTCATTGATAGGTTTGGTCCAAGGCTTGGACTTGGAGTTAAAAATTGTAGAGACGAGGTTCATCAAGAAAGAAAAGATCTTTCTGACTGACTATGAATCCACCTTCTTAGGCTATCTTTTCGCAAGCCGAGGCTCTGTTGAAAGACGTGTCAACTCTAGACAAACTGTTCTCCATCGTCAATGTACGTGAAATAAAGGTAGCTTGAATCATTCTTCGTAAAACCGTACTTCCCGCCCTTAACCTCACCATCGGTCTCACCGGTAGCAGGGAACACATCTCGCCCTAGTTTAGGAGCAATGACAACGTCTCTGGAGAACTCTTTCAAGAGGAAAGGGCATTTACTAACAACGTTGTCTACCCCTCAATATACCTCGGACTCTGCCGTCCGCAAAATGTTATGGTTTTCCACCATACTGCACACTAAACCTACACTACCGAGACACTTCTGGAAAATGGTTCATGAGGATCAGTAGGAAACCATGTAGAGCACATCACCACGAACTGAATGAATAGAATCGTCGATGGAAAACACACCGATACGTCTTTACGTCATACTCCTCTACAGTAAGAAAGACAGAGGGTAAGACCAAATACCACTGAACTGAAGCGTACCTAAGCACCCGATAGACACCTATCTCAACTCTGAAAAAGACTCCTTGCACTTAAATGATACTGTATGCAGCTTGATTCGCTCAGCTCTCAACAGTAGAGATTTATATGCAACTTCCGGTCATTGCTCCATAAGAGGAAGACCCCAGAGAAGAAAAAAACACTTTACAACCAAAACTCAAGTTAACCACCGTTCGTGTAAAGAGGCTGGAATTCCATAGTGGCGTCTACAGTCCAATGTCAAGCTCTGCGACTACACGTCTTTGCATCAATTTTCACTTATGGTATAGTCGTCTGATACTCTGCGCTGTGGAAGAAGACAAACATCAACTTGCTAGAAAGAAAGCCACAGGCAGCCGTTAAGAACTTCTCCAGGGGAGGAACCAAACTCTGAATCGCACAAATTCTCGTACACACTCCGTACGAACTAAATGTCGAGCATTCTAGTTTACTCAAGTTGCAATGTACCCTCACACAACCAATCGACCTTCAGCTTTCTGAAATTGACTTCAATCACCTGATTTCAGGAAGAAACGAAAGGAGACAACAGTGTGGAGCTTTGTCAGTTCTCCTGCACTAGTATTTGGAATTCAAGTCATCATTGAGAACCGATGCATTGAAACTGGCTGTCACTGCAAATCAGCCGTCTTAGTGATTTAGACAGAGATAAGCACAACGTCAGTGAAAAAAAGGCCGCGTTCATAAAGTTAGTCTTACGGGAGGTGGATCGCCGATTTACGAAATGAAAAATCACAGGGAAGAAATAATGATTCTCAGGTGTAATGCTCAGAAGACCCATTTAAAAACATCTTCACAACCGGATGAAACCCCTGTCGAATAAAATACTTCAAGCAACGCTGCAGATAAGGAACCATCCACACAACGTCCTGTAGATACCAGGGATACTGGCGTAGCACGAAATCGAACCGAGGAGCAATCCAAGCACCCAGCTCCGAAAAAGACTCGAAACAATTCGGAGAGGAAAAGAAGCAGAAATATAGGCACGATAGAGCTAAAAAATCAGCCAAGCAGAGTAAGCCGAAGACATGACAAGAAAGAAGTTGTCAACGGATACTAAAAAGCCACCCAGCCAACATGCATCGTATCAATAGTATGCTGACGTACTTCGGAAAATACAGGCGGATCCTACACTTCAAGAAGCCGAATCGAATGTGAGCCGAATCCGATAAACTGAAGGCAGCGATTTCTTCTCGTGAATTCAAAATTGACATAGCGATCTTCTGTGAGCAATACAGAAACCTAACTGGAAATAACTGGCTCACCGACGCAGCAAATAGGTTAAGTCAGCGATTTGGGTTGGCCAAAACTGTTCCTTTTAGGAACTACGGGCTAAGATAACTGCTATCTATATACGTAGCTGTTAGTCACCACCTAGTGCTACTATCAAAAGCTCCAAAATGAAATTGGAAAGACTTGTCGCCGACACTATTGGCAAGAGTCCTACGCATACTTACTTTCTTACTTAACTTACTCCCGTCTGAGACACAGCTGCATTTCACTATCTTCGAGTCCGTGCATGCTACTTTCAGTTGTCTACACCAAGCGCTCTGGATTCTACGATGGCTTGGTTCAGTTGTCTTGAACCTTGGGCCTGTGATTCGAAGATTGCTGGAAGATTATTGTCCATTCGCTTGATGTGGCCGAGTGAGTATAATTGGCGTATTTTAGCTTTTTCAGTTGCATCCACATCTTGAAATAGCTCATAGAGGTTGCGGTTGTATCATCTTCTCCACTTACCTCCTCGTTAAAGTCTTCGCCGCATCTCCACTAGGTTGTCATTCGTG
Source organism: Volucella bombylans (assembly GCA_949129095.1). Lineage (NCBI taxonomy): Eukaryota > Metazoa > Arthropoda > Insecta > Diptera > Syrphidae > Volucella > Volucella bombylans. The sequence goes on along the minus strand of OX422142.1, from coordinate 11,705,161 downwards.
GAGTTGATGTTTACTCCGAGGTAGGTATGCTCCTTAACCACTTCAAAGTTACTATTGTCAGTGACACTTAGTCGGTAGACAGATGCTTCTTTATTTGTTGACAACATGTATGACAACTTCAACGCAAAAAAGGCCCTAAAGATCTTTATAACGGCGCGCTGTTTGCGGCTGATGATTTCGACATCCTCTGCAGATCCCAGCTACAGATTTGTTGAAGATAGTGTCTTCCGTGCTAACACCTGCCCTACGCACTATCTGCTTCAGCATTAAATAGAAGAAATCACATGACAGTGCATCTCCTTGCCGAAATCCGTTACAGGTTTGGAATACTTCGGAGGAACCCTCTTCATATTGCATTTTGTACCGCGTGTTTTCCTACCTCACGCGACATAGCTGGATTAGTTTTGTCGGGATCTCAAGATCAAGACGATGACTGTTGTCATATGCGGCTTTGAAGTCGATGAATAGACAGTGAGTCTCGAATTGAAAGTTCTATGCATGACGCTACGAAATCGGCAGTTCATATACAAATTACAGAGGATCGGCTCTACATGAAGTATTTCCATGTCTGGATATTGTTTTAGATAACATCGGGACTATTGTACAAACACGTTTAGCATATCACGATCAGGTTGTATAATTGAAAGCACTCTTGCAAGCAGCGGCCTGCTGACAGATAATAACTGGCAAGTGAGTGATCATTTAACGTACTCGTATCATAATGGAATGCTGTTTGCCGCCGTCACCGGCTTACCAATCGGCATTAAATGGGCAACACTCAAACGATCTGAATGGAATATCAATATCTGGATAAAGATCTTGCTGACTTCGTCAATAGAGAGGCGATAATTGAAGCCAGAATAGAACAGGTATTGCTGTTAGTAATCAACGCATGCATGTAACACATCAATGCCCAGGCTAGGAAAGGGAAAACACCGACGTCCTCTATATGGACTCCCGAAATCACGGAACTACTATAAAACGGTATACCATTCCGAAGTCCTATGATGTCGATGTACAATGCACATGCAATGCATATGTAGAAGCAACAACCCGGCTAAAAAAGGTGATGAATGTGTGAATCATTTTGCAACATCCTTTTCGGAGTGGTAGCACTTAGACAGGAAACTGGTCTAGAATACGAAGATGGTACCAATTTGCAATGCGGTTTGTCATCCCAGTACTTACTGCGCCCAACTCTGCTTAATTTTGGTGATCCAGTGGGAACCATTTTTAGCAAGGCCATAGTGGACTCTTCCCAGCAGTGGAAACAGCAGGTCTATCGAAACAACAATACAATTTTCGTAAGTCACGGTCAACAGGTATTCACTAGAGATCGAGACACTATATAGGGTAGGGGCCGGATAGCAGACACCAAGACATACTTCGCCATTATAACACTGGGCTTGAAAATTGCGTTTTACTCGGCGAACTGGGAATAGGTTATGAACTGTCTTTATCGGATTGAAATACCGAACTATCTACGCAAAATGATAATGAGCTATTTCTCGAATATTTTCTCCACAATGACACTTACGACGAAGTTAAAGCGTAGAAAGTTACTCTCGCTGTGCCACAAGGCTCTGTCTTAGATCGCCTACTTCGGAACATTGTGCATGATGAAATTCTGCCCCTACAGATTATATGCGAAGCGTCGATTGCCGCATTTGCTGATGACATTGCCAAGGTGGTTGTAGCAAAAACTCTAGAAAAAGTCCAGCTCTACAGCAAAGAAACAATTGCAACGGTTAGTTAACACTGGCTTGCAACTCTCCAACCATAAAACTGAAGCTGTGCTTATTACAAGTAGAAAAGTTCGCGAAACGATAACGATTAGAGTTGGAGAGCATCCAATTGTTTCTCAACCGTTTCTCAAGTATATCGGAGTTATGATTAACAATCCTCTAAGTTCAAACATCACTTAGAGCCCAAAACAGAATAAAAGAATCCTTTTTGTCGAAGCTGCGAATCCTATACTCATGTACGCTGCCGCGAAAATATAGTCAAGTGCCAAGTGTCAATATACTTGCTGAAGAAACGGTAAGACTCCAAATCGAGCGAGTCTAAACTGGCCGGGTAAGCAACGGAAAAACAAAATAGGAAAGGAACCGCAGTATTACAATCTTTGAACAGATCCATACAGGAAGATGGACAAATAACATTATACCAGTGATCGAAGTAAGGATTAAGTGGAATCACGGCGAAACAAACTTCCAATAGACTCACAGGGGCATGACTCCTTCTCAGACTATCTGTTTGACCGCAAACACGAAAACATCACAAACTGTGCATATTCTGAAACTGTCACGAAAACGCGGAACACATGTCTTTTCGTTGTCCATGGGATCAATCACCTGTGCTCCATTGAAATCGCCAGTAGTATTCCACTCCTTTACACCTTCAACCGTAACACTCGTCGCGCTATGAATGCTGATCAGTATATCCTCAAACCCACTCTCGGACGTACTCTAAGATATCGTGATTCGTTCCTAAGACTAACAACTCGCTTATGAAGTGCCCTGACGAGCTCCCTATTTCCTCGCCGTTATAACTTTCAAACATTTAAGAACAAAGTAAATCGTCACCTAACTTCCCTTCCTCCCTGAATTTCCTTCGTCCACCCCGTTAGATTTTAAAGGTATAGAAATCCCTTGAGCGCGCGTTAATTATAAAAAAAATGGAGAGTGGCTAACAAAACGTGAAAAAATTTAGACGGTTAGGGCGAACGGGATAAATATTCGTATTGTGCAGAGTAAACTAAGTCTTCAAGCAGATCCTCTGGAAGTAATGCTTAACGGGGCATCGGTACTACGTAGGCACCTATCAGTCTGTTCAGAAGGATATGGTTTTAGTCGGTTAGAATCCCGCACTTGGTGTCTTATTCAACGTTTCTACCTTCCAACGCAAAATAACAGGCAATAGACAGCCAAGACAAAGTTAAAGACCGCCGTGTATCACTGAACGATATTGCCAAACAGCATAGAATCACACTCTGTTGGGGTTCAGAACACTCGGGTGTGACACTATTCACATCTTCACGAACCGCCCTCATCCTCTCATCATAAGGTCCGAATGCCTAGTGCCTGGTGCACTCAAGAGGGTATGACTACTCTTAAAATGCCGGAGCACGTGTTAAGTTTTTCGGAAAATTGGATAGAGAGAGAGAGAGAGAGAAAGATATAGGGCTCAGTGGTTATATCGCTCCATGGGTGGCATCCAACATTTAATGGGGAGACTAAATTACACTATGTAACAAGATTTTTGTCCATTGGTTGTAATTGTTATTTCCTAGTCAGTTAGGTCCCAAAAGTATAGAAAACAGCTATTGTCCCAAGATAACTTTGCTTTTGTGACCATGGCAGCGCTTTTTTGAAAAATACGTTATCGCCTATACTTATATATTGTATGTACATGTTCAATAAAGCATACCAATTAAAGAATGCATTTGAAAACTATTTTACAAACATTGGTTAAACCCTAGATGCAGTACACACTACATTAGAGATTTGTTGTGGTTTATTGAGAGTTGTTTCTTATTTTATTACAGATAATTTCGTTCAAACATGGCTTCACGAGGCTGCAAGTATCCTGCAGATGCATTTTGTTATGTCTGCGGATATTTTATCAAAACAAGAGCGAAAAAGTACTCCTTGGAAACATGTTTTAAAATGTGCGAAGCTTACAATGCTTATTTCGGCATGCCTGTGGGTGATCAAGACAAATCCTGGGCATCTCATTTCGCATGTGAAAACTGCAAAAGGACTTTGGAAGGTGAGACATTTTAAAACTATATTGCTTTGTTATGGGTAAAATAAATGTTTCTATTAACTTTTTTATTAGACGGTACTTTTCTTTTCTAATTTTTTTTTTGCAGGATGGTACAGAGGGGAAAAGAGAGCTATGAAGTTTGCTGTGCCAAGAGTTTGGAGAGAACCCACTGACCATTCAAGCAACTGCTTTTTCTGCATGGTGGACCCTTCCAAACGTCGGACTGGCAAAAAAGCAAGTCCAATCATGTATCCTGACATTCCTTCATCCATGGCTCCAGTTCCACACAGCTCTGGCCTCCCCGTTCCTACTCCTCCAGAGAAAGAGCAGGTGTCTTCCTGTGAGAGCCCTGATTCCAAGAGTAAGGAAGACAATGAAGGTGCAGGATTTAATTTACTAGCTGATAACAGAAACCCATACTATCCCAACCAAAAGGACATGAATGATTTGATCAGAGATCTTGGTCTCACCAAGTCCAATGCTGAACTTTTGACGTCCAGACTGATGCAGTGGAATTTGCTGGATCCTAGTGTTAAAGTCTCATGTCAGAGGAAGCGTCACGAACTATTTTCCAACTTCTTCATCAGCGAAGATGGGCTCTGCTTCTGCCACGACGTGACCGGTTTGTTCGAGGAAATCGGAATTGATTTAGACCCAAAAGAGTGGCGCCTCTTCATTGACAGCTCATGCAAGAGTCTCAAAGCCGTGTTGCTCCACAATGGCAACAAGTATCCGTCTCTTCCTCTGGCGCATTCAGTATCTCTCAAAGAGAACTACAACAATGTCAAGAAATTGCTGAACGCATTGAAGTATGAGCAATATGGCTGGGAAGTGATCGGAGATTTCAAAATAGTGACATTCTTAATGGGCCTGCAAGGCGGTTACACCAAGTTTCCTTGCTTTCTTTGCCTGTGGGAGGGCAGGAACGACAGTGCACACTACACTAAGCGTGAATGGACACAACGAACTGAATTCACAGTGGGGAGGAACAACGTCAAGTGGGAGCCCTTGGTGGACCCTCAGAAGGTACTGATGCCACCACTACACATCAAACTGGGTCTTATAAAGCAATTCGTCAAAGCTCTCGACAAAAATTCTTCAGCGTTCAAGTACCTACAAGACTTGTTCCCTAAGCTCTCTGAGGCGAAAGTTACAGCCGGTATCTTCGTTGGACCACAAATAAAGAAAATCTTCGAGTGTGAGGAATTCCCCAAGAAGCTCACTCGTGTTGAGAATGAGCTTGGATGAGTTTTGTGTCAGTGGTACAGGGGTTCCTAGGCAATCACAAAGCCGCAAACTACGTGGAGCTGGTCGAAAGTCTGGTGGAGAACTACGGCAAAATGGGTTGCAGGATGTCTCTCAAACTCCATATTCTGGATGCACATCTTGACAAATTCAAGGAGAACATGGGAGCATATTCAGAGGAGCAAGGCGAGCGCTTCCATCAGAATATAATGGACTTTGAGCGGCGATACCAAAGACAATACAATAAGAACATGATGGGAGATTACATTTGGGGATTGATAAGAGAAAGTGACTCGCAGTATAAACGTAAATGTCGAAAAACCACCCACTTCTGATTTACTTTTATGTTTTTGGTTTTCTGAAGTTTTAATAAAATCTAGTTTTGATTTATATGTGCTATTCTGTATGATTTTCTCTGTAGTAAAAGACTCAAACACGTTTTTCTCATAATTTTAGCATATTTTAATGAATCTCATTGTCCTGGTGACAAAAGCAAAGTTTCCGAGGAATATTAGGTGGTTTTCATACTTTTAAGACATAACAGACTAGAAAATAACAATTACATCCCAAGGACTGAGAAATTTTTTATTTTTGTTACATAGTGTTATTAGTGTAAATTGACTTGATGTTGTAAAGGCTTTTCCAATAAGGACTTGACAAATTTCTTTTAAAATAAAACGCAAACCATTTGAGATATTTCAAAAACTATAATATCGGATTGAAGTAGAATCAAAACATTTATGAATGGAATTCGACTTCGTCCATATGGCCACCGCGGGCACGTTTGCAGCGGTCGATTCTTTGGACCCAATTTTCAACGACTCGGCCACACATTTCGGCCGCTATTTCGCGTTCAATGTTGGCTCTGAGCTCTTCCAACGTCGTCGGCGTGTTGGCATAAACCAATGACTTAACGTAAAACCACAGAAAGTAGTCAAGCGGCGTTAAATCGCACGAACAAGGCGACCAATCAACTAGCCCATTTCTTGGGATAACACCCTCACCATACTTACTCTTCAATAAATCGATTGTAGCGTGTGCTGTGTGGCACCATCCTGTTGAAACCACATGTCGTCCAAGTCCATATCTTCCAATTCGGGCCAAAAATAATCGATGATCATGGCGCGATAACGCTGACCATTCACAGTAACGTGACGATCGTTATCGTCGACGAAAAAATATGGCCCAATAACGCCGCCGGCATGCAATCCGCACCAAACAGTTATTTTTTGTGGATGAAGTGGTGATTCATGAAGCACATGTGGATTTTCACCCGGCCAATAACGCATGTTTTGCTTATTGACGAACCCATTGAACCAAAAATGAGCTTCTTCACTGAGGATGATTTTGCGATGAAATTCATCATCTTGGCGCATCTTCTCCAGAACCCAATCGGAGAACGTACGTCTCTTCAAATGGTCCATCGGCTTCAATTCTTGAGTCAGCTTGATCTTGTATGGGTGTAAACCAAGATCCTTACGCAAAATACGCCATAATGTGGTCTGAGCGATGCCCAATTCTTGAGAACGCCGTGGAATTGACTGATTTGGATCGATTGCTACGGACGCCTGAACGACAGCGATATTTTCGACACTTTGACCAACCCGTTGTCTCGCTGATACGGCAACATCACACAATGAATATGTAGACTCAAATTTTTGCACTAAACTTGTTATTGCCTGTCTACTAGGGCGAAAATTGCGACCGAAAATTGGAGTTAACGCTCTTAAAGTTGCAGTCACCGACTCCGAATTTGCAGACCTTGCTCGTTCGTCTACTTTACCATGATGAAAATGTTGAGTTTAGTGAATAAATTAACAGTGACAGTTTCATGATTAGTGAAAGAGTGCGTTCTCAAATTAAATTCAAAGTTGTCAAGTCCCTATTGGAAAACCCTTTATTTAGGCAACCATTCACCTCACAAGATTTCAGTTTCCTGAAAAAATGTCTTTCGGTCACGGCTGGTATTGAACCCCGAACCGGCCGAATGGGAAGTCAATACACTACCACTTGAGCCACGGCCACCCACATTGTGATTGTGAGAACAACAAACGACTAATTGATTTAATTGTAGGCGAAAACTGACAATTAACAAATTAACTTTTCAGTCGCCAGTTGAATCGTTAATTTCTCACTCATTTTCGAACGATTTGCAACTACTCGTACGTATTTAGTTGGTGTTGCCATTAAAAGGCGATTAATTTAGTTGTAATTGTTAGTTGTTAGTTTAAACTGCATCTTAACTTGTATCAGAGGATGGGAAAACCGTCAGACGGATGAAATATCCACAGATCAACGTTGGGAAGTCACTTTTTTTGTCTCACACACTGTGTGTAATACGCTAGGCCCTTAAATTTGTTTGAGGGTGCAGGATGTTTTTTTGGGTAAACATTTAATCACATAAAACCAACACACAACTAAATTCAATTGGGTGCACTTTAGTGGGTGGATACATGGATGGATGGATGGATGAAGAAATAAATGAATAGAGCGGTAGATGCGAATGCATTTTCCTCCCTCACAATGTTGCCTCAGTAACATCATTGTCGTCGTCCGTCCTAAAAGGCTCGTTCGTAGTCGCACTTTCCGTCTCAGTCTCAGTCTCAGTCTCAGTCACCGTATTCATCGTCATCTGGCTCGTCAGAATAGTAGCATAATAATTTCTTTGGCATTTTCCATTTTCATTTCAACCAAAAACACAACCAAAAAAAGGACTCCCCAAATATGCAATGTGTGTAGATACCGCACATATGTATGCCAAGCTGCCAAAATTCAAATGAATTCGACGAGATTCCTAGGATGCTCCACAAAGAAGCATACATACTCGTAGATGGAAATATCTAAAAAAAAGGACGATAAGGAAAATTAGATAGTAAAAGTAAATGAAAGAAGAAAATGCATTTCCGTTACTACACACTCATGGTAAAACTATATCAGAGTTGAGTTTCCATTTCCGTTTTCATTTTCGTTTTTTGCCCTTGAGATAGACACAAATGTCAGCATTCTGGTGCTGCGTATCCACCCATGTATACATATGTAGAGATGTGACTATGGGGTGGCATTTGTTTTTGTTTTCGTTACAACTTTCAGTTTTGAGCTGTTTTCCTCATTTTCTGTCAGAGCTCTTCTGAGTCCTCACTATCATGTAGGCAATGGCAGTGAATTGTAACTTTTACATAAGTGGCAGCACACACACAGAAAACTAAAGTTCCCCCCTTTACTGTACTCGTATGTAGATAAGGTCCTTTTTCTTCATTTTTTTTTTAAGTAGAATGAAACGGAGAGGGAGAAAATGTGTTTGCTTATCATGATGGCGAGAAAATTTATGAAAGATGAAGTTTTTCCTTTCGCCTTTCAGGGCTGGCCCTACTACGAGTAAACCCTTTTTTTTCGAGGGTCTTTTTACTTAAGTGAATTTTAATTTATGCTTATACTCTGTGGTAACTGTGGTACAGAACGGGGGAACCCAGGGGAAGTTTAATTAGGTAATATTTACATAGGCACGAGATTACTTGCAGAGCGTTTACTAAGAGAAATTGCACTTGAGGATGGCATTTGGGGGAAGGATTGCGAATGGAAACTGCAATATTAATTCGTTTTTGAGGTCTAGGTCGTAAGTTGGATAAGGAGAAAGGTTTTTGTGCAATTTTAGGTCACTGTATTCTTCTTTGTTGTCCACTGGTATTCGTATTTTTAGGAGAATTGATAAAGGAGCCTGGATGTGACCTAGGCATGGTGTTCTGATATACTGACCTTGCGCATTCCAATCAGTGTCAATTAGCTTTAATGAATTGGTGGGACGAACCATAGAGATTTTGTGTCATATTACAATCGCCCGATTAAGTCCTTTGACTACGATGGGTAGTTCAAAATGATATTACCAGGACATGCATCTGAAATGGCCCTAAATCTTGCAGGTAAACTTTAAATCAGTCTTCGCCCGGATAAAAATATTTAACCGATGGGAAATTGTATAAATCTGAAGAAGGAGTTACGAGGGGCGTTCAACATATTCTCAGTATCAATGTGAAGCTGTGGTTGTATATATAAATTGACTTATTTATCAAGTAATACTATTATTTTAGTGTATTCATGTAAATTTTCATATAAATGTGATTATTAATTCGCGTTTTATCTCTAGTTAAACAGAATCATAATGGCAACTGAGACGATGATGGTGAAAATTGAGCATCGCGCTGTAATTAAATTTCTCACTAAGCAAGGAAAAAGTCAAAAAACTATTCATGAAGAGATGGTGGCTGTTTACCAGGGTTCCGCACCTTCATTATCAACTGTGCAGAAGTGGTCAAGTGAGTTCAAGAGAGGCAGAGAGAGCATTGAAGACGACCCCCGCTCCGGCGCCCCGGCTACTCCTTGTACGGGAGAAAGCATCAAAGAAGTCGAAAAACTTGTTCTTGAGAATGCCCGAATAAAGGTGAAAATGATGGCAGAGATCACCAAGCTTTCAATTGGTACCATTCACACCATTCTTCATGACCATCTTAACCTTTCAAAGGTCAGTGCAAGGTGGGTGCCACGAATGCTCACAGCGCCTCAGAAAAAAGTGAGAATCGCATGCTGTAGAGAGCTTTTGGAGATGTGTAGTGAGAACGCGGACGGTGTTATGGATCGAATTGTTACTGGGGACGAAACATGGGTCCACCACTATGACCCTGAAAGCAAACAAGAGTCCATGCAGTGGCATAAAAAAGGAACAGACCCCCCGAAGAAGTTCAAAGTCACTCCGTCTGCCGGGAAGCTCACGGCCACAGTTTTTTGGGACTCAAAGGGAATCTTGCTCATTGAGTACAAAAAAAAGGTGAAACCATCAACGCATAATTTGCGGGAGGAAATTAAAAAGAAAAGACGGGGTAAACTCGCAGCGGGTGTGTTGCTTCTTCATGACAACGCTCCTGTTCACACGGCGCGAGTTTCCAAGGCTGCTGCGCGACATTGTGGTTTCGAAGAAATCCAACACCCACCCTATAGTCCAGACCTTGCCCCTAGTGATTATTTCCTGTTTCCGGATTTGAAAAAATGTCTTCGTGGAAAAAGATTTTCGGATGATGAAGAACTCAAGTCGGCAATAAATGGGTATTTTGCAGAGAAAGAGGAAATTTATTTTTTTGAGGGTTTAAAAAAGCTTATCTCAAGATGTAATAAATGCATTGATGTTAGGGGAGATTATATTGAAAAATAAAAACAATTTAAATTGAATTCGCATTTTCCTTCATATCGATACCGAGAATATATTGAACGCCCCTCGTAAATGCTTACTAAGCTTTTTCTCCAATAGATTACTTCTTCCACTCTTGTCGTGATCTCAACTTAGGAATTCTAGTGACAAGGGTAGGGCAGGTAAGAGTGACTTTTGGAAATACCAACCACTTGGGCCTATTGGCCCATTGTGATGCCACGCGGATCTATGATTTTCTTACTAATGGAACCAGTTTGAGCTTACGATGAAGCGTAGGAGACTGTTTACGTCTATATTTTTCAGATCGTTTAGGTCGTTGTAGAAGAAAGCTCTTAAGTGAAGTTTTCTTCTCTGGAGAGAGTTGGACATGTACAGAGTAGGTGGAGGATTGTCTCCTCCTCTTCCTCGTCCATGCAGCTTTGTAAAAGCGCCAAGCCTTCTTGCGTGCTTGCATATGTGGCAATGTAAAGTGATGACACCAATTATGTCGCTGAGAGGTTTCCTATTTAAAAGGATCAGACACTTAAAACGATTGAGATACATTCGCTAGACATGTTTACCCAGCAGTCCACCTAAGGTCTGTTCTTTCATTGGCATCCAACTTTAATGTTAGTTTGCACGTTGCGATTGGTACACCCGGTAGAATAGGTAGAGTGGTTCCAATTTTGGCGAGTTCATCGGCTCTGCAGTTCCATGGAATGTCTCTGTGGCCCGGCACCCAACAAAGGTTCATCTCCATGAGACATGATCGGCATTCAAGGGCGGTTTTAGAATATAATGAGACCGAGTCCAGGGACTTGATAGCGGCCTGACTATCCTTTGCAGATATCACGTTTTTCTTCAGTCAGGACAGAGATTCTTTAATCGACAAAATGTTCGCCTGGAACACGCTACAGTGATTTGGAAGATGGAAAGAGAGGCTTAGATTTAGCTTATCTGAGAAAACAACGCCACCAGCTCCATTATCTTTTTTACGTCCATCTGTGTAGAGATGGATTGACTTGTCCTCCATGAAAGCATCTTCCTCCCAGAAGGATCTAGAGGGGAAGCTTACATGGAACTTTTTGTCAGAAATGAATTATTTGTCCACTGCTTAATCGCTTTAAGGCGAATAGCAGCAGTCGCAGCTACTTGCCTGATGAAAATATCGTCAGATGAAGCAGAATGTCTAATGCCACAGAGCGAGTAGACCGTGAGGCTCCGCTGATGCATAGACATGCTGTTCTTTGGACTCTGCTTAGTTTACAGCATTTGACTGCATTGTCTAAGGCCATCCACCAGACAACGTACGTAAGTATCGGTGTTATGACCGAGACGTATAGCCAGCGGGATATGCGAGGTTGAAGGCCCCATTCGTTCCCAATGGCTCTTATGCAAGAGAATAAAGCTATTGTAGCTTTATTGACTCTTTCTTGAATGTTAGGTTTCCAGTTTAGTTTCCTGTCTAAAATGAGACCCAGATATTTTGCTGTATCGGAGAAAACTAAACTGGTACCGTTTATTGAAGGACGGTCTACGATTGGAATTTTATATTTCCTAGAAAAGAGGACAAGATCAGTTTTATGGGGGTTTATTCCCAATCCACAGCGATCTGCCCAGCGGGTTAATCTATTGAGATTTACTTGGAGGAGTTCTTTAATGATATTGAGATGCTTACCTGAGACGGCTATGGCAACGTCATCCGCATAGGCAATCACTCTGCTACCACCCGCTTACAGGTATATCAGCAGTTCATTAACTACTACAAATCTGTATCTTTTTATCTTTGGCGTACCTATGCTGACACATATTTTAGCAGAAGTCTCACCCAGTTTGGCTGATCAACTCCCCAAGTGAGTCGTCTACCTGCAGAGCCAACAGCGCAGTCGTGATTGCGGATGTGTTGACGTTGTTAAGGTCACCCTCTATGTCCAGGAAAGCAACCATTGTTTACTCTTTATAGTCGGTTTCCACCGACTTTCCTTTACAGTAGGCATGTTGCGCCGTTGACAGAAGTGCTGAATCAACTTTAGCTCGAATATGGATATCAATCAGTCGTTCTAGAGTTTTCAGAAGGAAAGATGATAGGCATATAGGTCTGAGGTCCTTTGGGACTACGTGAGAACATTTTTCGGCTTTGGGAATGAAAACTACATTGACTTCTCTCTATGGCAGTGGAATGTGCCAGCTCCTCATAATATTTTCTAGCGCAGGCAGAATAATATCTGAGAACCTCTGTGGCTCGGCAGGTATTATACTGTCCGGACCAGCAGAATTGTATGGTTTGAAGCTATGCAGCGCCCAGAGCAGGTTGCCTCTTGTAATCAGACCATGAATTTTGGTCACGGTTGCAGTAGGCTTGTTTGGGCTGCTACTGGCCGCGAGTTGGGAGCTACCTGGAAAGTGGGTGTCCAGTAGCGGGTTGAGTGATTCATCACTTAAGGTTGTCCAGGAACCACCGGAGCTGTACTCGCAAGATCCTCATGTACTATCTATTTCTCGCACCCATCAGGGAAGATCTCGAATTGGAAACTATATCCTTTTAATGAAGCTCGACGGGATACAGCCGACGTGGCTTTGTAGAGTTCGTTAGGATACCACCATGTCCTGTTGTTTTATTTACTTTGAGTAAACAAATCTTTAGAGTTTGTCCGTGTTTGGAGCCAATAAAGAACCATTTGAACTGGATATTGTCCCAGGGAGGTCTCTCACCTGTTTTGTCCATCGCCTGTAGAGTAGAAGATACAAAGCTTTTGCGATGTCACAAAGAACTGCGAAATTCATAAATGGGATAAATGAGTAGCATCTGAAGCACCAATGCCATTCAATAGACAGTTCAAGCAGACCGAGATAATACCGAAATTTCCAAAGCTGGAATAGGAAGCCGGAAAAGATCCAATGAACTTTTAAAGGATAAAAGGGTATACAAACCAACACGTTAACCGAACAGTCTGCTCTAGATATATGGTGATTGAAGGCTGAGGATCCATACAATCATTTCTGACGGAGCTACCAAGAGGAGACCGCATCCCGTGTATTACAGGGATTTTTCTTCTGCTGAAACAGATCACTCTGGCAAAAAGAACTACTGATATTCCTCTGTCTTTCGTGGAAGGATGAGCAGGCGGTTCAGGGCTAAAGTGCTTACAGAATCAACAGCCACCATATTGAACCTGAATACTTGCGGTCTGATGCTAGAATTGATCAGATTCTCACAGAGATAGTGGTCCACGGAGTCGCCATCATTTAATCTACCAGCAACCTGGGTTGTCATGCGCAGTTACACTAATATGAAATCCAACTATCAATTCAAGACCTAACCGTCGACGCAGGTCTCCAGAAACTCTACTCCTTGCCTTGTCTAGCAAGTTCAACGGCGACGAAGGCAACGAAACCTTCAGACTGCGTTCAGTGAAATCTTAAATTCTCCAAAGTCATGAGAGGCTTTGTCAAGGCTTTGACCGCAGCCTGGGTGTCGCAATGTCGCAATGTCAATGCACAACAAGCTCCTCAATAAGACCAGAGTCACAAAATAGTCGGCGTGTCAGATCATCATTACTCCAGAGACCACTTCTCATTAAAAAGAAGATGTCTTTGGGGGTGCAGCCCATGATATAATTATCAAGAAGAAGGAAGTTGATCAGTGTGTCTAGAGCAGAGAGTGTTACTGAAACCTTCCATGTAGTGGAGGCAACCAGATAACCACCGCATAGGATACAATCGGTCGTATTGATGAGAAGAATGTCTGGCCGAAATTTTTGTTTACCCTTCCAAATAGCTGAAAGCGTCTTAGAGGTGAACCAGAATGGCACCCAAGTACTTAGCTTCATTTGAAAAGCTGAAGGTGATGCATTTAAGCATTAGATGAGTCAAACCAGCCAGGTTCCCCCGCAACGTGAAGAGTACAATCTCACTTTTGATAGGACTACCTGAAACCATATTTCTATTGTGTCAATCGTCGATCATGTCTAGGGTTGTCTGTGCTTTAGACCATGATGTTCGAATGTTCTCTCCATGCTGTTCAATATGAAAGAAGTCGGACTAGTAGGTTTGAAGCTATATCAGTGCCAGGCTGGCAGTGAAGATTCTGTTCAGAGTTATCAAGAGCTGGTCTATACCTTTTTGTAGTATAAGTGGGTATATGCCATTGGCACCAGGCGAATTGAAGCCATCAAAAAAAGCATTAGCTCGTTTGATCGCCTCATAATTCTCCACAACCCATGGCAGATACCAGCTATGGCATGTTGCTTACTTAACTCACTTTCAGCTTCGTTCACAAGAGCTGGTGGTGAGCTGATTCTGCTTATGTTACCACGGAAATGAGTCGCAAGACAAACAATCTCTGCTTTCGACTAAATGTAGGTGCCATACAAATTTCTGTCCTGTCGCAGCAACAAACAAAGATACTCCTTTTGCCCAATCAATAATCCCACACCTTCTCTGCATGTTTACACTCAGCATCGCCTAATCTTCACTTGGCAATGATAATGGCATGTGAATCGTCTCTTTTATGTTTCACCCTTAACACTTCCTCGACAACATAAAACCGATCTAAAGCATTAACTTGTCCACCTAATCCCAAGTCGCACACATTCAAAACAAATGTTCGCCATAAACCAACAAAAAAATATGACAAACCATCGAATGGGAAGAAAAACCCACATTCCACCTCCAGCTGTAGACCAAAATCAGCCAACCGCCTAACCACATCCGACGACGACGACGACTACTACGACTACGACGACGACTACGACTACTCGTCGTACCACACCACAGTACCAACTCTAAGAACTTGATCTTCCAGATTGTGAAATGCAATTTCCATTGAATGCACCACCTATCCACCTATCCGTAGACTTGCCACACACACTAAAAACAAAAACTCGATCAAAGTGCGAAGTGCCAGAGAAACCACAAACAGAAAAGGAAAAACAAAAACCAACCGAACCAAACCAAACCGAACCATGGACTTGGTAATGATATCTCAAAGCCTCTATCACTATCCGCCATCAGCCACACCACTTCTAAGCCACATTCCAGGCTGTAACTTGCCTCTTATGCCATAGCAACCGCAAAGCAATTTCTAAGGCGTTGAGTCTATTACCCCACGGATATTAAGCCAGCTGCAACATTCGTTCATCATTGGATTGGAGTCTTAGCCATCTAGCAAAAAGCGTTTAACAAGTCGCGAAAAAGGTGCAATTCTCTGCGCTCCAATTAAGTTGAACTTGGCTCAGGAGATGATGATACCTCGGGCGGCTGTGGTTAAACTCTCCAAGACGTGCCAGCTCTTAGAAGAACATCGCTTCTAAAAAAAAAGTGTTTGCATTTTCTAAGCACCAACCTAGTAGTTGTGTCAGTTTTGGTGCGGTGCAGTGTGGACGGATGCTCTGCTCCACCCTTGTGGTTTCCCACTTGACGCGTAGTTCGGGCATTTTTTTCTGCACACGACAGATACGCGACATGCGAATGGATCACAATTATGTGTCACAGTCGAGTGGTTGGTTGTTTGCTGGAGTTAAGTGTCTTCCCTGCTGCATCTAATTCAATGGGCATACAACCGACACCGACACCGCCACTGACACTGACAATGGCACTGGCACTGACACTGGCATCGGCAGCGACATCAACACTGCCATCACCGACTGGCTTTATGCGAACCGCTTCTACTACAAACAGTTGCTAAAATATGTTAATGACTCTAGGAGTCGCCATGTACTCGTATTCGTATCGTAACCAAGCTGACATTTCTGGATTGAATGCTGTCTTGGACGAGTACGAGTAGGTATAGACAATGTCTCTCCAGGGAGATTAGTGCTGGTAGTAGATCTTCAACTCGATCATGGTCGCTTCTGATCCTTTGGCGGCACTGAACCATCCCTGACACATGTGTCAAGTGGCGGAAAATTTGATTCAAATCAGGAGATCGTTGTGCTCTGCAGGTGTAGAATTAATTATACACAGGGATAACTTGTTTGGGATTGTTTTTATTGGAATCTACGCTCCAGGCAAGCCAGTGGGTCCAGCTGGTCCCATAGGCCCAACAAGTCCGATAGGACCCATAGGGCCGATTTCGCCTGGAGGCCCACGTTCCCCACGACTACCAGGAGCGCCTGGTTGTCCCGGTGGTCCGGGTTGTCCACGCTGTCCTCGTGGTCCAACTGATCCGGTGACACCTTGTAGTCCTGGTATGCCATCGCTGCCACGTTCGCCTTTATTACCTTGTGGACCGATCGGCCCTGGGAGTCCAGGTGGACCTGGTGGGCCTGGTTGGCATGAACATGAACTTTGTTGACTATAGACCAGTGATGAGCCACGATTTCCGAAACCTCTAGCCTTATGATGGGGTATTTCTGCCTGTGCAGATACAATTGCCACTATAGTGCCTGAAATGGAACAAAACGTTAAGAGGATGTGAGATTCAGCTAGAAGTGTAGGCTTACCAATGAGAAGATATGCTATTGAGTGCATGTTTGACTAAATAGTACTGAACACATGCTCTTGGTCGACAGGCCTATTTATATGAATGATCTCTGCTAAAAGAAAGACCAAAAGACAGACCACATTGTGAATGGAACTTGGTTGATGTAAACGTACTCGCACTACTATCTTCTCAGATCGATCTTACCTACTGAGATAATGTATCGCTAATTGCGAATTTATGGCTAAACTGTTGGTTTTATGTAGCCAAAGGGTGCTTAAGTGGGATTTCCCCCACAAGATTCTGACCCAATTCTGAGATGATTGCCAAAAACTGTTCAAATTCCGATCTCGCGATAAAGTTTTGTGAAGATTCTTGGAACTTCGAGGTGAGCTTAAAATCAGTTTTTTGCCTTTTCTGTCTGTTTTGGATGTTCGCCTTTTTACTGCCGATTGGGTGATAACCTTAGAACTTATCTTAAGGGAGGATGTAGCAACAAATATTTTGGGGATTGTTTTGTCAAATCAACCAACTGAAAGAATGCCTGTGTTTGGTTGGACAACAGTAAAGGATTAATTGCTCCGAAACGGAAGACAACCCTTTGGACGCACTATTGGCAACTTTTGGTTATCGGTTACAGATCAGATGGAATTTTGAAACTTGAAGATAGTCATTTACAGAAGGAAAGATCTTCATTTCGGTGACCGGATGCTGATTACCACATTCTAGAGTAGATCACCATCGTCTGCTCTATACTCGTTTGTCCCAGTCTTCTAAGTCAACAACATCTGACTCTTTTAGGTAAGTCCATGTCCTGCAGGTCTCCGTTAAATCTATTTCTGCATTCTTCGACCGCAGATCACTGAAAACGATCCAGCGAATCCTCATCATTTTTTGAAAAATTCCAGTCCTCTGATGAACAGAGGAGGCCCAGTATAATGTTCCATAGAACACTCTTTTGCTTGTTCGACAGAGCGCTTTGCTACTCAGTTGCCTTCGGAGCTCATCAAAACAGCGATAGGCAAGAGTCTTCCTTCGAATGATCTCTAAGATAGTGTCACTTTCTATACTAACTGCAGACCTAGGAAAACCATGTCCTTGACTATTGCAGAGTTATATCTGTCTATTTTGACAGTTTGGTCGTTTCGCCTATGTTTGTGTCGCGTTTCGTTGACAGCTTGCACTTCCTCTTTTCCTCTCTTACCGCCAGTCGCTTCTGCATCAATAGCTGCAATTGCCTCACGAATAGCTCGCTGTGGTCTACCAATATTATCACTTTTGTCCGCAAATAAAGCTATTCGTGTTGTGTCACTTGCTTCTGAGGTTACTCCGGATTCTGAGGCTTCTGCTTTTGTTTTGTTTAGCCTTTCTATTCTACGTAGCTCATTTTGTAGAATTTTTATAAAGGTAAATATCCGACGAGGATTAGCGACGGGCTGATCAGAGTAATTCTCCTTTGCCATAAAGCGCGGGCAATAAAATACTGCCTGCTCCATATTTTCATCTTCATTTGGGCATTCGGGGCAAGATGGTGAGATGTCGTGCCCAAAGCCGTAGAGATACTTGCAATAACCACTACGGCCAGCTTTACGTTCTACCCAGTCACGGATTGTCGGTATAAGTTTGTATGCCCATCCATCCACATAGCTATTGACGCAGCATCTTCAATTGATTCTTGATCCTCTTGATTCCATTGGCAATGTGTTGGCTTATTGCTCTTGTTTTTGTACATCCTCAACATTTCATCTTCAAGAATGTCGACGGGATCCATTCCAGCTATAACAAAGGTGGCTCCGTATGATTTGGTTCAAAAGCCGCTGATTGATTGTCCGTAGCGCGCAGAGTAGTATGTTGACGATGGTCTCCTTTTGGTCTCCGTCGTTTTCATTGCCTGCGCCCAGACTGGGGTGGCATATAACATAACTGATGTGACAGCTCTGAAGAGTAGGATCCCGGTCCACCAATGTTAGGCAGTATTCGCTAGAGAGCTCCCTGAATTTGTGATGCTTTGTTGTTTAAATAGTCTTCGATTGTTTTGAACCGTAATCTGTTGTCTAGCATTACTCCAAGATATCTAACCGCTTCTTTGGGCCTGATTAGTTGGTTACCAACCTGGAAGTTGGCCAAATCTACAGCTTTTCGACTGATTATGACGAAAGCTTCTTTTTTATGGTCGGCTAGTTCCAGGCTTCCAATTCTTCATCCGGACCGCGTTTGTAGTGTTTTCAACTATACGAATCTGTTTACCTACTGTCACGACGGCAATGTCACCCGCGCAGGCAACGCCAATCATAGCACTCCGTCGTACATGACATTCCACAATAAGGGCCCTAAGACCGATCCCTGTGGAAATCCGCCAATGATGTTGTTGTATCTTTCAACATCATCTGTTGGATTAGCACGTCACTACACCCATCAAGTAATATGATGTATCCATCCTGGCGAGTGATCTTCTAATGAACGACCAGTTCGCCCAGTTCAAAGCACTTTTAATGTCCAGCGTTACTACTTCACAGTGCTCCTTTGTGCCGTTGAGCCAAAATTAACAACTGGTCTATGGCATCAACAGTAGATTCATCTTGTCGCATGCTTGGACGAGCTCTTCTTGGGAATTTGTGGAATATCCACTGCACTGACTTCTCTTATGATATTGCACATAGTAGCTGGAATTAGGGGGAAAAGATGTTCTACTCTGGACACGTTATTGGAGGGGTTCTGTAGCTCTTCTGTATGCCGCACCCCATGGATAAATGTCAGCCTCCTCACAGAGGCGTTTAAAGCGCGCGGTTTTGCTCTACTTCATGGCTCTATTTAAATCGCAAACTGAGACCTTACTAGTTTAAAAGTGTCCAGTCATTGTTGGAAGTCTTGTCTCCTTCTTGAACTCTGCACTTTGCGTCTGGCGGCATCTTGCCCGAAGCGTCTTTATTTTTTCGTTACACCACACGGCGTTGGTTTCCTGCTGTTTGTTCTTCTGGGCATGAAGCCTCGCACGCTGTGGTAATGGTATTTGTGGGGCGATGTGTGAGGGTCTCCGTTGTTCCACTTAACATCTTTTCGAAAGTTTCCTTATCGAAAGTTTTGTCGTTCCTATTGGTTCCAAGATGGTTCATTGTCGAAGTTCTTTGGTATGTGGGCTTCTGTCCCACGTCTCCTACATAGTTTGGGGTGGTCTTCTTCTTTTTTGCATTGCCAAGCTAGGTGACCAAACTCTAGCCATTTGAAACAGGATCCATTCACGCATGCGATAGTTAACCCAGCCGATATTAACCTTTCTAGTTTCTAAAAGTTTTCCTACGTCTTCTGTTGCTGTTTCAGTTCCTTCGTGAGCCTTTCGAAGGGACAAATGTCTGCAAGCTAGGCTTTTATGACATCGATTATATCATCTACAGCACTGACCTCATCGATGTCTTTAACCTCAATGACAGAGTGGTGCTTAAATGATCAAACGTTTGCCTAATCCGCTAACGCTTCACTAATGACGCCTTTGAATTCGATAGTCTTGATACCCGTTTCCATGATTTGTACAAGGAGGTCTCTCTTTTGTGTCCTCAGAAAGATACCACCTTCCCCACTGTTTCCAGTTTGGGGTCTGCTTTTACCTTGCGTAGTATCTCCCGGTATGATGATGATAGCATCAGGTCTAGGTTTTTTTGTATTTGGCTTATTTTTGGCAACCCTCTTTTGGGCGGTATTTCGCATTCTGTTTCTCCTGCATTTTTTTGCTTGTCCCTGGTCACTGGAGTCTCAACGCCGGTTTTTCCATCCTTCTCCTTGTTGATTTGCATGGATAAGTGTTTTAGTTAAAATTTCTGCTCCGGGTATCTTCCGTTTGGACTCCGTGGGTTTGTCGTATGCAATCTGTTTTCTCTTAGACTTTGAAGTTCCCTTTATCCATGGCGAAGTTCACGAGGAACTGCTCTGATGAATCACTTCCGTTTCTTAGTTGTCATGCAACTGAATCGCAGAGAGCTCGTAAAGAGCTCTAATGCTTTTGATAGCGCTTCTCATCGCTTAATCGATCGAGCGTGTTTTGTCCTCGTCCAGCATTTCTACCAGCCCTTTAATTTGTTCACCTAGCTTCTGGAAGCCAGATCGCTGGACGGTTAAATCGACCGCCACCATTCGTATGGCGGGTGACTCGCGTCGTTCGATGTTTCTTTACGATACTGGTATTTGGCCAAATGGTGACTTCAGCATCCTTGATCCTACCTGAAAAGGATTTTCAATGTTCTCCTCTACTAGTCCTCAAGGGTTTGTTCATTTCCATTTAGTCCCCACTCACAGCCGCTATCAATTTTCTCATTTACAGTCACCTAAAGATCCCATGGTTGTCTTTGCAAGCAATGAGGTCATGCGAGGGTTGACACAAGTCCTTAAGAGATTTTGTTGCAGATCCGAATCCGTGCTAACCAGGAATGTCATATCTGGACCTACCACTTATGAAGTGGGAAGCGCACACATGGAAGATAGTGATTACCATCATATGGTGGTTTCCTTTGACCTTTTCAGACAAGGACTCCTTCTCCACCGCTCTTGATCGGTGACCACTTATTGAGTATTCGCAGTTAACCTCTATTACTATGCGCCACGTGTGACCCCGACAGTTGCCTGAAATTAACCTCATCAGGCCGACCTGGTGCCACCTTGTTTAAATACTGTCATCCGGTCGAACATATCTGTGAAATTTATGAAGATTTGTAGGACTTACCACTTCCTACCAATTGAAGCCACAGTTGATTCAATGATGTGAATTCATCCCCCGTACGACCTCCTTCTGAGGTTCAGTCATTTCTAACAGTGCCTACCATGAGGAATTAAAATAAGCTGAATTCATGTAAACTAGTAGTTGCGTCACTGGACATCGCTAGATCGCTAGGTTGACGCCGCCCAGTGCTTACCCTAATAGTACACAACCAACCGACATGACAGACTATTGCGTCTTAATTTTAGCCATCTAAATCTTAGATCTTACTTAGGGACTGTCCTTTGATTGATCGCATCTGGAGTCTCTTCTAAATATAGATACTTTTTGCATAGACTAGACACTAGGCACTAGGTACAAATTATTTTTGGTTGCTGGAGCTCCCAAGCAATCTGTACCAATTGATGATGATGATTCAATAGATGAGAAACTGAACGTTAAATTCAAGTTGTCTTAGATGGTTTCAAGTCTGATATTCACAAAATAAACGCTGATCTGCCCGAGGGCTCCGTTCTAACTCCGACACTCTTTTTAATTTTCATCAACTATCTCTTGTCTGCTCCAATATATTCCTTTGCTGACGACAGTACTCTCCGTTTTTCATGTTCGTTCCCGTACTCACGTTCCTGCTATTCTGCTGTAGAACGGGAACGGCAGTGTATGCTAAGCTCATTAAATTCTGATATCAACAGCATAAGCAATTGAGGAACTATCAACAGAGGGAAATTTAATGCTTCCAAAACACAATTTTGTCTGCTGTACTTAAAGCGACATTTAAACACCCAACCATTATTCACGAATGGCACTTGCATCGTCGAAACCGAAAAACTTGCCATTCTCGGTGTATGTGTCAGTGACAACTTACGTTTGAATGACATCATATTCGATGTCGGCAAAAAAGTGTTCCTCAAGCGATGTAAGAATTATTTCACCCCCTCTGATCTGGCCACAATACACAAGACATTCGTCCGCCTAAAATTGGAGTACAATGCCCATATCTGGTTAAGTGTGCTTAAAACATGCCTGCGTCTGCTAGCTACGATTCAATAAAACTCGTAGGTGATGCTCATATAACCCTGTCACTTGACAACCTGGAACACAGGCGAAATGTGTCCTGCCTCACCTTGCTTTATCACTATTTTCACCACCAGTGTTCCATTGAAAACATTCCGCCCCTTTAAACTTTCAACCATAACACCCGTCTCGTTATGAATGCTCATTACTGTACCTCAAGCCTACTTTCAGACGTACATTGAAATATCGCAATTCTCTCCTAAGCCGTACAACTCGCTTATGGAATGCCCTGTCGTGCTCTCTATTTCCTGGTCGTTATAATCTCCAAACATTCAAAACCAAGGTGCACCTATATCTTTCTTTCGTTCCTCCCTAACTTTTACTCACACTAGCTGTGTGCAAACATTTTAAGGACACTAAGGACCCCTGCGCCAGTTATAGAAAAAAAAACAAAATATGTTTTTTTTTATTCAAAACAGCCCTAGGGGTAACTTGAAGGCAACTGCAACGTCAGGGACTTATGCAGCTTCTTAATCCGTAATCCTTTGAAATTATGAATCATTCAAGTGACAGGAAGTCACTGCTGCGTTGAGACATATTAGTTCGACAGCATAAGCAAAGCCTGCTTTGAGTACCTCGAGATAATTCAACAATTGCCTTGCATACCAGAAAATCTTCTACCTAAACTGCCTAAAAAGGCACACGTCCTTGGGTTAGTTGGTGCTTACCCGAAGCAAAGATTGGTGAAAGATCCGAAAGGAATCTAAAGGAAATAGTGGTCACAGCCACTTTAACACGAACCAAGAATGGACAGACTTAAGTAAGCAATGACATTTTCATTTAATAAATCACAAAATCAAAATCATTTCTTCCTTTTGTATCATATTTCCGCCTTTATTTCAAGAAATAGCGCCTAACAACACATCAATTGGTCAGCTATTTTAAGTCTAACCAGCAGCACCCATGGGTCCCATCACTCCCATCGGTCCAACTGGTCCGGGTAATCCAGGTGGTCCAATAAGTCCAGGGAATCCTTGTGGTCCACGCCTACCTGGTGCACCCTGCGGTCCAGGCAATCCATCAGGTCCGATTAAACCAACTGGCCCTGATGGTCCTATTGGTCCTGGTAAGCCATCTCGTCCAACATTCCCATTATCACCGCGCTCTCCAGATGGTCCGGTTTGCCCAAGCTGTCCCGGAGGCCCAGGCGGTCCCGGTGGACATATGCATTGTGATGGTGATGATAAATATATCGGATCCCCACCAAATGCAGCACGTGGCTCTCGACTTGACAATTGTTCAGCGGTTGGAGCAGTTGCTAGAGCAGCTGAGCCTAGAAATGTTTTTTTAAAAATCCCCGTAAGTCAATGACAGTATGACAAAAGATAAGTGTGCTTACAACAGAGAAGAAATAGGAACGGCAACATTGTGAAAACAATTCTAATGAGTTGAAGCAATGGCAAGGCCATTATATACTCACACTCCAGCGAAGAGGATACACCGTCGTGTAATTCTTTCGCACATGCCACAGTAATAAAAAGTAACGTTCGGATGTGATAAAATCTTGATCTGATTAAGCGGACCTACTTAATTTTATTTATTACTTTTTACATCGCATTCTTTATTTTTGGGCAAAGTGGGGGGCAGAAGATGAATGAATTTGCTTTGGCAGTTTAGACATTTAGAATGTTTTCTACATGCAAGGTACTCGTACGTAAGGTCTGGCAGAAATTCTTTGGAAAGGCGCAGTCGCACTCGTGAATCATTTCTGCCTTGTAGATGACAACTTCTGTGAAATGAAAGTAACAGAACGAATCAAGAAAAAAGTTCAGTGTTTGGACACATTGTAGACGGAGAACGGCCTCTGTCGTTGGAAGAGTTTGGCTTACTTATTTGCATATTTAAGTTATTCTACTGTTTGTGATAGGGCCTCACACTCCATTGTTGCAGAATGGGATCAAGCAGCTTGAGTCTTCTCTCTCGGATCGACGGAACGGCTAGGATGTTTAAGATCTTCAGGGATAGAGCTTTATTACAAGATTGATACGTTAGATGGATGAAAAGGTAATTGCCATATGTCGTCGAAATACGCTAGTGATTGAAAGAACGTCACCTAGTCCAAAGGCGAGAATCATTGATTGATGGCAGAGATGGTCATGTTCGGGGAAACTATGTACAATTGTTCGATTCCTTTTTATAGAAGGCTTTCAAATCGATAGAAAGATGTTTTCTTGTTCTTAGGTTTCTTTCAGGATCTACCAGAGACTCACTTAAGGAGCGTCACAATCAGCAGATTCGTGTAAAGATTTCTGGAATCATCAATGATAAGGAGCTCACAGTGAATAATCTTCCGACAGATTGGCTCGCTCAATTTCTGGGCGTCCTATTAAGACCGCCTATTTTGAAATGTGAAAAAGAACGCAGTGCTTATGAATGAAACACACTATCCAATAAATAGCCGTCTCGTGACTGATGGCCCAAGTTGATCCTTTGGACCAAATCTTAGACAACATTTTGGCATAGTGTCGGCTCAATTTCAGCAGTGTGGATTTTCACAATTTCAAACTACAATGCTAGAAGACCGACACAAAAAATTGGAGCAAAATTCAAAATTGGCCCTCTTAATGGGTCACCCATTACAAAACTTTTCGGTCGTCCGTCAAAACATTAAAAACTCTGTTTGATCCCCTAACATTCATGAATAATGACATTCCGGCTGTCAAATCTGTGGACAAAACCAATCTACTTCCCTGGGGGTCTGGCAGACAGATTAACGCTTTCAGATTTTGTCGTGCCTCCAACTCCAACTCCAAGGGAAAATCTTCTTTCACACTCATCCGTAGAAGCAAAGTACTCAAGACTCAATATACTCGTACACAAATCCAGTGGTCCAGATGGTATATCTTTTTTTTTTTATGAATTAGCGGCCGCTCAAGAGGTATAGATGTACGTTGGTTTTGAATGTTTGGAGATTATAACGACCAGGAAATAAAGAGCTCGGCAAGGCTTTCCATAAGCGAGTCATACGGCTTAGGAAAGAATCATGATATTTAATGTACGTCCGAAAGTAGGCTTGAGGGTAAACTGATGAGCATTCATAGGGCGACGGTTGTTACGGTTAAAGGTTTGAAGGGGCGGAATGCTGCTACTGGTTTAAATGGAGCACTGTTCGTGGAAATAGCGATAGAGCAAGGTGGGACGGGAGACATTTCGTCGGTGTTCGAGGGTGTCTCTGAGTGCTATCACACGGTTTTGAATCCTATCTAGCAGGTGCAGACATGTTTTAGTCGCATCTGACCAGATGTGGGTATTGTACTCCAATTTTTGGTGGACGAATGCCTGATATATTGAGACCAGATCAGAGGGGGAGCAATATTTCTTACATCGCTGGAGGAAAGTGGGTATTCCAACGTAAGTTGTCATTGACACTCATACCGAGAGTGGAAGGTTTTTCGGTCTTGACGTTGCAAGTGGGATTCCCGGATAATGGCTGGGAGTTTAAGTGTCACTTTAACGTCAGCAGACAGCATTGTGTTTTGGAAGCGTTCAATTTCATTCTGTTGATAGTCCCTCAATTGGTTATGCTGTTAATATTTGAATTTAATGAGCATAGGCTGCGATTCCCGTTCTACAGCCGAAGAACATGAACGTGTGTCCGGGAACGAATATGAAATACAGAGAGTACTGTCATCAGAAAGGAATATATTGGATTAGAAGTAGCAGTCAAGAGATCATTAATGAAAATTAAAAAGAGTGTCGGAGATAGGTCAGAGCCCTGTGAATATCCGACTTAAAACCGTCCAAGACAACTTGAATTGAACGTTCCGAAAGGTTATTTCTAATCCATTGAAGAAGACATTCGTCGATCCCAACTGCATGCATTTTCGAAAGAAGAGCCTGATACCAAACTCTTTCAAATTGCTTAGAAATATCAAGTGCAGCTATCTTGCTTTCGTCAGATTGATGTAGGCTTTGGTTCCATTTTTCGGTGAGACATACCACCAATTCACCAATGGATCTTTTTGCTACAAAAACCGTACTGCCGGTCATTGAGAAGTTTTCGTGTTTCGAGATATTTTATAAGCTTTCGGTTTATCAGACGGACAGAACACCTCTTCAGGAGAAGGGGAGATATACCATCTGGACCAGCGGGTTTGTGAATGATAAGATCTTTAAGAACTCTTGCTACTAGCTCTTGCTACACGAGTGCGAAAGTGTATTCATTCCATTGAATAGTTGATGCACTCTAGTGTAGTCGGAGACAAAGCACAATCTGAAAGTTTTGAACTGGCCACAAAGTATATAGCAAGCAGATTGGCCTTCTCTAAAGAGCTGAGACCTATAGAGTCATTTTTTTATGAGCGTTTGGATGGAGGATAAGGCAAAATTTTTAATATTTTTGACGAACGACCAAAAATGGGACATTTTGGGACAATTTGGGATATTTCAGTATTTTTTTGTTTTTGGTCGTATTGAAATTTCACACGCTTGAGAAAGACATTGCAGACATTCCTTTGAACTTTTTTCGCTTTTCCTCTGTCGGGTTGGTCTCGAAGGACCGAATAAACATTTCTCTAACCCTGACAGCCTGTTTGTAGTTAGAGATGTACCAAGCCTTTCCTTTTGGTTTCATAGTCTTCATCCGATGACTGATAAAGGATGTCATTCCAAAGAGAATAGTGTCTGTGATCATATCAGCAGCGCCATCCACGTCGTTATCACTCCAATTGGCTTTCTCGTATTGGCATACTGTTCTTTTAAGAATAGGAACCTGTCCCACAGCAAACCACTGTAACCATTGGCTGCAACAATATGGCGAAAACAAGATAGTTGTTCTTGATACGCAAAAAGATTCAAATAATTCGTCACGCGGGGATATTTTTGACCTAAGCCAACAGGATCAGTTGAAGTAAGCGATGAGAAAAATGAACGCCACGGACCTCCCACAGAATGATAAAAATCACGGACGTTCAATCAAAGCAACAAATGGTTCCAAGGCTCGGAGTTCCTATACAAGGAAGAGGAAAGATGACCAGTGCATCCAGAAAGAGATGTTGCTGACGGAGTCAGTCCGTAATGACTCAATCGATTTTGATCCTGTAGATTCCTACATCGGACGATGGGGTACGTCTGACGCTGTAGCGTAAGTCTAGATGCTTTCCTATCAGAAGAACTTCAACGTCCGCAGACATTCTTTCTTCAGATGGCTCAAAACGACCGGCTTGCGGGTAAAAGAGCTTCGCTGAAAAAAAAGACGTGCTGTCTAAAACAAGCCAGTTTTTCAAGTTGTCACCACACTGGGATAACGACGGATTGGTAAGTATTAAAGGAAGGATTGATGGTGCCGCGTAAATCGCATAACATCTTTTCTTTTACCATCGCTGCCAGGAGGCTGTAGTCAACGAGATAGGACAGACATTTTGTGTTCCAAGTTTTAAAACGCTTGTCAGAACAGTGAGTAAAATATGCCGGGAGTGCCGTAACAGCAGTCCCAACGAATCCCGAGATTGCACCACTTCTTGAAGCCAGATTGACACCAAATGTGAAACCCTTCTCATACAATTTGGATCGATTATTTCGTTCAATTTTAGTTGTCTCTGGACCGAGAACTGAGAAATGTGGGCGAATTCACTTCACGTGTCTCACAATTCGAGCTATCCGCATTAGGGTGCCTCATAGTCTATCAGCTAACTCGTACATTCTGTGCGTTTGAAACTTTGTCACGTGGAAGGATTCCCAGAGAACTATACTTGGCACCAATCTTAATGGAGCAGGAGATGAACTTCGAGAAACTTATCATCAGACGAACAAAGAAGTGGTTCGAAACACATTCATCAGTTCGGAAAAAATATTGCTCTACAATCCACCGGCTGCGCCACATACAGAAGGCTGTTTGAGAAAGACTTTTCGGCTCAGGCGAATGAGTATTGAAACAGATCACCCGAAACAAGCTACTGGATGACGAATCTCTACTGTCAATGCTTGCAGAAGTTGAGAGCACTGTGAATTAATGTCCTTTAACTCATGTGTCAGTAGATGCCGAGTATGCCGAGGTATTAGCAATCACTTTCTGCTTGTGTCATTAAGCAGTAGAAAGCCACCAGGAGAGTTCAACAATAAGAATGCTCTTTGTTAGAGCTGGAAAGTTTATCAGCATTTATACTACCATTTTTGGAGGCGTTTGATCTGGAGGTATGATGTCTACCGACACACTAAGGACTGAATGGTTAAAGCCTAAGAAGAACGTGGAGATAGGTCACGTGGTAATATAGCCGAAAAATTGCCGAGGAGGACGCAGAGAACTGTTGTCAACAGGGTGAGAGCGAAGGATGTGCAAAGGAGACGGCTTACGATGAGCTCATGAACATAGTCAGGAGCTAGATAATACGCATTGAAGATTTAATGGCATAGCGTTCCAACGGTCCCTGACTTTGAATCTGATTTCCAGTTGCTGCAAAAATAGGGAGTCGATTTTCCAAATTCAGTCCCATTTTTGGTCACAATTCGCGATAGAGTCGAATCATCACGGACGGCTCCTAAATATATAAAAGCATACGCAATCCTCATGAGGAGGAGGGGAGGAGAACAAGAAGAAGACTGAAGACACCAATACTTTTTCAATAAATTGTCAAGACAAGGTTCTGAGGAAATGACTTCGAAAACTAAACCTATGCTAGGATTACCGGCGTCCTCAGTTAGATCTCCCATTGGGAGTTGACTTTTTGGTTTGAACAACTGCAGGTAGGTTGATTCCTCAGCATGCAGGAAACCCAAACCAATGTTTCTAAACGTCTCATAAATGGTAATGGTATGATTGCTGTCATTGATCAAGACTGCCTTTATAAGGTGAGGACAAAAGATAATTTTTCAACGCTGAATTTGCGGTAATCTTCTTGCTCTTCTGGGGTGAAAATCATATGCCAGACGCTTACAAGTGCCACATCAATGTACGTCGCATCCACCTTTGAGAATGAGGAGCACATGCTAGAGAACTATATCTGCGAATGCCGGCTTACGGCCCTTGGAAACTACGTTTGGTTGGAGCTGGTAAAGAATTAAGTAGATATACAATCTCCAAGCTTTGACTGATTCCCTTCCTCGATGTGGTATATCAATACGAACTCTTACGTCATCAAAGTCTGACACACACCAAAAGCATCAACGTTACTTTTGACATTTATTTGGATCCCTTTCCTTCAAGTCTGATCTAAAGTGTGTGTTCCTCTCAAAATTCATCAAACTGACCAATTTTTTTTCTCCTCTCCAGGTCCAATTATGCTTGACCGGAACTGTCAAAAGCAACTGTCGGACTTACGAGTATATGCTGTCAGTTCATACAACCGACTACCAACTCGTAGTCGCAAACTTTTTTCTCCCACCCTACGCCTTCAGTCTACGCTACATAAACACCAATGACCCAGTGTGGGGAAGAGTGTAACAGAATGCTGACTGAAATCGCGTGAAATTTATCGCATGGTTGTGGATTTTATTTATTTCGTTGTGCACCGTGACTAGTTCATTGTGGAGGCCATCACCCGTTTTTAGGGTTTCGCGGCACTCATTCTTCCACATTTTTTTTTGAGAATTTTCCGTTTTTATGTTTACAGGACGACAGGTCCTTTTTTCTGTCAGATCGCATTTGATACTGAAGGGAGTGGGATAAAGGCAATTGAAATTTACAGTCGCTCCCTTTCTGGGTCGGTGTCGTGATGGAGCGGTTACATTGTAGTAGCTGCAGTCATAAAATCAGTTGAAATGTTTACCGCATCGACACGGGATTTTGGATCCAGGGGGATTGCAAGATGTGGAGGAGAATATTGAAATGATGTTTGGAGGTCGTAATGTAATCTAAATGAATGTACTCTGAGAGGAATGTAAGCGCCTTACACATTTGAGAGACCATTTACATTGTGAGGTGTCGTAAATTTTCGAATCGACTGGCTTTGGAACAGAGTCGAAGGATCTTTGTAAAGAGACGTCAAAGCCATTTCAGATGGTTCTGCTTCCTGGCATGACAATGTTTCTTGAAATCGAACACATCATCCACTTGTACTATAGTCTGGACATCCCAAACGGAATTTGAAGAGGAATAAGTGCAGAAATGAGGCACTTGTCGGTTCTAAGGTTTGAACATCTGAAGATGTTGAGGGAGACATTCATTCACTACTGGAAGCCGTTTGCCAACTTGACAGAATATATCACAGATAACCCAATTTTTTGTCCATAACAAGATTGTCATCGTTCTCCTTTTGTGGGTATATAACTGCCAACACTCAGAATAAGAATAGCAGATTCCCTTCGATCATGAGACTTCTTCTTCTGATTGCCTTTTGTGAGTTCGAATTAGTCATTCGTTTAGCCATAGCCATTGTCTAATTTCTGATTTGTAGGTGCCTCTGCGGCATATGCGGTCCATTTGAACCCGTTCAACACTTCTAACAGAACCAATCACCAACATCAACTCCAGCAGCAGCAGATTTATTTCCTAAAACATGAAATAACTTTCGGTCCTCCTGGTCCACCTGGCCCGCCAGGTCTTCCTGGACCAAAAGGTATTCCTGGATATAGTGGAGGTCGAGCTGGAGAGCCAGGACCAGATGGAAGACCTGGGTATTCTGGGATACGAGGTATTCGCGGTCGATCAGGTCGCAGAGGTCTTAAAGCAGAAACTGGTCCACGAGGACCACAGGACCACAGGGACCACAGGGACCACAGGGTCCACAGGGACCACAGGGTCCACCTGGTCAGAGAGGACCTCCTGGAAGACCACTCAGACAACGAACTCTCAACGACCATATCGATCATACAGATGAATGTAGGTGCCCTGGATGGGGACACAGAATATGGGGTGAGTGACTATTTCAACTATGATGACTCCTCGAATTCCTTTGTACCTGTACATACGAATACATACTCGTCTTAGGATTGTCATATAAAAATAGAAACAAACATTTGCGTTGCCTTGTTTGGTATCTGTCCCAATTTGTCAATCATTCCACCAGGTGGGTTCCCCGCAGAAAGACCTGCTAGGTATTCGTGGCGCCAAAATTGCATCCTTTCGCAAAAATAGCAGCAAATCAAGAACTTGAGCCCAGAGCCAGAGACAGTCCTGTTTGCCTCCGAGAAAATAAGCCTGCAGAATGCCATCTAAATCCTTTCATAGATGATGGATTCAGCGAATACACGATCCTTTTGAAAGAACTCCAACGAGTATCGCCATCGATAGTGAGATAAAGTCAGTCGTGTGCAACCTAGTTGGCTTAGTGGGAAGGCAGAAAATAAATGATGTCTATCGGAGACTACATTTGGGTAACAGATACACCAACAAGTTCGACATCCTTTTTGGAAACAGTGAAGAGCAAACTCATAGTTCCAATAGGGAACTTGGGGGGATATCTCTTGCAAAAATTGGAGACTCATCGAAGATAAGATTACGATCTATCTTTATGAGGTCCTTCTTTCAAACCCTCACTCACTCTGACACACTTTCATAAACGTTTGAAAGCAGCAGAGATATCTGAAGCTTATACAAGCATGATCCAGATTGAAATCTAAGGACTATGGTCTAGACTCCTCTCATTACTAAGTGATTTCTCAAGAGCACTGGCCGTAATGGACTCCCCGAATCAGCACTGTTTAATCAAAAATTGGAAAGGGGACCTGTACACTGGGGAAGTCACTTATGATGGCCCGTTCCTTGCTAGCTGAAAAGGTAGAGGCATGACGCTGTACAAGAAGAATGGCACCGAACTGACTCGATTAATCTGTCACGTCTGTTGCGCACTTGGGACAATTCTCTACAAACAACACCGTATTTGGAGGATGTGAAGTTACAATTGTGGAGTACCAGCTGGCAATGACGCTTAAGCTAGTACAAATTATTCTATCATGGTCTGCCTTCGATACGTAATACGCCTATTGATAGAGCACTGACTGGTTTAAGCGCAACTGTATCCAATACGTCGAAGCAGTATAATAGCTAAGATTTCTGGGCCCGCAAATGCGCCATGACCAGATCAATAGCGTTGTTACTTCCGCATGAATATGTCAAGACAACTGCATCTCCTAAAAGTCAAAAAGCTGTCAAGAAGCTTGTACTTGGAGGCCTATGAAAGTATTTCTAATTTTTGTAAGGAACAATATCTGTAAGCAAGCTGACAGTTGTACTAATTTTTTCAGACCTCACCCTGAAGTCCTCCCAAAAACAATACTTTTGTGCCTTGCCCTGCAGAGTTCAAATGATTCCTGGTCGTCCTATATGACAAGCTATTTTAAATTGTTCTAAAAGGCGCAATAAAAATCTCCGTTCATTCATGCTTTGAATAGCTCCTGTCCCATCTGCTATTCCTGACTTATCTGCTAGTAGAATACGAAATGAATTCTTTAAGCTTCGAAGACAAGTTACGGCTTTGAAGTAAAATCCCGGAACAAAACAAATAAGACCTTATCCAGGCTACTCCGACATATTTGAAACTCAGGCCGGTAAGGATTTATGAGACTAAGTAGGTCAGGGTCTTGGAAAAGAGATCGTGGCGGATGCGCAGATGGACCAACGGGAGCATTCACATCCCCTAATACATGACTGGTATTGGGAACACCGACCCGCCGTTCTAGATGTCTCTATAATGGAACTAGACCTACGGGTTGTGGGTTATGTAACCGAGGTAACTGCCCGGATAAGGAGAAAAAAAAACCTAAGTTACAAAGCAACAACAAGACTCGGATAGGGATGGATCTACTGTTGACAACCCATGCATACGGGTCTGTACGTAGAACGTTAGTAGACGCGTTGAACTATTGTAAAGCAGGTGTTACCATCATCCAAGAAATGCAAAGAGATGAGATGGACAAAAAGAGAAAGAAAAACTGCGACATCTATTGTACACTATGGCGATTATTATCGGCGCCAAACGCAGTTCCTATTTGGATGAGGATTCGTTGATAGTGACAGACTTATTCAAAAAGTCTTGAGTTTTCGGTATGTGTACGGCTAAATATGCCAACATTTGCCTTGTGTGCGCACAGGTCTCCACAGGGAAAAAGACGACGACACCAGCTTCTACGAGCTCTTGAACAAGACCTACGAGTAGTACCCTAGATATGACATTAAGATTGTCCTCGGCGATTTGAATGCAAGGCTACGAGGAGAGCGCTTCTTTGGTAGTATAGTCTGCACGACACCACCTCCCACAACGGATTCAGGTGGGGGTGAAGCATTATCATAGATATCACGTGGTTCCCACATCTCTATATTGGACTTGGACTACTTGGACTACTCCTGATCAATCAACCATCAACTAGATTGACCACATTGCGATCGACGCAAGGGACTACGTCAGCATTATGGATGTCGAACATTCCGAGGGGCGAACATCGACTCAGGCCATTACCTTACTATAGCCAAGGTACGGTGGGAATATCCCGAAAATTGCAAAGGGAAGCTAATACTGTGACGAATTTCGAAATCGGACGGCTACAATCGCAAGAGATCGCCAAATTCTTTTTCAATCGAGTGTCCCTTAATCTCTTACGAGGTCCTATGTGGCCAGCATCAAGTACAACATTAAAAACCAGTGGCAACATTGCCAAAAAGCCATCAGAGATGCCACCTTCGATGTTCTGGATTTCACTCGGCCTTCACAACGAAACATGCAAGTACATGCAGCTAAGCAAGATATATAGCGGCGCTGCATAGAAGGACGAGAGCTGCTTCCGAGCTCTAGGAGTAGAAGTTGAGTAACAAACGCTAGCTTCTCAGGAAGAAGCAGGAAATATAGTGATTCTACTCCAGGAACGAGATTCGGAAGTTTTACCAAAAAAGTAAAAAAAAAAAGGAACACAAACCCCGAGCCGAAGTCTGTATAGACGAACAAGGGAATATCGTAGTAGAGTTCCAGTCGATGCTGAGGATTTGGAAAGAGCATTTCTGCAAACTGTATAATGATGATGATGACGAGTCAAATACCGCTGCCAGGCGGAATGAACCTTTCAACCTGGACGATGTAGCCCTACAATTTCATCCACACGAATATCTAAGCTTAAGTCCAACAAAGCTGCTGGAGCGGACGGCCTGACTGCCGAGCTTTTCAAAGCGGCAGGCAATGACTTGGTACAGAGTCTGTAAAATATGGTCGGGCGAAAGTATGCCCGCTGAATGGAACCTCAACAATGTTTGTCCGGTCCTCAACAAAGAACTTCGCCAACTACAAATGCATCAGTCTTCTTAAAGATCGCCTACAAGACCCATGAGCTCCAAACCGATGCACACCACCTATTCATCGATTTTAAGCCCAGTTATTACAGTTATAAAGAGCAATCTATAGTTTTGGCATCCCTTCCAAACTCGTCTGCTTATACAGGATGACAATGGAGAAGGCACGCTATTCCTTCAAGTTCAGTAAAGAACTCTCTAAGACCTTCGATCATTCTTGAAAGAATTATTAAGTCACCTCCAGAGGTGCCATCTTTCAGCCCGGGACGCTGATGGCATTGACACAATGGGAAGAATACACCGAGCTGTCAATGGAGCATTTAAGGCTATTGAGGCAGTAGCGGCAACGATGGGTTTAGATAGCATTGACGTCTAAGAGAAAACTTGACGACTGGCATCTACGACTTTGAGATAGTAAGAAATTCATCTTCCTGGATGCTTCCTCGTCAGAAAACCTTGGATAACCTTGGATAGGTAAGTGGTTAGCTCATCTCGAGCGCATGGACATCATCGTCCTGGGCTGAAAAATACTCGACTCCAACCCAGAGGGACCTCAGCAGCCCTAGGCTGCTGGCAAAGGACGGTGCTAGCTGGAAAGGCATATCCTCTGAAAAACTTGTTCACTCCATACTCTAGCACGCCGTCTAAGTAATTAACAACACAGGTCGTTGACACATTATCAAATCGCTTTCAATTTCCACTGAAAACTCAAAAGCCAGGAACGATGAAACCTGGAATCTTTTCTAAAGGCTTGGACACTGAGATATCATTCAGTCCTCCCAGTCATTACAGTGCCTCTCATCTCATTATTGATTATCATGCCTCCATCGAATCTGTTTTGCCCAGCACCCTAAGATCTAAAGCAGTGAAGCGCGGCCACTAGTCCTTAAATTGCTCACCTAAGCACTGTCGATCAGACATCTCAGCCTATCCAAAGCCGTAATCGAAGTCAAATTGTCATGTTTGGGTAAATGTGACACTGTTAGGTTTCAATGGCTGTTTTCTGAACTGAAGAAGCATTGGATCTCCAAACTTACAAGCAATCGCCATAAAGGGAAAGATGAGACCTTTGCTCATACGAAAACTTGTTTCTAGCCAAACAGTATTCTTCCAAAAATTTATCATTTTGCTGTTAAGACGGAGTTATAGACGACCCATGAGACAGCCGGCCATTCATCGGCCTAAGTGCTCTTCGTGCAGGGTCACAGTCAACTTGGCTAAATCTGAAAATCCTCTCATTAAACGAATTTGCTTTTCACTTACCCTGACGCATACACTACTTATTCCTCTTAAATGAATTCCAAGTTTCAGGATTACGGAATACTCGTACACACCAACTAAATCCTCCAAATGAAAACCCCTACCTTTTGCGCATCCCAAAAACAAGGACAGAAAGAAAAAACCAGTGAAACCCCTAACCGAAAGCATTCATCTCATTCATTAGATGCGCGCCTAAAGCCTTAGGCGAGACATTCACAAGAAAATCCCTTAACACGCAAATTCACTTTAATAAATGAAAATTTAATTTCCCATCCACGACAACACTAACCACTAGGGGGTACCCGTACCACACCATTTACTTGTCCTTGTGAGCATTAGTTTCGTTCCGCCATTATCATTACCCTGTTACATGTTACAGTTGACAATTTTAAAATCCCATTCTACCATCACCTACGCCAAATGACGACGACAACGACGACGACGATGGCAAACCGTGTATCCTTTTTTCCATAGTGCACCCTCTCTTTGTCAATTCTTCCGCCTCATTCCTTCCACATGCTCTCCGGTCTACAAGTTCAGTTAGGGTTAAGCCCAGGAAATAGCGAAGCAGGTTTTCTACGATTTAAACTCCCAGGACTTTCTGCCTGCCCCCGTAAAATTACAATAAAATGCGATTGCACATCTTAATAAATGTCACTTCCTGTTCAGGACAACATACTAAGTCGATTGGATGAGGAGGTAGTGGGGAAGGGAGGTATATGTACTCGTATCGCCTTTAACAGAAACACATAGAGAATGAGACTTTTGCACGTCGTCGTATTGTTAGAGGATGGTCACACAGGCGGACCTACTAAAACCGACGCAGAATAGCTCAGCTACAAAGGATATAAAAAACCTCTAACCCTATATAGCCGTACAACAGTATACCCAAGGATAAAGCTGAAGGTGATTTATGCAGGATATTAAAGCAGTCTCCCTTTTGGTTAAATGGGTGAAATGGGTGAAATGGGACGTGCCAGGGAGTAGGGTGAGCCGTAATAAGGACTTCTAAAAATAAAAAATAAAAACCAAAAACTACACAACTACTACATTACTTTGCAATCCGTTATTCCAAGTCGTTCGGTTCGGTTTAGTTTGGTTTGGTTTGGTTTGGTTCTTCGTTGCGATCTCATTAACTCAGTTAAAAGCTCTTTCATTCATTTTGCCATAGACATGGAAATTAGGGCCCATTTGGAGTTGGTAAGTTAACTCCGCACCCTCACCATCTTAACAAGGATGACATTGTCAGGTTGGAGGTGGGAATACCGAACTGAAAAACCAAATCGTTGCTCGTGTCTCGTCTCATAGGCCGAGAGGGATGAGCATAATGACGACAATAATGATGATGAAGGGTGGATGATGCCATATAGGGATAAGTTTAGTAGATGGTGTAGGGGGTGTTTTAAAATTCACACAGAACACCATAATTTTGCGCTTTTCTCAGTCCCATTTCGGAACAATGAAACATGACATTGTGGTCGGCGTTGTGGAGTGAAACTACTACTACTGCCGGTGTTGGTGTTGGGGTTTTGTCTTCTTTTTTACACCGTGTACCGGCCTGGCCAGGCAAAAGGTTTTTGTTTTGTTTTAGCGATGAATTAAAAATGAGCAGACAATGAATTCGGGGTGGCTTTTTGTTTCCTTCTATTTTTTTTGTTTGTTTGTTTGTCTTTGCTTTCCAAGCGGACATTGCCCCAATGGAGGAATGCCCCTAAAGATACAGTGGACAGAGTACGAGGCATCACTGACTGCTACTTAGCAAGAGAATGTTCACTTTGACAACTTGTATGATGCTGTTCCTCGGGGTTGAAAGTTTTTCGCAAAACAAAACCGTCCCAGGCTGGGGGCATTTTTGTTGGTTTTTTTTTGATGTGGTAATTACCGTGGTGTTTTATGGGACAGGTCTATTTATTTATGTGAGCTGTGAGCATTTCCATTAATTTTAAGTGATGCTATCGGTTGGAGCGGGATCGGATGCTGCCTTGACCGGAACAAATATCCAGGCACGATTTTGTGACACAAATGAGACCAATTAAGCGGTACAGCAGGGTGTTTTTCTTTTTTTCGAAAACGTGGCTGTTGAGGAACGAAGCTTTATTGAACTGTTTTTTGGGTTTGGCAATCTTCTTGGGGTCAGCTGAACCACGGTCTACAGAAAAATGTTCAAGACATGTCCTTTTGAATGGTGCAAGGTCAGATCAGACGGAAATACAAGCTATAAAAGAACACGCTCAACTTGCAGGAAGGACTTAAGGGGTATTTTCGTTGGTAAATGGTATTGTCATAGTCTATAACCTTAAGCTGGACAAATGCCAAAAAGTGCTTCAGTGTCTGAGCTCTTCCTAACAGACTTAGAAGCAGGCACTCTTGTGGTCACAGAAAAAGGTCACCCGATCTTTTAGCAAAGGAATAAAGGAAAATTGCAGGCAGTTAAACTGCTGGCGGGAGGTATCGTAGAGGATGGAGCAAAAGTGGGAATCAGTGCTGATATTTCTCATGACCTAGTTACCTCTGCGGATATTAAAGGATTGAGCAGCCTCGGCTGGACACAACCATCAGTCCTTGGACTGACTCTAGTGACAATTCTTGCCCGTATGGACTTTGGATCTGCAATTTCACATAGGAAAAGGTAACCTGCACTCGCGAAGTCAAAGTGGACTAATAAGCAGAAACGTATAGAGTTCCAACAAGAAGAAAGGCACACTTTCAGTTTTAGGTCTCAAAGATAGAACTACTAGAGGTCTGGGCGATGATTGGAGAAGCAGCAACTGACCGTCTAAGGCATGGATTAGACCAGTAGCGCAATGTCTTAAGTTCAGTGTTCGTGGGGGCCCTTCGAAACCGCATGATTAAGCTCTTATCAGCCGGGACTGAATGTGGGATAAAGAAACAGCGGATGGTGCGTCAAAGGCAACACTCATAACCTTGTACGGGACTACTGTAGCCGAAATTTGACGTCGAAAGGCTGTAATTGAAAGAATCTCCCAATTTCCTGGCCAATCATATGCCCCCCAACGTTGGTCGATGTGTCAGCATTTTGTCCCGAATCCCCGATGCCGATTATGCGAACCATCACTCTGAAACCTATACTTTGACGATGAATACCGTGTGGCACATTCAGAGAAACTGCAAAGGAGGACTAAAATGAAGGACAACCACTGGCTTCTTAGAACAAACAAAGCACGAGAAGAGCGAGATCGAGTAATTTGAGAGATTTTATAGCAGAAAAGGCTTTCGGAAGTTCGACCAGAACAAGTAATGGAAGCATGCAAGGACGAACGTGGGAACCTGGTGATAATTTCGCATTCAAATGTGATCTCTGCTGTACAACGGCGATGATAGGAAACAATTCCGTCCTACCGAGCTGGGGCCTGACAAGACTGCCGACGGGAGATGATTTAGTGACGAGCTTGCACCAAATAATCTACAAAATATGCTAGACAAAGGGAACTACGGCTTTCTATGTCCAATCCTAAAGAACAGGGAGTCTCTGCCTACTAAAAAGGCATCAATCTCCTCAATATCGCCTATAAGATCTCCTCTCGGAAAAACCATTTGTCAACCTTATCAGTGTGGTTTCAAAGCGGGAAAGTACACCAATGGGATAATGGAGGATTCATAAGCCGACGATATGACGCTCGAGTTCCAAATTGGCAGCTAATTGTCAAGTTTAAGACCGTGTCGGGTTTTAGCAGCCCTGCAAAACTTGTCAGGTTCTGTAGGATGACTTCAATGAAAGTTTCTATGACGATGCAAGTGAGACATTATCGGCAGAATATAGCGAGCTATTTGTGAGGCATTTGCACTTATTGAACCGTCACCGTCTCTTCCTTGCTTTACACTAAAATCGCCGACGAGCTCGTAGAAGCTTTGTATCTTTGGTATCGTCATCTTTCTCCTCTGTGGGGGTTTGCGCGTTTTAATACGGATTGTTACCAAACGCTCGTTCAAGACTTCTTGCCTAAGTCTGACTCTAACAACGATTCCGCATCCAAATACGAGTAAGCGATGCTTTTGACGTCGATAACAATCGATGTAGTAGAAGTCGCAGTTTTTGATCCGCTTTTTGTCCGGCCGGTCCATTCGCATTTCTTGGATGGCGGTAATATTAGCCTTGAAGTGAACTGCTTCCGCTAGTTGTTCGGCTTCACGTGGCCTTTCTCTTGCGAAAGACTTCGAAGGGAAAGTCGCTTTGGTAGACAGAAAAAGCCCAGTATCCGTTCAGCTAACCCCTTTTCTCTAAAATGCACATATGTACACCGACATGTGTAGAATCAAAATCCCTGTATAGGACTACTATGCAGAATTCTCGCTGCTCAATCACGGACAGCCATGAATTAACTGACACCGTCAACGTCAGGAAAGTTTTTAGATATGGCCACGTGCTGTCATGTGGCTTTTTCACATTGCCCTTGGTCAACAAAACTTCTTCAGGTCCGCATTGTTACTTGCGTACGTCGATAACATTGGTTAATTCGACTTACATGGCGAGACATCAATGAAACTTTCGTGAGTATTGAGGCGGAAGCGGACAAAAGCAAAGTACATGGAGTCATCAGAAAAGAGATAGAATGCCTAGAGCGCCGGTGTTGGCAGTTATGGCTTCGAGATATCATAGTTAAGGACTTCGTCTACTTTGGCTCCGTAGTGACAAACATCAACAGCATCAGACTCAGAATAATTTTTGCAAATCACTGTTTCTCCCTTTGGCTTTATTACACTTACTTGCTTCCTTATCCGGCGAGCGACTCTTGGAGGGTCTAAGCCTGAGCTAATGCCGCTTTCCATCCTTCACGTCCCGGGAACGTTGCTTCCAGTTTACTAGTTCCAGTTTACTTCCTTTTCTTCGTGAACCAGGTGGGCGGGATTCGAAGATACTCTTAGCTGGAGTATTCTAGCCCATTCGCTCGATGTGGCCGAACCAGTGCAGTGGACGGACTTTTGCCTTTCGGACTACATCCACATTCTTTATACAACTCGTAGAGTTCGCGGTTATATCTTCTAGTCCAATCGGCCTGCTCGCACACAGGACCAAATATTGGACGTAGAATATTTTTTTCGAAGGATCCCAAGATCTGCACTGCTGTCTTGCTTATCGTCCAGCATTCAGCTCCATAGAGAAAGACTGGTAAGATCAGCGTTTTGTAGAGCATGATTTTGGAGCTTCGAGTTAATAGTTTGGACCCTGGTTGTTTGCATAAAGTGAAGTATCAGCGGTTGCCTACGGTTATTCTTCGTCGAATCTCCACTAGGGTGTCATTTGTGGAGTTTATGTTTGCCACTAGGTAGGTAGGTTCTGTCCTAGGCTGTGTTCGACGGATCGGGTTTTGGTCGACAGCATTATTTAGTTTTGTCCTCATTCATCATGAGACCTACTCGTTTGGCTTGTTCTTCTACAGCAGTAAACGCCTCAATAATGGCACGCTAGCAACGGGCGATGATGTCGATACAGTCTGCATAGCCCAGCAGCTGGATGGATTTGTTGAATAGAGTGCCTTCTGTGTTTACGCCGGCCTTTCGCACTATCTGCTCCAACACGAGATTAAAGAAATCATACGGCAGCGCGTCTCCTTGCCGATATCGGGTGTATGTTTGGATTAATTGGGAGGCTTTGTTTCCAAGCTGGACACTGTATTGCGAATTCTCTAGCGTGGCTCGACACAACGGGTCAGTTTTCTCGGGATATCGAATTCGGCCATCGCGTTATAAAACTCAGTGTGATGAATGCTGGAGTATACGGCTTTGAAGTCGATGAAGAGATGGTAAGCATCGACTTGGAACTCGTTGGTCTTTTCCAGGATTTGCTAGACCGTGAAGATTTGGTCTAACGTCGATTTGCCCGACCGAAAGCGACAGTAGTAGGTGCCGATGAGTATGGTGCAAAACGCCTTTCGTCGTTCACACATTACAGTGGATAGGATCTTGTAGGGTTCTTATAAGACATCAGATCGCCTTTCTTAAAGATGTGGCAGATAGAGCTGTTAGTCGAGTCGCCGGACATGCTTTCGTCCTCCCATACTTTGCAGATGATCTGATGCATGCTCTTTACCAAAATATCCCCACCAGCATTGAATGTTCTTCAACTTTTTAATGGCTGTGCCGACTTCATCTAGGCTGGGTGGGAGAACTACTTCATCGACTGGAGTTGAGTTTTCTTCATATTCTATCACTCTCTCCTGGGTATGCCAATCAAGCTGTTGGAAATGCTGCTTAAATACATCAACAAGATCGGGTCGGTGACAAGATTACCCTCAGTGTTTCGAAGGGCCTGAGTTCCTGTTTAGCTTTTTTATAAAAGTTTACCATCTTGTTGCTACTCGTGTACTCTTCGATATCCTTGAGCTGGGAGACTGCGAAGGCTCTTTTCTTTTTCCGTAGTAACTTTTTCTCCTCCCTCCTTCTGGCTCTATACTCATCCCACGTTGTTCAGGTTGTTCTTTGCAATGTCTGCTTCATACCATGGATTTCTTGTCGAGAGTGGCTGGTAGCCCAGAGTTGCTTCGGCTTCTTCCTGAATAGTAATGCAGCATTGTAACCACATGTTGTTGGCGTTTATTGTAGGCAATGGCATACTGCAGAGTCTTTCGTCCAGTTGCTCTCTTTAGTCTCTGGCTATTCCGGTGTGCTCAGGGATCCAATGTTGTACCTCCTTTCTGTGGATTGGCGTGGATCGGGCTGCAACTAAATTGTGGTCAGAGTTGACATTTGCCCTTAAGATGTTTGACGTGTGTCTTGCGTCAATCATCACGTGGTCAATTTGGATGGTGGTTCTACCGCCCGGAGTTAGCCAGGTTGCTATGTGGATTCTCAGGGAATCTTGTGCTACTTATCGCTTTATCTGTTGTCATTTCGTGGAGACTGTATTTTCTGACCACTCCGCGAAAGATGCCCTCCTTACCAATTTTGGCATTGCAGTCCCCGAGCACGACTTTAATATCTTGCTCCGGACAGGCTACGTAGGCTCTGTCCAAGAGATCGTAGAAATCCGCTTTTATAGGGTTCTCAGCTTAATTGGTAAGGACGCGTACACATTTGAGGTTGATGTTGTAGAATTTCCCTTGGAAGGACCTAGTGCTTTTCAAGTAAGCTGTGACTTTGAATGCCCTGTAGAAACATCGAAACCTAAAACATTTTTATGATCTCATCAAAGACTTACATAGATCTTTCAAAGGAACGTGCTAAGCTGCTAGCATCAGGGTTAAAAGAAAAAAATTGCCTAGCCTCTGATGTGCGAATTACTTTCTATCGCACGAGAGAACAGAACTTATTGCAATTTTTTTCTTCTGGTTAAAATTTTGTATATTGCAATAATGTGAGAGGCTTACTGACTTCCATAGGCTTGGAGACCTATCAGGCAATTCACTGGCGTCTCTTTATTGACTGCAGTAAAAGAAGTATCAAGGCTGTCCTTTTACATAATAACAATAAACATGCTCCTATTCCAATAGCTCACTCTACTTTTATGAAAGAAGAATATGAAATAATTTCAGTTTTTTCACAGAAAATAAAATATGCCGAACATAAATGGGTGATCTGTGTCGATTTGAAGATGGTTAATTTTTTGTTAGGTCAACAAAGTGGCTATACAAAATATTCATGTTTTATATGTCTCTGGGACAGTAGATCAACATCAAGACGCTGGATACAAAAAAATTGGTCTCCGAGTGATGCTATGGTCGTTGGTGGAAGCAATGTGATAAATGAGCCGTTCCCCGAGAAAGAGTCATTCTTCCGCCCTTGTACATAAAATTGGGGCTAATGACGAAATTTGTGTAAGCTTTGGACAAAAATGTTTAATGTTTTCAGTATATTTCTCAGAAATTTCCTGAATTAAGTGATGAAAAGTTATAAGTTCATTAATTAAATGCTCTACTAATTTTGAGGCATCTATGACTGAATTAGAACGACTTGCGTGGAAATCTTTTGTAGCGCTTGTACAAAATTTTCTCGGAAATTACAAAGCTATTGACTATGAAGAGTTAGTTAAGGAAATGCTGCTTATCTTTAAAAATGTTGGCTGTAATATGAGCATAAAATACCTCCATAGTCATATAGATCAGTTTCGGCATGACCTAGGAGATCTTAGCGAAGAACAAGAAGAACGCTTCCATCAAGATATAAAAACAATGGAGAACAGGTATCAAGGAAAATGGAACGTTCCTATGATGGCAGACTATTGCAGGGGAATTATGCGCGATTGTCCAAGGACCATGACAACTTCACTCTAGAAAATCCCTTAAAAGACAATTTCTTCATCTATAATATTAAAATATTTCTATCTTTTAAATCTAATTTAAAATTTTTTTAAAAATTTAATTTTTTATCCATCTCATAATTAGAGCTGATACAAAAAAACAGTTAACATTTTTGAAATCACCTTAATCATAATACATACTTAAAAACGGGTCTTAAATCGTAGGCACCAAAATGTGTGTAGGGCAGTGTTATTGATTAGATTTTCTTTTCCAAATTTCAAATTTGTATACCCTTACGCTTTCAGCGTAATTTTACTTCTTTACTAATGTCTTGTTTCCGCTAGGGCTTTTACTATAGGTTTACTATAGTCTATATTTTCCTTGTGCTTCATTTACGTAAATGTTTGCCTTACTTCCGTAATTCCTAAGTTTTTCATTGAAAGTTGTATAGAACTTTTCTCACCTGGCAGTTTTCAGTCATATTTTATTATTGTATAGGATTTTGCTGCCACACATATATGCTGCTTTGTCATAGTTTATATCAACCACAGTTATGCGTGTAATTTCCTTAATTTTATCCGGTATAGTAGCAGGAGCTTATTCTACCCTAATGCTAAGGGTACTGTTTTAGCTCTTCATTCCTGGGCCAGTTACCTTTTCTTGCATTTCCTTTACTGCTTCCTTGTTTTGAAATAATTTTTACTCCGAAGCTAAAACGTGTCAAAAAAGTGTTTTATATCCATATTATGGATTCCGTTATGGTAACTGATCAGCTCTTGCCAGGCACTCTTAAGTAGAAGAGGGTTTTTTTTTTAAATGGGTTTGATCCACCATGTGGGGGCACTGCG
Source organism: Volucella bombylans (assembly GCA_949129095.1). Lineage (NCBI taxonomy): Eukaryota > Metazoa > Arthropoda > Insecta > Diptera > Syrphidae > Volucella > Volucella bombylans. The sequence continues at coordinate 11,660,318 of OX422142.1, read as the reverse complement.
ACCTAAAAGATCTTTTGTACCACAAAATCAGTATTAGGAAGCTAAGGGAGGCTCAACTCTTTTGATGAAATAGAGAATCCCTCTGGTGGAGGTTTTGAGAACTCTCCAATGATTAAAATTTGTCGGAGGAAGTGTTATTTCCCTAAGGGATTTAGAGCCGTGCATTCACAAAAAATGTGTTCCAATGTTTCGTCGTCTTCCATGCAATGATGACATTCAGGGATTCTTTTGATATTTTGTGAAAGGGTTTGATGGACCTTTTAGCCTGGCGAAGCCCTGGGATGTTTTCCCAATGGGGTATACAAATTTTGTTCTCCCAACTCTATTTCAACAGCTATTTAATTTTCGACAATACCTTTATGACCAGGCGCTCACCAAAGTTTTACTTTGTTCCTGTGGGAGAGATCTTGTAGTGTATTGATGCAGTGCAAAACTGATTTGCCGTCAATGAGTTTAGAGCCTAATGCTTCATTGGCTGCTTGACTGTCAATTAATCATTCCCTGGGGACGCTCTTCATTCCCTTATCGAGGATGAGATATGCGAACACCTGAAGAGTATGTTTGGACCTTATATAAAACGGCTCACCCCAGTGTTCATCTTTGATCCATCCGTATACCACTTGATACCTTTAAGTTTTGTGGTGGTTCTTGGCTCGGGATACTACATTAAACCTTCTGCCGAAGTCTTTGGTAGGCGGTCCTTAAATGCGCAGATCATGTCAATCTCGGGGATTTCGGAGAGAAGATTCTGATCTGAGTAATAAATCTCTTCTGTTTATAGTAGTCTGACCGTACTACGAATCGCCATGTTTTTTATAAAGAGATGTAGTGGAACTATACCAACAAAAGCTTCTATAGGTGCTATGGGGCATGTATGCATTCCGCCAGTGATGCCGAGGGATGCAACTCTTTGTAGCCGCTACAGCTTTTGTATGGCATATTTCTCTTTTGTCTTATTCCACCTACTACTGATGACTAGGTGGTGATGGGTCCTATCATCATTGTATATATCCAATGGGTGCCTTTTGCGGTTAATCCCCAAGTCTTACATACGACGGCAAGCTCATATGACTTTAGTGGCTTTGGTAATTGCGCTAACCGTTTACTATCTTTATAGCATCTTATAGCAAACATGTTTAAAACTACGGACTATGACTAAGTCGTCGACATATCTTATAATTTGATAACCCGGATTACAAATTCTTACTAGTAGGTAACCAGTGGTGACCAGTGACCACAAGAGCGGTGAGAGAACACGTCCTTGTGAACAACCTTTGACGGCTGAGACAAAGATCTTAGACTCACAGGAAAATTCTTATATTAGTTAGTTAGTGGGATTGTCAATACCCTTTTTGGAAATATCCGGTATTATGAAAGGCACATTCAATATCTAGCAAGGCGTTATTACTGGATTTAGTGGAGCACCTTCCGTGGATCCTTCTTTCCTATATGCATATTTGTGAGGGTGCAGAAGTGAATTTCTGCTGAGAAGTTGTCTGATGTGTATATCGATAAGTCTTTCCATGATTTTCAGAAAAATTAATGTAAGTCTTATGGGTTGATACGATTTAGGTAGTTCACTAGGTTTATGTGGCTTGGCTTACGTGATGCATCACCAGTTGAAGTTATACCTAAATAATGCGGTTAAAGTGGGAAAAATCTTAACCAGACCTTTTTGAATCAGTTCTTGGAAGATTCTGTCTGATTCACGTGACTTATATGGTTTAAATGAGTTTATGACCCATTTAACTTTGTCTATGCTGAACAAATTTCGTTAATATGTTAATTCTGTTAATTCTGTTGTTGTAGGATAGGCTTGTGGCTTCAAAAGGGTCGAGTTGGGGAATGAACTTTAAGTAGCATTTCTAAAGTTCCTTCTCGACTAGCTGTGAACATAACACCTTCTTTTTGTAGCAGACCTAAGCTAGTTGAAGACTCCTTTGAGATAACTTTTTAGAGACGCAAGATTTCTTGCAGTTTTTCCTTGGACTTTCTCATTTCAGTATTGAAGTTGGTTAAATGGGATTTTTAAAGGTCCTGGATCTATTAAAAAAATTTCTCACCATTTTACTCATTTTTTCAAGGATCCCACCATAGTACACACCTTTTAACCATATTATGTTTCAACTTGCAACTGCATTTAAATTATAAGATAATGGCTTCTAGAGGAGGATTTCAAACGAATTTTTTGGTTCAAATCCGATATCACTAGTAACAATTTCATTAGGTAGGTCTAATTTATTTTAATGTGCTGCATCCAAAAATAACTATCGCATAAATGTTCACATATTCGTATTAACTTTGGCAAATTCATAAAAAAAAAGTCAAAACGAAAATGTGAAGCGAGATTGTTGTTCTCCGTTTCAATTCAAACCTCAAATGTTAAATATTTTTTTGGCTCTTTGAACTTGATATTTAAAAAAAGTTGAATAAACCTTTAAAGTGACCCGAAATCCTGCGAGCCCTCAGAAGTGAAGTGTTTACTGTTTAATGGAGCCACTCAAATCACATAGGATCTACTTGAATTCGGGGAACGTAAGTTGTAGAAAGGCAATGTGCAAAATAATCGCCAAAACGTGGTTTTCATTACTCATCTGATTCCTTATAATGAACGAGATCATCGAAATATGGAAGAACAATGGCTTTAACTCAGCAATCTACACCTTCTCATCAGTCTTTTAAGCAAAAAGATCACCACGATTTTGTGAGAGTAAGACATTTGGATCGTTGCAGAGTGATAGCGGTCAATCCTCCGAAAATGTAGAGATCAGTTTATTTTAAGATTCTAAATTGAACCTGAAAGAGCAAAAAAGCGTTTGGCACAATCTGGGCCATCAAACAGGCTGTGGTTCATTGTGAGAAACATCTTAACGTACGGTATGGAAGCCAAACCAGGCGATCGCTAATTGGTTTAAAGTCGATAGCCTTCGATCTCAGCCGCTTTTCTACGACGAATCCACATCCTAATATGTGCAACCTTTTGTGGCAGCTATAATATATATCGCACTCCTTTTTTTTCATCATTCCTGATCCTATCCAGCACACTTCCTGGATCGCAGTAATGTCCACCTTATACTGCGTGAGGATATTTTCCAGTTTTTGGGTAGCTCCTGGAGCATATAATGTTCTAAGATTCCAGGAGCATGCTCTTTTAAACCATTGTCCTTTTCCGAGGCAGTTAGCTCTCTCGATGGGTTTTGTTTTACGTGGTTGGGTCGTTAACCCCACGAACAACCGTCAAATCCGATTGGTGTAGAAGAACGTGTCCTCTTGCCTGGAACACGGTTGCAAGCATTAATTCACTATTCAGCGGTTTAGGCGGTTTAGGCTGTATGTCAGCTTGAACTGTACACTATACAGCTTTATACAAGACCTTAATCATGGCTGTCCCGCTCCATGGCGGAAATGCGGTTTAAGAATCATTTGGCCGGTTCGAGTTAGATATACTGCTCGTGATTGTCGATCGCATTTGAATGCTGCTTCAACAACGAACTGTACAGCAGTTTAGTCAGGCACTTACGGATACCACTGGCCATTTTAAGCGAATGGACGCCTTACCTACGGGCCAAGTAATCTTCGCCTCTAATCTCGAGACAGCGCAGCAGAGCTCGACCGTTTCTGCATATAAAGTGCCACACGCAAACTGAAGGGAATACGGCACAAGGGGCATCTGGCGAAAGATTCTCCTAACTGGGGAGGCTTATTTGGTTATTTGGCACAGCTTCTCTCAAGACTATATCGCACACAGTGTTCGAAAAATTGTACCTTCCTTCCGCATTTTAAGTGCTCCAAGATGCGTCGTCTTTTCAACGTTGGAATTGAAAATAGTCATCTGTACTTACTTTGAATACCATTTGTTGGCCATCTGACAGGACAAGCCCAATTAACCTTATCAAAGGGGCTTAATACAATCTTGAGCCCTTACATTGCTCAATGATGATGTAAAATTTGCGTCGAATTCTATTGGCACGTGCTGTGCCATCAGCTAAGGACGAACCGTTCGAATTTAACAGCCCACTCTTGCGTATCTCCTTGATAGGATTACTCTGGCAAACTGTTTAGCGGCAAATAGAAAACAATTTCGCCTTCGCTAACTCCATTTACGAGTATCTGAGGAAATTTTCGATGGCAAAACCAGCAGCGAATCCCATTTTCATTTTAAACTTTTATTTTTTCTGCCAGCAGCCTTTCGTCAAGGCAAACAAAGGGACAAGGACAACGGCGAAAAGAAAGCAGTTTCCTTCGTCAATTGCAATTTTTTCCGGGAAAAAATTGCGTTCAATTGGAAACTTTGACAGCAGTCAGAGTAGATAGTAGCTTTGCAGCTAAGTCCTACCAATCTCGAGTGAGGAAAAACAATTTCCACTTTCGAACTTTTAGCAGGTTTATCGTTAGTAGGAGTTAAGGGTCGGTGTGCTGATAAGAAATAGTCGAGTGAGAGGTGGGATGGAAACAGGATTTGAAGTAGGAGTTATAAACATCCCCATCTCTCACGGGAAGAAGCATAGTTTGCCACTCATCCCAATTGCGTACGCAAACATCATTTATTTATCTAAGAACACGGGTTTGCCTTTGCCTTGAGAGTGAACACAAGTTGCTGTTCGTCTTCTTGGAAAATGTGAGTCCTTGCCAAAAGGCTTTTGTACTGCTACTGCTTCTGGTAGTATTGCTGCTGCTCCGGCTGCTGTCGCCTCTGCATAAATAAAAAGAAAGACAAATTCGTAGAACGTAAGTACACAACAAGGAAAACATTGTGTCTTATTATATGTCCTTATAAATCCTTGTGTGAGTTGCCTTTCTTTTCTTCCGGTATAAAGGTGCGGCACTGCAATATACAACCTACACAACAGATGGAACAACGTCGACAGTCGGAGGACAACATTGAGTGTAGGAAAAAAAAATAGCAAAAAGCACCAGCAGCGCCAGGAGCCGGAATGGATGCAAGAAAAACTCAGAAAAAACGAAACCCCCAGATCAGCGAAGGAGAAGAAACGCGTATTTTTATTTCACGTGACAATTTTCCATCGTAGACAGGTGTACAAACAGCTTGGGAAAGTCCTTTTCTCCTTATTTTCTTTATTTCATGAATTTCGAGTTCATTTTTGGTTTTTTTTTTCTTTTTCTCCTGTTCACTTCCATCTGAAACAGAAGGAATACGTTAGCATGGTGGTTGGTGGTTGGTGGTTTGGGTGGGCGTACTGTGACGGTAAGGAGTAGAAAAATTGCGTCCTTTTGTGTTTGTCACCGGCATCCGCATGTACGTTGAAGGACTAATGCAGCCGGCAGGCAGCAGGCAGCCCCACTGCAGAGTACGAAGAAGGACATTTTTTATTTAAGAATTTCCGAGTAAAGAGAAAGGATACGAGTATACTCGTACATATACATAACGGTGACGGATTTGAAGTTTGAATACTTTTCGTGTTGTCTGTTTTCAGGGTGAATTTATTGAAAAGGATTTTTCAACTTTTACGACTTAAATCAGATTTAGTCCGTGAAGTACATTATTCAAGGTTAGCGAGTGGGTTTGCATAGTGGGTGGTGGTGACAGGAGTAAGGAAGTTTTGTAGTAAAGAGATGAGAAATGGGATTTCGCAGTTGTTGAAGAAGAAGCCTTTGGGGTGCTGTAGTGCAGGTGAATCTTGGAAGTAGACTATTTCTTGCCGGGGTCAGTTTTTGGGGTCATCAGGGAATTGAGTAAGGGACATAAATCGTTAAGGATGGTCTACTTTCCGACTCATTGGATGGACATCTCAATGTTCAATGTGCCTCTTTGCTCATACACAGAAAGCATAGGAGGCTGCTTCGGTATTTTTCTGTTGGCTAAATGCTCGTCATATCCCTTGTTGGACTCCACACCAAGGGCACAGTTCCTTATATAGCTCCAGCTGGTAGCTACAATGATGGTAGGGTAGACACTGAGAGGTCTCAACTTGGCGATGCTCCAAATGGTAACCATCGGGTGCTGGTCGATGTCTACCCGGACTCGACTTGCCAAACTTATAAGCGCGAGTGCTGGCCAGGTAGGCAAAACTAGCAACACTATAACGAGATGGCGGATTAATTCTCCAGATGGAATCAACGCTGAAGTAAAATCCCCGAAGAACACCTTATCAAGGCTACTCCAACATATTTGGAGCTCAGGTCGGTAAGCATTTCTGCGACTAATTCAGGGTCTTGGAAAAGAGATGTTGGCGGATGAGCCCTTAATGGACCAACGGCAGCGCTCACGCATTACTGGCTATCACGCACTGCTGGTTGTGCCGCCGAAGTAACTACACGCCCATGAAAAAAAAAACTTACGAAGCAAGAACGAGCCTCGGATATGGACGGATCTACCTCCTAATAATTCCTGGAAACGAAACAAAGAAAACGAACTTCGGATCTGCAAGTGGAATGTTAGGTCCCTTAATAGGCCACATGCAGCCGAACAACTAGCGGAGGCCTCAGACTGCTGCAAGGCTAATATTACCGCGATGAGATGGGCAGGTCAAAAAGAGTAAGAAAAACGGCGACATCTGCAACACTATGGAGATTATTATCGGTTCCAAAACCAGTTCCTATTTGGATGAGGATTCGTTGCTAAAGGCAGACTTAGGCAAAAAAAATCCTGAGTTTTCGGCATGTATACCTCGCAATAATCCATATTAAGGCTAAATATGGCAAAATTTGCCTTGTATGCGCGCTGGTCCTCACAGAGGACGACACCAAAGATGGCTTCTACGAGCTCTTGGACAAGACCTACGTGTGGTGCCATAGATATAACATTAAGATTGTCCTCCGTGATTTTAATGAAAACTTAGGAAGAGAGGGCATATTTGGTAGTGCTGTGGAAAGGTATAGCCTGAACGACACCACTTCCGATAGCGGATTCAGACTAATCGACTTTGCAGTGGGGTGAAGCATTGCGGTTGCTAGCATGCGATTCACACATCTCAATATTCGCAAAGGGACTTGAAAAACTCCTGATAAATCAACCGCCAACCAGATTGATCACATTGCGATCGCCGCAAGGCACTTCTCTGATATTATGTATGTCCGAACGTTCCGAGGGGCCAATATCGACTCGGACCATTACCTCTTTGTAACCAAGGTACGGTTGCAGGTATCCCGAACATCGCAAAGGCCAGCTAATATTGTGTAACGGATCAAAGTCAAAAGAGATCGCCAAATCCTTTTCTGATCAAATCGCCCCTTCTCTCTTAAGACTTTCTAAGCCGCCAGCATCAAGCATCGAAGGCGAGTGGCAACATTGCCAGAAAGCCATCAGAGATGCCACCTCTGATGTGCTGGGTTTCACTCGGCTACCGCAATCACAGGGAGCTAAGCAAGATTCATACAAAACGGCGCTGAATAGAAGGACTACTGTTGCTCACGAGCACAAGAGTGGAGTCGAACAATGGTTTCGCAGGAGGAAAAGAAGCACAAAATTGAGAGATACTACTCTTGGAACGAGATTCGGAAGTTTTGCCAAAAGGTAAAAAGATCATGCCACGGATAAAAGCCCGGAAGCCTGTTGAATCAAACAATGCTGAGGTTTTGGAAAGAGCATTTCTGTAGACTGCATTTCGACGATACGAACCAGATATCGCTGTTGTAATGAACCTTTCAACATGGAAGATCTAGGCCAACAATTCTGTCCACCCAACCTGGATGGAGTGAAGATAGCCATATCTATGCTTAAATCTAACAAAGCTGCTGGAGCGGATGATGTCCGATCCTCAAGAATGGAGATCCTCTGCAGACCTCCGTCCACAAGATCCTATCTGCTGTATTGTGTGAATGCCTAAAGTTATTCATCAACGACCTGATTGATCCATATCAGCGCGGTTTTAAAACCCATGAGGTCCAAACCGATACATACCATCGATTTTAAGGCCACGTATGACTGCATTTATAGAGACGAGCTATACAGAGCAATGTCTAGTTTTGGCATCCCTTCCAAATTCGTCCGTTTGTGCTGGATGACGATGCAGAATGCACGCTGCCCCATCAAGATTAGTAAAGAACTCACCGAGATCTTTGATCTCAAAAAAGGGTTCAGACAAGGCGATGCGCTGTCAGTTGATTGCTTTATGAACATTCTTGGAAGATAGTGCAGAATTCGCATACGCCGATGACACATTGACATGATCAGAAGAAATCAGCGTGATGTCAGTAGCGCTTTCGCGAGTATTGAGACGCAAGCAGCGAAAATGGGCTTAACGGTCAATGAGGGCAAGAGCAAGTATATGCAGTCAACAAGAAAGGATACCTAACAGTGACGTCTCGGACAGAACGTCACCCTAGACACATATAAGGCTCCGCTATCAATTCAAACACCAGCGCTGAGATCAAACGAAAAATAACTCCTGCAAATCGCTGCTTCTCTGGGCTAAGAAGGCAACTGATTAACAAAGCCCTCTATGACTTTAATAATCCTAGTCCTGCTCTATGGCGCAGAGGCATGAACTTTATGAAAAATGGATGTGGGTGCTCTTGGCTGCTTTGAGAGAAAAATTCTTCGAGTGGTTTTCGGTCCCGTCTACATATTCGGTAAGTGGAGGAGGAGATACAACCACGAGCTGTACTTAATCTGAAGAATGAAGGTCCAATGACTAAAATGGCTCTGTCATGTAGAGCGGATCAACATCAATACTCCGGTCTGAAAAATCTTCGAATCCAATACTGAGGAACAACGCAGTAGAGGAAGACCGGGAGTCAGGTTTGCGCACGTAAATGGAATGGGACTTCAGCCAACTAAGCGTTCGAAACTCTAGGCAGATAGCTAAAGATCGATCTTGCTGGAGACGCAAGAGGCCTAGTCCACCCCGGACTGTAGCGGAACCTTAAGTAAGTATTGCTTCGCTTGCATCAAAGTAGGAAATACTGGCAAGAATCTATGCCAGCAGGGAGATTTTCTCTCAAAAAATCTTGGACAGCTCATAAATTGTTTGAGTTATGCATCAGGACTACCATTGATTCTATTCCTCACCCAGCGTTGATGAAATAGAAATTAAATGTTCAGCAAAGGTATTGCTCCTCTTCGAAATCTTTGCCTACCGACTCACTTACTGAAATCCCGCATTCAATGCGCCCAACTATGAAGAATATAATTTCTGCTCTCATTGCCCGAAAGCAGCAATGCCTCGTATCTTCTTGATGTATGGTTTGTGGCATGGAATTTCAAGGCTCATTTGAGTCAGAAAATTGGTAAGTTCTCTGCTTTCATAGATCCAGAGGTTTCCTTTGTATATCTCAACCTTCTCAGTTGTCATTCTTACTACCAAACACTATAATACTCTCCCTAATGTCTTCTGCGAAAATAGCTCGTCTCAATTAAATCACTGTTAACCCTTCTCATGACAACGGCTCATTTCCCTCTGACAATCTTTAAAATATAAAAAATAAAACCCCAAACGAGCCGCACTTAAACTGATGATTGATTAATTGTTTCACCAGCAACTCCGAAATTCCCATCTCGTTAAATACTGTTCATATCCCAAGAGACGTTGTGCAAACAATGGCACTGAACCCAACAGGGTCACACAAAGTAACGAACAGGTACCAACAGGTACTCACTAATCCCCGGTTAGGTATTTCCGGTCAAAATAATCCGATCGTCTGCAATTGACTGTCCATCGTCTACTACTGCTCGTACTACTCGTACCCACCATCACTTTAACTGACAAACAAAAAAGATGTCATTAAGATCTCATCACGCGATCATTTATAGGAATTTACTTTGTAGATACTTCTACCACAAGCAAGATATATGATCCCTCATTAGAATCGACTTAGAATTAGAAGTGACTTCCTGCAACTAAAACCCCGTAGTAGTGCCATTGGAAGGCTACATCCAATCCAAGACAATGGTGTGTCCATTAGAACTGAAATACCGCATCATCATGGCCAGCGGATGGAGAGCTCCTTTTTGAAATGATTTAATTCTTTTCGGCCATAGTCCATCCATTAATCATCGACAACAACAATAACGCGCAATGTTAATGTGCACATCAATTAAAACGAGAAGAACTCGAACTCGAACTCGAACTCGAAGATGAAGACGAAGACGAAGACCTGATGACGAGGATGATGATGACTGTGACTGTGACCATGTGCACAAACGGTGCATCCACCGAGCAGCAAGATCAGGATCAAGGTTAACACAATGGAATCAAACATCACGAGGAGCACCGATCCAAAATAAAAAGAAACAAAACAGAGTGATCATACTCGCGGCGGTATACATCAGACAGTCATGGAGGTGGAGGAGCCACAAGATGATCGAGCATTTTTCTAGAAAACTCTTCATCACCTCAATCATCATGATCATCGTCACCGCCGCCTCTTCATCATCATCATCATCATCATCATGGCGAGGGAGAAACGACCAACAAAGTCTTTATTCGATGGCTGATTGAAGACCTGTGGGGGATTGTTATCGATGGAAAGGTGTTTGGGGAATACCAGGAAAGATTGATGCCGACCAGATCAGATCTCAAGATCACAAGTTCTCATTGCCCATTTGATGGAATACTCCATGTTTACTTGGTCGATACCATACGGGTTTTGGTTTAATTGCTTCTGCGGATGATCTCAAATTAATGAGCGCTATGCACATCAAGATCGTTGAACGACCGACAACATAGATGACGGAGCCGATCTCAGTGCCCACTTTTGTGCCTAATTCTATGCCTGCTTGTGGGCCTACCTACACGTGTTAAGATACCCAACGACCTGATCATCACCATCAGATCGAGACACCGCGATCTTGTTGTGTTCAACTTTGTGTTTGCCTATAACTTAAACCTCGACACAACTGTAAATGGGTGATTTTGATGTATCTAACGAGAATCTGACGACGTTAGGGGGGCGAGCACACAGTAAAATTGATCTAGAGCACACATGACCCTGATGTGCGGACCCTGGACAGCTGAGGTGTTAACGAAATTCTGATTTGATGGTTTCATTGACCGTCTGCGGTTTCCGATTTCTCTGATTGTGAGTTATGGTTCACATAACCTAGTTCTTGTTGCAGATTGCAATCTTCCAAGTAGTTAGGGCCTATGTTTGGTAGTATAAATTACCCGACGCCAACTTGAAGCAACATCAGACTCCAATCGACCATGAAACTACTTCTGTCAATTATTTTCTGTGAGTCCTTTCGAATAGGTTTTACACTTTTCGACAATCCGCTTACAATTTTGTGTGTCCATTTTAGGTGCAACGTTGTCATGTTCGTATGCCGTTGATCCAAAACCAAGGGCATTTGGCCTTGGTGGTGGATCACGTCCGATTGTAATTTCTGGACAACAACAGACTGGTATTGGACCACCAGGACCACCAGGCCCACCGGGTCAACAAGGGCCAAAAGGACCTACAGGTCAGCGCGGAGAACGTGGACCTGAGGGTCGACCAGGACCAGCAGGTGCTATAGGACCATCAGGTGAACCGGGTGCAGACGGACGTCCAGGCTTGCCAGGAATCAGAGGACCTACAGGTGAACCAGGAAGTAGAGGTTATCCTGGACCAGTTGGACCAATAGGACCCGCTGGACCTATTGGTCCCGCCGGTCCAATGGGTGCTATGGGTGCTGCTGCTGCTCGCTAATGGCCAGGACGATGAACTGTTGCACAAAGATTGATGGTAATAAATTAATTTTATGGAATTGAACAAATAAAGAGAGAAATTTGTATCTTCTTCATGCCAAATCAAGTCTTTTCAGCTTGCAAGTGTCCTTCTAGATATCACCGTTGCCATGGGAAACTAGGGGTATTCCCGCTCTAGTTTGAGATATTAGATTTGCCGTTGCATAGAAACAGAGGTGCTTCAAGAGGTGTCTTTCGCACACTTTCTTGCACATTAAGGCCGTTGGATACCAAACAACGTCTGGTCAAGATGAAATTCTTGGGCGGTCTCAACACATTCAATATTCAAATTCACACGTTATGTGGAGAAGATTAGAGCAGCTCGATACCTAAGCCAACGACGAAGAGATAGTAATCCTTTCTTTTCTTTGGTTGCCTTGTCGTGGTAGGAAAAGAGTCAAAAATCGTAAAGTTCTGAAGAAAGAACCCGGTTTTCAACCATTCAAAAGTAGCTCCAAGGGACTACACTTCAGGTGATACTCGGCATACTGTCTCACCAATTCACTTACAAAACTGAAGTTCCTCGATTTTTCGATTCGTTTGACTTCTACTGGTCTTCATACGACAGATTGGGATGTAACAATGGACAGAGTAACAGAGAGGCTCAGCTTGTTATGGCTAAACTTCAACTACTTTTGACGGCTTGTCTTAGAGGGCCCGCTCTGAAGGATTACCATTTTTACCATTTAAGGGGCAGTTGTAGCTCCACGGCACCCACTGAAACCCATCAAGTCCTGATGATAATGAAGGATCAGCGCGAAGTATCTGCCTCTGTACCGACGGAGAGGCTAACGCATGCCTTGATCGGTGAGTTTTTACCCAGGGGCTTCCACTTTTGAGGAGCCTACGGTTCCTTCGAATTAAGAACCCACGAAATTGAATACGGAGTTTCCCTTCTTCGTTCGAGAAGATCTGCAGGAGCAGACGGGATGACCATCTGAAACGATGAAACTATTTCCCATCGGATTGGAAAGAGGAAAGGGTGGTAGTCCTCCTGAAGTCACGTGATAGGATCAGGTCCAATCTTAGACTTTATTGGGGCATTAACCTACTTCCGGTGCTTGGAAAAATACGGGAAATGGTCATGATGGAAAGACCGGGCCCTTGTTTTCTGTCCAAATTGGCAACAGAAAGGGCAAAGGTGTCGAGGATGGATGGTCTTTTCTCAAAGATAGCATCCAAAGTACGAGCATGTCTTAGGTATCTTTATTGATTTTAAGGGTGCTTTCGACAATCTTGGCTGGCGTAGCATAATAACCAGGCGTCAAATGGGCTGCCATGATACTGCCTAACGGGAAAGCTACTTCTTTGATAGACGAGCGTATGTATGTAGTGCAAATGATAGTATTAGTATGAATTTTGAATGCGGATGCCCCCAGAGTTACATACGGATATATGCACACATGCATACATACATATTCATAAATAACCAACATAGACTTCATCAAAAGCATCAAAAGCATCAACAGCATCGACAGCAACAAAATCAAGAACAAATGGAATGTGCCGTTGTGAAGCACAAATCACGCCATTCTACCGCTTAAGCCAAGCTAACCATTGCTACCGTTTAAACCAATCTAAGCTGACACTCACTTTTAGTTTATCTGTTAACGAATAAAGACGTGTTTACTCTAAATTCTAAATTGTGTTTTTGTTTGACCACGAACTTGTAACTGGCGCAGTCGGAAAAGAAAAAAAAATAAAAACTTTCAATTGTTAATACAAAGAAGAAAATAGAAGTGATAGTAAAAGTGAAAGAAATACAATTGGAAGTGGGAGAAAAAAACTCCTCATTGAAATAAACTAAAAAAAAAAAAAAAAAAAAAAAAAAAAAAAAAAAAAAAAAAAAAAAAAAAAAAAAAAAAAACTCCACACGTAATTAACACGACAACAAGGAGGAAAGTGCACATAAAAACGAGGAAAGAAAATATATAAACAAGTAAGCAAAACATGGAGAATTTCAATATTTTAGAACTGTTTAACGAAATCCCCGATTTTACGGGATTACCTGAAGAACTGGAACTATTCATTAAACAAATAGATTATTTATATGCATTCACGGGCAATTTAAATGAAATTTCTAAAACTATGATTTCTTTTAAAATAAGACAAAAAATCAAACAAGCTGCAAATATTGTATTAATAAATAATAACAATCCGACAAATTGGCCGGATATCAAAAATATTCTTATGTTAAATTGTGGAATAAATGAAAGTGTAGAAAATATTATTGACAAAATTAAGCTCTTAAAATTTCAAGGAAGTGTACAGGATTTATTTGATCAATGTCAGGGTCTTTTGACTAAACTTAATATCAAAACGGGCCTTTCGGTAGATAATCCTTCTTGGTTTAGTAGCGATCAGAATGAAATAATGGTTCTCAAACTTTTTATAGCTAAACTTCCCTATAGTCCAAAACTAATACTTCAGGCTAGGAATCCTTCTACACTAAGAGAAGCAAAAAGTATTTTAATTGATACCGACAATTTTGTCCGCAATATTCCTACTTCTAATACCGAACTTACAATGTCAAACAACAGCCCACAAAACTATTATAAAAAAATACAAAATCCTAGGAAAAATTTTGTTAATTCTCAAAATCCCACATTCTCTCATAGTAATGCGCAATATTCTACAAACCATAGACCTGGAAGTTCAGGACACTATCCTCCAAATTACAATCCATCTTTTCAGAATCCGAGTTCAAGTAATTCAAACCAATTACAACCAAATGACATCAGTAGGAATTTTCAACAAAATCCTCGAAACTCAGAAAGAACGAGAAACAGTAAAAATAGCGGTGTCATGGAAGTTGAGCACATTCAGACTGAGTGTGATAATTGCTTTCAAAATTTTCCGTCAACCACCTCAGAACACTTCCCTTTATAATTGTCAGAGTGAATAATGTTCCACTCAAATTACTTGTAGATTCTGGAGCTAGCACCTCACTAATAAAAAGTGGTATTTTTCATAATTCCTTAAAATCGGAACTAGAAAAACCTTTGACACTCAAGTCAGTCAGTTCAAATGTTTTTGTATATTCAAAAATTACAGTTCCTTTATTTCAGGAATTTAATCGACCTTTTACAACAATTGATATGTTAGAAACAGAGATAAATGGTAATTTTGATGGTATACTTGGTTGCAACGTTTTGAAACCGTTAAAAGCAAAAATCGATTTTGGGAGCTTACAGCTTATAACTGAAAAATCAGCCTTGCCATTAATATTTAGTAGTTCTAATGATAATAATAAAAGAGTAATTAACTCATTAGATAAAAACATAGCCGATATAAGGTTTGTTGAGCCAGATATTGAAACAATAGTTGACAAGCTAAAGACCGAAAATCTTAACTCTGAGGAAATCGAGTCTTTGACTTCTACTATTCGAAAGTTCAAAAAGGTATTTTACTTCGAAGGAGAAAATTTATCGTGCGTTTTTGAGTATAGTCACAAAATACCTACAAAAAATGATATTCCTGTATTTACAAAATCATACAGGTATCCCGAGGCCCATAAAAAAGAGGTAGAAAAACAGATTTCGGAAATGTTAAAGTCGGGTATAATTGTGAAATCTATGAGCCCATACAACGCCCCCATCTGGGTTGTCCCTAAAAAGGTTGACAATTCCGGTCAAGAAAGTTGGCGCATAGTAGTCGATTATAGGAAACTGAATGACATAACAATAGAGGAAAAATTTCCAATCCCCAATATAGAGGATATATTGTCAAAACTAGGCAATGCGCAATACTTTTCAACACTTGACCTTGCAAAAGGTTTTCACCAAATCCCTATTACTGCAGAAGACAGACACAAAACAGCATTTTCTACCGCCAATGGCCACTTTGAATTTACAAGAATGCCATTCGGATTGAAAAATGCTCCAGCTTCATTTCAGCGAATGATGAATGAAGTGTTATCCGAATATATTAATAAAATTTGTGTTGTCTATTTAGACGATATTCTTATATTTTCCACATCACTCCAAGAGCATATCGACTCCCTGAATAAAATTTTAAAACAACTGCTAAAATTTAATCTCAAGATACAAGTTAATAAATGCAATTTTTTAAAAAGAGAGACAGAATATCTAGGCCATATAGTTTCAATAGACGGTGTAAAGCCAAATCCCAATAAAATTGAAATAATAAAAAAAATTCCTTTACCACAATCAAGCAGACAAATAAAGTCCTTTTTGGGTATAACTGGATTTTATCGAAAATTCATAAAAGACTATTCCAAAGTGGCCCTTCCGATGACAAATTGCTTGAAAAAGGGTGCTAAACTAAATATTCAAGATAGGAAATACATTGAATGCTTTAACAAGCTTAAAGCACTTTTATGTAATTGTCCTGTCTTAGCTTACCCAGACTTTTCAAAATTGTTCACATTAACAACAGATGCTAGCAATGCGGCCTTAGGTGCAGTTCTTTCACAAAATCATCATCCGATAGCATTTGCCTCTCGAACATTAAATCTTCATGAGATGAACTACAGCACGGTGGAAAAAGAGCTTTTGTCGATAGTATGGGCCACCAAGTACTTTAGACCCTATTTGTTTGGACGCAAATTTAAAGTTCAAACTGACCACCGTCCGTTAGTATGGCTTAATTCTTTAAAAGAACCTAATTCTAAGCTACAGCGCTGGAAAATTAAGTTAAACGAATATGATTTTGACATCGAATATATTAAGGGTCAAGAAAATAATGTTGCTGATTTCCTAAGTCGTTTAGATACTCACTTTATCGAACAAGAACAGGAGGAGGCAAGATCTGATTTAGCAACGATTCATAGTGGAATTGAAAACCTTAACGACCACATTTTCATTACCGAAAATCCAGTAAACATTTACAAATATCAGATTATAATAAGCACGGAAAGTTCGGAATCATTTACTAACACCATTTTGTTTAGGAAAAAGAGAAGATTTACCATAAGCTTAAAAACTTACGACGAACAGTTTGTTCTAAATATTTTGAAGGATCTGTTTCCTATAAAAGGTGTAGTCGGACTTTTTTGCTCTAACGACAATATATTTGTTGAGTTTCAAAAAACGTTTGTCAATTTTTTTTCTAACTTACCAAACATGAAAATTCTTCGATGTACAAAATTCCTAAAAGACATCACTAACAAGGAAACATTACTGACATTAATTGAAAATACACATATTGATAAAAATCATAGAGGAATTGAAGAAACTTACTTAGAACTAAAGCAAAAATACTATTATCCCAATTTTAGACTCGAAATTTGTAAATTTATTAATAATTGCATTTTTTGTAATATGTGCAAATACGATAGACACCCTATAAAATCTTCGCTGATGGTATCCGAAACACCCAACAATCCGAATGAAGTAGTTCATACTGATATATGGTTTTTCAATAAAAGCAACATGTTTTTGACCTTTATTGATAAGCTTACTAAACATGTTTCTATTCATCCTTTGTCAGACCGAAATTCAATAACTATAGCTGAAAATTTAGGACATAGGTTTGCAAATTTAGGAAAACCAATTAAAATTGTTGCAGACAATGAATTCAATAACGCATACATAAAGAATTTTTTAAGCAAAGAGGGAATATTGTTTCATTTCACGTCCCCTAATACTCATACAGGTAATTCGGTAATAGAAAGATTCCACCTTACTCTGAATAAACATGTGAGACTTTTAAAACTCAACAAAGAAAATTATGATTTGGAGGGCAAATCATTGATTTATAAGGCCGTAGAACTTTATAATGACAGTATTCATTCAGTAACACAATATAAACCGAATGATTTATTACATAGTAAATTAACCGAATCGGAGTGGAACGAGCTCAGGCGAAGAATTCATGAAAAAAAAGAAAAACAAATAGAAAAAATTAATCAGACAAGACAACAAAATATTGAATTTAAAGACAAAGAACTAGTTAAGAATTTAGGTTTTTATAATTTAAAACATTTACCAAGATATATAATCAAAGATGTTAAAGAAAAAGGAAAAACGTATTTTAAGGACAATAGTGGTATAAAACGCGATAGGCATATTGTTAAACGACGTTATAAATACCAAAATTCAATTAAGGATCTGACCTTTGATAGGAAGCTTATAGGAAGAGACTACTCTCATAGAAAAATAACTAAGAAGGAATGAATTTTATGAACTATTGAAGAATTAATTTAATGTTTGAGATTTTATATTGATCAAATAATCCTTCTTTTCTAATTTCTAATTCTATATTATTGTTTAAGTTGTTTAATTGAAGAATTTTTATAATCAATTTGGTTTATTTTATTTGTATAATAATAATTTTATGCTCTTGTAACAACAACAACGTCAATAAAAAATCTACCCATGTACATACATATATGAAAAAATAATGTTGTTGAAAGCTAAACATTGTAACAGATAAATCATAAAGTGAATATTTGTCACCTTCAAAACAAATATAATATCGAAATATAAAATAATAAAAATATGTGTATAAAATAATGTGTATATGTAAAGAAAAAGGGAGACAAAAAATGAAACAGAATTCAAATATCGGTTAAGCTATATTATGTAGCCCCAGTTGCCCACACTTCGGCGGGAGGAGTTACATACGGATATATGCACACATGCATACATACATATTCATAAATAACCAACATAGACTTCATCAAAAGCATCAAAAGCATCAACAGCATCGACAGCAACAAAATCAAGAACAAATGGAATGTGCCGTTGTGAAGCACAAATCACGCCATTCTACCGCTTAAGCCAAGCTAACCATTGCTACCGTTTAAACCAATCTAAGCTGACACTCACTTTTAGTTTATCTGTTAACGAATAAAGACGTGTTTACTCTAAATTCTAAATTGTGTTTTTGTTTGACCACGAACTTGTAACTCCAGGGGTACATATGTGGTCCCTTCATTTGGAACAGGTGATGAACGATCCGCTTCTCCTAATGGCATTCTCGTGCTGGACTAAAAAGAATAGGAGCGACAGTCCTGTCAATTGTCGCAGAATGGGGTGAAAGAGTTATAAGACTGTGTCAATGTTGCTGGAAAGGAAATTGGCAGCAAGTCGGCCTTCCATGCTTGACCGTGGTCAACAATAGGTGATCATATGAGCTTCATACCACATCTGAAGAGTACTGCGGTTTCCGATTTCTGTTACTGTTGGTACTGTATCACATATGGTGGCCTATTTGTTGCTTTTAGGACATCGACGCTGTACGAAATGGTTATGTCCGTGGTGGATCGTCGTCGAATTCTGACCTGCAAATGAGTGGTTTTACTTGGCTGTTTGCATATATCCCGCACTGTCTTTACGTAGGCAATAAACGTATTGCGCCACCTCTTAATTTGGAGGCGATACGTAGTGGTATTGATTTTCAGATAAAGAAAAGTCTCCCGTTGAACGGGTATCATTGGGTTTCCTCAGGAGGGGTAGATGGCGTGTCTGTGAGGGAGCGTAAGGCCTTGTTTAACGAATGCATTTTATCTATGCTATATGTCAATCTATATGGCAGGGTACTTATAGCTTCCTAAGAGACGTTCTGGACATGCATGGATTTCCTCAACTGAGCATTAACCTCGGCTCCTTAAATGCTTTTTTGCATAAGAGAAACCTTGGTGAGATGGCAAGTTACTCATGCGGGACCCCCCGAAGTATTGGATGCATGATCGGTGTGAGTGTCCCATCTATTCGGAAGTTAGGATCTGCGGGCTATGGACATTACCTGTAATAGGGAAGACTTCGATGTCAGTGGAATATGTGCTGAAACCGTACAGTTCGAAAGAACCCGTAGCTACGCAACAGTGATTTTTAAAAGAAGACGGAGTACTCTGACGGTCAAACGTCGTTGAAACAGACCCCAAAGTTGAGAAGCTCGACCCTGGAACCCTGGGCCCCTGGAACTTTTGTTTCAGTCTGAGCTATGGGCGTATCGTGGTGGCTGTAGTTTTATGCCTAAAATGACGGGTAGGGTAAGACCGATTGGAGTTTGCCATGGTTCAACATTGGTTGCAGCGTGCTATGGCTGGTGTTCAAGCATTTGATGCAGTGGAACTAATCGATCTTCTCGGGTGCCATGACCTGCAGAATGACGTAGGTATTTCTGCAAAGGGGAAGTCCGTAACTTACTCATGACTTCAAACCTGGTAATACTTCTACTACTCGAAGGACGCAGACCAACCTATCATTTTGAACTATCGTGCGAAGACATACCTTCACTGCAGGTACCTACGTTAAATATTGGTGGCATCTGTACCCATAACTATTCCGAACTGAAGACCTTGTTTAACCCACTTTCAAAATAAATAGTGAATAGGCCAGTCGAAAGGCCGATTTCACTTAGCCTTGTTTGGGTTTTAGGTCACAATGGCATTTCGGGAAATGAAGGGTTTCTCTGAACCCGAACTTTGGGTTCTGACCACGTCCTCGGTTGGGACTCTCACTGACAAATTGCATATTACTTGACTTTCTGAGATGCCGATAGACCAACTAATTCCCGAGGTACGAGTACCTAAAAGATCAGCACTTTTCTGCTACGCCTCAGATCAACAATTTTTCGACGTTTGTATGACAAATAAGCATCCTTAATTTAACATAGACCCCGCGATAAGATCTTATGAAATTAAAAAAGCTACAAACTCTTCACCATGTACTTGCCATGTCCTACGAAATGGTCATCAATAAGTGAGACCTGGTGAAAACAGAACGAACAACTGTAGCCCTACAAACAGATGGAGATATAAAGCAGCCACGGCCTATCGAAATACAGATCTTTCAACAGAGGTTTACAATCTTTTCCCTAAGATACATACGAGTACGTGAGGGAATGTTAGACTTCTTGCCCTTATGAAAAAAGTATGAATTAGTTTCACGAGCTCCTAAAAAAGCTCCAGAGCGACGCTTGGTAATTTTAATCCCAAAATCCCAGCACCGAAAATCGTCTAAGGCTTACATAGCGGAGTGAGATGTAATCATAGCAAGCTGGCGTTTCTCACACTGCAAAACCTACAAATGGATTTGGCATCCTTATAGTTCAAAATCATTAACCAGATTGATAAAACTACGATTGCGCCAAATCACAGCCCTTGGATTGAAGCTAAGTTGTAACTAGGGATATCCCAAAAATAATCCAGAAGCCTGCTGGAGACTTTTCTGCACAAGTTTGCCAAAATCTCGCTATGCTGTCAACATCAGCACGGAAGACCAAGACTTTATTGTCAAACGTAATATGTCTCTCAACGTGGACCACAATGGATAGCATTTTGGTTAATTACCAACTTGGACGCTCTCGATAGGACCTTGCTACTCATTTGTGTCTTTAAGCCAACGAAGTAGCAATTGGCAGGAGTTATCGTTGCATTTCTAAGCCGGCATTGTTGTTAGAGGTAACTACGGAGCCTTATTGCGCAGAAGGAATCCTTTGCAACTTCAAATCTAAAGGTCACAGGTGTTCATATTACCATTCAACTTTTTACTTGCTTTCTTTTGAATAGCCAGCGGTCCTTTATATTTAATGTTTCCATACTTTACTTACTCAACGGGCTCCCTACCTATTAAGCGTAGTCGTCTAAGATACGGCAAACTTCCATTCTCTTCGATGTATGGTAAGCTGCTTCCTGTTGTCCAGACCGAGCGCTTTGGCATCCGCGATAACTTAGTCCTTAAGACAGAGGTTCGGCATTTCTTGTCGTCTAGCACCTGGGGACTGTAATTCGAATACCCTCGTTGGTGGAGTATTGCTGTCGATTCGCTTGATGTGACCAAGCTAGTGTAGTCGCGAGTTTTGGCTTTCTGAACTAAATATACATCTCGAAAGTGTTCAACTTCGTTCTGCTTACTTGCAGGATCAATGATTTGTAGAGCATGCATTTCGCCGCCCGAGTTAGGAAATTTGAACCCATTGGTGTCAACAAACCGAAGAAGCAGAGGTATTTTCTAGAGTCAAAAGCTCCGAACGTACACTACTGGAACCGACCGCCTTCTTGTTCCTCAACTTTTTGACAGCCTATGGTGGTCTAGGCTACCGCTTTGATGATTTCACAGTACTAGTTGTACAGACTGTTACCGTTGTGGAACCGTCAAAGATGTTTCCTTTACCGTCTTTGGCATTATTGTCTCTGAATACAAAATCGATATCATAGACGGGACAGGGTCCGCAGAATCCGATCAGGAAGTCCGCCTTGATGGAGTCCTGACCTTCTTCGATAATGACGTGTGTACATATTATACCAATGTTTTGAAATTTTGGTTTGTTGTTGATCATTTCTTGGCTTTAAGCCAATTACTTACTTAACTAACTTATTGACTTGACTTGGCACTGGCCACAGCATTCTAAACCACATGGCTTACCCAATTTAAGAATTTTATTTCTCCTTTCCTGAGATTACAATCTTGATGAAATCTCTTTCAGCAAATTAATACCGGTATAAGCCGGACAATCACGGCGTCCTTCTCAATGTCACAACAAACGTCGACTTGAAAGGCTTGAAAGGCAATGCTCTCATCCTAGAGAAAAACATCAAAGCAGCCTACTACATTCCTTTATTGACAAAAGCCTGACAGCACCTCGGAGGTTTTCGATGTAACACTTTTAGTCTAAGATGGTGACGAATGACACAGATAAACAAGATCAGTCGGCTTTCCTCTTCTCGTAAAGAAAACAATCTCAGTTTAGAGAGGATTGACTGAAAGACCGATTCTAGTGCCGATTATGTCTAGATCTGCCTGAGCTTTAGAGAAAACAGTCGCCAGAGCGCATGATCAAACAGACAGCACATCTGCAAACACAGGGTCTTCCAATAGGGCCTTCCAAATTTTGACAGTTGATAGCGGCCATATTGTTGAAGCTACATTTGCCAAATCACCATGGACGGACATAGCGTTCAACAACACATGCAAATGATAAAATTATTTTATCAATATGGGTGTTCTGTTCGGGCAATGTTCCGTGCGCTTCGCCAATTTTACGATCGCCATAATCGTCATACTGAGAGGACTATTCGCAGTGTGGTGGATAAATTTGAATTCACTGGTTCAGTAAACAATAAACCAACACCCGTACGTCGACGAAACGCAAGATCTGCTGAAAACTTCGCCGCTGTCCGTGAGAGTGTGCAGGAGAATCCGAGGCAGTCGATTTCACGTCGCTCACAAGAACTCGGCCTTTCGCACCCCACAACTTAGCGAATTTGCGTCTTGACTTGCACCCGTACAAAATAAAACTCAGCCAGGAGCTGAAGGTAAACGACCATAGACAACGACGTTTGTTCACTGAATGGGTTCTGGAGCAGTTGGAAACTGACTCTGTATTGTCAGCGATGAGGCCCATTTCTGGATGAATGTGTAGGTCAACAAACAAAATTATCGAATTTGGGCCGATGCCAATCCATATGAGATCCAAGAGCGTCCACTGCATCCCGAAAAAGTCACTGTTTGGTGTGGATTTTGGGCTAATAGCGTCATCGGTCCATATGTCTTTGAGAACGACGTTGGACAGGTCATCACCGTCAACGGCGAGCATTATATGTCGATGATTACCAACTTCTTTTGGCCTGAATTGGATGAAATGGATACCAACCAATGGATACCATGTGGTTTCAATAGGGCGGCGCTAAGTGCCACACAGCTCACTCCACATTGGAAATTCTGCACGAGCGATGCGAGGCCATGGTCTTCGCACGTGGAGGTGATGTAAACTGGCCACAGATATCGTTCGATTTGACCCCGTTCGACTTTTTCTTGTGGGGTTTTCTGAAGTCGCAGGTCTATGCGAATAAATCACAAACCACAGCAGCCTTTAAAACCAACATAACCCATGCCATCGGTCAAATTCAGCCTGATTTATGCGCTGGAGTCATGGAAAATTGGACATTTCGTATGCGCGCCACCCACAGAAGCTTTCGATGATATCTCACACGCACTTTGGTGTATTTAAATTAATTTAAAGATAGGAAGCGCTGTATCTAGAGAGTTTTATAAGTTATTCGACCCAGAAGCAAAACGTCGCTTTGATTGTCCATCCCTGTCCATTCCCGCCATCATAAGTTGCACGCTGTCAGCGACCGCAATCAAGATGCTCTTCGCCAGCACTTCTCTTCACAAAACTAGTGATTGGTCGGGGCAGTGTTTTCTGGCCGACTGTTTTGTCGCAAGCAGCCCTAATGTATATGCAGTTCTTCAGTTCTGCCCAGCGCAGTCTCGCAGGATTTTTAGAGTTGGTAGACATACTGGGTGGTGGATAGAGGATGTCAACTTTTCCGATTTTGGGTGTTAAGGCTACTTTTACTGTCCCAAGCCAGGCTAGCAGTGAGCATACTGGATATATACCATCGGTGCCAGGCTACTTGAAGCTCAAAAGGCGCCTCAACCATCCACACAATCGATATGAGCTACAGCGTATTGTGTGACTAAGCTCAATTGCATCTTCAGTGATAGAAGCCAGTTGTAAGCCAGTACTGATCGGGTTACAAAGGAAATAAGTCTCAAGCATAAGATCAACAAAGTATCAGATCAGAAATTATCAGGTGCCATCAGACCTTTTGGGTTTCTCTAGTCAGGCAAGATGATTACTTACCGTCTTACACTTTCCTAAGCGTTGGCTGAGAGCAAACATTGTTGAGAACCTGGGCGGACAAAGGTATAAAATCCAAGATGATCAAGTTGCATTTGTTACAGCTCAAAGAAGTAGTCGTTTGACAAGCCCCATCTTCCTGGAATCACAGTATTCAATGAGCTCGGCTATTACTTTTGCCGGAGGATGGCGATTGTACCGAATCATAGGGAAAATGAGCTGATGCAACGACGAATTTGGACCGTTCTACGTTCGTTTCGTGCCCCAGATCTCCAGCAATTAAATCTTGGTTGCGATATTGCCCAAAAAATATTGTATGTTTGGTCTTTTGATGGCTCGTTATATAGTCGTGAGAAGCCCTTTAAATATCCGAAACCACTTATGAGATTGTTCCAAACCCAAGTTTCCTGCATGGATTTGCACTCAACACGGAAAGCATTTAACACAGGGATGCAGGGGCAGACATCGTCTAGTGTTAATATTGATAGAGCTTCACTCGAAAGATCTACTTACAACTGTCCACTGGAGGTGCCATTTCTGACCGCGTTTTTCATAGCTGGTTTGACAAAAGGCAACATCTTCGCTGAATCCCCTTTCGCATCCTCAAGAAAACAACTTAAACATGTGGCTTTGCCCTGATTGAATCAGCTGTCACAGTGGTCTTGTTTCGTTGCTTCATTGAAACCTTGCTCTCTTTCCCCCATTAAATCGCCCTAGAAATTATAGGCTAAAACAAAAAGCTCCCCACATTTGTTGTGTGGGAGTGTGGCACTGTAATATGTCATAGTCACAGTTACTACTACATATATTCTCGAACCAATACTTCTGTCACAACGAGGATCAACGGAGGAGATTACGTCTTATCAGGGCACTTTCAGTCCCCTGAAGAATTGACCATAATCATCATTTTCCCAATCCAGGCGCCCCTTTCAAGAGCCTTCCTCCACACCTCCCTCCAACACTATACTAGTTCCCAGCAAGCCAATTAAGTCCCCCAAAAACTACTGAACACTCACAGTCCACATTTGCATTTACAATTAACCATCGCCAGAGCACAATATTGGAATAAATTTCCACATCATCATGCTCGCACCCCATTTTGCAGGCAGGACATTTGCGGTAACACTCTAATTAAAAATGCAAAAATCCACACCCTTAGTCCTTCAGGAGCTCGGCCACTGTCTATTATCTCGCCTACCCATCGCCTCTTACATCGGCTTATAGCTTACTACGAGTACCATCAGCATATTACAAGGAAGATCCCGCGTCACCACCCGCTCAAGGACATCGCCGGCATTAATTGTGTTTAAATTGTCAATTAACAAAGTAATCTGCATTCAATTAAAATATCTAATGACGAATATGAAAATTGTGTTGCCCACCCGAAATATCTCCGAAAGAAAAAGGATTCATATCCCGTCAAGTTGGCGACACTTAACAGAAAAATGAAAAAAAAAAAATACTCTGCTCCTTCGTCCAATACTTTTAACTCGTCCTTGTTTTTAATTATTCAACAACAATAAGATCCACTGCCTATTTATGGGCGCATCAAGGAGTCGAACAACTGAACAAGGGGGAATCGGAAACCAAATAGAAAACGACGAGTGGCAAACAAAAAAATTGAAAATTGAAAGGATTTTTGTTTTGACACCGAATCCCCACCATCGAGTGAAGTCCTGGTGGGGCGCCCTCTGTGGGTACAAGATAAATTCGAAAATTATTCAAAATATTCATTCTGGGTCGGGTGAGAGAGTGGTGGGGCTTTTTGGGAGTTCGGAGTCGGCCTTTGGTTGATTTTGTGGAAATTAAAATATCCAGCTCATCTGTTCCGACAGTGTAGGGAGAAGGATATACAGCTGTCGGTTTTGATTAAGAACAAGAACCGTTAACGGGACACCCTGCCGAAAATGAATGTTTTTGTCATCCCTTTTCTTGTTCGGAATAATGAATGAGCGCTGATAAAATGAAAAGCCCGGGATTTTGACAGCAGTCAGCAGACAGTCGGGATTGCAGAGATGGAAACGGGGACAATGGAGAGCTAGAATTTTGGCCCACTTCCTGGAAAAGATTGAAAATTGGAAGATGAATGTTTGTGATAAGCGGATTTCTAAGAATCCGGAATGCTTTGAGCCCGAAAAGTGATGGCTGATTGATGGGATTGAAAAATATAACCGCGCTGAAACGGTGTCTTGATCTTGATGGCTTCCTTGACTGATAGGAAGTAAGGCATATTCGGCATTGACAGGAAGTTCAGCTGTAGGTATTGGATATAGAGAAAGGTGGTATAGAACAGTTTCACATTAGCTCTGTTACAGTCGTATTTTCAAAGCTAGAACACAGGACATCTTAGCTCACTGACAAACGTAGAATCATTTGGTGGAAAACTTTTACGTATCTTCGACAAAACAGTTCTGACTCGGGTGAGGAAATGAAGAGTTGAGGCATCTTAAGTGGCCGGAACTACTATAGAGAGGGGGAAAATCTTATTTACAGACACCGTAGAGACCTGCAGTAATGTGAGACTCGTGCGAAGATTCAAGGCCAACCTGATACTTACTAAAAACTCCCATCTCTCCGCGTGGTTTTAATCCACTTCGGAATCGCGTTGACATTTCTTCAGGATGGAGCCACCATTCGGGTTCTTACAAACCCGCTGTAGTAACAAGCAAGCTCATCTCTCGGTCGTAATGACTCTCACCACAAGTACGCTGGAGATTACCGTGGTCTCTTATCGGTGGGTTTCTATTCAGACATCTCATAGCGACTGTTCGTTCTGGCCGCCTGGAAGAGCGTGAGCCCGCCCACGGCCTGCTCGTTTCTTTTTTTTCGCTGATGCTCTCAATGTCATGCGGTGTAGATATGCGTTGAAACGCTCCTGTTCGGCGAGAAGATGGGTAAATTGTAACTCACTGCAACATGATTTCGCTCTATTGAAGGGCTCAGCATGGGTATGAGTCGACCTCATCATCCAATTCCCGTTGCCAGGAAAGTTCTATGCCTCCTTTCGCTATCTTGTTCGGAATCCGGGGACAGAAATTTATCTCTGAACAGGACAGGCTCAGTTCTCGCAATCACCACAATGGCTTCCGCGGAGACCGTGCCGTAAGCGCACGCTATATGAAGGGACCCGATGCGTTATACCGAGGTAAGTCGCTTTCGGAGGCCCTATACTGACATAGTTTCTAGTGTTTAGAGTAAAAGCCTGTCTCGAAGACTTATCTAAGTTTACGGGATGCCCGTACATCCATGGGAGCAAGGATACACCTTGCCATAGCTCTCCGTCAATCCATTGATACCAATTCGGAACTATGTTGGAGGCACAAGTTCCACGCTTGCTATGAGTCGAGGCCGACCTAAAACCGCTTACTACTCTTAGGGTCACAGCAGCCAGTACTTATTGCAACTCTACATTGGTTTTTGGGTTTAAATCACAGCCACCATGACGCTGCCACAAGGGGGCCTACCTCTAACAAGTCAGACCCAGACCGAAATCCGGGGGGCTCCTGACTCCTATGATACCGTGATTTAAGTCCTGGTAGGGACTACCGGTGGTCCTGCCGCTAACAAGACCTATGACCGGCCTCTTGTAACTGCTTGTACTAGCCAAATCGTAGCAACCTGCGGTAGCGTCATCTGAAGATGTTTACGATAAGACCAGTACTTTGATCTTCCCCTGCTTTTTATTAGACAACAAGGCGAAGCGCAGGTGTGGACGCCGTACGGCAATATGGAGCCCATCGTACCAAAATTAGAAGTTTCAGAAGGTATAACTGCTGTCTACCTAAGTTTCTTCTAAAACCGCATGGGTAAAACCTTATATATAGTCCCGACTGAACGTTAGATAAAGAAAGAGCCGGAGAGCACCTCAGATGGACTTAACAATGTTTCAAAGCCAAGGGAATTAGCTGAATCAGCTGCAAGGAAGAGATTGTGGCGGAAAAACTTAAAATAAGCCAACGACTGTACTTATAATCTCACTTCGAAACAACCGAAAGTCTCGTTTATAATTGATAGCACTGTTGCCCACCCTTGCTACTCGGAAAAGGCAGGAGCAGCTTTTTGTCGGATCATGTAGCCTGCATGACACCAACTCCTACGGATCTTTCTCTCGAAACGACTGAGAATTTCTTCATGCGATTTCGATAGAGTCATTTCTTCAGCCCCATAAAATAGGACTGACGGTTGGTCAAGCTCTTACCTAAAGCCTCGTTAGTTGTTCGAAATAAGGCCTTACTACTCAATTTCGTTCTTAACTTAACTAAAGTGATTGGCAAGAGTGATTTTCCGTTTTATTTCCACTGAGGTGTTGCTAGCAGAATTGACACCAGAGCCGAGGTACACAAAGTCGCTTACTACTTCAAAGTTATAGCCGTTGACTGTAATGTTCTGTCCAATTTATAGATGGAATGTCCCTTATTGTTGACAGCATATACTTGGTTCCGTCCTCATTTAACACTTAATTCATTTTGGCAGCTTCCGCACCGGTGATAGCCCGCTGAGTTCCCCCAATTATGTCAATATCACCGACGTTCGCTAAGTACTATAGTTACAGAGACTTTTGAAAGACTGACGGACGAGTTTGGCAGGGATGCCAAAGCTAGGTATGGCTCTATAAATGGTGAAAAGATGACGGGTATCGATTTGAATTTCTTGGATTTTTTCACGATCTGCGGGAGTGTGAATGTTGCTCATATTTCACTGAACCAGCATGCGCTCTTCTAAACATGTTGTGCGAGCTTTAAAGAGTTTGGCGGCAAAACTGTCGAAGATTGGATATAGCTGTGTATCTTGACTTCATTTTGGTTATGTGGATGGACGTTTTCGCATTTAACAGTGTAGAAGTCTGAACTACCATGTTCCCTTGGTCGCCTTCTGATAAAATTTACAAATCTCATTCCTACATTAGCATCTCGCGATCTCTTCAATTTTGTGTTTTTCAACCTCCCTCGGTTTTCTTGTTTTCTTGAGAGAAGTTTGTGTCCAATTTTTCTCCTCTGCTGGTACACGTCGATAGAACCTCTCAATCCAGCTCTCGTCCTCGTGCGCTGTGTTGCACGATACGCCTCCAGGACACGTTGATTTTCATTGTGGAATCATGAGTATCTTATATGTGGTCGCCTTGTGAAACCTAGCACTTAAGGGGCGGCAGATTTTGTAGCTTCCTTGCGACTGGTGTTCAGCACTTGATGGCGTCGATGGCAGCCAGCAAAAGCCCTGATGCATATGAGCACTCTGATGGATTATTACTAATGTCTCACCCAATTTGCTGCGCTTTTCTAAGGGAAATGTTAGTTAAGATCTAGGTGGTCTAGGTCTAGCCCGAGGTGAACTGCATCAGAAGAGTACACATCCATACACAGTCTTGCCAAACCAAAAGAATATCTCTGTTCAGTTGGACTCCTTATATTGTACAACTTTCAGAGCATGCAAATCCAGTTTGTTTGCTTTTTTCATAATCCGTCTGCTCCGCATCACTTAATCCCCTAAATCCTCCCATGATGTCTTCTAACCTCTGACTGACAACTTTTGTACACCTTACAGGCGAAAAGATGTGAGCCGTCAACCTGTCATGGTGTAGCTACAAGCTTGGATATTTTGTTATTGATGCCAACTCGTGTGGCAGAAATTGCTCAAAATTTACAGCAATACCAAACACTCATTCCAAACCGGCCATGGACCGACCTAAAATTCCAAGAAAACTCCGTAACCAGTATGCCTGCTTTGTAAGCCCTCAACATTTGTTGAAAATTCTCAACATACATTTGCATACGTTACGTTTGGGGCAAAATGAAACGAAAGCATGTCGACATGGTTACTGCTCGTAATGCGCGAGACAAAGTCCTCTAAAATGTAAGTTTCCCAAAGAAACCCAAAGTCATTGGTGTCAGTTAGTGCTAAGGGCGCACACTTTGTCGGTGACCCATTCTCGGCTACCTGTCTTGGCTCTTGAAAACGCTTTCTCCTATTTAAATCTATTCGTGTGTCCCTAGCGAAATGTGGTTTAGTAGGTACAAGGACACACGTTGTCCCATGAAAGCATCACCATAACCATCAGAAGTCACCTTTTACAACTTCCTACGTCCTACTATTGGTGGTCCTCTAGCTGTTTCTCCTCCCAATAAAACCATAACAACATTGTGTGTGTTGTATGAAATGTTGTGTGTTATCATCATCGTGCCGATTCAGGCCAGCAAACGATGTAACGATAGCAACTGTGTGAGAATTGTGTCTTCCTGCCTTAGCCAGCCTCATCCTGAATGCCGTTTTCCTCAAGTGTGGAATCTGGCAGGTTGCTCTGCCGGAGGTATCCTGCGGGTGTAGTTAGTATCCTGGTATCTGCTAACCGACAAAACAACTTGTCTCTTTCAAAAAACAACAAAAATGACTACAACAAGTCCTACAGTCGGGAATGGCAAAAACAACGACGAGAGCAAAATGCAAAGGAGATCCACTATACCCAAACGACAATGAGGACGATGAAGCTGGGCCACGACGACGACGATGATGATGACGATGATGACAACGACTACACAGGAATGACTACCTACGAGTATCTCTTCGCTCTGAATGTTGTATGGTAGTACATAAGGATGTTAGAATTTGATTGGAATCAACACACGCAGGAGCCAGTCCTGATGCTGATCTCGGTTCCTTGGTTTGTTGGATGGCTTGGGTTTGAAATTTGCATATAAACTCGTCACGTTTGTGGTTTTGTGTACTCTCCTCGGATGACCCTCTTTACTCGACGCGAGGGTTGCCTTCGTCATTCTCCTCTTCATCATCGTTTACATCGTTATCCTTTCTGTGTGTGTCTCCTTCGAGTTGTAAAACAATGATTCCGGTCGAAGCAATGTTTTGTGGGGGGTTATACATGGGGTTAGGTGCTCGTATTATTACGTTTCGTTTCGTGCAAGCGTGCCGAGTGAAAGTTGCGGATGGGAAATTTTCCCGAGAATCGGATCAGCTTTCTTGTTAGAGGGTTGTCAAGGATCCTTCCTACGTACCTTCGTCTTTGTGTGGATGTCGTTTCTGTGCCCAGGGACATTCATATTCATTTGGATTTGAATTTGAATTTGAATTTGAAATATTTGGAAGAGTAAATTTGCAATTAGTCATTATCGTGAAGGCTTGTGGGTGGCACATTCGATCAGGAACGAGGTGGCTTATGATTGGATTTTGATAAAAGCTTTCACAGTGGGCTGTCTTCTTGCCACCTTTCTGATGAAAAACCAAACAAACGTCATACGACAGCATGTATTCGTTCCGCAAAGTAGTGCTAAGTTGTGTATAAGTACCCAATTGGAAAATCCATTGCCCCTTCCTCAATCATGAAAAATTAATGAAATGCGTGTCACTGCGTTGGCAGCTTTCCTTGCACGCTCCTGTGTTTGACTCTGATACTCAAACATAATCCAAAGCGCAAAGCTGTAACCATCAAGTGCAAATTACAGCAAAGGACTCAATTTTAGATTCGTTCATCTATTATGTAGAAAATTCATAACCAGCGGCAATTTGTGTCTTCCCATGAATTTACCCAGATTAAGACATTTTCTCCTGCCCATCAGCTGTCCACTACCTTCCGGTTTAATGACTTAATTCCACTAGAACCGAACTTGATGGTTGGCTCTCTGGGAACACGCCGCTGGTAAGCGACATTTATAATCTTTGTTAGGTGGCAACTTTACGCGGTTTTTGTTGTCCCCTCTACTAACCATTTCACTGTGTTACGCCACAATAATTGGCCTTTTGCCTCTTTGGCCAGTTGGATAAGGACTGCAATCTGGGTCACCAGCAAGTACAAGTGAAATATTAAAAATTAACTCGGGGAAAATAAATTCGCTGCAGTGCTGCATAACAAAAGCCTGACAGATGAAAATAAAAAAAGAAGTTCGGAACGGAAAATTGGTTCTACGATGTTTTATTCAAATTGGATGACGACAATGCCGCTGTTTCTGGGCGGGGGAGAGTCAGTTCAGCTGAAAGCCTGCATCGATATGGGTCAAACTGCCAGGGTAGCTATTAGTTGCAGTGTGCTACACTATGTAGTAATTATCCTTGCACTATCCTCAGTTGCGGCATGAACATATTTTATTTAACCGAAGGATAATAGCTGGAGTAGATTGGACGTTAATGCGCGCGGTCTTACTCGGGCTATATCGGGTTAAGCAGAGAAAATTGGCTTTTCTGTGTCAAATCATCAGTCACGCAAGGTTTCTGAGGGGAATAGTGCACGTGCACTATTGCAGAACAGAGTTCTATTCCCACGATTATATTGTCTCCATCCAACAACTAATATTAGGTTGCCATCTCACAGGAAAATAAGGCAGCAATCAATGGCCAAAATCTCGATCATCAAGGGATGGGAACCAGCTTTTTTTTGGGTCTGCGAGGGTTTAAGGGATCTGTGCGTCGATTGATAGGAAGACTGCTGACATGGATTGGGCCAACGTGCATCGGTACCTCTCTTTTTCTTCTTGTATGCAAACAATGACTCCTTGAGCCAAAAACCACACTATGATATCCATAGTTGGCTCTTGCTGATTTCTGATCAACAAACGGCTAACGGCTAGAATCACAAAAGGCCGCAAAGGCCTCTCTGATCGAGTTTGCCTTGAAATCTGATGCCGAAAGCATCGAACTTAGAAGTAAAAAAAAAAAAAAAAAAAAAATCAAGAATGGAAATGTCGGGTACAAGAACGATGGCATGAGGAGTATCGCTGCCTTTACATCGACTTCATTTGCGCCATTAAGTCTTCTAAATTCACGTCAGCAGTAGCAGCAGTTGTGGTTAAGGAAGCTTCTGGTTCTTCGATTTTTTCCGGAGCATCGTAGGCAAGTTTCAATCCTGCAGCTACCGTAGTGGTGGTGGGCTGTGAGATAGTCTCCTCTGGCACTGAATCGCTGACTAATTCAATACCCCAGTCATTGCTCTCATGCAGTGGCCCTTCATCGACCGGAGCCTCTTCTACGATTTCCTGTTTGGGCCTTGCTTGGTAATCCTTTTGTCTTTCCTGACAATGGCGATCATCGCACTGTGAATTCGGTTTGAGACTCATTTTAGGGAAGAAGTCGGTCATGGCGTTGTAAGCCAAATAGTCAGAGACTTCTCCAAAGGGTGTTCTGGACGAGCATTCCGGCAGTGATGCCCATAGTTGTGGGTAAGCTAGCTGCACAAACGCCTTCTCTTTTTAGAGTCTTCTCGTCGATGTTCTCAGCGACGACCAACGGTGGAGCACAAGCAAAGCACGCAGTCTCTCCAGGCCTAACGAACTGAATATGCCCAGAGACAGCGTTCTCGGATACACCAGATTCAAACCAATACAAAGAGAGCTCATTACAAGCTGTATTTATGGCCATACGTGCCTCGAAGTTGTCCACACAACTGAGAACCAGATCCACGGGAGTATTTGGCTGCATTCCACCAGTCTGAATTGTGGTGAGGAACTTGTCGAACGATTCCACCGTGGTGATGTTGTAGTTGTGTGTCTCAATACATACATCGGGGTTGATAAAGTTTAGAGTTCTAGCAGCCGCATCGACTTTGGATAGTCCAGCTTGGTCGGGTGTGAAGAACAAGCGGTTCATGTTGGCCAGCTCCACTTTGTCATAGTCGAAGAGGATGAGTTTGCCAATGCCACATCTGGTCAACATATCAGCAGTAACACTGCCAACACCACCAACTCCCACAACAGCCACTGACTTGTCACGAATCCTCTCATATTCCTTGACGATTCGCATACGCTAGAGTGCCATAAGGCGACTATAGGGATTGGAATCAACGACTTCTGCGGTCATTTTATCGATCCGTTCGCGGTATGTCTTAGCGTTGGTTTTGTGCTTTTGTAGTTCCTCCTGGAGGTCATTCAGCCTAGCACGTAGTTCGTCGAGGGCAGCCATTGTGGTAATTGCTTAAATTCTTTGAAAATTGTAGAATGTGAACAAATTAAAAGTAAAAACTGTAAGAGGACCTGAGTGGTTTTCCAAAAAACGTGGCACCACTGCCGGAGAGGAATCAGAGAGGCGCTCGTGATGCACTGGGTTTCAATCCGCCCCAATAAAGAAGCTCCTGGTTTGACAACAACTTCAGAAACACAAACCTGGAATTTGTTGGGTCGACAGGGTAGTTGTTGAGAGCTCAAAGCGGACTCAGATAATCACCCTCGACTTTTTGATCTACAATCGCTTGCTCCTGAAACTAAAGACTCAACCAATGAAGTCTTCGTGTCAAAGATTTTTAAACAGCACACTAATGCTGCCTGGTCATAGCGTCCACATTGTGCATTTACCTTCACTCACTTTCCTCATACACAGGACCCAGCTCGAACTTACGCTTCTCGATCATTTTGTTTTCCTTCTGGAAGGCCTGTGCTCGTCGTTCCTAACTTGGCTGTCGCTAAAAGTGACAATGCTTCGCCCCCTCAGCACAATATAGTTTGTTGTCATCAGGATTGTGTTTAACTCCGCTTGGAAGGCAGGCGCAAGTGAAATCTAACGTTGTAATCCTTCAGAAGGATACCAGCGCCACATCTTATACATGTTTTGGAGCCGTCCGTGAAGACCAGACTGCATTCCTTTCCTTGATCAGAAACCAGTTCTGAGCGCAGGGAAAGTCGGTTTCGTATTTTCTTTAGCAGCAGGAGTTCTAGTGTCATTGCATCATACGGCATGTTCGTAAGACCAGAGACATAAGACGGTCGGCGCGTATGGTCATCACAGCTCCAGTGTGCGTTGCGTCAAAGACCACTTCTTTTATGGCGTAAGATGAGTTTGAGGATGCAGCCCATGATAGGAGTATCAAGGTAGAGCCAGATACACTAGGGAAAGCCCCAACGCAGCCAAGACAGACCGCTCTTTGCAGTCTGCAGCTATAATGTGTTTTTGTGAGAGCTTGTTCCATCAGACTATCGATTGATGGGATATAAGTGGCCTTATCATAGCCGCGTAGATCTGAAGGACCATTCTCCGTGACAGGCTTCAGGCCTTGTCGACTGCCTTAGAGGCTTTCGACGTAATAGGTTTAGTCCAGAGAAGTTTGTTATCCAGGATGACACCCAAATACTTAGCTTCTTTGGAAGTTTGAATGGTGATGCCTTTGAGCACTAGATAAGTCAGAACAGATAGCTTCCTTCTTCTCGTAAAGAGAACAACCTCTGTTTTGTGAGGACTAGTGCACCAGTCGTCGATCACGTCTAGGGCTTCCTGAGCCTTGTTGCAGACAGTCGCTGTGTTTGTGCATTGACGTCTGAACTAGTAAGCGCTTTGTGCGGTGAGTCGATCAACATGCACCACACCTGTGGAAACAAAATTCCGCCTTGCAGAAACCTTTACTCCCGCCATACTCCCATACTTATTGGCCGCAGTCAAAATCCGCGATCAGTATCCATTCACCGGTATTGCTCTTATCCACAAAACTGGTGATTCATCTACGCCGTGTTGTTTGGCCGAGTTATGCATGCCGTTAAATGTTGCCCTTCAACGTCGATGAAAATTCCCAGAGCGTATTCCTCTTTGTCGAGTAGGCCTTCAATTCTGCCTGTTGCATCGCAAGCAGAGGATGCATTCACTAGGCAATTTTGCGCATATGGATCTCGACCATTCTCCCGATCCTTTTCAACATGAAGGAAGTCAGACATTTAGGTCTGAAGTTCTTGGCTAGCGTGTAGTCTTCCGTTCCCATTTTCAGTATAGGGACTACTTCACTACTTCACTGTTCGCCAGGGTTCCGGTATGTATGCCAGTGCTAGCAGCTGGTCTATGCCTTCTTATAACATAACTCGGTACATGCCATCGGTGCCAGGCGGCTTGAAGCCATCAAAGGACACAATTGCATGTTTAATAGCCTCATCCGTTACCAGAATCGATAAGGTATACCAGCTACAGCGTGTTGTGTTATTCAGCTCACTAGCAGCTTCAGTAATATAATAGGAGCTGCTTGTGAGCCGGTTGTGATTAGGTTATCTGGGAAGTGAGCCTCAAGCATTAGTCGAACAGTCTCTGATTTTTACTCAGTAAAGATACCATCAGATTTTCTGGGTGGTTCCAGCCTGGTTGGAGGACTTTGACCAGATTCCTGGTTTCCACCAAGGAACGAGTGATCTTCAAGATGGCTTACGAGCTGGACATGCGATTTCAAGACACTTGGTGCGGGTAGTGTTCATTTTCTGAACAGCTTCTTCTAGCTTTTGCTTTGTCCTTAGCTTGGGGGGACCACTGTTGGACTCCTTAAATCGTGTCTGCGGATTGCTCCTTTTCAACAAGGTCGAGGCCTCGCATTTGATTATGAATTTGACATGGCAGACCTCTGACAGTACTTTCCAGCTGGTAATCTCGTTAGTATACTTGCTAGATACTTTCAAGTCGATAATTTGCTGTTTTACTTCCATAACATAAGTTGGCTGGGAACCAACATACAATAGTTGACTACCAGGTCAGAAGATAGTGTAACGCTCAACAGATTATTGCATCAAACTTCGCACTTGCTACTGCCCATCGCAGCATATGATTAGTCCCACCTTCTTGGAATGACAGGTTTACTGAGTTCGGCTACTGCCTTTTGCGGTGAATCATAGGGAAAATACGCTGAAGCATTGACAAACTCGTGCCTTGCTCCATTCCTTACGTTGCCAAATTGCCCAACGTCCTTCCGATCGTTTGTAATGGAGTGATGTAAAACCCATGTGAAACCCATGGTTTCTGTCGGGATATTACGAGTATGTGAGAGACTACACCACTGTTCTTGACTATGCTCCTCTGATTGATTTCCGAACATTTTCTCTGCTGAAAAAGCGTCCCTTTTGGCGTTAATGAAATTTTAATAAACACTCGAGACTAAACGTCAAAGATGAGGATCTGCCCCAAATCAAATCGTTGCCCAGCCTTACAATTGGTTGTTGTAAGAAAATCTATTTCAACAAACATCCACAATGAGTACCTTGGGGCCCATAGTCCTTAACCAATTCCTAGCTAGACACTCCTGAACTCTAATGTCCAGTTTTTGAATTCAGTTTTTCTATCCAACGA
Source organism: Volucella bombylans (assembly GCA_949129095.1). NCBI lineage: Eukaryota > Metazoa > Arthropoda > Insecta > Diptera > Syrphidae > Volucella > Volucella bombylans. Next base: position 11,623,116 of record OX422142.1, on the reverse strand, counting down.
AAAAATTGGATAGCCTCTCATCCTAATTGTTTCGATTGTTGGAACAGAGAGAGTAGATTCCTTCCACTCAATACGTTATCCTCACCCAGATGGCTAATAATTCCGAGTCGTTAGCTGCACACAATTGTGCGAAAATTGCGTAAAATTTGATAGGTGGCGCACAAGTACGAGTATGATGTATCGGAGCAATTTTGCGAATCATTTCATTGTAGGAAGCAAAGTGTCCTTTTGGGCAAATAAAATTAATTGGAGTGCACTCAAGTGTTGTGGATTATGTTTAATCAGAGGTTTACTTGATTTCAGTTTCGAAAACACAATATCCCTTCTACGCCACTTGAGACCGAAGAGAGTTGAAGATTTGTTTAGAGAGGACAGATTTAACTGCTGATGGTTAAAGTGAACATAAGTTTGTGGTTTTGTATCCTTTCCAATGGGAGGGTTCAGATACAGTGACCACAGCAAACACTAAGCCGCAGCAAATTGTGGTTTGGAATAATCCCCTGTCCGTGGTGCGACCGCAATGAATGGCATTTAATTTCATTGACCAGTAAGAGGGAGACTACTTTCGGTTACCTCAAACCCATCACACAACTGGCGATTCTGTTGATGGATTTCAGTGCATTACCTGAGTCAAATGGTCCACAGACGATGGTCACAATCACTAAAACAACGTGCAAATCTATTACATTTCAAATCCTCGGTCTTTAGACCAAAGTTCTTAGCTCAAAACAAGCTTTCAATCTCAACTGATTTGTAAAACCCCCTTTAAACGAACACAAATCACCAACAGAACCACTTACAAGCCACATCCCCATGTGGATACTTCTTAACCGAGTCGAATTCCTTTCTCCTTTGTCGTAATTCAAACTGTGGCAATTTTCAAATTTGCTTTTATAGAAAATTTATTTCAATAATATGTACTAACGGAATTGGAAATTTCACTTGACACAGAGTCTCGCTATCGCCCACCAACGAATGCCCGTGCGGAGAGAGCGCGCCGGTCGCAATAAAACTTTCCCGAACCACAGAGAAGGCAAGAAACTCTCGCCACAACTCCATCCGAATGCCATATATCTCATAGAGGGGACCTCCAAAACGACACACATGTACGGGTATTCCCAGTCAATACCATCATGTGGTGAAGAGCATAGATACTTTAGTCTTGGGTCTTTGGGATCCTTTAGAACGGGGAGCTATACCATAAATCTACTCCCTTTTGCAGCCATTTAAATTCTCGTCCAGAATCGGTATATCACATGGATGTAGGGGTTGTTGTTGTTGTAGTAGTGGGAGTTTTTGGAATCCTCCCACTTAACCTACATTTGCTGGGTCAACTTGGGGAACTTCAGAGAGTGCCTACCTTGCAGTGAGTATGTCCCTGAAGGTGATCTCTGAGAATCGTATTTTTGTCGGTTAAAGCTTTTCTGGGTTTCTGGTGGTAAAGTAAAGTAAACGGTACCATAAACTCCACACGAGTATAGATTTTTGAAGATGCAGAGCAATCGTTAAAAGGTAAGCTGGGATGCAATTGTAATCACCCACCCCTCCCGGGTAATTCAAAAGAATAATGTCTTGAGCAAGCATTTGAGTGCAGTGTTGGTGGTTTAAAGATCGAAATTGTTATTTTGTGATGAAGAGTTACTGCTCACATAAACCAGCAGCGAGTCCATTATGCTTACGAGGACGGTAGGAACCTTCTGCTCTGTGAAGAAGCCAAAATTGTCGGACTGACTCAATCCCCTTCTCGTCACCGTATACTCAAAATAAGTTATTGTGGTACACAGCGAAGTGTTGATATGGATGCCAGAAGCGAGTGTCTTGTAAGGATACCACAGACGAGTCATGCATCCCATTGGCACCGTACAACCAGAAAGTTTGATCTCATGTCGAGGTGTGTTGACCAAAAGTTCAGCATTCTTTCCAAACATCGACTTTTTCTTCTCAAATTTTTCAAATTTCTCATTGTCGGGGATATCCATGTGCCCTGGTACTCAGCATAGGGTCATCTAGAGATCTCATCCAGAAGCCAGTTTCTACAGTACCTGATTTCATTATCGCGAAGTCCAGAGCCCAAGCCGCTACCTGGCTGTCTATTTGGACAACAATTCACCTTCTAGAGACATCATTTCCAATCGGGATGTTGTGGTTTTAACGATAGCAGCACAGCTATCTCGGCTTAGAAAGTACTGCAGTCACTCTTTATTCTAAAGGATGGGCCAACTCCCGTGATGATTTCCATTTTACAACCATCGGTGTTGAAACAAGTTCTTCCATGATGAATGTTTATTCTACCATCGGTGACCATAGCTATCCCTTATGCTGCATAACTCCACTTTAGCCAGCATTACATGAGGCTAGGCACTTTCTTTTGGGCGATTTCCTGCTCGAAAAGCTAGTTGAAGGCTTTCCTTTTTCTCTCAGCAAGATTTGAGGGATAGTAATACGTCTAAGCAGTATCAGCAACAGCTAAGGCTACAGATGTCTCTTGTGTTTTACGTAAGTACCTGCCGTGAAGGCTTAAGCCTACGGTGCGTCTTCGCACAAGATATCAAAACAATGCATTGATAAGCGCCCTTCGGGTAGTACAAGTACCAGATTCGAAGTCGTGTGTAAGGCACGAACTTCCCCTTTGGTGATGGGTCGAAGCCTATCTAATACCTCCGCCATTCTGTGGGTCATGGCACCCGGTTGCAATGCAACTCCACATCGAGGAAACCGGATGGTTCCATAGCAATACCATCGTTGAGCACAGGTCGTAGCACACTACAACATATGCTAAGCCAAGCTCCATTCGGTCTACTCTCCCTGCGATTTTGGGTGCAAACCTACAGCCACCACGATACTCCCACAAGGGGGCCAACTCCTACATAGGTCAGGCCGGAACCATAGTTCCGGGGGCTCCTGACCTCCAGTGTTACCAGAATATAGCTTCCGATCGAGCTTCGCAACCTTGCGGTTACTTCCAGTTGGGCACCTCACTGCCCAGGACTGGCGGCCTTTCTACAATTTAAAAATACCCATATTCTACCCGCTAGCTGCCTACTGCGTCTTCTATTAAATACCTCTTTTGCAAAACTAAGCGTTCTTTCGAACCGTATGGTATCAGTGATCATTCCACTGACATCGTAGGCCTCACCATTAAAGGTGATGCCCATAGCCTGCAAGTCCCTATTGTCAGTGTATTTGGGACACTCACATAGGACATGAATCCAGTCCTCATCGGTGATTCCACATGAGCAGCTCACAACCCCGCTAAGCCCTCTCTTATGCAAGAATGCATTAAGGAAGCCATAAGTAACCCTGCCATTTTCGCTAGCATCCCATCTAGATTGCCATCTAGATAGAACACATGCGTGTAACAAGGTTTTACGCTACTTCGGGGATAGGCCATCCACTTCTTCTGGGGAAACCCAAACTCGCCCATTTAGAGGGAGACCTTTTCTGATCTTGAAAGCAATACCACGACGTATCACTTCCAGATCCAGAGGTGGCACTCCTAGCAACACCTGCATTGCCTCTGTGGAGACAGTGTGGCACACAGGTAAACACCCAAGCAAGGCGACTCTTTGGCAAGTCAAGATCCAGAGTCATAACCTTTGTCGTACCATTCCGATGCTCGGCGGCATTTCAAGCAGCGGTAGCGGATATGTAGACAATACGTCGAATTTTGTTTCATCCGCAACGGGGAATACTCAACCGGCTGCAGGGATGCAATTTAAGTCAGCAAATGTCTTGACGAGCTGCCAAAATTTCAAATACGGATGAGTGCAAAGCAAGTACGAGTATTGCATGCAGTGAAGTAATTAGCTATTGATACAGCATCACCACATTGTTCGGTGTTGCATGTAGATGCACCACCACCATCGCCGCCTGATTGCCCGCCACAACGTTTTACCAAAGAGCAGCTTTTGCCTCTGACGCAGTCTGGAGAATAAGAAACAGGCGTTTAGTCCTCAATTGCACGAGTTTTGTTTAAAGCATCCGATAGCGGTTGTGCGTGGTGTTGCTGGTGCATTAAAATTGGATTTGGGTTTATTTTCAACTAAAGCGCTTCCCCATAGCAAAATATGCGCAATATCAGGCGTCTAGCTTTCAAGACAGTTTGAAAGAGGAACGTGAGAAAGGCTCAGCCGGTGCACACCCAATGTCTGATTCAGACTCCAAAGACTCAATGAGCAGTTCAACAGTGAATGGCAAACAGAGGCGGTTGAAGAATGGAAGCAAGATGTTGAAAGTCGGCTCTAATATTGTCCATCACAATGTGCCGTCATGTAAAGTCACCAAAATTCAAGTAGATCCTTGTGACTTCGATCTTTTTGAAGACTGCTTACAATCGCGTCTCTACTTATATTGTTGAAGGCTACCTCGATGTCGAGAAAAATGCGGAAGGTTAATTCCTTTAGGTCGAGGAATGCCTCTACTCTGGGTACTACCCTACGAAGTGTCATTTCTATCAATCTGGCTCTCATGAGCAGGACAGATATTTATCTCCAATGAAACCACGCCACCCACCATTTCACAATCTTGTGGACAGAAAAGAAGATTCATAAGCCGCATTTGGTTGTCTTCATTTCAACTTTAACGTAAATCTGCTGTTTCCGGTCTCAAGCCCATTGGAAAAAGGAAGAAGAGAAACGCAGGATCTAGCTAAGTGTGAGAGATTATGAACGCATATGCTCGGTTCAGATAAGACTGAATACAATAGTTCCAGCGAAGAAATTCGCCTGGATGAAGTCAAGTGCGGCATATGCAGTCGACTCAGTGGTCACGTCTTTTGAACTATTTTAAGACATTCGGAGTTGAATTCATTTGAAGTTACTGGCAAACTGGCAACGCTGTAGAGTCTGGTTCTTCAGGTAGACCTCCCGGCAAAGACGAGGACAACTACAAGTGACTAAATGTAGCCAAGCAACTGTTGTAATCTGTCGGCCGTAACAAATCTTAAATCACTGCAACGCAAGAACTGCGATGGGATAATCCCGGCAACTTCTTTAGAGAGAAGCATGAATGAGACATACCCGCGTCTTCAGAGGCTTAGATAAAAAAGTTTAAGCAACAAGCATGGTGAGCAATCACGAACTCTTCAACCAAACATACGAGCAATACCCTAAACTCGACGTTTGAGTACACAGCACTCACCTACTTGACTTTGTGGAGAAGCAATGTGTAGTCATAACTGGCGTTTCTCATATCTGATCCACTAAGGATCTTACAAGTTCCTCAGTCAAAGGATTATCAACTGAATTTATAACATTGCACTCTGCAGCGTTGTATAGAAATTTCGCATAAAAAAGCGACAAACATAACTGCCATATCCTTTTCTGACTAAGTTCCACAAAATGGCTTGAGAATTCCTTACTATCACCATCAAGTGCGAAAGACTATTGATGATACTATCAGTAAGCCATCATACATGCCGAATGTGATTTCAGGGGTCCACTCGAATGCCTTTGGATTGATGAAGAACGCCGATAAGTGCATGCATGTTCAAAGGGGGCGACGGATCGGGTGGCGCTGCAAATAAGGACAACAAATCAACAGGCAAAGCACAGTCTTCCAGTCGAAGAATGCGGCTTCTTCGAGAGATAAATAGTAATTTAGGGATTTGTAGATTGAAACCCTGGAGATTTGGCAAGGTTGCCAGCAATTCCGTCTGGTTGAACAGCAAAATTCACACTCAGGACTACTATAATATCGGTTCCGCTTCTAGCTGTTTAAAGCTGAAGCATAGCAAAATGCTAAATAGAAATCAGCTTTCCTTACATGGCCCATAATCGATGGTACGAGTATCTTATGCTTAGTCATTGAGCACCTGAAACCCTACACTAGTGGGCGAGTTTTTCCTTATCAGCGTGGTTTACGGTCTGGTCTTGATCTTGGAAAGCCATGGAACATCAACATTTACAGGGACGAGCTATGTATGGCCAATGCAACGGCAGTGGAGATGTTACTATTTTTTATATTAGAAGTTGACGAAGCAGACTCTGACAGAGAAAATACGTCCAAAACCAGGGGCTTAGAGAGTACCCCAAAATAGAAAGTTATACTCTTGAGGAGAATGCGGCTTATTAAATGACAAGGAGCCTCATAGTCACTCAACACACGGAACAGTACAAGCACAGCCTGGTAATTTTCAGTACGCATGTCCCAGACGAGGTATCTCTTGCTGAGAGGTCCTCAGAATGAGTACGTGCAGCGATGGAATTTATACCGATGGAATCAACGATGCCATCCAAATTCAGGCTAGTGAAAGCTTTATTTGAGCTAATCCGACATATCCGGAGCTCAGGACAATAAGGAGTTTTGAGGACTGTAGAAGCTTGTTGAAGATGGTGGCGGAGAAGCCTTTGATGTGCAACGACAGCGCTTGCATCCTCGAAGAGGGTTACTGGCATCGGAGTATACAGTCTCTTGGCCCAGGGGTTAATAACAAGGACTTGGTCATCAGGTTGAAAGCTTCTCTACCACGGAGAAACCAAAAACGTCCCGAAATAAAGCCTTGTTTTTGGATGTTATGGATGACTTAACTGCTGACCAGACCAGCATACCAATAAAGGGCAACGAGCTTCGGTTCTAGGAAGACCGAAGGAAGAAGAACTATGACATCTGACATTGGAAAACATAAAGAGCGCGTGCTCGGGTGCAAATTTGTTATACGCGGCAGACATAGGCAAAAAGTCTTCAGCTTCTGGCACGTGCGCGAGCATCAGATTTAAGCCAAACTTGCTAACACATGCGTAATATATTCTCATGCCGCAAACAAGCCAAGCACGACGCCACCAACGAATGTTTCTACAAACTCTTTGGCAAGATTTGTGAGTAACATACTCGGGATGTCGTTAAAATCGTATTAGGCGATTTAAGCTTATTGACTTTGCGATGAGACGAAATATTACTAAAGCAAGCACACGGTTTCCTCATCTCAATATGTGCAAGGGGACACGGCCGGTAGTTTCTGAATCACGAAACACTTTATCAAAATAATAATTTAGCGATCTATGAAGGCATGCAGGGCAAGACAACATTGACTTAGATCACCACTTTGTTGGAGCCAAGGTACGAATTCGGATCTCCCAAGCGTCACAACAAAGAAGAACTACTATGAGAAGATATAACGTAGAAAAGCTGTAAACCCAAGAGATTGCCAGAATCTTTGCGGAACACGTATCCCAAAATCTCTCAACAACTTCTATACCGCCAGAATCAAGTATAAAAAACCAGTGGCAATGCTGTCATTGTGCCGTCAGAAATACGGTGGGTTTTACCCGACCACCACCAAGAAATCCCATTTGAACCAAATATGCTAGTATCGGAACGAGACTCCATTTTTGACACATTCTTGTACTAAATCAGACTTTCAATAGGAAACCCCAATCTTAAATTTTGTACCAACGTGGAGCATATGGAGCATGAGGCCGGATACGGTGTTGAGCATTCCAAAGGACAGCCTGTTGTTCTCCTCTGACTAAATGAGACTTTCGGCACTGCGTAGTGCTACAATTTTTCTATAAAGACATTCAATGCAATGCATACGATAAAGCCTGCAGCGCTACCCCTAATCAAGATTACTGTGGTGCGAAGACATGCATCGATGTTGAACATCACTCTACCGAACCAACCATAGAAATCTAGTTGTCCCTTGCTACTGGGCCCCCGCCCAATTATCAAGGTTTCGCCCTTTAATGACGTTGTCTAATAATGAACGGGGACAGAGCAAAGTACTGGTCTTATCGTAAACATCTTCAGATGACGTTACCGAAGGCTGCTACGATTTGATCAGTCACAAGCTGCCGGTCATAGATCTTGTTGGCGGCTGGACCACCGGTAGTCCCTACCAGGACTTAAATCACGGTACCATGGGAGTCAGGAGCCCCCCGGATCTCGGTCCGGGCCTGACTTGTTAGAGGTTGGCCCCCTTGTGGGAGCGTCATGGTGGCTGTGGTTTAAACCCAAAATCGCGGGAAAGAGTCTTCCTATGGTTTTCCTTTGGTTTTCCTTTGGTTTTCCTTGGTTGACTCAATGTGGAGTTGCAATAAGTGCTGGGTGCTGCGACCCTAAGAGCAGTAAGAGGTTTTAGGTCGGCCTCGACTCATACCAAGGGTGGAACTTGTGCCGGCAACAAAGTTCCGAATTGGTATCTAAAATAGTGAAAATCTTTGAAGAGCGATGGCAAGGCGTATCCTGGCTCCCATGGATGTATGGGCATCCTGTAAGTTTAAGACCACACGGCAGGTACTTACGTTAAAAACATGAGACATCTGTCCATTGCTAAGCTTCCTTGGACTAAGAAGGGAATTTAAAAATAGGGCCTCCGACAAAATTAAGAAGGTCTCCATATGATCTTACATTATTGACTCAGTTCAGCAGTTTAACTGCAATAGCATGGACTTTATCAAAATCCGTTACATTCGGCCATTCTGATTTAGTCACCGTCCTCTGATGACCAAGAGTCTTCGTTGTCTACCACGTATCTCCAAAGTTTCATGTTATCAGAGCTTGTAGCGGTATTGTTTGGCTCTTCAACTTTGTCAAGTTTGCGTAGCTCGTAACGCCCGTTGTGCTTCACCTTCGTTATCTCATACGGCCCTAGATACTTAAACCATTTCTCAGGGTTCTTTGAAGACAGCTTAACGATGATGCTGAGCATTGAATGATTTATGCGCTCGATTTGTCTATCTATGCGCTCGATTTATCTACTTAGTACGTGTTCAATGCTATTCGCCTTTATGTTTTCTTCAAATTTGGATGATGTAAACGCTGGTCCTCGATCGCTGATAATACGGCCAAAGACCGCAGACCAACTTTCCAGAGTCTTAACGACCGCTTCACAGCTTGTTGTCTTTGCCGGTTGCATCCACACATACTTCGTAAATCCGTCCACCATAGCAAAAAAAAGGTGCTTATACGGCTTAGCTGCGGCGTCCATTGATCCAAGATGGTGCAATTGCAACCTGTGCAATGGCTCCGCTACTTTTTCCACCTGATACAAGAATCCTTCCTTTTTACCCAGCTTTTTATTGTGAATATTGCAGTTTTACATTATAAATCTATTGCCACGACCTGGGATAGGGTTCCATTCTAATCCATCCACCACAGAGGAAGCTTGCCACAAGGTGCGTCACTACTAAAAATCCAATAACTCGATGACTAATGATCGAAATGTCAAAAAAATGTTGACATTGAAGGTCGGTAATAACTAAAAATCATCTGAATATCTTATTTAGAGTCGCCATCTATGTGTCACTTTTCGAACCATCTGTTAAGTGAATAGAACGTCATTTTAAATAAATGTGAAAGATTAAAGATGTTCACTACAAAATCTAGTTTAATGGAGAGAGATCTTGATTTAGGGCCCGATCTACACTGGAATGTAGCGCCACCAGTGTGAAGAAAGTAACGTGAAACTGTGATTTTCTAAAGTGGATTCCTTGATTCGATCTTAGATGGCGCCGTGTATGAGCGGTCTTTGCTCAACTACCTCCAAGGTGATTGCGGTCCCTCTCTACTTGTGGATGGCAGAGGAGATATTTTCCTCTTCTGCATTGTCAGCTCGGATAGGAATCGAAGGCCCTGCAGGTCGGAATATAAATATTGATTCTAGCGTGCTTCGTACAATTCTTTTAAGAACGATATTGAGAATGTTACACGACGACTTCATTAAGTCCTTCTATCGGTTTTGTCATTACCGTCTTTAATGGAGCAGCGTGCATTCTCTATCGTCATCCTGCCTATCGAAATGAGATTGGCATTGATGTCAAAGCTACATATTGTAAACAGTTTGTCTCTTAGACGCTGTCATATGCGGCTTTGAAATCGATAAAGAGGTGATGTGAATCGATTTGGAGCTGCTAAGTTGTTTTCAAGATTTATGCTGGACTTTCGGGTTGAAACCACAGTGATAGGGGCCCGAAGCGCTATTGACGAAGGGTCTTAGGCATTCACAGAATCAGGAGACTGGATCTTACATAAGATGTTTAGGAGACTTATTCTCCTGTAGTTGGCGCAGGCCAGGGGATCTCCTTTCTTGTTGAAGTTCCATTCGTAGGGTATTCTTTCGTCGACCGAGATTTTCAAGATGAGTTAATGAATGCTCCGTAGCCAAACATACTTCTTTAAAAAGCTCGGCAGTTAAGCCATCGGGTTCAGCAGCTTTGTTAGACTTTAGCCTGGGTGGATGGAAATATTGCCTGTCATCGTCCAGGTTGAATACTTGATTCAGCTTTACGGTGGGATGTTGTTGGCTTCTGTTCTGGCCGTGAATTACCTCACAGCAGTTCTCTGGCCTTGGGCTGTTACGGATAAATGCATCCGTGTCTTCCGTACAACAATTTGATGGAACGTTCGGAGAGCTAAAATACTGGACGAATACCTTGCTGCGATCGCAATATGATCAATTTGGTGGATGGTTTGCTGATCGGTTTATTGATTTCAAGGTACGGAAACCATGTGCTGGCTATAGTTACATGACGTCCCGCCTACATGTCAGGAGATGATGTCATTTAGGCTGTACTTTACGACCGTACTACGAAAGATGCCCTCCTTGCGTAGTTTGACTTCAAAAACACCAACGATCTCGCTCGTAGCTTTATCGAGGATCTGGTGGGAGAAATCTTTGGTAAGGTCATCCTTTTGCTCCGTCGAGACGTGGTGCTCATGATCGCCTTTATAGATCTTGAAATTAATAGAGAAGTAGTGAGTATCGATCGGGACTTCTCGAGTTTTTTCAATGATCTGCGGTAGTGTGAACAGTTGGTAAATTGTGGACTTACCTGGCTCGCTTAGGAATTGCTTGTGACTTAGAGGATCTCTTTTTTTTTTGAACCGGACTTGGGTTCCATTTATCAGACATACTTTCCTCCGAGTTGGCCTATGCTCGCTCGGCAGGTACCCTATCCAGTCCGGCAGTCTTGCTCGGTTTATGTTTAGTTATTGCTATGCACGCCATTCTGCAACGGAAGATGATGTTACGAGAAGAGGTCTTGATTCTTGATACAAGGCCAGTGGATGATTGTTCAAAATTTCTACTGGCGATCGTTTACTTGCTTTTTGTTCTGTGTTAGTACTTAGCCTTGATTATGTTCGAAGCATAACGCGTACCTATACAGCAAAACTACCAAAAGCGAGATAGGAGCTCTGATAGCTTACCAGGCAAGTTCGCGAGTCATGTGGTATACCAATATTTACCCATTTCATAGGACCTGCAAACTAAGTCCCGGAAAAAGGATCTGTCCAATTGAATTTCTCCTACCCGGCCGGTGGTGACGTGAAAAGATAAAAAGAAACAGAAATACTCGCAAAACCTGAAAATCTCCTGGCTTATCCGTGCGCATTTAATTTTCGAAAAAAAAAAATCCTCTCCCTCCAATTCTAGATAAAACGAAGCGCAAATACTCGTACGTATATGTGTCAGGATATTCATTTCATTTTCTAAAATCCACTTTCAAATATTTGAATTTTCACACCCATAAATCATCATCCCGCACTCAGAAACACACAGTCACACTCTGGCAAATACGAGCGTATCCGGAAAGTCCTTCTCTACGACCGTTATATGGGTCATCGTTCGCGGATAACATTTCCGCGTCTACTATTGTACGAGTACATAGCTCCACCGGAAAGTCCTGTTTGATACTTGCGGCCACGGTAGGGGTGCATTATGTTTTCTCATAGTCCATATAGCGACCCGCTTCTGTTCACTCGCCACCACCTCCCATCTAAGGACAACGGGCTGCGGGTGGAAGAAGAAGAAGAAGAAGAAAAAAAACAAACACTGAACACAAATAAACATAACAAAAGAGGACACAAAACAACAGCTAAGTACAATAACGCGAACTGGATAACAAAAAGGACCTAGACAACAACAAAAGCAAGAGAACGAGAATAAAAAGCTTTTTATGTGCCATCTGTCATACCTTCTCTGTATCCTTTTGCTAAAAGTTTTCTCCACTTCCGTTAGGATTTGTTTTTTTTTGGTTTTTCTTTCTTTTTGTTGTCGTGTCACCCCCAACATTATAATGCAGCAGCATAATGTGGATGACGGTGATGGTGATGGTGACGTATTGTTGTGCGTTGGGGTGTATGATCATGAGAGGGCGTGTGCCTGCATGGAAGTTTTTTTTTAATTTTTTTTTTTAAATTAAACTGAAAGGATAATGCATCCTCTGTGCATACAGAGCAGGGGTTGTGTATGATGTGGCAGTTTCTGCTTCTACTATTCCACATTTTATTTCCTTCAAAGCTACCAGTACGCAAACGAACGCCACCCATTCATGTGTGGAGGGATGGGGGTTGAAAACTTGTGGCGAGTGTGGCGCTTAAAGAGGTTTAAAGGATAATAAACTTTTAATTTCATTTGATTTGCTCTCTCGGATAAGAGATTTATCGAGGTAACTGAATAATTGAATGACGAAAGGAGGAAATTAATGCGCGTAGGCAATTGCGATTGGGAAAATAAAATATTACCTCCGGGGAGGGGGATCTGAGGGCATGGACATTAAGACTGAAATCAGCAATCAGGAATAATTCATTTAGATGGTTTAAGGGTCTAGCTATTGTGGAGAATTCCTGTGGGGCCGATTGCCCAGGTCATTTAATCGCAAGTTCAACAAGGACGAGCTTTTAATGTTCAGCAGATTCCACCAAAGTAACATTTTTACTGTTGGAATAGCACTCCAATAATTTATTCGTATGTTGTATTCAGAAAATAAATTGACGGTCCCACCAAAGAATGTTTCTATGAGTTCCTCGACAAAGAATGGAGCCCTAGGTTAGGTTGGCGGGTAGATGAGATGTTAAGACCCATTATGATGCCCGAGTGGGGGAATTGTCGTTTTGGTCTAAGCGATCTTGCTCCATCCACGAAAGCAGCGGATAGTTCTGAGCTGTCGTGGAAGAAATACCTTCCTAAAGTTCTTTGCCTTACTGACGCTGGGACAGTTTCACATAGAGTGGAGGGTGTCTATCCGTGAGCCTATGTCCAAATAGCCTCTGCAGAGGTCGTCGTCAGTAAGGCACAGCTTGCGTTCGCCCCGAGAAGATTATGACTTGTGAGCAATACAACAAGCACAGACAGTTCAGCTCAGCTTCTCAAGAGAATCTTACTGGATTTGCTGAGTTCTGGCCATAGTTGCCTTGAGGTCTCTCAGGTTGGAAGGTTTTTCCACCTTTCATTGGCTTTTATTTGTATCGTTCACTCCACTTGCACTCTAAGAGTGCAGAATGGAGGTTCGATACTGTGATCTGTCAGTTCCCTTTTGAGGGAGAATCGTTTTCGAGCTAGCTCATCTGTTTGCCCATTGCCTGCAATTCCATTGTGCCCAGGGACCCAGCACAGCGTAACCTTATGCTGAACGCAAAGAGCCTTAAGGTCTTTACAAGCCTCGATTTGATCTGGACTGCCGCGATAGTCTTAATGGCAGCCTGGCTATCAATAAATATAGTAACGTCCTCGTGGGATATTGCCTTTATTGCCGCAAGTTCGGCTGCTTCTGCTACAAACGAAATCACAGCCTGGAAGACACTGCTATAGTCCGGCAAGTCCATGAGCATCGTAGGTTCAATTGATCGGAGAAGATCCTAGCGCCTAATCCTGTCTCAATCTTTTCCCCATTCGTGAAAATGGATATCGAGCCTGGTACCATTTGTTTCCTGCCCCATTCCTCTCTGCTCGGGAAAATGAAGACGAATGGTGGTTCGAAGTCGTGGTGGAGTATTATGTAGTCCCTATTGTACTTTCATGTATAGATCTAGGGGCTGGTTCCTGGATAAGGGCGCTGCCGATGTCTTCCTCAGTCATAAGGTAATCAAGGTTGGCGCTAGCTGCTGGTATTATCTTTAGCATGGCCGTTCGCATTCCTCTTCTGTTTCCTACGCAAGGCGACTGGGAAAGGTCTGATTTTGCATCGAGTTATCTCGACCCGGACCTTGTAATTGGTCATGGGTAGTAGTAGCATCGATTTGTGGCTTAGTTTGACCAAAACTTCCATGAAATCTTTGATGTGATTTACCACTTCAATGCTGGAGGTTGCGTTCTATCCTGTCCTTCGGTATGTAGAGACCAGGAACCATGAGTTCTTGCTTTCTGACAATACGAAGTTCGACCTCTGGCCATGGAGCCTTCGTATTGGCGACAAACTCTCTCAGATATTCCAGGTTGCTGATGTTGTCACACTGTACCTGTCACACCTTTAATCCTTTTAAGGTACTCAGCTGTCCAAAGAGCGGGTTATTCCCAATCCCTTTCATGGCAGTCCCTTTCACAGCTACCGTTGGTCGTCAGAGAGCTTTTGTTCTGGATTACCAAAGTCGACTATTGCAACCCGGAAGCTTCCGTTGGCCTCGGCTGAGTTCTTTTTCTGCATTTTGACGTCCCTGCCTATCATGGCGGAGGTTGTGTCATTTAACCGTCCTCCTCTTCTGAGCTACCAGCAACCGGCCCAGGCTTGGATAAGTCCTTGACTGTGGCAGTAAATGGTGGTTGCATGACAACAATCGTCGCCAGGGTAAGAGGTTTTGCCTTGCTGACTCCTCTATTCCTATCTCTTTGCTCTTGCCTTGCTGCGACAGTTTCTTTGACAATTACACGAGCCCTGTCTGGTATACTCGCTTTCTTTTTCATTGGAGATCATGTGATTTGACAGCTCTGGACTAATTTGATTGGCGCCCCTCTCATTGAATTGTGCGCATTAGTCAGGAACGCTAGGCAGCCGAAGTACGTTGGATGCAGTGCCGTAGAGTGATTCTCCAAAAAAAGGATCATTAACTGCGACTATATTAGAGTGTTCAGGATTTATAGCTCAGCACGAGCACGAGTATATACGAGAATCCATATTCCGGCTTTAAAATCCTCAATTGTCTACGCGATATCCTTGGACCAGATGCTAGAGGCAATGCTTTCACAATCACTGGTGATTGGAGCATACTCGTTTCCTGTACTCGAATTGTATCAGTTGGACCTAAAACACATGTGGTTCTAACAGGACGATGCCACATCTAACATAGCTCGTGGTACAATGCAAGTTTTTCGAGAAATTTTCCTGGTCAGTGGCGATGTCAATTAGAATTCCTGGCGTCGCCATTGGTTCTATATTCAGCGCCAGTTCGCTCCTGCATGGCTGCAGAAAAACTTAAACAAATCTCCGAAGAAATCTCTCCTACAGTGGATGCCTTCCTCATATTTGCTTCGAAAAAAATGACGAAAAACCGAAGCATTAGCGGCCGTTCAGATGCCAGTGCTTCCTTATGCCTGAATCAATAAACAACAACCTCGAACGGAAATCTGCATTTGTATTTCCATCAAAATACTGAAATCGTGGCGCCGACGATTTGGCGAACAGATACCAGGAGCCAACAGGCTAGACGATCTCTCATTTCAGGGAGAAGTTCCTTTGGTTTTAGAAGAAATCATGACGCCCTTCTATAAGAAAAAGTCATCACTTTGAATTGTCCTTTAAAACAGAAAGTCTGAAGGTCATTGTCCAGTGTCATCTGTTCAAATGTCTACCACTTCTCCCTAATTAAACAAAAATCCAAGGGCGCCTGACCAGCACCACATCATCCAGACACTTACAACTTCTCCGAAACAATTTAAGAGAAGCTATCCATCTGCAGAGCCCTAAATGCTTTCTAAACGAAGCGCAATTCTCCCCTTTTCCCCTCTCCAAATGTAAACAATATTAATCGACGATGCCAGTTCCACATGACCTAGCCCACAACGAACAGAACCATCTGTAACATGAGGACCATCTGCCCGACAACAGTCTCCATCTCCTCAAATACCCAGTGTCCATTAGTAAATCTCTTCCAAATGCCATAAGCACTAGCATTGCATGGCAAAAAGGACGACCAGCGGCGCCGAGGGTAATCGAATTAAAATCGCAATCAAAAATTCCAAAAACACCACCACCAATCGACGAGTGTCGATGCTGGCGGTGTGCTTATCCCGATGGTGGAGCTATAAATGGATCCCATCGAACTGCGATTGCAGACAGAGAAATGTATCTTAACGAGGACTGTTGTGGTGCAAGATACAAACCCAAACACCGGAACAACTGCCGGAGACAGAGAAGACGAGGAGGAATTTTCGTGAAAATCTTCAAGCGGAACGAAGAAATTTTTCCGATACCCGTTGCTGCATCGGAGAAACGAGAAATCGCAACTGCTTCCAGATACTACTCCAGATAGTCTTGTACTTCTGTTATTAATATTTATGATGCACAGGAGTAAGGTGGATCCAGTTTCCCACAATTGCAGTCTGGCCTTGGTTTGGATCCTTAATTCTTGCGCCGGGGATAGAAAATTAATTACATTAGACGGCGGAGAGATGATGTGCAGTAACAAGACGAGGAAAACCCGCAATCAGCAGGATTCGGATTCACATTGAACTGCGAAAAGTAGAGCTGGTGGTGGTGTTTTGATTCTGTGGCAGCTCCTAGATTGCGCTGCCAGGGGTTTCGTCTTTCCGTGATGCTGGATGCAGAGTTCTTCTAGGAAAATACGCTACAACAACTCGAAGATGTAATTTTGAATTATGATTCTCTGATTCTTGTCCGAGAAGGGGGTGAAGGTATTTTTTTTTTTTTTTTTTGTTTTTTGATTAACTAAAATCAATTTGCAATTGTGCAGTTTGTGGAGTCGCGCATTGTCGAAAGGGTTGGTTTGGAGTGGGGCTTTGTGCTTTTGATTTTGCTAATTGATTTCAAGATCTCTCAATCTTTTAAGGATTTGGAGTCGTTACTTATGCAGAGGAAGTACTTTTTACCCGTTAAATGGGTAAAAGATGGTTAACAATGGTTTCTGAGGAAGTTTGTGTCAGTCGGGTCGGGAGCACTCCTTCCTGTGTTGCTCATGAAATTTTCTTGGAAAAACTTCTTTCATTTCTCGATGTCATATTACTGTCAGTTGGATTAAGTGGTATTGATGCTGAAAAGTTTGGGGAGATGGTGGTCTTCCAAAGAGGAAAACAAGGCCAAAAGTCAAGGTCGATTTCAGTCTTCCTCCACATTAAAGGCTTCAAGAGATGAATGGTTAAGCAGGATGTATCCAATGTACTACATTGTAAAAGAGAGATCTATCTTGCATCAGTTTGAGAGCAAAGATTGTTCTATTCTTCCAACTTTACTCTAGAATTTGTTGGAATAGACGATGAGTTCAGATTCTCAATGGCGGTCAAGCCTTTTACGAAGACATAGGCGTCATTTCCCCGTTCAAGTCTCCAGACCCAGACAGCCAACTACATGTCATGCTGCAGAGAATGCAAGACCTAACAATACCTTGTCTAGCATCAATCTATAGAAGCTCTAATACTAAACTACGTACTCTACTCTTGGAGACGCACTCGAGTGGTATTTATACCGAAGATAGGTAAACGCTGGCAACAAATCTCTGATTGAACTGGACATAGAGGTATTTATTAGTCAAAGAATCATTCAGGCAATCACTAGGTAACAATCGCTTAAGCAAATTTACGAAGGAGGAATGCCACAGGGCGGCGTTATTTCTCCTCTACTCTTAATAATGGTTATGAACAAAATGCTTGTAAGGATAGAGAGAGAAGGGGTCAAAATGGTCACGTATGCGGATGACGTAGTGATGCTAGTGTCAAAGAAGCTTCCCTCCGTGATAGGTGAAACAATAGAATCTGCTCTGGATAAGGTAAACACCTAGCCCGCAAGTGTTGGCCTTGATGTCAACCTGAGTAAAACTGAACTGATGGTATTCACTACCAAAATCAAAATACCTGACTTTACACTTCCCTGTCTTAATGGCTTAATGGTCAACCACTCCTCCATCATTAGGTATCTGGGTATCATCTTTGACCCGAAACTCAACTGGATGCAAACATCGAACGCAGGGTACGGAAGGCATGCGTCGCCTTCTATGCCTGCAGCCAAACCTTTGGAAAGAAGTAAGGACTTCAACCAAAGATGATCTTGTGGATGTACACAGCCATAGTGCGTCCAATTCTCACTAGTTTGGTGTCCCACGTTGATTAAAATCTATAACCCCACGCGAATAAAAAGGCTCCAGGGAACAGGCAGTATAGGCACCACGGGCGCTTTGAGGTTGACCCCAACGGATGCTCTTACTGTGCTCCTGAATCTTCTGTCCCTCGATTTACACACAAAAAAATATCAAAGAACCTGGGTGTTGGACTGCACTAGATTACGGCTAGTGCAACATACTCGACTCGTTAACAAACGGCATGGTTACCATGGTTATCGACTACATCACACCCAAACTAGACTTCAGGAAAAACTTCCACGAAGGATTCCCCAACAGAGCTCAGTGGAAGGAAGACGAAATAGCAAAGGACTTCGACTCGGTCATGTACACCGTTGGATCAAAGATGAACCTTGGTGTTGCGGACGGTGTCTACTCGGAATCCCTGAAAATATCAATATCATACCGTTTGCCGGATTTTGTCAGCGTCTTCCATGCGGAACTACTGGAAACTCGGGCATAACAAAACATTCCTACTCTCATAGATAGAAAAGTCGCTATAAAACCTATTGACTCGGCTACTATACCCTTCCAAGTGGTGCAGATCTGCCCTAACGAGCTTGCCTGGTTGGTCGAACGCTTCAGGAACCTGGGTTACAGGTCAAAGTTATATAAAATGAAACGAATATGCAGATGAACTGGTGAGGCAGGGCTCATCTCTGCAGGGCTCATTCGCGGCAAGAGTCCAAATTTGGTTAGGCACATCCACTCCCACTTCCCGCAGAAGACCACCTCCAACAAAGGGGGTTAACCAACTGGCCCATATCAAGGATGATATGGCCGACCGCTCAGATATCGCTAGAATCACGGCGCATTTGCTAATTGGAGACCATGCTGCAAATTACCTACCCCAGTGCGGTAGTTGTGGGAACGAAAATGTGAAGGAAACTGTCTCTCATTTTCTCTAAAAATGCCTGGCGCTCGCAAGAGTCAGACTGCGTGCACTAATGGTTGGTTTCTTCGACGACCTTAACGATATTGCGGGTAAAGGGATCTAATCCGTTTTCTTGACTCCACAGGATAGATCTAGGCACCGGCTGTCTCGCAACAACACACATCATCAACCATGTCACACGAGTCGTGGTAACAAAAAGGCACATTCTAGTGCCACTATGGTTCATGCTAAACCGCCACCTCTATCTGCTTACCTAAACGTCGACACTTAAACGACTGCACATCTATTTTCACTCTCAACTCTACGTTGTGAAGCCCAGGAACCTCGTACCTTTGATTAGAGGTAAGATACTCGTAGCCAAACCACGGAGGAAGTCATTGGCGGGCACTACCCCTTCATCAGAATGGCGGTGGAAGAATCGCTTATACGGATTCACGGTAGCATATACGGCTGCAGACAGTTGATCCACCCGGTGCATACTTCCATTAAGAGGTACCTCGACGTATTCGGAACACATGTTGGCCATGTCGCAGCTCTTACAGGCTCTTATAACCTCAGGGAGGCTAGTGGTTTTACTAAGGTTCTGGCCGCCCAGTTGAGGGTAGCACGTGGTAGTTACTTCAATTCGGAGACAACCAACAGCCTAGGAAACGAGCGGACAACGAACTTCGGCACACGGACCGAAATGTTAGGACCCTTAACAGACTACGTGCTGCCGAACAACTCGTAGAGTCTCTGGACTACAATAAAGCAGATATCTCCGTAATCGTAGAAGTGTGATGGGATGGGCCATTCAAGCGGCTGATGGATAACTACGGCGACTGCTACGAAAAAAGAAGACGACGTACGCAAATGTCTAGTACTGACATCCCTGCCACACTCGTTAGATTGTGCGGAATGACTATGGAAAATTCTCGCTGCTCGATCAAGGTCGGTAATGGGTTCACCGAGACTTTCAGTGTCAGGAAAGATTTTAGACAAAGTAGCGTGCTATCATGTGCAACATTCTCGGAGGAACAATAACTTGCAAACCAGATGAAAGGGGAACAGACCGAGCCATCAAGGACGCCTTCGTAAGTATTGAGGCGAAAGCGGCCCAAATGGGTCTGTCGGTAAACAAGTGCAAAACAAAGCACATGCCGTCAAAAGAAAATGCGGGACTTCGCCGATGGCTTAGCCAAAACGTCACCATAAGCCGTGACCTCTTGATAGTAAGGGATTTCGTCTACCTAGGCTCCGCAATTACAGGAAGACACGATATCAACGTAGAATTCAGACCCAGAATTACTCTTGCCAATCGCTGTTTCTTTAGACTCAGCAGGTTGTAGAACCCTAATCATCTTGTTCTTCCTCTATTGCGCTGGGGCTTAGACCTTCTTGAAAGCAGATAAAGAACAACTTTGGCTTTTGAGGAGAAAGATTCTGAACTTGATTTGTATTGACGGCGAATGGAGGAGTAGGTCCCAACACTAACAGCACGGTCTGTACAACGAATACAACGTTGGAGAGATAGCTGGGCAATAACAACAACACCGAGGGATGGCGCAATAGAGGACGACCGCATCTGAAAATGCGTACCACTGAATTGCAGTTCCAGCTGAATCCAGAACTTTTTCTGATTGAGGAAAGCCACGACCTTAGATGTCTTTGCTAGTAATCTTACGCGTTTCAGACGATAAAAGCAATAATGTTAAAAGGACTCTGACTGTGCCTGTTGACAGGCTAGTTAAGCTTATGTTGCGCGTAAGGCAAAGTTCTGTCTCCACTAGTATGATGCATTTTGATAATCAGCGAAGCCGGCTGGTCTGACTCTTTTAATGCTCAAAGCCATCACCATCCCTTCTTCAACGAAGCTAAGTATTGGAGTGTCTCCCGCATAACAATCTTCTTTGGCCTTAATATGTCACGTCGATTAACTCAAAGGTACTGTCACCCTTATGGCAGTCTATGGAGCTTTCGGTAAGATATGGGCCCAGTCATCGAGGTCTCTGGATCTACATGACCATCATATCTTGGTTGTCTTACGAGAATACGTCGTTGCTGCCTTTATCAAACTTCAAAGAACGGTCTGTGTCGCTGCATGGGGGCTTTCGCTAGCACGCTTGGCTCTGTTCTAGACACATTGATGAATCCTCCTCTACTTGATATTCATATCATCATGGTTTGCACTCTTAAAGCCATCTTCTGAACCCGAAATGGTTTTTCGTATTACAACACCCATTGGAGCTTTGAAGACCACGCGCGCCGACTCCGATTCTATAGACATGCCCTCTGATGCAATGACACAAGAACTGCTATTGCCGAAAAAATACAAAATCGAATTTCCCTGTGCTCAGGCCTGATCTCGGTCTTCACGGATGGCTTCAAAATCGATTTGGGATTCGGCGATGGTGTCCTACTGGAGGACGATAAAGTTAGAGTTCACTCTTCGTTAGGTAAAGTGCGTCTGCTTTCCAAGTGGAAATATATACAAACCTGTTGACAACACACTAAATTCTGAAGAATCGGTGGAGGGGGCAAAACATTGCCATTTGTAGCGACCACCACGACGACCAACGACTTCCAAGGTAGCACGAGAATGCAACACTCAACGTAGTCAGAAGGCTAAATTCAATGGGTCTTACCTGGTACAAGGAAATAGCCGTTGAACTTCGTAGGTAAGGTTCAGAGGAGAGTTTTTCAGAACCTTAACCTCCATTTGGACTACATGCGTTCTTGGTTAGGGCTTCCACCCTCTGCTAGGTTTCATATGACCATAACTCTTCGGATTGCCTGCAGACCAAACGAATACTCCCCGAAGTCTCTATGAGATCAGCGACTTTCCTGTTGTCTCTCAATGGGAAAGGCAGTCTGCAGACTGCTTACAGTGCTCTAATAATAAATGTTGGTAAAGCAATACTGGTCTTTTCGCAAAGGCTTCCAGATTAACACCACCGGGGTTTGCTACAATTTCACGAATTACCAGCGGCCAGTCATTGGTCCTGTTGGGTGACAGAATCACCAACTCGGTACTATGGGAATCAGAGCCACCGTGGACTTCAGTCCGGGTCTCACTTAAAAGACCCTCTAGTTGGAGCGTCGTGTGGCTGTGGCTTAAACCAAAAGTCGCAGAAAGGATCTTCCTTGTTTGGTTGAATCGTTGAGGAGTTGCAAATAAATGCTTGGTGCTGTGAAGTAAGAGGTTTTTGGTCGGACCCTCGGCTAGTATTAAGGGTGTAGCTAGAGCGAATTCAAGGGGTATTCTTGCTCCCATGAATGTATGGGCATCCCGTGAACTTAAGGTTTCATTGGTGGCTACCACTGCGGATGAGGTAGATTGGTTGGCTTCGGTCAGACTAATCCTTGTCGCTCTATTTTATTTTGCCGCTGTTGTTGAGCACCTGCTGCCTTTACCATCCGTTTTTTCACTCGACTCTTAGATGATGGCCCTTCAAAGCGTGCCATTCCCAAGTTTAGTCATCAGGAGCAGCACTCTTAGCAACCGTTTCTCTACATCGATAAAGCTTAAGAACAGCACGCTGAGCTGCCTCGTCGGCACCCTGGTCAGTGCACAATAAATCGTCGGAAGGTTTTGATAGTAGGTTGGTTTGGCCTCTGGGCGTAGTCGAAAATCTATGGGAGATTGCTGCTTTGAAAGAACTACTTTGAGCACTGGTCTGTGGTGTTCTTTTTAGAAGCCCTTTTCGGCAGCCATTATATTGGTCAGCCATTCAAGACCTCTGCCAATCTAGAACGAACAGCAATCACTTGACATTGACTATAAGAGATGACTACTACTCAATATGCCATGCAACGGAATTAGCTAAGCCCATTGGTGAATCGAAAATACCTTGCTTTCAAGAATATTTAGACTTGCTTCTGCAATATGTAGTCAGATTGTCTAGGGTAAATTCTATCTGCTTCTGACAACCCTCCAAATGATCCTTTGGGTCATAGCAGAAGGGATTTTCGAACCGTCTTTAGGTACTTTTCTTGAACACTCCAAATGGCCAACTTAATCATGTTGCCAGCTCAGGAATAAAGCACTCTCATGTACCACCTTTCCATCACCATCACCATCACACATAACTAAAGTCACTTTCAAACATCCACTTTATCACACCTCACACTGAACACCCAACACTCATCGGATGGTAAATGACCTTCATTTAGCATTCTTCCTTCGAAAGGAATTCTGATGTCACTGCCAAAATGTCGTCATTACCGAGTGCCAATAAAAAACCGTTCAGCCAATAAAAAGCACATGTCACACACGCGACAAGAAAACCGAAAACAAAAAAACAAAAAAAAAACAAGAACCTCTGCGATTCCAGGAGAAATGTTTTCATCACAAGGAGAGCAACCTAAAACAAATCGCCACCCACTTTCCTTCACCAGCCGTCATCAAGGACAAAGTTAACTAGTCGATGGGGTAGGGGTACTGAGCACCCAGAGTACGATTACGATTTTCTCATATATTTGTGTGTGTGTGTGTTCAATTGCAAAAGAAAAATCGTTAAATGTGGAAACTGTCATCACACTTAAGTAGAACGAACGTTGGAGAACGCCAAAAAGAGGAAGGAATACAGTCCTGTTGGCAGGAAGCCTGTTCTAAATGATCGCACAAAGTCATAAACGCTTCAGTGAGGCGAAATATTGCTGCAAAATGTCATTGCGCGCAACTTACAACACCGAGTATACGATGACGACGGCTTTGCTATTGCAAAACTATGTTACGACGTTGGCAACGACAACCGACAAGGACATTTTCGTGGTGGACTTGATTCATTGACTGGGAGAGAACAGGACACTACACTAACTACAGCACTCACACTCTGTCGAAAAAGAACAAAAAAAAACAGAAAATAGAAAAACTGTCAAAAGAAAAATGGTCAAAGGACTTTTGATGGAAAGTCCTTGTCACGTCGTCATTTTAGATAAGGAAACGAAAAACCAGGATAAAGTGGGAACCGACAAGTGCCACAGTGACGAAGAGAAGCTTTCTATTTACACAAATTGATGACCACCACTTCGAGCCAGGATGGACTCTCTCAAGTTGATTTTAGCATATGACTGACAGGATAATAACCACCCCCAACCCATCGAGATGAAATACTCGTACTCCGTCAGCCCTTCAGTGCAGTCAAGCGCCAGCTCCATAAATTATTAATGCTTACACCCAATTAGCTGCAATGTTGAATAATAGGCCCGGAATACCCGGTCTGCACTCGTAGATACTCGTACATCCGAACGAATGCAGTAAAGGGTCGTAGATTAGTATTAGTATTTCTGTTTGCCATGGGGTCAATGGGTTGGAATGGAATGGGTTGAGTAACAGGGTGCAACAGTTAACCGGTGTCTAAACACTCTCAGCTCTGGGATTACATTTCGAATGCAAATTACAAAATTAGAATAGCAAAACATAAATATTGAGGCCTGATGGATGGATGGTTGGTATGCGATTGGTTTTTCAACCCTAGCAGCTATATGGTATTCTCTGTTTGTGGTAACTGTGTACTCGTACCCTAATGTGTGGGCCTTCTGTTTCAGTGTCCTCAGGGAGGTGGGAGTTGGGAGTTGGGTGGTTGAAGTGGTGTCTCTGGTCGAGCGCAAATACCATTAACGATTGGAAAATGGACACAGAATAGCCTGAGAATTATGTGTTTGGGGTGGGGGGCAAGGGAAATTTAAATATTTTTTCAAGGAAAATTCATTTGAAAATTGCACAAGTTGTTGCACCGCGGGGATGTTTAACAGGATGATTTCGCAATTAAGTGCAGGAAGCAAATTTCTATTTAGTGGTGACTGCTCTGACTGGCGTTTCCCATCAGTCAGTCTGGAGGGCTGTCGGAATTATATTGTATGGGGGGTTGTGCTCGTCTTTTGTTTGGTGAGGGGGGAGAGTGAATGGAGTTGAGCCGCCTTTAGATGTTTGTGTTTTATTTTGAATTCATTTAGCATTGCAGATGGAGGCAATTATATGCATATTCATGTGGGCTTGGTGTTTACGTAAGCGAAACGGTTGTGCCTCATGAATAAAAGATGAGAAGGAAAGTTACAAGGGTTCTTTGGTTCAAAAAACAGAGCGAAAATTGAGTGGAGTTCGGTATGGGAGGCGATGTTATGCGTGTATCTCTCCCATTAAACTGCAATTTATCTGATAAAGACTGAGCGAATGACACCCATTCAGGCCAGGATCTTAGAATATTTTCAACTTTAGCGGGTCAGCTTTAATTAGATTAGCGAGGAGTGTAGAATGAAGACATGTCCCACTGTCCCAACTTTCCGGGACCTCCGTTGGACGTGCCAACTGGTTGGGGTAGACTTTAGTGAACCTTTCCTGCTTACATAGGTCTGACGAGCTACTGGGCTCAACACTTATGGTGTCGATTACGTGACTTTAAACGCTACCGATCACTTAGATTTACATCCTCGTGTATTGGGAGGTTTTGGTAGTTCTGAGTCTTTATGAATTCCCTGACCTGTTTAGCCAAATGGGGCACCGTATTCAGCTGCTGGATACACCAGGCCGATAGCAGCTGTGTGCATTGAGTCAGGAGATGCATCCCAGGAGCTTGATGCGAGTTTCTGGAGCTTGGCGGAAATCTTAAGACAATGATGTTTGAAGGTCAACATCCTGTCCATAGTTATCCCGTGGTAAGTCGGCTAGTTATTGTGCTGAGGGATCATTTGTAAGTGCGTTTTCAATCAGCTTCAACTTTCGGATCGGAACGGCTATGGCTAAGTCGTCAGCATATGCGAATTTGTTGGATATACTTTCGGTATGTCGTGAATATAGAGGTTGAACAAGAGAGGCGCAAGAACTGACCCTTGTGGTAACCCATTGTTTAGTTGTCTAAGTCTACTCACACTGTCTTTAAATTGAACTTGAAGGGAGCAGTTGTTAAGCATGTTGATATCTTCAAGCAGGGTATGGCCTTTAAAAATATAAAAATCATGCTTGTACGCCGGACTGTATCGTAGGCGGCTGTGAGGTCTTCGAGTACAACTCCAGTCATAAGCGTATTTTCGAAGCCATTTTCGATATGTGTTGTTAGAGCCAGTGCCTGATCTACGCAGCTCCGACCTGATCTAAAGCCGACAATCCTATTGTAGATAAGACGTTCAAGAATCTTATAGCAAATGCTTAAGAGAGCAATTGGTCTGTAGCTGGTTTAAGGTTCGCAATGATCTTAGATTTCTTAAACTCTTTAGGAAAGATTCCTTGCTAAAGAATTTGCACAACCAGACTTTGGCGTTCTTGCCCACATTTTCAAGGAATTCAGGGTAATACCGTCAGTCCCTGAAGCTTTCCCAGATTTGCTGCTGGCGAGGGCAGTCACTAGTGCCGGTATTGAGAATTGAGGTGGCAGCGTCGCTTTAAGCTCCTTCCGTTGTTTCATAATGGCTTGGGTGTGATTTTTATCGGAATTAGCTTTAGAAGTTTCCACTATCCGATTAGTGACAAGTTCTGGGTTGATTCTAGACTTTTGGGACGAGATGGAGTTTGCGCCTCCAGGTTTATGGAGTAAGCTCCATGCCTTTCTGATTGAGTGGATGAAATTTCAGCTGTCTTTTTTTTTCCAAAGATTTAGGCGTTCTCTATCGATGGGGGGATTTCTTGGTAAAGTCTGTCGCAATTCTGCGGGAATGTAGTTCTCACGGAATCCAAGCGACACATATTTCTTCGTAGTGCTTAGTACGATACTGACCAATCTCTCGTAGTTCTTGAGCGTCAGGGGGATCCAACGACGAAGTTTTGCGAAAATGCGAAAATTATATTGCAGTTCCATCTAGGTCGAGGAGTGGAGTTCACTAGCGGTATTTTTATGCCGGCATCTAGGATGGGCGATGTTGGCTGCCGGGGAAATAAGGTAGAACTTGCCTGGTTATCCACTGCGATTATTCGCCTTGGATCGATGTAGGAAAACAAAGATCGGGATTGAAACTCCTTCACCATCTTCTTGAGTAAAAGGTGTCTCTCTCCTTAGCGTCGAAAATAAGTGTTAAGCGGTTTGCTTCAGACCAATCGTAAAGTTTTACACCATTGTCGTTGTCCACTTGGTACTTCCATAGTGCGTGGTGACTGTTAAAATCTTCAGCACAGATTGCTGGATGTCGGTACACGGATAGTACCGTACTGTACCGTATTGTAGATGTTCACAATTTTGAAGCTGGATGTTGATATTGTTACGAGGGACAACTCACGGCAGTCTTTTCTTTCTACCAGGCTTACGTCTTTTATAGCGGATCATACGAATGTTGCAATTCCATAATCTGGCTGATGAAGGGCACTGAGTGAGTAGCCATTATTTTTCCCTCGAGCAAGCGGGCTTGATTCGTATTTGCAGAGTCGTGGAGGAGAACAACGTCTATTTCGTTCGACATAGATGATTTCATTTTGCTCTACTGATGGCTTTAATATTCAATTGACAGATACAGACAGAAAGTCCTAGATCCCTAGTCAAACAGCGCTCCGAAGTGCCAGTTGGGTAATTGGGATTTGATTGACTGTGCGTTACGATATATTAGTGTCGCTTGTTACGTTGCAGGGAGTTCGGATCTCGTTGAAAAGTTCGGCACCCAATTGCGAATAGACTTTTAGCATGAACCAGGGGTCAGCGCGAGAAGCTTGTCTTTTCATCGCACTCCGGCTCAAATCTTCTAATTCAAAATACAAAGACGCAGCTCTACACAACTCGGATCTTGCCAAATCCATTGTATGGCGCTATGTCTTATCTAAGTAGGAAAGAGAAACGGATACAGGAATACAGTTGGCCGATGGATATATGCTGGCTCTTCTTTAAGACAAAAGCACTCCGGAGAGTCGACTATTTTCATTTTGTTGAGGTAATATCTTAAGGCGTCCTGTGAAGTAGCCTACTAAATTTTTGATATCATGCAGACTTACAATAGATTTAGACATCTTGGCACTTTTATTGAAGGGCAGGATGGCTCGTTTGGCCTGTTTGGGCGATTCTCCCAATATGAGTCGCATCTCGAGTGCTCCCAGCTTTTAATAGCAAAATTAATTGCTGATTTAGGGATGCAGCAGAAGGATTCAGGTCCATTAATGTTAGTTTTTGAGCCCTATCCGGCCAGTTCGCCAGCTTTTTCATTCCCATCAATGCCCTCATGATCAGGAACCCACCATAGTTTGGTTTTGTTCCTAGAGCTAAGTTTTGGAGGGTTTTGAAGCAGTACATGGCTGAATTTGAGTCAACGATATGCGAGCTAAGGGCATTTATAGCTGCTTGACTGTCCGTGACTTGACTGCGCCTTTGATACCAGAATGGGCTTTTCCCCATTGTTAAGGTGATGTTATTGTGTGGTCCGTGTGTGCCAGCTCACAATCTCGATTCCATTTTAGAATCGTCCGCGTATCACTTTATGCCATTTTGACTCTTTTTGGCTGGTGGCATGCTTCTTTGCTGGGAATCTCCGTGGAGAAGCATAATATTGTTTGAAGGTGGTCTGTTACCGTGCAGATCATACCAAGTTCCAGTATTTCGGAGAGCAGGGTCCTTAGGTCCGGGTAATCGCTAAGTCTTACCTCTTTAGTCTTTAACAAGTTTAGGGGCGTTAGTCCTATTATTGATTCTATAGCAGCTGTGGAGCAGCTCTGAAAGGCTCCGGAAATAGCAAGACGCTGTACTCCTTTGAGCTTAGTTCAGCCAGAATGTCACATGGGAGAGGAACGAAAAGTCGACGGATACAAAAAGAGAGGCAGGTAGCGCGCTTGGTGGGGCACTAACTCGCCCGAAATAAGCAATGAGCCGTAAGCGGAGCATCATGGGTGAGTGCACAATGCACGAGTTACGTGAATAGCAACAACATCAGCATCGTCATCATCGTTCATTGTTACCATCGTAATGACAACCAGCAATGAATCGATACGAATCGAGCATGTCGTTCAAACTGGGTTCATCAGAGATGTCGAAAGAACCTTGCCGGACACGTATTACTCGTTCGATCGAAAATATCACTGCTTTGGCCGAGGAGGTCCGAGAGAGTCTACAAACATCAACGAGATGACGATACACACAATTTGGCATCAGCAGACGTTTGCTGCGTCGAATTTCGGTGAAAGATCTGATCTTAAAAAGTGCAAACCGTTCACTAATAGCTGCCTGCTCACCGTCAAGTGAGGTTAACTTACTGCCATGTTACTCTGTTAAACCTGGAGCAAGAAGAGGATGATTTCGTATCTAAAATCGTAATAAGCGACGAAGCCCATTTCCACATAAGTGGTTCTGGGGTACGGAGAATCCACATAAAGTGCAAGAAGAGCCATTGCGTCCCTTCAAAGTGATTGTTTGGTGCGGCATTTGAAGCCCTTATCTTTTTGAGGACACTGACGGCGCAACTGTAACCGTAGCTGGTGAACGCTACAGACAGATGTTAAATGAGTTTTTCTTACAGCCAGTTGCTGAATTGGGTCTCAAGCATTGTTGGTTCCAGTTGAACGGAGCAATCGCTCACACAGCTCGGGCAACGATTGAGATTTTTAATCACCAATATCCAAGCCATGTGATCTCCCGCTTGGGCGATTTGAACTGGCCGGCCAGATTCCTTTGGAGCTTTTTTTAAATCTCGCACTTACCACAACAAACCACAAACCTTGCATGTTTTGAAATGTGCATCACCTCAGGAGGTGATCGTTGGACAGATTGATCGATCAGAGGGTGGCCAAGTCCTTTTATGGTTGTTGAGATGTGGGAACCGTGTGCTGGTTACGATTTCTAAGAACTTGAATCCATTGTTGTGTATGTGGTACTATTCGGACTGTGCTTTCCGATGACCCTTTCAAAGAAAGGCTTGCTTACCTAGTCTTGCGGTAAGGCCTTCATAACAATTTTGCTGTCAGAGTTTCGGCACTGATCATAAATATGTATGTTCAATCCACTGTTGATGCATGAATGCTGTTACGAGTTCGAAAGATCAAACATTCTGGCATCCGCGACTGCTTGATCTTTAAAACGGAGGTTCGATCTTCCTGAAGGTTGTGATTAGAGGATTCTTTTAGCTGGAGCATTGTTATCCATCTGTTCGATGTGAAGTTGACGTAACTTGGTTTTTCGAACTGCATCCAAATCTTCATAAAGCGTACGTAGGTTCGAGGTTGGAGCTTATTTTCCATTCGCCCTCCTCGCAAATAGGATCATAGATTCGACGAACGATTTTTCTTCCAAAGGTATTTGTTCCGCTTTCCTGCTTATCGTCCAGTACTCGGCACCATATAGAAGAACAGAAGAACAGAATAACTGGATAGACCGAAGTAGCAGTGGATTCCAATGGTCAATCTCCGTCAGATCTCTACTAAGGTGCGACTTGTAGAGTTAACGTTCACTCCGAGGTAGGTCAACTCCTTAACTACTTCAAAAAATTATGCCGATTGTGATGTTTTGCCCGAAATGGTGGCTGGATGTTTCTTGGCTTGTCAACAGCATTTAATTTGTTTTGTCCTCGTTCCCACCCTTTCCTTCGATTCCTAGAAATGCATGAATGATGGATCGATGAAGTCAATGTCGTCCAATAACTAGACTGATACGCACTATCTGTTCAGGCTCAAAGTTAAAGAAATCGCATGAAAGTACATCAGCTTGGCGAAGTCCGGCGCATGTCAGGAAGCAATACCAAATTGCACAGCACACCGCGTGTCTTCAAGTGTTGTGCGGCATAAATGGATCAGTTTTCTCGGGATCCCGATTCCAGCCATCGCCTTATAGAGCTCCAGGAGATGAATGGTGTCATACGTGGCTTGAAAGTTGATAAAGAGGTGGTGTGTCTCGACTTGGAAGTCGATGATTTATTTCCGGGATTTGTATTAGGGTGAAGGTTTGGTCTACAGCCGATTCGCCCGGCCGATAAGCCGATGGCTTAAGATGTTCACACAGTACTCTGGACAAGATCCAGGATAAGCAACATTGAGAAGAGATATGTTTTGGTAGTTGTTGCACGAGATCGGATCGCCTCTTTTTGTAGATGGCGTAACTGGAGCATGTTTTCATCCATCCACACTTTAGTGATTATTTGGTATAGGCCTCCACCACCACCTCCACATTTAAGTACTTCCGGTGACCAGCCATCAGGCCTGGCTTTTTAGTAGCTAAACCGACCTCCTCTAAAGTGTGAGCGGGTATTATTACGAGTACATCGACTGGAGCTTTCTTTCTCTCTATTCTCATCTACCAGTACGATACCCTATGAGTCGGTGGCTAGGTTTCAGTCTCTGTTTCGAAGTCTAGGGTTCCGGGGTTGAAGCCGACTACCAGTTGTTAGGTTTTCTTATATCATAGATATTTTGAACGTAGTTCCTGTAGCGAGACTCTTCGATATCCCTGAGCTGGGAGGTTACATCGGCCCTTCACTTTCTACGCAAGATTTTCTTTTCCTCCGTTCTTCCCTTCCTGCTCTTGTTTTATATTACAGCGCTTGTTGGTATGGCTTTCTGTGGCACAACAGTGCTTTTTTTTTTAGCTTGTACCCCAGCCTGGTTTCGGCAACTACCTATGTGATGGTGTGACTCTGAGTCCACTGATGGTTGGCGTTTGTAGATGGTGACGGTATAGTGAACAATTCTTCGTTTAGTCGCTCTCTGTAGTCTCTGGATACACCGGGAATGTTAAGGCACTCTACGTTAATTCTTCTTTTCAGGGAGGGTCGTAGTTCCTTTTCGCTCGACAATCGAGCTCTAAAAAGGGCTCTGACCAAGGCTTTTGTTGCAACTGTAATATATTTCGTAGCTTTGTATATACAGTGTTCCTAATTCTGTCCACTGTATTTCCTGGAGCGTCTGCTTGTACTGCACAAGGACGGTTTCTAATTTTTGAGTTGCTGCAGGAGTAAACAATGTACACCCATTCAATTAGCAGACTCTAAAATCATAGTCCATAGCCATTACGGTTCGTGTCCGAGGCCTCTTGTGTCTCTCTCACATTTACTTCTGTTTTTCCGCGGATAGGCAGCTACTCCGTACCGCAACTACAAGTCTTGGAGGTTTATTCAATCCTCGGACGGAAGATGCCGGGTTTCCCAGTTCATGTCTGAGTAGCTCTTATAAGGTGTTTCGTTCTTCCTCTGCCGTCTGGACACAGCTGAAGTGCCTTCTTCTCCACGTTAGCTGCTACCGACAATCTTCCACAGGGCTTCAGTCCCTATTTCCAGTTGAGGTACTAGGCACCAGGGATTCACCACGTAGAGGTGACAGTAGGTGATGTTATGTTAGATAGAGCTGAGTTTGGGTACATGTCCTTCTTCTGTGTATAGGATTGGACTTTATCATCAGCAACTCCCACATCTAAGAATGGGAAGTGCTTGAATGATTGAATGACAGGTGGATTGTGAATAAGAGATTGTGTTGAGTGGGATTTGAACTTTCTAAACTTTAAAGGAATCCCCGTAGAAGAAACAGCAACTCAAATAGTTCCAGCCTCCCTACCACTGCGTCCAGAATACCTAACTGCATTCCACGTTAAAAACTTCGTTCGAAACCAGCTAATGGGAAAACTTTAAATAACATTTGACCCGTCTCCCAAGAAACGGTTTCTCCACAACCTAACCTCACCATGGGAAAATCTTCAAGGAATACGTCAAAGAAACTAAACAAAAGCATCCTGCCAAGCCAAGCCAAGCCAAGCCAATGCAAAGCTACGTGAGGCTCTAAAAATACACTCTCAAAGCGAAGAACAACGAGAAAAGCAACTTGCGGCTATCAAGCACCAAATGCCGAGTATCGAATCGAATGGAACACGTTCCTTCTGAAATTGAATTCAGCATAACACTGATTAAAGAACAAAAACACTACTAAACCGAGAGTTGGGTGACGAGAGGGCAAGCAGTCCTTTCACAATTTCTCACAAAGTTCAAGGTTTCATTGTTCCATTAGTTCACTCGACTTCTTTGACTCACTCCACACACCTCTACACTTCTTTTCGCAGGAACAAGGATGAAAACAAATAAATTCCACAGCATGTGCGCTTGGATAAGGAAACAAAAAAAAAATCAAGCACATGTGCCAGGATACGAGAACACGAATACTTTTGTTCGCCTCTAAATGTTTGACAAATAAACACGGCGACATTTCCAAGTAAAATCTGTCATACGAATGGCCTAGCTAGGCCACCCCAACACTCCGCACCATCTATGTGTTGTAATAGGCAAATCACATTCTCCGGGTAATCACACGTTAGATCAAAATTCGATTGCCATTCCAGCCACGACCGCCTTCAGGACTCAAAAAATACGAATACCTCTGCGCACCTCATAAAAGCGCTTAAAACCAACTGGCGCCACACCTCATACTTGGCATTGTCACTAAAGTATGGTGATTCATCCCCATTCCCATCGCCATGGTGCTCTCCTGTGCAATTACACGATTCAAGGAATTTCTCAACAGCGCGACGTGTAAGTGCGTAAAAATCGCAATATCCTTACACAGATTGTGATGCGATGCTTTTTCATTTTGGTTCTTAGAACAGGGTAGGGGGGGTTGTAGGTTTCGAACATTTTTCATTTCGTTGTTTATACATTTCCTTTGCGAAATGAGATACATTGCAGTGGTGTTGCCACTTCCTTTTCTTTCTAAGATTAATGGTACGCAAATCCTTCAGGGCTCATCTCTACTACTACTCTCTGGGAGATTTGTTCAGGAGTCCTCTGGAAATACTACTCCATGTACGGGCTGTTTATACAAATACTCGTACAATGCCAAGTGTACGAGTGTGTCCTTTGCTTACGCATAAACGCTTTTGAGAAGATTGCAATTTATCGTTTGGAAGTCCCTTTGCTCCGTCAGAGTACGAGTACAAGTACGAGTATGAGTACGAGTACGAGTATGAGTATGAGTATGAGTTTGAGTATAATGAAGACGCTACACAATTTCGGCAAGAACGTGATGTACTTCTTCTACTAGGTTGAACAGCAGCTAAACGGCCTGGCACCAGGATTTTGGGGTGGTTTTCAGAAAATTAAGGATTCATGCACATATTTGAACTACGCATAGCATACGGGATATTGATAGCCTCGTTTTCGAGTAGAATATCCTTACAAAGTTGCAGATTACACGCATTTAAAATCTGCGGGTAGCTCTATTCGTGAATTCAACACAGGACGACGACGGATTGATATTCAAATGATTGTTATCTGGGTGGAGGGTTGCCGGGATATTAGTGGAATGGCGATTTCGACCAAAACAGTCGTAAAAATAAAAGGAAAGTTGGTTGGGCGACTACTGAAAAAGGGACACCCTTCCTTTTGGATAAAGGATACGAATAAAGTTGCAATTCACTCGCCAGGATTACACGATTGAAGGGGAGGCATTGCTATTGTTGAATTGTTGAATTGTTAGATTGTGTGGGGTGACATCAGTTGCAAAAATTAATGTTTCACCCTTGCTCCAGTCAGACGGAGTTTTCCAACTGCCAGCTCTTCATTCCTTTGGCTGTGCCCCCGTTTAACCGGGGGGGAATAGTGAGTTATGACATTGCAAACAGTATGGCATTCCACATAGAAAGTTTGACTTTTTAAACTGTGAGACAGGGGAATGGGTTTGGTGAGATGGTGGTTTACTGGTATTGTTGGGGTTGCACGACCCTTTTTAGCAGTCCCTTCCGCAGTTTTGATCTTTCACTGTTGGCACAAATCAAAGAGCGGGGGTGTGGTATGTGGCTATATGGCTACAACGATGACTTTAACAATTTATGGAGATGCTTGTTTTTTTTTTCTTTGAGAGCCGGAATGGGAAGGCGTCTAGATTGCAATTTCAATGTCAATGCAGGGATGGGTGGTCGTTTTATACATACACCAACGAAGACAAAAAGTTGTAATTTCCTTTCAAGCTGAGTTAGACCGAAAGGATACGATAGGTTGGGAATGTTACTTTTTAATTGAGTTACTAAGCAATTTTGGCAATTTAATTGAGTTAAGCATATTTGAGGGTCGTCCTGGTGGTGGTTGAGGTGCAAATTGTATTTTCAAATTTCAAAGGAGATTTTGTATTTGGAAATCCCCTTTGGGTTACGGAAGCACATAGTTGTTAATCAGATTTTCGGGTACGATTTTGAGGCGAATTTTTAATTATTTCAAAAGTTTTGAGGATACAGAAGGTGTTTGTCCGGGAAGGCGCAGTATTTAGAGTTATGTGGGTACGTGTGAGATCAGAGATAAACAAGCTGCTGAATAGAATGGAGTCTGAACTGACTTAGAGGCTACGACGCTGACATGTTATCTGGGTGAATTCAAAAAATTTCCTTAAACTCCTGAACTCCTACTCATCTCTGAGAAGCCAGCTCCAAACAAGAGCCCGCCATCCAGCTCCCTAGTGAAGTAAGTGGACAAAAAAAAAATAAGGCAGGTCGCACATACATCGGCCCAACGGAACGAGCCACAAAAAGTAGGCCAGAAAGCCTGGTTCGAAAAGGAAACCCCCGCACTGAACAACGAACAGGAAAGCAGCTACGCCCAAGATGTTAAGAAAAAACCGGAGCAACCAATAGCAATCGACTCTGAGACCTCGGGTCGAAGATAAAGGACATGCAGGCTTTTTAGAAATTTCTAAGAGAAATTCTTTGGGATAGGGCGGTCGGCTGTCCGCTGCCCGGAATCAAAAACTTCACTCGAGATTAGGAACTTTGACGAATAGTGGAGGAATTTCAGGAAACCTTGGACCTCAACTAAGATTGCATTAGTCAACGTTAATGCTCGAGCAGCCAACGAACTGCTGAAACTTCCTCGTATCAAAACTGGATGGGTTCAATGTCGAATCCGAAGAATGGTGGAGATTCCACGATGTTTTAGATGCTTCAGATACGGAGGTCAGCAGGCAACTTATAGCGGCGCAAACAGGAAGCGACAAGCAACTGCGGACAAGTCATAAAAAAGTCGACTGCCAAAATCATCCGAAGTGCTGCCTATGTGCGGATATAAAAAATCCGCGTTGGATCATGTGCCGGGCTCAGGTAAATGTCATGCGTTCAGAGAAGCACTTGAAAAGGTGAAGGAAAGCAACTTCCAATGATCAGAATACTTCAAGGTTAAAATCAGAAATATACTGCGCACATCTGTGGTTATCATTTCGAACAATACACGAACAAGAAAGAGCCAAACTGCATTGCGAACTCATTAGGAACAGCTGCTATTTGGATTCCAGATGAAAGGAAATTCCCCACCAGGCACACAAAGGGGCTTTGTTTTGATGAAAAGCGACGGACTTACGGTAATATGCATCTCGTATCTCACGCCAAAAGAAAGAATAGATGAGGTCCGACAAAGACTGGAAGACTTGGAGAACTTCACGGCTGAAATCAAGACTTCAATGTCAGGAGTGGCAGATGCCAACCAACCACAGACTCGAGATGGTTGCGAGACGCAGCCTTAATTTAGTAAACTTAACCACGTTTAGGAGACGTTTACGACGGAACCATTCCGAAGAAACCGAATGGGTAACAACCAGCAATACATAATTTTTGATCTATGAGAGACCCAATAAACTCCAAATTCGAGTCCGCTACAAGCTGCGAGGTAGAACATTAATATACTCACCGAAGTGCTTCCCACGTTTGTGATCGAAGAAGGAAAAGGTGCTATACTCCAACTTGAGGCTATTGTAGAAACAAAAGCTAAAGCCACGATGCAACTCTTAGCGCTTGCATGTGATGTTTGGATGCTCCCATCATACTGATGGACGGTGGAGTTTGCCGCGCTTCAGAGAAGATCCCCGCAGCTAATACTTAAGCCATCATGGAAATGAGAAGACACGCTGAGCATACGGAAGACATTCTATCGGAATTCAGAACCACTGAGCTCAAGAGCGCCATCAATACGAGCAAAAAACAGCAATATAACAAATATTTCACCCCTTCTGATCTGGCCTCAATATATAAGGCATTCATCCGCCAAAAATTGGAGTAAAATGCCCACATCTGATCAGGTGCTCCTAAAATATCTCTGCACGGATTCGAAACCGTGAGATAAGATTCATTGGTGATGCTAATATCTCCCAGTCAATTGAACACTGATGTAATGTCTCTTGCTTCACCTTATTTTCAGTACCAAACCTGCAACCGTAACCCCGTCTCTCTTTGATTGCTCATCAGTTTACCTTCAAGCCCGCTTTCGGACATGTATTGAAAAAGCCTCTGTCTTTCCTCTCTCATGGAATGCCCTGCCGAGCTCTTCATTTCTCAGCCATTATAACTTGCAAACATTCAAAACCAACGTACCTGGGTATCTCTTTTTCTTTCCTCCCTAACTTTCCTAACGACCGCGCTGTGTGCAAACATTTTAAGGGTACTCTTAAGCGCACGCTAATCATAAAAAATAAATAAGTGGGAGGATCTTCGCCGAGACGTCAATAATGACCCCTGGGGACTAGGCTATAAGGTCCATGAACTCAGGCTACCAACCCTCTTCTAAGTGAAGAAAATATGGAGCGTAGTAGACACACGTTTCCCTACTCTCCCAATCAGGCCCCTCGACACGACTCTGCCCCAATGAAGGCGAATTCTGGCGAAGAAGAGTTTGTGAAAACCCTAACAATTACCCCCACATGTCCACAGCTACTGCTGAATATGTATGTATAATAGCTGCCTTGAGGAATGGGGTTTTCTCAGAAATTGAAAGACACAAAGCTCGGTGATTTCCGGATTCGTCATCTGCGTATAGACTACGAGTACTTTGCATGCTGAAATCCTAGAAAAGAAACCACGGCTCACAGATTCACTACAAAGATCAGGTCAGATCACTAAACAGTATTGCTCCAGAAAGGACCACTCTACGATTGGAGCTAGCGGAGAAGTAGTAAAGGCTGACCAAAACGCCCACCAGGCAACCACTACTCGAAGAAGATCGTACTATTGCCAACTCTGGATGTGAGAAATGCCTGCTTGAACATATTTTCAACATTCCAGTTTACCTCTTGCGGATGCTCCCTAAAAGACCGGGAGTTAATCTACCATACCAAGGAAGGCCCTAAGAAAGGAAATCACATTCGAAGTAGGACAGGAACCGATCATAGGATCTGACCTCTTGAACATCTCATCCGATGGTATACTTCGCATGCCTTCCTGGATCGCGGAGAACGCGCAAATGAAACTGAACCGTGTTATCAGATGGGTGAATGCATGGATGAAAGAACATAGTTTCAGCCCAGCTACAGGAAAAACTGAAATAGTCCTTCTGACCAAGAAAACGATCCCGACCATCGTTAACTTCCAAATCGGGCCCAAAGTTGTAACAAGCAAGAAAGCAGTGAAATACTTTGGGCCGACTATGAATACGAAACTCACCTTCCAGCAACAGATAAAGTCCGCATCGGAATGAGCGTCGGAGGTCACAATATCACTAAGCAAAGGAATGACAAACATAGCAGGTCCTACGGCAAACGAAGGCTTTTAATGTCAGTCGCACACACAATTTTTATATATGCCTAAGTCCGTTTCCAAATATGTTGTCGTGTAGGCTATGCTTACCAACTGCCTTACTAGAGATGTTCTCCTTTCCTATCCCGGCTGTAAAATCAACTAGTACGATTTTAGTGTCATACTTTGGACATTGCTCATATGTCTTGTCGATTAGCTCGTAGAAGCATTCTTTGGTGGCTTCGTCCTTTGCTTCCGTAGGAGCATGGGCCCATATTAGATTTATGGCAGCGAATTTAGCCTTGATACCGATTGTCATAAGACGCTCGCTCACGTGTCGGAAGCTCAAGACTTCTTGCGCTATAGCAATCGCCTAAGTAGAAATCACAGTTTTCATCCTCCTTATGTCTTTATGTCCGGTCCATCCTATCGCACTTTCTGCATGGCGCTGATATCTGCATGGTAGCAGCCAAGGGCCCCTGCTAATTCTTCGGCTTCATGTCGCCTATTAATGGTTCGAACATTCTACGTGGCACGTAGAAATGAGAGTACACTACCGATAATTATAACCACCACTAATGACTTGAACAAAATCGCATTCATATAATTACGTATTGTGTGTGAAAAATGAGAAAAGCAAAACTGTTCTATAAAAAATGAATAAGACAAATGGAAACAATGATGAATTATTAGTCAACTTAGATTGTAGGGTAATACAAGGCTTTAACGGCATAAATGTTTATGAATTAAAAAATAATAATTGCTGTTACTTATGTTTTAATATAAGATCGCTCCGTTTACACTGGAACAACTTTTGTTTAAGTATTAGTCACCTGTTAAGTGCATTAAAAATTATTGTTCTAGTAGAAACAAATATAATAGATGAAGAAAAGGGTTTCTATCAAATAGATGGCTTCGAGCAGGAAGTTTTAAACAGAAACAATCAGAGAGGTGGAGGAATTATGATGTTTGTCCGGAGCAATCTAGACCACAAACGATTACCTTCGGAGACTAAATCGTATGAAAATATAAAAATTTGCTTTAATGAGAGAAATATTACACAGTACGTTGTTGGAGTATATAGACCACCAAGTTTTAGTAAAAAAGCATTTATCGATGAAATTGGAAATAATTTAGGACCAATAGGAAGAAATGAAGAAATTGTAGTGATGGGGGATATGAATATTAATATTCGTGACACAAACTCAAATTATGTAAAAGATTATCTGGAAATGTTGGCATCATTGAGACTGATAAATATCATTACTGAATTTACAAGGGTAGATCCTAAGAATGGTACGAAATCAGCAATTGATCACATTCTTATAAACAGAATAGACAGACAAATTAAGTCTGCTGTCATCGACAGTGGTATCACCGATCACTATCCAACACTATACTCGCACTACACAGATTCGTCAGCAACAACAGATTACCGTATAGTAAATACTTCGTACATATGTAATGCCAGAGTAAGTGAGCTCATTTGCGAATATAACTGGGAACAAATCGTCTGCGAAGAAGATGCTGAGACGCTATATAAAAAACTTGTCTGCAAACTGGATGATATATATAAAAAATCAACTTACACAAAAAAGAAACAGAACAAAAGAAAAAATAGCCCTTGGACAACCCCATTCATCATCGACGAATGTAAGAAAAGAGATCAACTCTACAGAAGGTGGAAAAATAATAGAGGTAATAATGGTTTCGAAACGGAGTATAAAAGGTTCCGGAACAAAACTAATAAAATGATATTAGCTCACAAATCAAAATATTATAAGAATAAGTTCACCCAATTGAAGGCCGATCCACGAAAAACATGGGGATTAATAAATGAAATATTAGGAAGGAAAAGGTCAAATCTCGACGAAACGATGACTAAACATTTTACTAATGACATTAAAAAATTATCCAATGAATGTGCAGAACTTTTCTCTTCACAGACATCACAAATTATGCATCACTGTAATTCTATCACATCGATTCACATAAATGCACGAGTTGAAAACACGGTATTTGCTAATGCTACAAATGTTCATGAGGTGCGTGGAATAATTAACTCTCTCGGAGAACATAAATCACCAGGAATTGATGGAATTAGAGCCGTCGATATTCGA
Source organism: Volucella bombylans (assembly GCA_949129095.1). Lineage (NCBI taxonomy): Eukaryota > Metazoa > Arthropoda > Insecta > Diptera > Syrphidae > Volucella > Volucella bombylans. Next base: position 11,582,764 of record OX422142.1, on the reverse strand, counting down.
AGACACGACGAAATTGTTGCTCCCATCCTATGTAAATTTATTAACCTCAGTCTGAAACAATCGAAAATCCCATTAACGCTGAAGACCGCTGTTGTAAGGCCGATTTATAAGAGTGGTATTAAAAATTAGCTAAGCAACTATAGACCGATATCTATACTTCCAGTAGTAGAAAAGTGTTTAGAAGGTGTAATTTCGCAAAGGTTGCAAAGTTTTATTGACAAACATTCCCTTATACACAAAAATCAATACGGATTCCAAAAAAACAAAAGTACAGGAAAGCTGCTAGGCGAATTCGCTAATTGTGTCAATGAAAGTTTAAATAAAAGCCATCATGTTCTAGTCATGTTCATGGACTTCAGTAAAGCTTTCGACACTCTTAACCACGGGAAGCTATTAGAAGCGCTGGAACGAATTGGTATACGTGGAGTAATGGCTGACTGGTTTAAGGATTACTTACACAGCAGACAGTTTTGCGTCAAGATTAAGGACGCAATGAGTATTAAAAAGAAGCTGCAGTTTGGAGTCCCTCAGGGATCAAAACTAGGGCCGATTCTTTTCATCCTATACACGAATGAGCTTCTTCGCGTCTTCAAGCAGAGCATCTCTTTTGCCTTTGCAGACGATATGGCGATTGTGGTCAGTCACAGGTCATTAGATACGGCGACGAAGATAATGCAGGAGGAGTTTGATGCTGCAGTAAAATGGTGCCAAGACAACGGCTTGATTATCAATGCTGCAAAAACCAAGATGATGCACATCAGAAATCCACAATTCAAACCAACGCAGAATAAAATATATTTAAGAAACCAGGCCTGTCCGAACACTACAAACAACGCTATTGAATTAGTTGAAAGCTATAAATATCTTGGAGTTATCATTGACTGTCATTTTCTATGGAACAAGCACATTGACAAGCTACGCAATGATCTGAAGAAAGCTTTATACGCACTAGCCCATTTGCGATACCATGCCACGGCTCCTGTTTTAAAACAAGTATACTATTCGTTAGTTGAGTCAAAGTTACGATATGGTATACTTGCTTGGGGCAACGCATCAACAACCCACATTAATAAGCTACAAAGGCTGCAAAATTCAGCACTGAAACAAGTATATCAGAGTTACTCACGGAACGATGAAAGAACATTCAAAGTTCTTCACGTGGACAAAATCTTCAAGATGACACTATTACTGGAGTACTTTAACGATAACCGTTTCATTCGACCAATTGATCACGCAATCAACACTAGAAGACGTGCCCAAAGTATGCTTCAATTGCCCAGAAATTGCAACACATATGGTAGACGACAACTACAATACAGCGTTCCTTCAACAATCAACCAATTACCCCGAGAAATAGTAAACATAGAAAATTTCAAAACTAGAAAAAAACACATAAAATTGTACTTATTAAACTAAAGTAGTCAACTTATTGTTTATTTTATTTTTCTTTCTTTTTTATTATTTTTTTTATTTTGTTCATGAAATCATCTCACTTTTTTTTTTAATATTCAAATCATCATTTTAAGCTTACTTCAATTATAAAACTTTAAAAACACAATCTTCTGCAGATAAGCTTATAGCTTCGCAGAAATTATAAAAATTGTTAAGTACTTTTAAAACTATCAATAAACTTTCTTTCAAACTCCGAAGGTCGGTATCCTTTAGACCTTTGCTAGGTTCTTCAACAGTGAGACGTCACATCTTTTTAATCTCATCCTTATAGGGTTGTGAACCCTCGTAGTATTATGCTAGTGGCCGAACATGCCCTTGCCATTTCAGAGTAAGGGTGTACTCACGCAGTTGCACTTCGCTACGTTAAAGTATGTAGAACGAATAGACACCAATGCTCCGGCCCGCAGAATCTTTGAATCTACAATAACTTGGAGTGTGGAACTGGAGGCAGTTTGCTAATGATCTGGCTAAAAGCAGAGGTTTGTTAGTTGAGGCCCAGGTGTACCCCGGACTGTAGCACTACCTAAGTAAGTTATGGACATGCCGTCTGATGCAATGTCTCCATAACTCTGTTGGAAAAATAGGAAATCAACTTTTTCTGTGCCCAGGAGTGGTTTCTTTGGTCATAATCTGAGCCAAGAAAGGAATGTAGCCGGAATGGTTCCGAAATCGATTTGGGATACAGCGCTCTCGTTTTTCTGGAGGACGACAACATTGCATTTCAGTCCTCGTCAGGAAAACTTTCGTTTGTCTTCCGATCGGTGATATACGCACTCCTGACGTCAACGAACTGCAGTACGAGTATACTCGTATTGTGAAGACCCTGTGGAGAGGACAAAGTATTTGCAAAGCCATACATAAAGCCTTTCTGTAAGTTAGTTTGAGAGTATGGATCAAATAAGATGGCTCAATTTGCTATGTCTTGCTTTAGTCCCAGGTCGGAATGGGACCAAGGGAGTTGAGACCTACGATGAACTTGCTACGTAGAGATCAGAAGAGAGTTTTTACTACCTGTGGAGTATGGCTTGATTATGCACATAGTATAACTACATCTTCCGCAGATTTATATATATATTATATTGCATGTAATAGGCGCCACATATACATGCACACAACATGTAATGAGTGTGTAAGTTGGCATAAATAGTTTTAGTTCTCATTATGGTGAGTCAGTCTTTAAGCGATTGTCAAAGAAACAATAAATTGGATTCCACTATCTGTTACTAAGAGTTTTATTTGGGAACATTACATTGGCGACGAGGATTCCATACAAAACAAAGCTAAATGGCGATTTCATCTAAAGTACCGACATTCAACCATGATGAGGATGACTGGACGATGTTTAAGGTGCTGTTGGAGCAATACTTTATTCCAAATGATATCGACGATCATGACCGATTCGCAAAAAAGCAAAAAGCCAACTTAATTGGAGGATTGTGTTCTACTTCGTATAGGCTGCTCGAAAGTCTAATTCAACCAAGGTTAATTAGTGATGAAACAACAACTTATGTTATATGCATCACTGCATTAGACAAACACTTTGAGCCAGCTATATCGGGATTTGCTGAGAGAAATAAATTTTATATGGCGACTAAAGAAGAGCATGAAACAACAATTGTATGGGCAGCACGTGTGCGAGAATTGGCGAAAAGTTGCAAGTTTGGAAGTCATTTGGAAATGTGTCTGAGGGATAAATTCATTATTGGCCTACCCAGATGCTTGGCAAAAGATTAATTATTTTTGGAAGATGTAGAAACTCTAACCTTTCAAAAAGCTATCACCATTGCTTCATCTGTGGACTGCATAAAACTGCAGTACGGTAATAACCTGGAATGTGAGACAATTGTCAAATCGGAATCCATAACATCAACTATAAAATAAAGGTACAGCAACATCAGCAACGAAAGCCAGAAGAAAAAACATTTTGCAGAGTTTGCGGTTATACCAATCATGGGGAAAGCGAGTGCCGTTTTAAAAACTACAGATGCAGGAAATGCAACACGAAAGGGCATTTACAAAAAATGTGTAAAATGAATAGTGCAGTAGCGAGTAACAAAAATCAAAATGCTTTTAATTTTATGTTAAACAGTAGTGATGATGATTTGTCTTTATTATATTTTAGCAAAGGCGAAAAAAGTAATCCAATTCTAGTAAAAGTGATAATGAACGGAGTTGCGATGTGCATGGAACTTGATAGTGGTTCTCCGGTTTCGGCGATCTCTTTATCTGCGTATTACAAATATTTGGCTAGGTGCAAGATTCTTTCAACAGCTAAGCGTTTTAAGAGTTACAGTGGAAATGCTATATCACCGATTGGAGTTATTAAGGTAACAGTTACGTATAAAAACAAAAGTGTGCTACTTGATATATTTGTAGTTGATAATGGGGGTCCCCCACTATTGGGTCGTGATTTTATGGAAGCATTCGGTATACGGTTTGAGGGATTGAATTTTATTGAATATCTAGACAAAGAACTAGTACAGGTATTAGAATCATTTCCATCTGTATTCGATGACAAACTCGGAACGTTCAACAAACATAAGGTGTCTCTGAAATTAAAAGAGGGTGCTATTCCCAAGTTTTTTAAGCCTAGGAGGCTACCCTTTGCAATTAAAAGTAAAGTAGAGCGCGAAATAGTTAAACTTGTGGACTTAGGTATACTAGAACCCGTTGATTATTCCGAATGGGGTACACCAATTGTGCCCATATGAAAGAAAAGTGGTGATGTTCGTATATGTGGGGACTTTAAAGTTACACTTAATCCACAACTCTGTGTTGATCAATATTCCCTACCAACAATTGAGGAATTATTCGCAGAAGTTCATGGGGCGATGGAATTTTCGAAATTAGATTTGAGCATGGCATATCAGCAAATAGTGTTGGAAGAGAATTCGAGAAATTTTACAACAATTTCAACTACTAAGGGTTTATTCAGATATACTCGTTTAGTTTATGGTTTAGCCCCAGCACCAGCATTATTTCAGAAAATTATTGAGCAATTGCTATCAGGTATTAAAGGGGTTATAGTATTTATGGACGACGTTTTAATCGGTGCTAAAACGCGAAGTGAGCATTTAAAAATACTAAACGATGTTCTAAAAAGACTGGCAGAAGCAGGATTAAAGGTTTCAAAGACTAAATGTGAATTTATGGCTAAGTCAGTGAAATATTTGGGTCATGTTATTGACAGTGAGGGCCTTCATATGGACCCTGGACGGATAAATGCAATTCTCAAGTTGCCAGCACCAAAATCAGTTGTCGAATTGCAATCCTTTTTAGGCATAATTAATTTTTATAGAAAATTCATTCCTAATTTGGCTTCAGCAGCAGGAATTGATTTGCTTTCAAAAGACAATGGTTTTCTTTGGGGAAGCGAGGAAGATGAATGTTTCGGACGAGTAAAAAAGTTACTAACTTCAAATCAGGTGTTGGCACACTATGACCCCAATGTGGCTCTGAAACAGTAGTGGGGTTCAACGACCCATATCTTTCGCTTCTCAACGGTTGTCGGACGTAGAAACTAGGTTCTCGCAAATTGAAAGGGAGGCCTTGGCAATAATGTTCCGTGTCAAGAAGTTTCACCAATAAATTTTTGTCAAAAAATTTATATTGGTTTCTGAAAATAAGCCCCTTATTTCTATATTTGGTTCACAAAAAGGAATACCACCAATGTCAGCTAATCGATTGCAGAGATATGCCCTATTTTTATCAGGCTACCAATTTGAATTAGAACATGTCAATTCAAAAGGTAATATTGCTGACTATTTGTCTCGTTCACCTGTAGATAACGCTGAGCAAGAAAAACTACTGACGAGTGAAATATGCATTAGTTACGTAAAAGAATTTGGGACAGTAGCAACGACTTTTGGAAAAATTAGAAATGCAACGAGTAATGAACAATTATTGGTCACTATAAGGCAATATATAAGGGAAGGCTGGCCTAAGAGATGTGAGGATGAGAGGATGAAACCATATTTCAGTCGAAGGGATGAGCTTTCTGTTGAGGATGATTGTATTTTTTGGGGGTATAGGGTAATAGTTTCAGAATGTCTCAGGAAATCGGTTCTCAATGAAATTCATGAAACACATTTGGGAATTGTTAAGTCCAAAAGTTTAGGGCGCAGGTATTTTTGGTGGCCTTTGATGGATGACGATATTGAGAAGATGGTGAAGTCATGTGAACAGTGTATGCAATATCAAAGTAATCAATCCAAGGCCCCTTTGATTTGCTGGGATTGGCCAGATGCTCCCTGGCAAAGGTTACATATTGATTTCATGTGACCCTTGTTTAAAAGGAAATTTCTAGTTGTTACTGATGCATATACGAAATGGATTAAATGTATCGATATGGGGGAAAATATATCAAGTAGCAACACTATAAAGCACTTACGTCCTTTATTCTCACGGTTTGGTATACCTAATGTTATAGTCTCTGATAATGCTACCACTTTTGTATCCGAAGAATTTCAAAACTTTCTAGCAAGCAATAAAATAACTCATAAAACAAGTCCTGTTGGAAATCCAGCTACCAACGGACAAGCTGAAAATAGTGTCAAAATTTGTAAACTTGCAATAAAGAGATCTATGCATGCAAAAAATTCATTTGGTAATATAAATCAAATCCTTGAAGCTTTTCTATTGGACTATCGCAACTCAGTTCACAGCACTACTGGAATGTCTCCAGCTATGTTAATGTATAATAGGAGTCTAAGAAGTAGGTTTGATATTACAAACCCAATTAAAAGTAAATTGCTTCACAATAGCCGAAATTCAAATGTTAGTGAAAAAGTAGATTTAATGCAGGCAAAGCAAAAGAAATATTATAAAGGAAATAATGGAAAACACTTTGAAGTAGGAAACTATGTAATTGCTAAGGATTATTCTGTTGCAGGAAAACAACCTTGGTGTAAAGGCCGCCTTGTAAAAATTTTAGGAAGGCAATATTATTTAGTTGAAATATTAAGTAAACAAAAAATATGGAAGAGACACGTTAATCAATTAAAATCGATTGCAGTTAATGACTTTTACGAAAATACGCTAGTTTCCGTAATTGATCCTACAGAAAAGGTTAAGATTAGTTGCAATGATGATTCTAATAATTCTGTCGCTTATCAGAATGCGGAAAATATTGTATTAGATGCAGTTGTAGATAATGTTCCAAGTAAAAATAATATAGATTTATCTGTTACTAAGAGTTTTATTTGGGAACATTACACTACCCGAGTTGCGTTAGGGCTACCATTGTCAATTATGTTATGTCCAAGATGCCGGCATACTAAACGAAAAGGTCAACGACTTTCCCACAGTAGGAAAGACTGCAGGGTGTTTACCGGTGTTATGACGGCGGTCTTCTAAAAATCTAAGCTGGCCATAAGTGATCCAACAAGTGATGGGCAGACCATGTAGTACGATCTCTGTGAGCGTCAAGTCTACACTCGCATTAGGATGCAGATACTCGACGTTTATGTGGTGGCAACTGGTATACTACACACTTTACCGCTCACTGAGAAATCCCAGTAAAACGGCCATTCAAAGAGTGCCATGGACTAACTTATCTGTCTGTTCAGATAGGAAACATGCAGGACTATTGAGATTTCCTGTACATTGACATATTTCCTTTAACAGAAGAGATGTACCCGTAGTCTGAAGTAGAGAAACATTTGTCATCCCAAAAAAAAAAACAGAGCATAATAGACCTTGTGTAGCCCACTGAAAGACGGAATTTCCATCATAAAACCCCTATGGTGACACACATTTACGATCAAGTTTATGGCAGCTTTCCCAAACTTCTGCCTCCACCCTCAAGAGCAATTTGAAAATTTATGCTAATTTAGCTCAGTCGTTTTATTTTCTAAAAAAAAAAAATTCAAAGTGGAGGACGAAAATTCATCCATCCATCCATTCATCCATTCATCCGTCTATCAATCCATCAATCGATTTCCATTTAGGACCGACCAAGATGTTTCAACCCTCCACATTCGCCTGGAACTCTGAAGAAATTTGTAATAATCTCTCCTGCCATTGTTTGGCCGAAATTGATGTTTTCCAATTGTTCAACGGTACATTGCAGCATTTCATTACCAATCAAATTTAAATAACGGAAACAACACAATTGAAGAAAACGCTCGCGTGCACTTAAACTTTTAAAAAAGTCATCTCCCATCCCATCATAGTCCTCGTAGTCCTCGTAGTCCTCGTTGTCATTCGTCATTTCTGTCGGTCGGCGTCCGCCATTAAGAACTCCAAGCACAGATCTCGTCTAAAGCTCGCACTAAGCAGTGCCACAATCTCTGGAAATCTGAATCCTTGGTAATTCAATTTTCATTTCTGAATTCATTTTCACTACACGAAGTCATTTTACATCTCTAGCAGCAACAGCAGCAGTTCTCGGAATCGAAAGGACCTCACCTCGACTTGAGAGAAGGAGAGTGAAAAAAAAAAAAAAAAATTAAGAAATCCCAGAGAATAAAAGTGGTCGCCTGGTTGGGAAAGAGGAACTTCTCTGGAAGTATGCTCTCGCATATGTTTGCCTTCCGGGCTTCCGTTTGAAGGCAGAAGCACACTTATTGTGCCTTAACTTCTAAGACAGTGTTCCGCACGAATGTGCAGGAAGGCACACGAAAGTGGAGCAACAGAAGGAAAAATTGTTCTTCACTCTCATGGGGGCGATGGTTGGATGGTTGGGAGGAAGCTTAATGATGGGAGGAGTAAATCTCGAGACATTGACTTTGCTTTTTGGTTTGCCCCTAAGATGGCTTCATTCAGATTGCCAATGGGGATGGTGTATAATAGGTAGAGTGGTTCGGATTCAACTCGAGGGAGTGAGGGCTTTTTTCCCAGAAATCAGGCTGGTGACGGAGTGATAGGAAGACTAGGTGTACGAGTATGGTGCTGTTGATATTCCCTGGAGCGTCTGTATCTGGGGGGGGGGGGAGAGAGAGAGTATTTTCGGTGGTGTTTTGCTTTGCTTTGCTTTACTCTTCCCCACCACGCTTAGGTTTCTCTCTTGGTGTTTATATTGTGGAATTTGTTGTAAACATATTGGCAGGATAAGCAAACAGCCATTAGGGCGAATATGAACACAGCAAGTGGTGCGTTGTTTGGCAAACGTGAGGCGGATGCTAGGACCACTAATTGTAATCTCGGGTGTAGAAATTCTATTCATTGATAATGTGGCCTAGGCGGCGTGGTAGGTGTTGTTGTACAGATTCACACGGATAGTCAACGAATAAGACCGAAGCTGGTCGGAGGATGGGAAAAGTAAAAATCATCATGCTAGGATAAGTGGTAAATAAATGTAATCAGAGTTAGGTAGATCAACATTATCCGTGAAACGCCAGGATATCGTGTCTTGGGTTTGCTTAAAAAATCCGAGAAAATTGTTCTATTTTAGCTTAAAAGGAATTTTGTGAGCCAGTGAGCTTCAAGAGAATACCCTCGGTGGATCCCATTTGTTTTATCTACACACATCGACTGGAGTAGTAAATTCAGCTTGAAGTCTGTCCATCGTTTACCACTGGGATCGAATGCCAGGAGATGCATCATTTGCCAGCGCTTGTCCGTCTTTTAATCTTGTAAATGTGGTCATAACACACTGATTTGTAGGGGTTCTAAGTTGCTTACAACGGTTTTGCGAGTGTTGGAGATTCAGCTTGAAAAACTTTCGGATGTAGACCACAATAATGTTCATTTATGCGCTACAAACCAATAAATTTGATCTAACAAGGTTGTTCATGTCGAAGGCACCCGTTTTGTTGGAGTAGACGGCGACGGTGACGCGCTTGCCATAGAGCTTAATCCGACCAACCGTCTGCCTCTACTTCAGCATGAGGAATGCCTCCATAGTTGACCTGAAGTCCATATGAACATTTCTGTTCCTTGTTCGCCGGTAGGGCGAATTTCAAACCTTTAACAGAGTTGCTCTGTGCTTACTTTCTGTCCCATGGAGTCTAGATACAGGTGTAAGGGTCTTGCAGCGCGCTACCTGACAAAATTGCGAACATCCATACTTCTGCCTCACTCGCCAGCTTGTGAAAACCACAGAGTTGCACGAAATATGTGCTATATCCACGAAATACCTTTGAGATCCAGGGTTTGTATGCCAGTCGTCGACATGAATGGGACTTCCTGTTCGTACGTCAGTTGGTTAATAATGTCTCGATGTCTGCTGTGATCTGATGGGTTCAATCTGCAGAATGTCAGGTTAGATACTGACTCCTCCGTACGACCGCTTGAGAGAGTATCAGGAACTGTCATATGGTCAAAGTACCGTGTCTATGTTTGATTTCAAAGTCGAAGCCAGACGCCAGCTGGGCATATGACCAGATAGATCCTTTTGCAACAGCAAACACCATAATTATATCTATAAAAGCTGACATCTAAACACCAAACCTTCAAAAAAATTGAAAGAGTGAAGGCACTCCTCTAGTGATTTGAATGTTGGAACGTTCGGAGCAGCTAACAGCGAAGCGGACCATTATTTTGTTGTAGCCATATTCGTAGCAGCCCAAAGCCAGTGAACCATTGTCGATCACAAGGGACTGGCAGAGCCTGTTCTGATCGAGCAGAGAGCAATCAGAAAGGCAGCCTCTGATGTGTTGGGTTTGAACCACCCCCAACAAAAATAAACCCTGAGTCGATGACGAATGCAAGCGGGAAAATCTAGAAAAACAGCGGATATACAGACCGGTCCTGCTCAAAGGAACGAGAGAAGCTCGCCAGTTTTACGTGCAGAAAAGAAGGGAAGAACATAGGCCCCTCAGAAGAAAGAGCGCGAGAAGCTGTCGTTAAAGGTCTTACAAAGGTGCTATCAGAAGAATGAAGATCGATAGTGCATGCCACAGATGTAAATCGCGAACGGACATCTGGGAAGATGGAGAAGGAAATTTTATAATAGAGCCACAGTCGGTGCTGAGATTTGGACATATTATTTCTGCAGACTGCTAAACAGCTATGACGAACAACATACGACGATGACAGAGAAAATTTCCACCACCAGACCGAGATGAAGTTAGGACAGCAATTTTCAAGCTAAGGGCCAAAAAAGCTACTGAACTCGATCACTTAACTGTCAAGCTATTCAAAGTAGCATGTGATGATTGAGTTCGGAGCATACATCACCTCAATCTGCGTCGACGAAAGAATGCCCGATAAATGGAATCTCAGCATTGTTTGTCCGATTCTCAAGAAAGGAGATCTGAACTGCGCCAACTACAGAGGCATCATTCATCTTAACATCGCCTACACAATCCTATTTGTCGTATTGTTTGAACACCTGAAGCCGTTCATCAACAACCTCATTGGTCCATATAGGTGTGGCTTCAGGCTAAGAATGCCGAGAATGACAGCATCTATAGGGGCGAACTATACAGAGCAATATCTAGTTTTGGCATCACTGCTCGTCCGTTTGTGCGAGATGGGGATAAGGGTGATCAAGGTCGGTAAAGAACTCACCAAGACTTTTGATGTCAAAAAAGGATTTAGAAAAGGTGACGCGCTGTCAAGAAAGAATATTGTAAAACTTACGCCCCATCACAAGAGGCACAATCTTTCAAAAGTCCGTGCATTTAGGCGCATTCGCCGCTGATACTGACATAATCGGAAGGAAGCAGCATGATGTCAGAGGCGCTTTCACGAGTATTGAGATGGAAGGGGCGAATATGGGTTTAACGAGGGCAAGAGCAAGTATATGCTGTCAACCAGAAAGGACACTCAACACCGATATTTCGGACAGAAGGTCGCCCACGACTATATAACTTTGATGTAGTTAAGGATTTTATCTACCTAGGCTCTACTATCAATTCAGACAACGACACCAGCGTTGAGATCAATCGAACTCTTGCCAATCGCTGCTTCTTTAGGCCAAGAAGGACTAGCAAAGCCCTCTCTCGAACAACAAAAGTGACTCTATACATACAAGACCTTAATAATCTCAGTCCCGCTCTATGGCACAGAGTTATGGACATCGACTTTGTCAGAAAAGTGAAGGTCCAAAGGGCTGGGTGGCTGGGTCATATAGAGCGGATGAACACCAATTCTCCGGTCCGAAAAAATTTCGAATCTGCCCCCGAGGGAAAGCGCAGTAGAGTAGGATCGCGACTCACGTGACGAACGCATGTAGAAGGGGACCTCAGCCAACTTAGCATGCGAAACTGGAGCCAGCTGGCTGAAGACCCTTGTTCGTTGAGGATCAGGTCTACCCCGGACTGTAACACCACCTCAAGTAAGTAAAAAATCACCCCTGCCAATCGCTGCTTTTTTCCATCTCCCGTGCAACCAAAAATTGTTCATACAGGATCCTGGTCGTTCCAGTCCTACTTTATGATTCTGAAGCCTCGACATTGACGAAATTTGATGAAAATGTTCTCAGACGTTTCGAGAGAAAAGTTCTGCGGGTAATTTTTAGCCGGTCAGAAGAGTTTTCGAATTCAACCCAGAGAGACAACGCAGTTAAGAGTGTCCTCGTACTTCGTATGTGCAACTGGAGGCAGCTAGCAAAAGACCGCTCTATCTGGTGAGGCATAATTCGTGAGGTTTTGGTCTACACCGGACTGTACCGCCATATAAGTAAAAGCTCTGTACCCTCAATACCTTATCTGGGTCCATTATGGAACTAGCAGCGCCAACGACGTGTTCAAAATATTTGATCTCCCGATGGCAGAACTTACGTTTTTCGAAGCTCATTGTCATTCCTACTTCCCTTAAACAGTCAATCATCTCGGATAATAATGTGACATGGTAGTCTGGAGTCTGGAGAGCAACCCAAGCGGTCAAAAGTTAGACAAAAAAATTCTCCTTCAAGCAATCCGAAATGGTCTTGTCCATCAGTTGACAGTTTCTTTTAACCGCATTGTAGAATCTGGAGGACAACTACGAGTAATATTGCTATATTGATCGGGCCGTAGCTATAAAAGTGGTCTTTTCTCTTGCCTTCGCCTGCACAGAAATTTGCCAAGAGCATCCTTTAAACTGATACCTGAGCTACACATATTCCTCGTGTCTTGCAGGCAGCTTAGAAAGCCATATAGGTAAGACGGCGGTAATCAGTTCTATTGCTGCCCAAATAGGATGATGTGGTTGTTCAATAGGGACCAAATCCACCAAACTTCTAGACTGGTCCAAACCTGAAATTGCGAACGACGGAAACTGTTGCTTGACGCTCTCTAATTTCCCGACTTATTGCTGTGTGAGGGCTTAGATTGGAGAATCATCTCCCATCCGCGTTGGAGAGTCTTAGTCTAAGATAATGTTAAAAGGAACCGGAAAGATTCCCAAAAATTAGTTCCTGAATAAAGTGTCTGTTGTACGTTCGGGACAACTAATATTACAAGTCCCTTAATTTTGTCAAGACACAGGAGAAGTAAGTCGTCTACTCTTCATGGTTACGTTATGTCAGATTTCCTGAGAATATTATGAAAGCAGAAAGATCGATATCTTCGATACGAGATCGTCATTTTTGGTGACAAATGTAGGCAATATCTTTAAGTCTTCTGACTGATCTTCCCTTGGTCGAAGCCACTTGGTATCCGAGTTCGTATAACAGCTATTCTGGTAAAAACTGATAAGTTGAGTACGATGACATGATCGTCGATCAGAAACGATCACCACTTGCTGAAAATGCGTTGTGTGTACTGTACTCAAGCCAAGTCAGAGTCACCTTTTCCCACTCTAATAGGAGCGATGCTTGAGCTTCAAACGATCTCCATACTGATCTTTTGATCGTGCCCGTTCTCATGTCGGCCTTTCTTATTTTTCAAGCCCATCAATCCAACGAAACGTTTTAGAATGGCTTCACTTCGTGAATATGTGAAACTGAGTTCAGTTTGACATGGAGATCACCTGCTCGTACGATCGGCTGTTTTGCTTTCACTATCAAATTTTCAGCTGCACGATTGTGTTACCTCATCATCTCCCTCCAAGCTGTTTAGTGTAATCTCCTAAGTGCCTGACACAATGAACATGAACAAATTTTCCATCTGCACCTTCAATTCGATTGCGTAATCTAGTCATATCGTAACAAGGTTCCCCATTCAAATGCCCTCAATCCTGCATAATGGCGGACAAATGATTTGGCCGTGCAAGATGCAACAGAAACAGTCGGCACTCAGCTCCCAGCTTCAGTGGCTACTTCATGAGAATCCATTTAGACTTATCTTTACGACGCAGCTTCTGCATGTTGATGTTCACCACCGGTGTTCATGTGCTCCGAGCTTCTTTGTTTCGCTACTGCGTGCGATCACTGATCGGACAACAGAGATTTGCATATGGAATCTGCGCGTATGAATATCCGGTGCGCTACAAGTACAAGTTACCATGTCCATGGTTGGCTGTGATCAGTGACAATAATTAATAATCGCGCGATTGGAGTCGATTAATTTTTTTGTTGTCTCTCTACTCAGCTACCTAGAGTAGCTCCATCTATGGGAATGCAACGGCCCCATTCCCTTCTCGTTTGCTGGCGCATAATCGCTTTGGCCTAATCTGAGTGGACATGACGCGGACATGGCTTCACTATCCAAACCAGACCGGACGACCATACATATGGCGAGTGAGAGACGAGTTATGAGCGCTTGCAGTGTTCAAAGTGTTCAAAGTGCCTGAAGTGCTTGAAGTGCATTCAGGTGCGCATTTGGTTGTCGCCGATTAAAGCTAGAAGGTGCTCCGCACCGGTGAGCTGGTTATTTATGAGTTTACAGGAGTTTTGCGTGTTTTCTGCGCGTTGTTTGCTCTGTTCGCTAGAAGGTGATTAGAGTGTTGCTGTTGCTATTGGTGTAGCTGTAGCTGGTTGTGGCACAGCAACGATCCGGGCTATTCTGGTGTAAAAATTGACATGTGACATGATTGTGCTTCGAATGCATGCCACACACAGAACGATGGTGGTGGTGAGGTGATGTTGGAATGGACTCGATCGAATCGAGTGAATGCAATGTATTTGGCGCACCAGTGATGGTGGTTTTGTGTGATGGAATGTTGCGCATGCGTCAGGTGTGTTGTTATGAAATTGAGTAGATAATGGTCGGTGGTCGATTCGATGGAGCAAATTTCAAGGGACTTGGGGTTTCGTCATGTTTTTGATGTGAACCGATGAATGAAGGAATGCCGGCCGGACCTTCGTAACCATTGCGTAAAGTCCGGTGCATTGGTTTAATAATGTTTTGCATTTGGACTTCGGTAAACATAGGAATTCTAGAAGCTGCAATGTGTAGTGGTTGCGATTTCTTGATATTTTTTTTAGAAAACACTGTCCATGACCTGATCCTTTGATAGTAAATTGACTTGTAAAAGGTTCCAGCTTTGATATAAACTGTCCTTCTGTTCTTCTATTTTTCTGTTTTCACAGATCATTGGCGGAGATACTGTTGACTTTGAGGCGGAGTTTTTAGTGCATCGGGAATCGCAGTCTTTTCTTATATCCTGAACCCAGCAAATTCAAGGGACTGCTATCTGAAGTAGTCCATTCACTTGATTTGTCCAACCTTCTCCCACTTTCATTCTCCTTGCACACGGAATATAGTATGTAACGAACGACGAAAGTATATTTTCTTGTCCTCATTTACTTTTAGATCTAACCCTTTCGCCCTTTCAGCTGTCGTTATCAACTACGGCTCTCCATATGGAGTAGTTGGTATCCTTTGTCGCTGTGAGTCTTTCAAGGTAGTTATCAATACTTTTGTTATTGAAGTCCTTGATTGATTTTTTCAACAAATTGCAGAGCCTATTGAAGGACGTTTTATCTTGTGGTGCTCGGGTTCCATGCCACTTCCGGTGGGTATCTTATGCCGACTTTGGGAACTTTGTTCGATTCGCGGGGAGTGTTATTCCAGGCCGCTTGTTGTATGACTTCAACAAAACGTTCAACTTCTTTTTCAAGTTGATACGGCGTTCTAAGCGCTACTTTCAACTCAGTATTGTCTACAACGTCTATTCGGAAATCTTCCCAGTGAGTTTTGCTGTTGGTTAATCTGGGTGGTCTTTGTTTCTTAACCAAGGATTCGCACAGTGAGAGGATAACTGGAGAATGATCGGAGGAAAAATCTTTTTACTCCTTTTCCGATAAAGAAGTCTATTAGATCGGGTGTTTTGGCGACATCCGAGGGCCAGTATGTCGGCTTGCCTGTTGAGTAAAAATAGCAGCCACATTCCATACCAGCCCTGTTGAGAATTTTGCCTTTTTGAGAGATAAATCTTGAGCCCCAAAAGGTGTGCTTCGCGTTAAAGTCGCCACCAATAATGAAGATTGGTCCAAGAGAGTTGAGAGTTTCTAAATTGTGTTCACGAACAGTTTCAAATGAAAGTATCTATAAAGACGAAATAACAGGGCCATATCCGGTCTTGGCGTTCCTTCAAGGCCTTGCTTAAAATGACACGCGCAATTGCAAGGGCACTTATGCGTAAGTGGAGGCAGCTAACTAGGAATCGAGCTATGTGGAGAGGTATATTCGTTGAGGCACAAGACCGCTCCGGTCTGTTAGATTCCATCAAATGTAAAAGTAAACTGCTGTATGTGGCTTTAGTCTCCCTGATTCTCAAGTAAGAATGCTAAACTTGTTTGAATCCTTATACGACGAAGTTGTTAAGCTTCTGAGTCCAAAGGGATCAATTGTGAAACTACTTTCACTCCAATACCCTTTCAGTGGTTTGCGTGGTCTGGCAGAGCTTCTTCTTCCCCATTTGGAGACCCTTCATATATTCTCAAAGGACTTTCCTAATTTACTATCCAGCTACCATAACCTGGTATATGGAGGTATCGGCATCTAATTTCCTCTTGAATGCTTGTGTCAGGTGCTTTTTGGATTTTAAAGAAAAATTGTAAAGCTGTGTCATTAAAAGATTTCCGTTGCTCTATCCCACATGACCTCAACACAGCACTCTATTCTCCTTCCTTCTTCAGAAGAACCTCTCCCAATCTCCCCGAAACTCCCTATAGTTAATCACGTTCACTAATATTTATGTGCCATTAACTGCACGATTTATTTTAATTATCTAATCGCTATCTCGGAGCTCATTCATTTGCACTCCATCTCCGTACTCCACTCCTATGCCGGACTATTGCGACAGTCCGGCATCCCATTTCCCCCCGTAAACGATTGCTAAATGCTCAATAAAATTCAATTTCAGAACGCACTTCTTCGTTTTTCGGGTAAAAGAAATTCATCGAAAATCAGAAAAAAAGAAAGGAAACCAGGAACTCATTTCCAAAGCCATTAACGCAAACATAATGTCCTTAAATGTCCCGAAACTTAGTATTCGTACCACCAACCGAATGGACAGGCACAACCAACGACCAAAAAGTAACTAAACAGAGAGCGAGTAAAGAAGCAGCAACCATCCTTTGAAAAGGGACGAAATGTGTTTTTTCCTTTTTCCTGCAGTCAGTTTAGACATTGGAAAGAAATTAAATGGAAACAGATTCAGAAATGCCTTGCTCTACAAAAGTTTGCATAATTAACAAATTTTTTTTTTTAATTCTATCGTCAGTTGTCCTCATCCTAGAGGATATAACACTCATTCACTCACTTTGATACTTCATCCACCCACACATTTACCCGGATCAAAACAAATCAACAAAAAGGTTGAGAGAATGAGTTCGGCAAGACCCACTTCCGGTTGTAATAGCTGGCCAAACAAAAATACCAATTCCCCATGTTACTTCCGCAAAATTTGAGTCTCTTGTGTTGGTGACAACGCAGGACATCGTCATCCAATCCAGACAAGATTCAAATTCGTCTCCGCATTCGCCCCACACAAACCTCTGTCAAAAATCACGTTCTATCGAAAAAAAAAACAAAAAACAACAACAAGAGAGTAAAAGAAAATCCATCCGTCCAACTGGTGAAGTAAGGATCTTTGAAGGATAACACGCGATGGCAGTGGCAGGCTTTATGACGGTTAATAAAACGTTGTCGAAATAAAAAATGATGTCATCGAATTAAGCCAAACAGAACATTTCCCATGGTAGGCTGGAATCTAGGCCTGACAGTGGCATCCACGAAGCACTCGCTCCTCCACCCCCCCCCCCCCCCCCCCCTTCCTATCACAAGTCCGGACTGTAGCCGTATGCTGAATGGATATAAGAGCAATCAAGAGATGGGTGTCCATGAGCTCCACTTGTTTCGTATTTTATTTTATTCATCAAGGATGTGGACTATAATTCTAGGTCATATTGCCTGCCGCCGTAGACACAAGCCACTGAATCAACTACAATACAACAACAACAATAACAAGGAGAGTAGTAAAAAAAAAAACAAAAAAACACCAAGCTATCCAGAGTGTAGGAGAAGATATACTCGTATCCTTGTAGTTTCCAGCTTTCGGAGACAAATCGTTGTCTAGGGAAATTTCCTGTTAAGACATTTTCGCCTGGCATTGCCACTGCCGTTGCGGCTGTTTTTGTTTGTATTCAGGGGAAGTCCCTTTGGTTTCCTTATGGCCCGGCGGCAGTAACTAATGGAAAAAGTAGGAGGAGTGCGCTGGAGCTCTATAACAATTCCAATGGCTATGGAAGGCAATAATTTTCCGATTTTTTCTTCTTTTTTTTTGTTTGTTTTTCTTGTTGCCTTCTCTGTGTGAGTACTCGTATATTTAAGACTGAGTCGGCAGCCGAGTCGGAGGCTATGTCGCTCATAAAGCTCAGCCAGCCATGATGAAATCGTTTGATTTATTGGCCTCGCATTGAATATGTTATCGGGTAATTATTTGCGTGCGAGGGTCATTAGTAAGAGTTGTTTACGGGTAACAGACCCGTATTTTTGCGACATTCTCCATGCACGAGGACTTGGAGTTACACGCAAACGAATTGGATTTAAGGAGAAATGGCAAAATAGAAATGGACAAATCCTTGTGGATGGAGGATAGAGAATTGCTACATTGTGGTGAGGAGCGAAAAGTTTTTCCTGGAACCGAGGTAAATGGGTGGACAGTTTGATGGGAAGTTGTAGGAGCTTTTCACGCAATTAAGTTGGAGGAAAGTAAGTAGACTTTTAGTTGCTTTAGTTCTGCCCCAATTAACTTGGCATGGAGAAGGTAACTGGTGGTCAGAATCAAGCACGATAATGTGGAATTATTCGCTTGATGAGATTTTAGAGTTTTTTTTTTCAGGGACTTTATACCGTGGGTCTTTCGGGGTGTGGTCTTTTAACACTTTAGTTAAGCCTTGGAGGATTTCATTTGAACTGCTTCAGCTCCTTGAAAGTGGCCGGTAGGATCCTATTTCCGCAAACAACTGCAACACTACAAAATAGTGAAAATAATAAACGCGAGCTCAAGGGATTTTTAGTAGATCTTAGCGCCAGCGAAAAAAGGAGAGATACCTATGTCCGTTGGTTTTGAATGTTTGCAAGTTATAATGACTAGGGAATACAGAGCTCAGCATGCAGGAAATTTAACCAAGTTGAACGGCTTAGGAAAGAATCACAATATTTCAGAGTACGTCCGAAAGAGAGAAGGTGTGCCATGAGACATTAAGTCTGGTGATATTGGCATCACCTATGATTTTTATCGCATGGTTTTGAATCCTATGTAACAAATGCAGAGAGGATTCAGGAGCACCTGGAGCATTAAATTTCATTCTGTTGGTGGTTCCCCATTTAGAGATGCTATTTATATCAGAGCTTAACATACGGTGCCATTTCCGTGCTAAAGCCGGACAAAAGTCGAGTAAGGAATAAGAAAAGCGGACATTACTGTCGTCAGCTAGGCATATGCTGGATTCGAAGTGGCAGGCAATAGGTCAGCAATGAAAATTATGAAGAATGTCGGAGACAGAACGGAACCCTGGGGCACACCAGCATTTATTTTCTGAATATCAGCTTGAAACCATCCAAGACAACTTGAATTCAACATTACGAGAGGTAGTTTCTAATCCATTGAAGAAGAGAGTAGTCGATCCTAAATGCACGCATTTTTGACAAAACAGCCTGTTGCCAAACTCCGTCAAATAGCTGAGAAATATCAAGTGCAACTTTCCTGCTTTCGCAAGATTGATGTACGTTCGGTTCCATTTCGGCATGCCATCAAATCACATGTGGACCTTTTGCAACGAAAACCGGATCACGGGTCATTGAAAAGTTCTCGTGTTTTGAAATATTGCATGAACTTCGCTTCTATGGCGTTGGAAAGAAGGGTCTATAGGAGGAGGGAGAAGAAGATTCGCCTTTTTTAGGGACGAGCTGGACGAATGCTGTTTCTATCTTCTCAGATGGAGTCATGAAGAGTAGGAGTGATGAAAAAACTTACGCAGAGTGGAAATATACCATCTGGAGAAGTGGATTTGTGAATATTGACTTCTTTAAGTACTCTTGCTACTACACGAGTGTGAAAGTGGATTCGTCCCATTGAAGACTCAACGCACTCAAGTGTAGGCAGAGACAAATCTGGAAGTGCTGAGCTGGCTGCAGCAGCAGCTGACAGCTGGAATGTCATTGTAAATGAGTGTCGGGATGGAGGACGATGCAGAATTTCTGATTTTTTTTAACGAATGGCCAACAATTTTGACTACCTTAGAAACATTGTAGATAAGAGTGGCTGTTGCAAAAGCCAACCCACTTAGGCCTATTGGCTAAGTGTATCTGTGATCCACCAAACTAATTTAGGCTTCTGACGAAGCACTTGGAAGCTTTCTTCTGGTTCCAATTTTGGCGAGTTTGTTCGCCCTATATACATATATTCCCTGGAATATCTCTGTACTACGGCACACAACATAGGTGAAGGTTGAACTGCTCTCCTATCTCCCTGTGAGATGATCGGCAGTCAACGACGGCTTTATTAGAATTTTGTCAGACTGAGACCAGGGACTTAATAGCGGCCTAACTATCTGAAAAGATGCGGATATCCCTTGCAGATATCAAGTTTTTCTTCAGCCAGGGCGGGACCGAAATTTCAGCCTGGAACATGCCACAATGATTTGGAAGTCGGAAGGAGAGGCTTATGTGAACCTTATCTGAGATCCATATAGAGGTGCATTGACTTGTTATCCATGAAAACATGTTCTTTCCAGAAAGATCTAGAGGGGATGCTTACATGAAAGTCTTTCTCAAACCAATACTGGGGCATAGTGCAGTCGATGATCTCTAGAAAGATTCCTAGTGTGTTAAGAATTTTATCGTGGCTGAATAATTTATTTGTCTACTGTGTACCACAGAAATCCGCCCTGGATCGCCCTGGATTTTGCTGTAGCAGTTCTTTAATGGTATTGAGATGCTTTCCTGAAAGGGCTATAGCAATGTTATCTGCACAGGCAACCACCCTGCTACTACCTGCTTCCAGGTATATCAGCAATTCGTTGACCACTAAGTTATCCTTAGTTCTTGGTCGTATTCAATTTTCACAAGCTTGAGGAAAGCGTTGCAGTCGTTTTTGGCCCGTCTGAACTTTTATAAGTAAAACGAATAGGTCCAGCGTCTTCTGGTATTCGCGTGGGCTCATTTACAAGCTGGGTTAAGTTATTTTCCGCAGCTTAGGTCTCGACACACCGTCCTTCGATCTATGTCTGCCCAGAATGCCAAACCCACACTGAATTGTGTACATGCAGATCGCCCGCAATAGCTATTGCAGTATGAGGATACAAGGATACAATTCTTTGTATGGAGTCAGACAGCGCATCAAACTCGTGCAGTTGTCGGTTTTGTAAATTAAGCGGTAGTGGATAATTTGCTTACGAAGATGGAATTTGAACCGCATGAAGTTGAATTCCGGATTGGAACATGAATCCTATTGTGGTGGAGTTTGGTAAGCTACTTCACTACGCACGCAAATAGCGAGACCACGGTGAAAGAAGAATAATGGCACTAGTCAAGTAGCTTCAGATCTGAGTGATCTAAAAAGTGTGGTCGGGGACCACATTACTTTCCACCGCGTATATTTGCAACATCCACTCTGAATTCCCGGACCACTATAACCGACAAACATACGAAATAAAACTACAAACACCAGCGATACTACGGATATAGGATAGGTTTTGGCCAGACACGATTGAGTTTCAGAAGATAGATCACTGAGGGACGTTTGAGTTCCTATTTTGAAGTTAAACAAGTCACGAGATAAATTTCTCTTGGCAAGATCCGTTAACGAAGTGAGATAGTTTGGGGGTGATTGAATGTAGACATACGAACCTAAAACTGCCGATTTTAACGTCAACTTATCTATCATCCAGGGAAAGGAAAGTAAAAGTTCCGGAGGGAGCCATCTACAACTCGCAAAAGAAACCAGAACAGGCTTGAGAAATTCACTCCGAATACAATGTAATGGAACCCGGTAATGAGCAAACTTAGTCTTCTTCCTTCGACCTTAATCTGGGTCCTAAAAAGTATATTTTCTAATAAACAACAATAAAAAAGCTGGTTCTAAGTTTACAGAATGGTGATCAAGACCTGGGTTTTCACCCCAAGATTATGTTACAAATTCCGAAAAAAAAAACAGCCAAAGCAAAATGGTAGGTAGTTCACTTTACTCATCACGAACTGGAGCAGGTTACGGGCAGAAGGCGTGAATGCAGCCCGAACTGCCTTAATTTCGACGGGCCGTGGAATCGGAAAAGCATAGCTTTATGACTTACTGCATCTACAGTTGGTAAAAATCTTGTTTTGGTTATGAACATCAGTGGATAAGAATACGAGTATACAAATCAAGTCCGGCCATACAACTATTGCTACCAAACTAGTAAGTAAAACATCTTTTATTTAAGCTAACTACCCAGGGACAGAAAAGGCGAATTGATGTATTGCTTGCCAGAATCACAGATCAGCCTCCACTAGTGGTTAATAAATAACAATAGGGACTTAAGAATGAAGAAATATTTCCAAAACTGTAACAAGCCCAATGTTCTTACCCAAAGTCTCTCCATCTGGCATGATCTCTCGCCAGTTGCCTCCAGTGCCGCAGTTTAACTTGGTTTATTCTTCTTCCGTTGACGCTTGACTAAACCAATGTGGCTATATAGCCCGCAATTATCGTGGTTGGATCCAAACACCCTAAATAGCACAAGTCTGAGTTTCTTGAGGAGTGACGGGTATCTTCTTCAGCAACAAACGTAGGTGGAAAGAAAAGCTAAGTAAAAATTGTTTAGTTGCCCTCTACACTTGCAAGAGGTTTGCAGGCTTGAGGTGAGGTATACAAGACCAATTCCCACTTACGGCACAGCCGTATGGTGGCCTGCAACAAAAGGATGGAGTTACATCAGTCTTTCAGAAAATACGCAACGTTATGCCTGTGTAGGAATCACAGGCGTATTAAGGCCATCTACAAAGGCTCCTCTCCAAGATTTTGTCGGCATGTTCATTATAATTAACTCTATCTCCAGGCTGAGAAACACGCAGCTATGGGAAGAGCTTAACGTAGGTCATGCCAGCCGACTTACGTCGCATCGTAACCACAATGAACCGTCTTTTAACTGAAAAAATTGACCCTCAACTAGCCCATTTCCATCATCACCGACTACTCTACGAGTAAATAGCCGAAAGCGTTGGCGAAAGTGTTTTCTCTGAAAACCTTTGCGTACGCCAGTCCTTCAGTCTTCCCACAAACTTTACCGTCTTCTAATTTAGTGGGGACTGACGCCTCCATTTATTTCGCTTAATGCAAGCTTAAGCTAACTTAAAAGCTAGGACTTAAAAACTATCAGGAGTTAAGGGTTAGGATGTAAAGGAATGTTGGAGGAGATCAAATTTAAGACGAGAAGTGCTCAGGTTAAAATCAAAATGAGGGAGGTTTGAGTTGACCTTACGGAGCATGCGGAAGATTGGTTCGTTAGAGCCATAAGAGGTGCGGTGGGTTGGGATATAGAAGAGAGGAGGAAAGCGTAAATTACGAGGGTTAGTGTTGAAGGAAATAGAATTGTAAAGGGAGGCGCAGTCCACAGAACCGGAGAGCAGTTGATGAATGAAGAGAATTTCAGCTACGTTGAGGCGGTCGCGATAGTGAGGTAAGATAAATGGGTCACTCCAGGGTAGTCCACGAAGAGCAAATCGAAGAAAACGACGTTGAATGTTCTCGATTCGGGATATATGAATTCGCTGAAAGGGGGACTATGCTTGGCTGGCATATTCAAGGAGGGGCCGGACAAAGGTAATGTAAAGTGACCGTGTCACATGAGGGTTGCAAAATTCTTTAGACCAACGTTTGGTAAAACTGAGGGATGAGTTGGCTTTAAGGATTATCTCATCAAGATGCGAACGGAAGTTTAACTGTCTATCGTATAAAATTACAAGGTCGCGAAGGGATTGAACCTGGGGTACAGGTTGGTCATGCAGAAAATAAAGTCGAGAGGGCTATTGATTGGACTTACGAGATAAAGTTATAGATTGGCATTTGGACAACAAGTAGAAAACTTATGGAGGTCTTCTTGAAGGAGAATAGGAGTCTTGGGGTGAGGAAATAGTTTTGGAGAACTTAGTGTCGTCGGCGTAGATCGATACGGAGCAATGTTTGATAATCTTCTCAAGATCGTTTATAGTTAAAATAAAAAATAGGGGACCTAGATGGCTGCCTTGTGGGATACCACAAGTGGCTAAAGCGGGGTTGAGAAGGCTGACACAAAGCGAACGCTATAGTAACTGTTATCCAGATAAGAAGATATCCATTTTAACAATATGGGGTCAAAACCGAGGGAAGACAATTTGAAAAGGATCAGCTGATGTGATATTTGATCGAAGGTCTTAGCGAAATCTGTAGCAATAACGTCAATGTCGTTGCCATTTTCTAGGGCTGAAAGCGCAAAAGATACGAATTTAACTAAGTTTGTAGTAGTTGATCTAGCTTTTAGAAATCCGTGCTGACTGGGTGACATAAGTGACAGAAGGGCAAAGCCCTTTACACTTAGCTCTAGTCGTCTTCAATTTTCGGTGCCAAGTAGTAGCGAATGTGTCCCAAGTCAGTAATGCGGTATTCAACCACTAAAGGAACATCTGCCGACATCGACAGCTACACTTATTGGACAATGGAGTGGCTTTTGTGAATGCGTTCAGGTAGTGGCAGGCGAATGTAAGTGTTACGGGTTCTTGCATCTCAATGGTGACTGCTTCATCCTCCTTATCCACCGATGAAGTTTGTGCCAATTTCACATTTGCAGAACCAACAGCACCAGAAGCTGAGAATTTGACGCCTTCCTTGGTGCAACAGATGACTACAGACTCGCCGAATTGCGCCAGATCTCGACAAATGCCAGCAAATTCAATCGATGGCATACGCACAACATAACTGTATTCAGTCTCTAGGATACCCAAGTGCTCTTGATCGAGATTCAATAGTTTCATCTCGTAGTCCGAGAGCTTTTCTTGATTCTGTGACTCAAACATGAAGGTAACAGTGTCGGCATTTTCCTCAGCCTTTATCGTTACATTGTCGTCATTGCTGGCACATTTGAGAATCATTGCCATACTGACGAGATCCATGCCCATGGAGATGTTGCGATCACAACGGAATTTATCGAATCCATCCGAGCAGAGAATTAGAGAGACCAGTGAAACGTGGGAGTTGTACATCGCTTGCAGCTGAATTCCAGAATCGCTGCAGTCGAAGGTAACCTCGTTGAGCAAGTGGTGGCGGAGAGCAGGCGTGCTTCGAGCATTTTTTCCTATCTCCTTTTAACTTGAACAATTTATGGAAAATGGACAACTTAAAGGCTTTGAACCTTTTGTGGGAAGTACAGGCGATTTCGTGTTTGAAAGCAATTTTCGCTAAACCAAAATCTAAACTATACACCAGGTCACTGCGTACCTCAGCGTGAAGTCTGATATTGAAAAGGTTAGAGACAAGAGTATACTCTTTTGGGTTGCGGGATCCTCGACCACCTTCAGACCACTAATGTCTTACATCCAACACATGCCACACTTTCAAGTGCTCTCTAGAGGCAGTCACAGCTGGACTCATCGAGACAACTGTAGATATCTACACCAGGAGAGCTGGTGCAGATTTACAAACATAATCACTTGATACTGTGAGATGGTTGAGTATTCCTCACAACTATTCCTGGAAGAACTTCATGGATTAAACGAAAGAGAAATTTGCGCCGCACTTTCTTTGCAACTGCCTTGTCTACATACACAGTGACAGTCACCAAGAGTATCTAGGCCATCCTACATTCTTGTCGTGGGATCACAGGGGACCTAACGTCGTTTGTGACTTTGTTGCGAACTTCCTGATATGACATCGTTCGAAGGACAGTCGCCAGAAGAAGACATAACGACGGTGATTCTTCCGTTGATAGCAAATACCAAAGTAGATGACACAGAACTCATCGTCCTTTGCACCGTCTATCCCAATATACTGCCTTTGGTCCTGCCTGCGTATGGTGTACTTAGGGTTTGATGATTCTACTTGTGATACCAAATGGTGTTGTCCTTTTGCCGTTTGTTTTAATCGTCAAGGAGAGCGAACTGCTCTTCTTCTCATAAACATTACGCGACTTTTTTCTTGAACCTTTGGACAACATTTTAAGGACGAAGACTATTTCAACACATTTATCAAATAGTAGGCGGTATACTCCCCCAGTTTCCCTCATAAATTCTGCCACAAGGTCAAGGACCTCCTTGTGAAGTCCATTAGGACTCCTATGTTATGTTACTTTCGACCGCAACTTATTTGCAAGGACTTTCCAAACAAATAGTTTCAGTTCCTTCATTGTGGTCATCTTCAGTTGATAAAGTACTCGTATCTCCAAACAAAGCAGAGAACTCCTTAAACCACCCCCCTCCACATTCAGGACCAAGAAAACAAAATCCTCTTGAATATTGTATCTGAAATTTGTTGTTATGTGCTGGAGATATTGTACTCGTATTTGTATGAAAATTTTCAAAGTGAATTCGAAAGTGGTAAAGTCCTCCAGCGTCCAGGACAAATTCCTCCAAAGACTGTACACACGATTGCACTGAAACACACACAGTACCATCCACCTACTCACTCACATATGGCAAATGAAGTTCGTCCCATAAAACTACTCCACAAAAGCAAAAGCAAACTTCTGGTACGAGTAATCCCAGTTATTTCCAGATTCCCTTTGTCTGTTGTGCCAGGATAACAATATAAATAAACTTTTTGATCCTTACACTGATGCCCCACACACATTTCACATTTCAGTCATCCCAAAAGTAAATCCCAACGCACAGACCCACTGTACCCTGCTCCTCCTTTGGACAATTACGAGTACTCGTATTTGGGGGGGAGGAAATTAAGTTGACTCCAAGAAAGGATGCGGCAGTGTTCTAAGACAACAAAGAAAAAGAAGAACAAGAACAAGAAGTAGGAACACAAGGGTATTCTTGAAAATGTAATGTGCCATATCACAAGTATCGTAAAGGACATTAGGAAAGAGCACACGACACTTCAGCCAACAGAGAATAAGAACATCCAGCAAAAGGCCTAAGAGTAAGATTGTTACTTGTCCTGATGAAATGTTGATCCATCCTGTGGCATGCGGTGACTGGTGAGTGCTTGATGACGAGCAGCTAGAGCAAACAACTTCTTAAGAAATCCTACGACTCCAAAGTCAAAATGCCGTAAAACACCGAGCACACTTGATGTATCCTTAATTTTTATTGACTTTTGTTTTATTACTCTCTTCGGTCCACACCCTCCACGGATCGTTCGCCATTGTTTTATTGGCCCCATCCTTGGGAAAGTTTTTCGATGAGAGTTGTTCGTAGGCCGGCAATCAAAGTGAGGGTCTAATGGGTGATGGGAGAAAATTGCCAATTTGGATTAATTCGAAGGAGTGAGGCATGAATGAAGAGGGGGTGAGAGTTGTACAGGATTACTACTTGGGCAAATCAACATAAAACGGGCGAGAGACTCTTAAATGACTGCGAGAGGAAGTGAATTGAATGATTTATTAAGACGGGAGGACGGAGTATTGTAGAACGAGCTTAATCACAGTTTGTGGAGAGCATAAAAAGAAGCACCGACTTCCTTTCAGACTTCAGATACATACGAGTATTCGTATACAGTAAACATGTTTGGACAGATAATCTAAACAGTTTCAGTTTCAGTAGCTGCAGCAGCAATGCACTGTAGAACATCAAACAGATGGGAGCTATACAGATACGGGAGATACGGGATCCGAGTACCATGGGTTGCTCTCATAGAATGTTGGATTTATGATAAACAAATCCCAAGGCTAACGATCGTTGAAATTACTCCTACTTCGCTGCTCTTCATGGGGATGATACCTACCTTCGAACAGAGTGTTGTGCAGTAGTGTAGCGTAGTGTACGAGTATCCGCAGCTAATGCCATTAGCATCGTTCAAGGTTTTGTTTACCATAAATCTTGATTCGAACGACACAGGGGGTGGAGCAGTTCTACATGAGCTACTGGCGGATATACATGTGGCAGTTGGCGGAGGTGCCATTCATTCCATAGAACTGAGGAGATGATGGGAACTGAAAATAAAATGACGACGGTTTTATGATGAAAGCCAAATGTGCGAATTTATTGAGGCGCCTCTGAGCTTGTTTTACCAAATCAAAATCTCGTGGAAGTAGCGATAAGGGAAGAATACAATGTTGAAGCAGGACTATGACTAGGAAGTACGCGTAGGGATGAGTATGCTGATCGATTTGAGGAATGCTGTGTGTGTTCTGTTTGGAGAGAGTTTTATGATTTGCGGTGATTAAGAGTTTTCGCACAGCGGGAGATCACCCAGAAGTGTGGAATAGATAGTAAAACCTCATGTGCATGTCTATGTTATGAAAAGAACAATTCTCCATCAGTCTCCGTTCCCGAAATATGTCAGAGACTTTGCCAGAAGTCTGTAGGGAAGTACTCGTAGTAGTAGAATCATGGATAGTTCTTGACATCTGGAACGATTACTCCTGCGATGACTAACGTTCAATGGAAGGCGTCTACAAATCCGTCTATCTAATGAAAAAGGGTAGTAATACCCAAACTAAAGGTTTGTAAGCTTATTGCAGTTGGTTTAGTAATGAGCACGCGTCACACGCCAAATATTGTTCGACGAAGATGAATCGACGGATCATTTGTACAGTCCTCAAGAAGATAGACGCTTTGAATCGCCCCAACTACTATGCTGCTATTCATTGTACTCTATGGGCACATCAACCGTCTGGTAGGTTCTTAGCAGCGCGGTTTTGAGTCCTGGTAAGTCAAAAAGTGGTAACGAAGATTTCGGATTTTTTGATTTGAATCAGTTACGCAAGACGCTCGCAACTGTGCGACATTGTGAATCGGGAACATGACATTCGGGAGGAACAACAGGGTCAAATCAGACTTCGCTTGAAGTGGCAGACTCAGCGCAAAAAGACCTTAACCTTACGCAATAACGAGTATTCAGAGACGTAAATGCTATGTAAGTAGAAGTAGAAGTTGGGTTTCAAAAACGCTCTGGGTGATGGTGTTGATCGTTTAATATGGCCAAGTCAAAGCAGTCGTCGTACTTGGGCCTTTCAAACTATCTCAAGATCTCAGAACAGATCATAGAGTTCGTGGTTGTATCTCCGCCTTGAACACATGGGCTAATAAATCGAAAGAGTTTGGGGCCAACTCCGCATTTCTGCTTATCGTCCAGAACGAGCAGAATCCATTGCTGTCTTTCGAAATAGGAGTTTGTTTTTCTTTTCTATCGATATAGACCACTCAGCCAAAGAACAAGTCCATTCTTTCCAAGAAAGATGAGTAATTGCTTCAGTGATAAAGTGCCTATAGTACTAGCACCCACCTGCAGTAGAGTACCTTTAACCTGATGCAAGCGCAGCCCGGACATTCACAGAGGTAGTGCTCTACGGTGTGATATTCTATATTGACGTTGAGAGGCATTTGTTTGGTCCTCTGGAAACCTAGAGAATCGCGCCATATGCAGTTATTCTCATATGAAACCCAGCTGTGAATGAAAGCCCTGGACCTAGGCTGACCTAACTTGCATAGCAAATACATCGGCAGTTTCATTGTGGTCTGTGGCCCAGACATGACTCAATGACTGCATTCAATACTGCGAAATCGAGTGCAAATCAGACGTATATAGTTCCTCTGAGTACTTGTTTCTTAAGCTCCACTGTGGCGTAGAACGCGTACTATAGTTATCTATAGGCCAAATAAAAACATAGACGTTACACCGATAATAAGAGTCACAGAGGAAATTTCGTGCTCTGCAGCCAATGTTATAATATGTGGAGATCTTAACTGTGACTTGCTCAATGCTGCCACATCAGCTAAGTTAGTTGATAGTTTCAGGAGTCTTAACCTCATACCAGTCAATTCCACGACAGCAACGGGAAACAAAAATTGGAAGAAACTGCTCATGTAGACTGTGACATGCTTAACAGACAGTTTGTGTCCGCTGCAGTGTCTTCGAATTCTTCCAACACTGAACACCAAATGCCATGGCAACAAATGGAGGAAGTTATTAACGGTGAGCAATTCTTTCAATTTAATGCTTTAAACGATGAAGATGTAGTTGAAGCAGTTCTATCTGTAAAGTCAAATGCCACAGGATTGGATGACATCAATCCAAAGTTTGTGAAACTCCTACTTCCGTGTATTTTGAAACACCTTACCTACATCTTCAATAACATTCTTACCACTTGTGGATACCCCCTTTTATGGAAAAAATTCAAGATACTTCCGATTCCCAAAGCAAATCGGGTAAAAGCTGAATACCGACCTATATCCATCTTACCGTTCTTGTTGAAAGTGTACGAAAAAGTCGTGCTTAAGCAACTGCAAACACATCTTTTCACAAATAATCTTTTAAGCTCCATTCAGTCCGGTTTTCGTGCAAAAAGAAGTTGCAAAACTGCATTACTGCTTGTTGTTGATGATATCCGTAAAGCTATGGACAAAGGCTGCTGTACTTTCCTAACACTGCTTGATTTTTCAAAAGCGTTTGACACCATCGAATAACTTCAGACTCTCCCCATTTGCAGTAAAATTATTCTACTCCTATTTAACAGGCCGTCAGCAATGTGTGACAGTGGACAACCGATTATTTTCACTCCTTCAGATAACAGCTCGAGTTCCTCAAGGTTCTGTCCTTAGCCCACTTTTATTCTCAATGTATGTTAACGAACTCCCTGAAATGGTCAAACATTGCTCAGTTCACATGTTTGCTAATGATGTTCAACTATACCTGAACTGCACTTATTCTGCTCCATGGCATCATGCAATCTCAACAACCTGACTACTTGTACAATAGACTTAATCTCCCACAGGGAGAGTCGATTTCGTATTTTTTCAGCAACAGGAGATCTGGTATCATTGCATCAGAAGGCATGTCCATAAGACCAGATTCAAAAGACCTTCGGCGCCCAATGTCTGTATAACTCCAGTGGGCATTGTATCAAAGAACGCCCCTCTTTATGCGGAAGATGACTTTGAGAGTGGAGATCCATCAATGCCGTCAGAGCAGATCCAGGCGTGGTAGGAAAAGCCCTGCAGCCATGACAGACCTTTTTGGAGTCTGGTAAAAGCACCAATGACGTATTTTCGTGAGAGATTGTTACAACAAAGTTCCAAACGAACACTCTCGGTGACAGGCCTCATGTTTTGTCGACAGCTTGTTCTTACCCTTTTAGAGCTGGATAGAGATGCCCTCTTATACGAGGTTCTCCGGATTTGGCAGGTTTGTCGTATCTTCTGCGAAGTGCCTGCAGTATAACACCGTATGCTTCATATCCTCCTTCTCGTTTAGACGTTCCGAACACAAGGGCGAGATTTGCGCACAACCAATGGAAGAATTTTGCGATATTTACCCTGATAGCAGCTATGTCTGGTGGTAATTACAGTCCTTCGCTGATCGCATTGACAACGATTTGGCGATGAGAATCAGATTGAGGGTTCACTTACATTTCGTAGAGATATCCCAACTGGCTTGTCATATCACTGCGATAACGGCCTTTCCACCTGCCAATTCGAAGGTCGCCTACATCTTAATCCCGAAGATGTTTATCGGGGTCATTTCAGCTAACACACAGGCAGCTTCCCCTGAAATTGTTCGAAAGCCCCTACAAATTATGATAACTTGAGGATAGTTCTTTTTAACTCTTTACTGAGCAGCATATGTGAGAACCGAACTGACTATCCTAGACAAAAGAATCCTTCGGGCGTATCCAATGCCGAGTTTAGAATCATACATGAAATTCTGCCTGCATCAGCTATGCCATCGTTTTGGCGTACTCGACGTGGGCCTTGAAATAGAGCCACCAGTTATCGTGCATCACCCCGATGGATATAACTTAGTCACCCCCTTTGACCTGATTATTTGGTGCCCAACTTGGAACTTTACACAATGATAGCCTTAGTTTTGTGCTCAACAAGTTCCAGACCAGTAGTCTCCAATCTTTACCTGATCCTTGCACCAGCTTCAACCATAGAGGACTCCATCTTATGAGTGTGCTTGATTGCTACGGGCAGTGTGTATCACATAATTCCATCAAACATAAAAGGGGTGGCCGTGGTGTAGTAGTACCAGCAATCGCTTCTCACTCGGATGGTCCAGGTTCGAATCCTGCCCATGGCAGGTCAGTTTTTCATTTGTGTAATTGGAACTCAGACTGAAAAATTCTGCGTGTGAAGGCATAACACTGACACGTAGATTTGGCTGTTGTAGAGTTTCAAGCACAAAAAAAAATACTGTGAATCATACCTCGAATCACTCTGAGTGAAGCAAAAACTCTCCGTCCTATTCGGACTCCCCCCCCCCCCCCCCCCCCTGGAGAGCGAATATCGAAACCAAACACACCTGAGTTTCAAACCACTACAAAACAATTTTTTTCCTTTCTCTTCCTTCTACCTTTCCGCCCGCGCCCAGGCAACAGTAAAAGGGTATCTAACCCCTTAGGCGCGCGTAAATTATAAAAAAAAAACATCAGGTTTTAAAGGAGAGGTTTGAGGGTCGAAACTTGCAGGATTTCCGCAGAATCGTTGAAGTATTTTGCTCCATCGTCAACGTGAATACTTTCGTATTGCAGAAGTTGCTCTATCAACTACCGCTTAACGAGACCGAGGGTAGAACTCGATTTTCTGATGCTACGAGCATATTGACGGTCCGACAGAGCTCCATTTTCCTCCGCCACATCACATTGAGCTATAGAACGAAGGTTCTCTCCCTCGGCAATAGCACTAAGTTATGTAAATAGTTTCCATGGTGTGGGGACTCCCTTCTCTAAATGCCTTTACATCGTTGCTACGAAGTCAAACGGGCTCACTGCTTAATTCCTAATGCCATCCTGCCTTAGCTCTCTGTTGTCTCCTATTTGACGGGATGCGTTCCATGTTGTTATAGCTCACAATGGAGTATGTAGTATCAGATAATAGTTGATCTATGGATGAACAGATGTTCTACTATCGTTATGGACCGCCCGGTTTGTATGGGAGACCAATCACCCTAAAGTTTCTTCATATTTACTCTGTCTACTACGCTGTATCCCAAGGGTTCTAAGTCCGCCTCATTGTAAAGGCATCTAAAGCTGCTTGACTTACTCTCCTCAATGGCACTTCTGATGGCGTGACTCACCGATTTGAGAATGGTTAGCAGTTCCTGGAAGTCTGGTCTGCCTCAGGTTCTCTGGGATTCACGTCGTGTTTAGAGGCACTTTGCTCTTAGGCTTTTGATCTCGTCGTACTGTCTTTCTGGATCAACTGATGCGAAAGAGCCGGCAGAGATTCGTTGTTCGCTACCGTGCTTGTATTGCATGTTTCCTCGAATGTATCTATGCATTAGTATCGTCAGTGTTTGTGTTTTCTGTGTTTTTCTGTGATTATGACTAGGGACTTCAGGGTAGACGTAGCCAATATACGCTTGCTAAAAAGTAATCACTTTTCTGCGTACGTCCACGTCTGTAAATACAGACCAGCTATTTTGGCACTTAGTGAAATACAGGTAGATCCCCGCCCACACCTCTCAGATCACTCTGATCTGAAGTTACCTATCCACTACTGCTTTTATTTACAGAAGCCCCAAACTGGACAGCAATTCGACTTTTAACGAGTTTGATGCGATGTCTGACTCCATTCAAAGAATTGTATCCCTGTATCCTCATACTGAAATCGTTATTACGGGCGACTTCAATATACACAATTCTGGGTGGCTTCGACATTCTGGACAGACAACACCCGAAGGACGGTGTGTTGAGATCTTCGCTGCGGAAAACAACCTAACGCAGCTTGTTGTTGGACTTGTTTTTAACTTCTCACGTTGATAAGTACACCATTGATGTGCTCTCCCCTCTAGGCTCGTCGGACCATTGTGTCATATCAGCCAATTTCTCGTACACCGACCACACAGTTAGAGAAAAAATTCCTAAAAGAACCGTATGGCAATACGAGAAAGCCAACTGGAGCGGTCTTAACAGCTTCTTTAGGAATTTTAACTGGTCGTTATGCTTCCTCGATAACGACGTGGATGCCGCTGCTGATATGATTACAGACACCATTCTCTTTGGAATGAGATCCTTTATTCCTCATCGGATGAAGAGTATCAATCCAAAAGAAAAGGCATGGTACGACTCGAACTGTAAAGAGGCCGTCAGGGTTAGAGAAATGTTTTTTCGGTCCTACAAGACCAACCCGACAGAGGAAAACCGAAAAAAGTTCAAAGAAGCCAGAAATGACTGCAACGCCCTTCTTAAGCATATGAAATTCCAATACGACCAAAAACTGAGGCAAAAAAATATTGCAATGTTCCAAAGGCAGTAAAAATTGTCGGTCGTTCGTCAAAAACATTAGAAATTCCGCTTCATCCTCCATCCCAACGCTCATTTACAATGACATTCCAGCTGTCCGCTCTTTGGACAAGGCCAATCTGCTTTGCACTTTTGTTGAGCTGGCCAACACTTCCGAATTGTGTTTTGTTTCGGGTTACACTTGAGTGCGTCGAATCTTCAATGGGACGAATCTACTTTCGCACTCGTGTAGTAGCAAGAGTACTTAAAGATCTCAACATTCATAAATCCGCTGGTCCAGATGGTATATCTCCCCTTCTTCTGAAGAGGTGTTCTTCCTCGCTGGCAAAACCACTGCGTAAGCTTTTTCATCAATCCTACTCTTTAGGACTCTTCCCGAGCAGATGGAAAACAGCATTTGTTCAGCCCGTCCCTAAAAAAGGCGAATCATCTTCTCTCTCCTCCTACAGACCCATTGCACTTACGTCCCTTCTTTCCAAGGTCATGGAAACGCTGATAAATCGTCAGCTTATGAAATATCTCGAAACACGAAATCTTTTCAATGACCGGCAATATGGTTTTTGTAGCAACAGGTCCACTGGTGATTTGATGGCATGTCTCACCGAAAAGTGGAACCAAAGCGTACATCAATCTGGCGAAAGCAAGATAGTTGCACTTGATATTTCTAAGGCATTTGACAGAGTTTGGCATCAGGCTCTTTTGTCGAAAATGCGTGCATTTGCGATCGACGGCTCTCTTCTTCAATGGATTAGAAATTACCTTTCGGAACGTTCAATTCAAGTTGTCTTGGACGATTTCAAGTCTGATATTCACAAAATAAATGCTGGTGTGCCACAGGGCTCTGTTCTGTCACCGACACTCTTTTTAATTTTCATTAATGATCTCTTGTCTGCTACTTCTAATCCAATATATTCCTTTGCTGATGACAGTGCTCTCTGCTTTTCATATTCGTTTCCGGACTCACGGCCCTGCTCTTCGGCTTTAAAACGAGAACGACAGCGTATGCTAAGCTCATTAAATTCCGATATCAACAGCATAACCAATTGGGGAACTATCAACGGAGTGGAATTTAATGCTTCCAAAACACAATACTGTCTGCTGTCGTTAAAGCGAAATTTAAACATCCAGCCATCCATCCAATGGCACTTGCATCGTCGAAACCGAAAAACTTTCCATTCTCGGTATGTGTGTCAATGACAACTTACGTTGGAATGACCACATATTTGATGTTGCCACAAATGCTGCGAAATGTCTAGGTTTCCTCAAGCGATGTAAGAAATATTTTACCCCCTCTGAGGGGGTATTGAGGCCAGACTCAATATATAAGGCATTCATCCGCCCAAAATTGGAGTACAACGCCCACATCTGGTCAGGTGCTCCTAAAACATCTCTGCACCTGCTAGATAGGATTCAAAACCGTGCGATAAAACTTATTGATGATACTAATACCAGTCAATCGATTGACACCCTCGAACACCGACGTAATGTCTCCTGTCTCACTTTGTTTTATGGCTATTTCCACCACCAGTGCTCCACTGAAATCGCCAGTAGCATTCCGCCAATTCAAACTTCCAAACGTAACACCCGTCTCGCTATGAATGCTCATCAGTACTCTAAAATATTGTGATTCATTCCTAAGACGTACAACTCGCTTATGGAATGCCCTGCCGATCTCTGTATTTCCTGGTCGTTATAACTTGCAAACATTTAAAAACAATGTACATCGGTACCTCTCTTTTCTTCCTCCCTAAATTTCCTTTGCCTGCGCTGTGAACAATCACCTTAAGGGTACACAAACCCCTTGAGTGCGCGCTAATTATAAAAAAAAAATAAAAAAATGTCGAAGAGCGTGTCTTTCCACTTCGGCGTTACTGACTTAGTTTAACTATTTGGCAGATGACTTCAAGTCATTTGTGGATCTGAGGATGGTCTACTTTTCTGGCGAGCAATTCCGTACAAATAATCGGTTGCACGTTCCTATAAATTACTTTCAGCTTCTTGGACATTTACCTAGAATTACAGAGCGCCGCTGTTACATTTCATATCCGCCCAGCTTTGAATGTTAGGTAACGAACTTACACAGCCTAGGCTACGTTTTTGTACTGCTCCGTCAACTTCATTCAAATGAGTTTGACTTGTTCTCGACTTGAGGCTGCAAAACAGTTTGTAAACGCTATGATAGTCTCATCGCAGAGAATCTCAGCAATCATACTCATTGATGTCTGAAAAATGACAACTGTGGTTAATCACTGGATCTAGTTCAGTCCCAAAAGCTGAAGTGGTTTTCCCAGGAATTAATTTCGGTGCAAGCTAGTATAGTTGAAAGTCTATACTTCAAGACTCAGTCCCCTACTTCATATAGACATTTCGAATAGAAAACCCATTGGAAAGCAATTCTGTCATCAGTCCTTAATCCCCGATCAGCAAACGACACTTAATACCCAACATACAACACCAAACATTTTATCTTCCTTCGATGACGTTGATCATAAAAACCATATGCCGATAGAAAATTCATAAAGGGATTCCATTTCACCAGAATAGAATCATCCACCCTCACCATCTAGCATAACAACTCTTACTCTCCCCGATAATACTCAGTCAGTATGTTGCCCACCATCACATGCAAATATTTTTCGAATATTTCATCCGGATCCATATTTTTGTGCCATTTTCAGTCAAGTTTTACCACTTCCGGTCCTAAAAACACATCCAGTTGCTCTCAAGCCAATGGCCAACGATTTGACATTTATGACCTAATGCTCCATCAATAAAGCCTCAGCTCACACACATATTCGTACACAAACAAATACTGAATAAATCAACCACCCCAACCTCCTAAAAAGCTAATGGACTCATCCCTAACCCCAGGGGGTCAATTTTCAGAATTAAAGTTAAACGCAATAGGATACGAAAGTATTTATTTATTTACTCCAAAAAGGACACAAACACAGACACGGACACAAATTCTCAAGAAGCAGTCATCTTTCGGTTATCCTGCCGATGGCCATAGACATCAGCAAAATTTGATACGAACACATACATAGATACAAGTTAGTCAAAAAAAACAAAAAAAACATACAGACAGACGTCCTGACCGACGACAACGAACAGGATTGCGAAAACAACAACACCAACGACAACGACTGAGGAGTAAATTTTGAAGAGAAAATTGGATGGAAATTTAAGTAGAATTTATGGTTGCAAGCCAGTGAGGGAAGAAGACCTTCTTGTGGCGTTGTCGTTTGTACTCGTACTACGGTAGCACCTACGATTGTAGTTTCCATAAGACAAAGAGTCCTTCTTACTACCTTACTTTTTTCTCAATGCATGGTAATTCGTAAAGCAATTGGGCAGCAAGGCATTTACAATTCTAGCTCTAGAATGCTCTTCCTCATTTCAAAATGGCACAAAATTTAACTTGGAACACGTGGTCCCATAAGTTTGAATGAAAGGAGGCGAGTATGCGAAGGTTATCAGTGAGAGTTCAGAAATGTTTCGGTGGTGGCTTTTTAAAGATTCCCGAGACCTGTGTCGAGCATCAAATTTAGGCAACGAGATTGTGAACGTAGAATGCAGTCAAGCCTACGAAAAGTATAGGGGTCCTATCGTGCATAGACAAGCGCAATCATTTCGACAATGGAAACCCAAAGCATACGATGGGAAGAAACCATGCAATGCTCTCCAAGGCAATCTATTTGACGAAACTGTGATCCACCACAACATGCTGTTCCTTGTCATCAGGAACCTGCTGGACGTCATTGTTCATTCGTTTGATCAGGTTTTTTCGACTTCATCCATTTGCCTTGACCCATTTTTAGGGACTTAATCGAGATAGTAGCTGTTTCCTTGAGTAAATTTTATGCTCATGAAGATGGTGGCCTTTTGCCTTAGGCTGTGGACCAATACACCTTCGTTCTTTTTGGGATCAGATGCTTAATTGGTTTCGTGGCCGCTCATTCCAAAAGCCTGGACTTCAAAGGCATTGTAAGCGGGACTATAACAACAGACTGTGATGTTTGCTTTTTCTGTGGCCCAGCGCCTTTAGATATATGTTGAAGGAAGCACCTTCACCTTCCGAGAAGGCCACATTTTTCTCCTTCTCGACACAAAAGTCAACCTTATTTCTGCAGCTTTACTATTCCGGTCATTGCTCCAATCAGGACACTTATTAAAGCAAACTCTATCTTTGTAGTTACAGCCTGATAACTGTGAGACTGATAAATGTTAAGGGGATGGACCTCCTAAATTGCAGTCAACATGCATACGCAGCTGGAATGTGTAATCAAATAATCTGCGAGTTGTGGGCAGTTCGAAAGAAGGGAAATACTTCCTCAAAGCCTTTTTTACTTAACGAACTCCTGGCCAGATGAAGATATAAGTATCTGCCCGAGACGCCGTGGGATTTCATGTCTTCCGATCCCATACTACATTCGCCGATCATAGCCTTCTTTTACGTTTCGAAACGCTGGGATAATATTTCTGCGACTATTAGACAACACGTAGCCATATTTGAGCGACATCCACATCCTGGTGCAGCTCAAAGTGTTCGCAAGTTGTACATTCAACTTCCTTCGTTCTGCTCACATCCTCACAGTCCATGGATCCCAATATCGTGCAACACGCAGCGTCGGACATATGTCTCTGATTTTTGACGGAAATACCTGTTTAGGTGGCCCAAGTTCAAGGTGTGCCATGACACATGCTACTAATTAAGACATACCCGTAAATCAATGCCCTATTGGCGACTTAGAAGTGGTTGTAGGTAGCGCAAGCACCACATTTAAAACTATTGTACGTACCAAATTATGGAACCTCCAAGTACTATTGGACTTGGATTTGTTTAAGCCACCGATCCGAAAGTGGTAACCACAATTTCTGGTTATGGCCTACCTAACTGTAAGTTGTGAGGTATTGGACCGTGAATTCGAAGACTAACGTGTGAGACGTGAACTTTACACACTCGTCCAATCTAAATAGTATAGCGCACAGAAATTTACTACTCCATATGAAACTAACCGAAGTCTGCATGTCATGTCAAAGCAGTAGTTTCAGGAGGTCCTGACCCGTTAAAGATATCTGCCCGAGACACAGTCGCCATACATTTTTTTTTATCCTGGACTAGTGTGTAACACCCAGTTTTCCAACAATTGCGATAGCTTGATCCTTGAAAACCTCTAGACATGGAGGTTCCATACATCACAATATCCTATAAAATGCCGCCTCGTGACTGATGGCACACGTTGGTCGTTTTGACGGAATTTTCAATGAAATTTTGGTGTAGGGTTGGCTCAATTTCATCAATGGAGCTAATTTCAAACACCGATGAAACGAAAAAGCGACAGGAAGTGATTTCGAACTCCGATGAAACGAATCGTTAGTCCCCTATGCACCCACTAGATGGCATTCAAAACCGTGCTATAATACTTGTAAATGGCACTAATATTATCCAACAAGGATGAAGTGTTCGATGCTTCGCGATCACTATTTCGACCAGTAGCGCTCCTGCATAGCTAATAAAGTTATCCCACTTCAAACTCTCCTTAACACTCATCTGGTTGTGAATGCTAAAAATTCGATAAAATGAAAAAGCGACAGGAAACGGGAGCGGGTAGCACGTGTAGTGAGGTAGCTCTAGCAGAATGAGATATGGGAGAGGAACGAAAAGGCGACAGATTCGGAGTAGCTGGGCTCTAACTCGGACGGAATGAGCCATGAGCGATAAAAATGAGACTTTTGTCATGGGTGAATGTACAATGTACGAGTTACGTGCATAGCAACAACATCAGCATCGTAATTATCATTACTACCATCGTAAAAGTATCTACCTAGTCGAAACCGAAACCTCTTTGCATATTTGGCGGATTACGCTCCAAAAGAAATTTTTCGATAAATCATTTTTGAGACATGGAACTTGCGTGACACACTTTTGAGCTACAATGGCTGGGTTACCCAAATCGCCACCAATCCAAAGGATCCCGATACTATTACCTCGCGATGAAACCATCATTATCTGGAAATTGATTAGGACAACAACTACGGTTTCCTACAGAATCGTTTGTATGGACACTGGCACTTTATCAGTGACGTTGTACTTTCATCCAATGGCAACTACGCCCTATTTGGCTCCTGGGATAAGGCTCTCCTTCTCTGGGATTTGGCTGCTGGCAAGACCACCCGTCGTTTTGAAGACTACACCAAGGATGTCCTTTCAGTCGCATTCTCTGCTGACAATCGTCAAATCGTTTCCGGCTCCCGGGACATGACCATTAAGTTGTGGAACACTTTGACCGAGTGCAAGTGCACCATCCAAGAAGATGGACACAGTGACTGGATGTCTTGCGTTTGTTTCTCACAAAACCACTCGAACCCAATTATCGTGTCGTACCGTCAAGGCCTGGAACTTAGCCAATTGCAAGCTGATAAACAATCACCATGAAACACATTGGCTACTTGAATACTGTCACCGTTTCGGTCGATTGTTCCCTATGCACATCCGGAGGCAAGGACGCCAAGGCTCTCTTGTGGGACCTTAATGACGGCAATAACTTGTACACTTTGGTACACAACGACATAATTAATGCTTTGTGCTTCTCACCAAACCGCTACTGGCTATGCGTCGCTTATTGTTCATCCATCAACATCTGGGATTTGGTATGCAAAAAGACCGTCGATGAACTTCGCCCAGAGGTTGTTTCCAAACATCAAAGGCCGACCAGCTACTCTGACAACACCATCCGTGTATGGCAAGTGTCAGTATCTGCTCACTAAGCAATCGACAGGAAGGATAAGCAATACAAGATTCCTTCTTCCATGTGTATTACGTAATTTGTTTATCATATAAGCAATGGTAACTTCAGCTTAACTACAAAATTTGACTTGGTTTGACTTGGCTTTCGTTTGTCAACGCCAAGAAGATAAGCAGCATAGAGCAGCCCAGCAACAGAATTGCTTTATCTTTGTCTTAAACCACTTTTCAACTGACTTCAACTCCTTACGGGACTCTGATATTTATCCCCTGACATCTTTCGAGAACGTTCTGTACTGTCCAGCGTTCCGTACGTTTTCCCATTTTACTAGAATATTCGCCAAACTTTCCATTCTCCATTCGTCAATGGTTCAGTCTTCTGCTATTCAAATATGGAAATCTTTTGCCTTTCAAATATAGATGACGCTGTT
Organism: Volucella bombylans; assembly: GCA_949129095.1. NCBI lineage: Eukaryota > Metazoa > Arthropoda > Insecta > Diptera > Syrphidae > Volucella > Volucella bombylans. Next base: position 11,541,510 of record OX422142.1, on the reverse strand, counting down.
TACATTTTAAATGGGAACATCATTTTGATGGAGGTTGAGGCCCACATTTATTTGGCTTAATACAAGCTGAATCTAACTTAAAAACTAGGACTAAAAACTAACAGAAAGACTTAAGAGCTTAAGACTTAAAAGCTAGGAACCAAGGGAATGATGGAGGAGATCGTTTGAGATGAGGAGTGCTCAGGTTGAAATCAAAAACGGAGAAGTTTGAGTTGACCTTTCGGAGCGTACGGGAGATTGGTTCGTTGGAGACATAAGAGCTGCGGTGGACTGGTAGATAAAAGAGACGAGTACTACGTAGATGCGTAAATGCGCAGTGATGCGATGAATGAAAAGAATGCCAACTATGTTCCTCTGCAAGGTATTCAAATTGATAAGTCGGTCCTGATAGAGAGGTAAGATTAAAGTGTCGTTCCAGGACGGACCACGGAGAGCAAATCAAAGGAATCAACGCTGAATAACTCGATTCGGAAAAGGATTGGCTAAGCTCGGCTGGAGAACAAAGAACATGGAGACATAGAGATCTGGTTACATACGGGTTGGAAAATTCCTTGGACCACCGTTTAATAAAGTCATCGATATGCGAATGGAAACTAAGCTCCCTGTTGAATAAGAATAGCTTGACCATAAAGAAAATAACGTCTAAGAGGAAACGAGCTACACATAAGTGAGAAGGTTATGGATTAGCATTTGGCTATCTTAGGTTCTAGGCAGTTTTTGAGGCACCAGATTAAAAACCGAGGAGTTCTTCAAGAAGGGTGGAGTCATGAGGAAACGAAGAAGTTTTAAAAAAAACTATGTGGTTAGCGTAAAGGGAGAGGGGGGAGTGTTCAATGACCCTCTCAAGATTGTTAATGGTAAGAATGGAGAGAATGGGACCAAGATATCTACCTTGTGGAACCCCAGATAAGACAGGAGAGGAACAAAATAGGCGGATCTAAGCCGAACACTATAATATCAGTTAACCAGGTAATAGGAAATTCAGTTTCATAAAAGAGATCCAAAGCCGAGAGCAAACAATTTGATGAGGATCAGTTGATGAGATGTCTTATCAAACGCCTTAGTCAAATCTGTTTCAATAGCATCGATTTCTCTACCATTTTCTAAGCTTGCGAGAGCAAAAGGCACGAATTCAACTAGGTTTGTCATAGTTGATCTACCTTTTAGAAAACCATGTTGCGGGGCGAAATAATAGGCTTGCATTTGAAGCTTAAATTGGAGAGTTTTTCGAGCATATTGGCTGGTATCTCACTAATAGCACGTGGTATTTTGTCTTCCAAGACTGCAATTGAGCTGGTCTATCGACATAGATGAGTGATTTGATATATCCCCATAAAAACTAGTGTAAAGGCTTCAAATTGCATGATCCCGGCCATTTCACGGGTCCATAACGAGGGATAAATTGCTCATCGAACTCATTTCTCAATTGGCCCATCAATACGCCTGCTGTGTGGCATGTATCGCCGTTTTGCTGGAACCACGTGTCGACCAGGTTCAACTCGTGCATTTTTGGCAAAAAAAGTTTGAAATCATTGAACGATAGCGGGCGACATTGACGGTAACGTTGACGCTGTGGCGAGTCGTTCGGCTTCAGCTCTTGCACGAGCTATATTTCGTAAGGTTTTAGAACAAGATTCTTGAGTAAAATCTTCCACGTAGTCGAGTAACACAATCCCAATTGCTGCGAACGGCGACAAATAGATAAATCACGGTCCTCATTAACACTGGCGGAAACAGCAGCAATATTTTCCTCTGTACGCACTATACGCATACGGGTAGGTGGCTGGATATCCAATAGCATGAAATTGGTGCGAAATTTGGTCACTACGGCTTGAATTGCTTGCTCAGTAGGTCGATTATAAACAAGTGAAATCTTACTTTGTCGTCCTCTAGAAAGAAATCAGTGATGACCCGTATACATTTTTGTTCTGGCTCAGATCGTGCCCGAAACCATCTCTGGCCACAGGGAAAGTCGCTTTCATATTTTTGCCGCAACATGAGTTCTGGTGCCTTTGCCATTGCATGCCCATAAGACCAGAGTTAAAGACAGAACGTCTCTTGTGTTTTACGTGAACGGTTGTCATGGAATGACTTAAGTTCACGGAATGCCCATACATCCATGGGAGCTAGAATACGCCTGGTCAACGCTTACCTTCATTAGTAATACCAAAGCGGAGTGGAGGCCGATCTAAAACCCGTGGTTTATATTAGGGTCACGTCACCCAACACTTATTGTAACTCTACATCGAGTCAACCACAAGTGGAAGACCCTTCCTATGTTTAAGGTTTAAACCACAGCCACCGTGATGCTCCCACTAGATGACTTACCCCTAACAAGTCAGGCAGAACGCAAGGTCATCAAAACTTCAGTGCGTCTTGTAAAAAGAAACATGTCTTTCTAAACGGAATATGCCGTTGAGAGTCCAGACCATGATATGAATATCAAAGGAAGGGAGATTCATCAATACGCCTAGAGCAGAGCCAGGAGTGCTAGGGAAAACCCCAATGCAGTCGAGACACACCATTCTTTGGTGTGTTTAGTGGAAAAACGGTTGACGACACCTAAATACTTAGCTTCGTATGGGATACATATGGTGTGACGCCTTTGAGCCATCAATGACCCAGGCTAGTCAGCTATCTTCTTCTTCTAAATAGAGAACAATTTCAGTTTTGGGAGGGTTGAATGAAAACCTCATTTCTTCGTCATTTCTGCTTCTCTGGGTAGCGCGCATCCGCAATGTCCAATTTTCCATGACTCTGTCGCATAAATTAGGCTGAATTTGACTGATGGCATGGGTTATGTTGGCTTTGAGGGTCGCTGTGGTTTGTGGCTTATTCACATAGACCGGCGACTTCAGAAAACCCCATAAGAAAAAGTCTAACGGGGTCAAATCGCACGATCTCGGTGGCCAGTTCACATCACCTCCACGTGAGATAAACATGCCCTCGGATCGCTCGTACAGAATTTTCACTGTGGGGTGGGCTGTGTGGTACGTAGCGCCGTCCTGTTGAAACCACATGTTGTTGGAGTTGATATCATCCAATTCAGGCCAAAAGAAGTTGGTAATCATCGACCTATAACGCTCGCCGTTAACGGTGATGGAATGGCCAACATCGTTCTCCAAGAAATATGGATAGATGACGCCGCCAGTCCAAAATCCATACCAAACAGTGACTTTTTTGGGATGCATTGGACGCTCTTGGATCTCAAATGGATTGGTATCGCCCCAAATTCGATAATTTTGTTTGTTGACGTACCCATTCATCCAGAAATGGGCCTCATCGCTGACGATCCAGCGTCAGTTTCCAACTGCTCCAGAACCCATTCAGCGAACACACGTCGTTGTCCTTGGTCGTTTACCTTCAGCTCTTGGGTCAGTTGAATTTTGCACTGGTGCAGGCCCAAGTCACGATGCAAAATTCGCCAAGTTGTGGTCTGCGAAAGACCTAGTTCTTCTGAGAGACGAGAAATCGACTGCCTCGGATACTCCTGCACACTCTGACGGACAGCGGCTACGTGTTGGTTTATCGTTTACTGAACCAGTGGACTCAAATTTATCCGCCACACTGCGAATAGTCCTCTCGGTAGGACGATTATGGCGGCTGAATAAATGACATCCAATTTGACAGATGTAGCTTCAACAGTATGGCCGCTATCAACTGTCGAAGTTCGGAAGTCCCTATTGGAAGAGGGTGCATTTGCAAATCAGTTTTGCCCCCATGAAACTCAAGCCTTCGCCACTTGCTCTTTAACATGAAGGTGGGCGGACTGATTAGTCTGAGGATCCTGGCAACCGTGTCATAATCTTCTTCGCTTTTTGGTATGAAAACTATTTTACCTATTCGACAGGGGTTCTGTACATAGCAGTGAAGACTCTTTAGAGAGTACCCAGTAGCTGGTCTCTAGGTTTTTGTGGCATAATTGTAGTATGCCATCGGTGCCAGCTGACTTCAGACCATCAAAGGAAGCAATATCGTGTTTTATGGCCCCATCCGCCACCACAACAGATGGCCGGTACCTTGCAAGCTCCGTGATAGGTGAAGATACCTATCAAGTGAGTTTCAAGAATGAGATAACGAGGCTGTGCCTTCGATCTTATGGTCCTTATAAGAGTCGCTCTTCGAGATCCGGATTAGTAGACCTCGTCCGTTTACTACAGATCGATTTCAGCACGTCGGAGTAGATGTTTTCAACATGGCAACGCGAGTGCGTATGAATGGCAATACCTTAACTTCTCCATATATGTATGCCACTCGGTTATTTGTACAATAGTTGAGCGTAAGCGTACATATGGTATGTGTGTGATGTGGCATGGCCGCATGGGACGGTGCGCATCTTTGGTAAATGAGGCTAATTTCTCTCGTCGTTCTCGTTTTTAGAAAAAGGATTTTCTATTCTCTATGACACCCCCACCACACCACTAGCACCACTCTTGTACTCATCCTCATACTCGTACTCTTACTCGTAGTCGTACACTCGCCGTCATAAGCATAAACACATCCTCAAACAGTGCCATCAAAATAAATTGTCAGTGTGTGTAATTTAGATAAATGGCGTTTAGCTTGAGTTAGGTTCGTTGTTTTGTCGTTTTCCCCTCTCACTTTTTCCCTCGTGCTCGTCGGTGGTTGGTGTCGTTTTAGCTTTTGCTTGGTTGGATTTGCCGTTGTCCTTTGTTGAGTTTGAGAAAACATTGCTTCGGTCCGTTGAGTCCTGGATGTTATGAGAATGTTGTCTCTGGTTGTGTACCGATTTTTGTCTTTTTCTATCGATATCAACGTCCTCCGCCCCCCCTGCCAAAGATGTCATAAAACAAATGTATCCTTCCTTCCTTCCTTCCGATTGGAAAGATGTCCTAGATACTGTATACGAGTAGTGTTCGGTGCAAGGGGCATGAGAACTAATATTTAATATCTAGTTAGCCAATTTGTCAAGGATAATAGCGTGCGATTATAGGAATTGTCAGAGCACGGATTTCTGTTTTTTTTTTTCTTCTTTAAACTACTGTCGTACGAATGTAACCAGTTACACATGAGGGGGTTAGGGTAGTGTCTACCATAGTATGACATCCACCTCGCCGCAGCCAGTCTCTAAACTGGGACTATCCACTGATTGTGTTCTGCGTATGTGTACACAGAGACATGCCATTAGAATTAAGTTGATTACGAGTGGACGAGGTAATTGGTCCTTAATTCGTACTGCGGCCGCAATTAGTCGATAATTTGAATGTGATACACGTAAGCACAGGTTAACTGGGTTAAGTTGTGGATAATAACTGTGAATACTCGATTTATAGTCATGTTGTTTGTTGTGTAATTTTCCCATGCTGAGTAATGTTGATTGATCTAAGTGTATGCGAACGGGTTTCTGTGTTCGGTTTGTTGGTCTAGTGAACTGGCATGCAATGCACATGTGTACTCGTAATTGGTAACAAATCGTAATGATAGGGTGGGTGGCAGGGACAAAGACTACTTTCGAATCTAGCTCTTTCCATGGGCTCTCGTTTTATAATTGATTGCGCTTAACAAGTCGGAATGCCCTTTTGTCTTTGACTGAGGCAGATCACCGTGCTTTCGTTATACGGGTCCGCTGTCGATATTGACCTAGTCAACGACCTAGGACAGAATGAACTCTGGGTGCACTTTGGATTGTCTTCCAGATCAGCATTCACGTGAAACTGACATCTAACAAAAACTGACGTGCTTAGCCGGCTGTATATGCCTGCTTTAAAGGATAACAGACTTGGACCAGATGGATCGAATTAAGAGCCAAAGGCGACCAAATTGGACGTTAAATTGTTAAAGTATGGAGAGGACCCCAATGAATTCAACTCCAGGTGGTGCTCGCAATAGCGACAACCCATCCGAGGTCTTCTCTTCTACGGAAGGCGCATGTATTCTGGAGGCCCCAACCGACATACTACCAAAACCCCCGCCGATTTAGGCGTCGACCCATGAGCTGGTGGATTACTTGATTCCGTTGAGTCCTGTGGCCCTTTCTACGACACATGTGATAGATTGGACTGGAACGATGGAGAGAGTACCGGAGAAGCCCTGCCTACTACGATTAAGCTCCATCAGAATAGACCAGTGACTGGTCAGAGTGCTGTTTTTGACGGCTTGTCTCGGGAGAGCGAAAAGGTGGAACGGACTCTAGAAGAGGCACACTCTGAAGGACTACCGCCTAAAGGACAGATGAAGAGGCAAGAGGTGGAATTGACATCTACTGAAACCGACCAACCTCTCGAATTGGGCGAAAAGGAAACAATTTTCCGGCACTCCCTCTGTCGATGGATGTCTCCCTGCAACAAACAGTTCCGGTGGACGAAAATCGCATGAAGTTGTCAAAACCATCGACAAAAACCAAACCAGTGGAGGTTTCACCGGATGTCCGGACAAGGCCAATGCTACAAAAAGTAAAGGTCGTAGTTCTGGTCGACAGAAGTCAGCTAATGCGGTAAAATCTCGCTGAAAAATAACTCCGCTGATGGCTTTCCCAGCGCACAAGATCCTGCTGAAACTGATGATGCAAGCAACACAAGTTGCATTTCTGATGGACAGCTGCAAAAGCAATCCCCAAGAAAACCCCGAAACGTCAAAATGGGCGAGACCGGCGCACCTATACGGATGCCGTTGTCTCCTCTCTGGCACTTCGAATTGGGAAAGCTGGCAGTAGCAACAATTTGAACGACGTTGACGTTGAGTGCAAACACTGTGTCGATCGACTGTGGGAGCTAGCCAAACCAGATAATGTTTGCATTCAAGCAGAAGGCTACGATATGGGGAATGAAACTTTTAAAGTGAAGTGCTCCACTCAGCAAACTTGGTTAAACAAGTCCAATTCCATGGCTAAATTCACTGAACATTGCCTGGGTCTCAGGTCACAATGATATCACGGGAAATGAAATAGCCAGTGAACTTGCCTGGCAAAGTTCAGAGGAGAGTTTTTCAGAACCCAAACCTATGTTGGGCCTGCCTACGTTCTGGGTTAAGGCTTCCATTGACAGTTGTGTTTCATATGAGCACAAGTGCAGAGGGCATGACTTCCCAATGTCTCTGCTGTCCCTCACTAGGAAAGACTGGAGGTTGCTTTCTGACGTTGTGATGGGGCACCACACTTTTGCTAAGTACTTGATTGTGCTGGGCATAAGTGATACAACACTCTGCGATGCGATGCTAGTCTGACTTGGATGGCCAATGGCTCACTCATTCAAAAATATTTGTCGGTTCTGGCGTACTCTGGCACCTGTAACCGGCCTAAAAACACTACTGAGCTGGTTACTAGTAAGGTTACCTCTTAATCGAACTCCGCCGTTGACTTTGACTTTATCCGGAGGAGGTTCTACTCCGAAATATTTGTATCGCGCTTTGTGTATTCTAGGCTTATGCACTAAAGATCACCCAGGTGTGCTGTCGCAATGGTAATGGATCAGTTCATTGCACGGATAGGCTCAGGGAACCTGCTTGTCTGCCTTATATCCACGAGCTACAAGTGATTTAAGAAAATCTTCAGACTAGAGGACTAGTCGTAGTTCCGAAGACCTCCTTCTCCTTCAGAGAAAAGGCCAAGTCAGAATTTCTTTAAAAAAAAATCAATGAAAGGTTTCTGAGGGGATTTCAGTTCATTTGTCATCGATTGGACTTCCATCCGAAATGCATCAGCATTCCATCAGCTAGTCAACAATAGCAGGCCCCACAGATTGTTAAGTTCCAGCTCCAATGCGTTCTAAACGCAGCTGGTGGCATCGTCCTCATTCATAAATATCACAAAGAACGAGATCCCTTTGTTTGAAGAGAGATTGCACAGCAATCAATGATTTTTACGGCTAAAACGTGTTGACTCTCCAGCTCTCCACCAGCTGGGAATGGAAACCTTCCATCGGGCACATACGGACTATGGAATTCCACCCGGAACATTCCGTTCGATTTCAACTGAAGGACACTGGACATAAATTCGGATTTTCCCTTCATTGGAACCTTCGACAATAGGTGGTCGGTATGACTGTCGTTTTGAGAATTTTTTTTTTTTTTTTTTTAGCCTGCGTGACACATTTCGCACAACTTTAAGGGTTGACATGGTATACACATCCTTGTGCAGACTTCATATCGCTTTCATAAAAGACCAGGAATTGGGAATAGAAATACTCCTGTACGGACCTTCCTATCACATGGCCACCTCACTGACAGACTGACCTCTTTTCTTTGTTCGCCGTCTGCCTTGGCGTAAATTTATTTCATCGTTTGTTCCAACACTTTTCAATTAACTTGATCAAAGGACACCAAAAAAGAGACACAACAACAACACACGCAACAACAGGAATAACTAAATGTCAGCCAACGCCGAATGAAATTTTTTCAATACATGCCGGGCGGGTGGTATGTATGATGACATGACCTCAGAAGGATGCCCGCGTAAAGTCACATCAGGGTGAGGATGACAACGACGACCGACGAGCCACTCATGATTTGAAGTGAATCCGGGTGGCGGGTAGACAGTATTCAGCAGGACTCAGGATATACATTCGTCGGGCACCGAGTGTTCCTTCGGTGATATGGACGAGTGTTTCTTTTTATTTATATCTGCCGTTTGTTTTGGACCATTTCGTCTATAGCCTGCTGTCTGTTGTCTGTTGTCGCTGTCGACCTATGTACTGTTGGAGCTACATATATCCACTGATGGCCAGGAACAGGAGGTGGTAGTATGGTATGGTAACAAGAAGTTGGTGTGGTAATTTCTTGTGTTGTGAATTGGTTTCCATTGTTGTTGCTGGTGATGTTGGTTGTGCTGAAAGCTGAGGAGTGCCATGTCAGAGAGATGATGATGATGATTTTTAGGACTGACGAGGACGACGAGGACGACGACAGTAAAAACTCGATTTATGATTAAGTGTAAACGTGCCACAAGAGAATATTGAGTTTCTCCCCTACATCATGAGACACAGCCGGGTGTGTGAGTGTAGAGCACGTAGGAGAGGTTATAAATCGCAATGATGTTGGATACTAGGGGATACGACTACATGTAGAATTTTGTTGGGTGTACACGATGACGAATCGTGTTAACGCTCAGCAATTGGACTTTCATTTTAAATTTTAAATTTTGAATTAAATCGGGAAAGGAAGTTATGTTTGCACGAGGAGAGTTATGGGTCAGGGACATTTGAAAGGAATTTGATCGAGAATTATGCAGATTCTAAGCAAGCTGTGGGAAGAGTTGGGTGTCACCAGGGTTTTCGAACTCGAGTCTAACTTGACTTTCTGCCTCTATTTAGCTGCTTTGTAGTGCCCGGAAGGCTTAGGGGTCAAAGTTCTGGAGAGTACCCAGTTGAACTAAGTGCCAAAGACGGTAAGGTAAACAGTATGAAGGTGACTCCATAGAGTTACACTCACAATAACGATAATCCACCCGTGGTCTTCGCAACCGCGGTCAGAACATGGTTTCTGGAGGCTTTTTACTGGGCTGATCCAGGAGTCGCCACATCTTTCGATTCCGATGACTTTTGAGACTCTTTCTACGACACGTTAAGTAGGTTGGAGAGAGTACAAGAGGACGCAAGCTCTTGTTACGAAAACTCCATTAGAATAGACAAGTGTTTGGTTAGAGTGCTGTTTTTGACAGGTTGACGAGCGTGCTTTAGAGGAGGAAGTTGAAGAGGAGAAAAGACGCACCTCGCAATGAGATGGCAAGCGGTGTAGACGAGGCCAGTGATAAAAGTCCCAAACCTCCAGCGGTGACAGAGAGGAGTAATAGATCGGAGGAGATGACACCACTTGAAACCAATCAAGCTCTCGGAAGTAGAACTGCACCCTCTTATTCCGTTCCGAACAAGGGCAAGTGGTAGAAAGTTTCCGGTACTCAATCTGTCGATGGCCTTTTGAAATCGGTGGTGCTACCAAGGCTGCAGTTGTCGTGAACGCCAATCGGATGAAGTGGCCAAACCCATTTAAAAAAAAAAAACAAGACCAGGATGAAAACGGAGCCAGAAAAGGTTGTAAGCAGATACAGAGGGGTTAATGTGATCAAACGAGCCAGAAATGACTGCAACGCCTTTCTTAAGCGTGTGAAATTCCTATACGACCAAAAACTGAGGCAAAAAATTCTGCAGTGTCCCAAAGGGATTAAAAATTTTTGGTCGTTCGTCAAAAACATTAGAAATTCCGCCTCATCCTCCATCCCAACGCTCATTTACAATGACATTCCAGCTGTCAGCTCTTTGGATAAGGCCAATCTGCTTGCTGCACATTTTGCGGCCAGCTCAACACTCCCAGATTGTGCTTTGTCTCCGCCTACACTTGAGTGCGTCGAATCTTCAATGGGACGAATCTACTTTCGCACTCGTGTAGTAGCAAGAGTACTTAAAGATCTCAACATTCACAAATCCGCTGGCCCAGATGGTATAACTCCCCTTGCAAAACCGTTGCATATGCTTTCTCATCAATCCTACTGTTTAGGACTCTTTCCGAGCAGATGGAAAATAGTATTTGTCCAGCCCGGCTCTAAAAAAGGCAAATCATCTTCTCTCTCCTCCTACAGACCCATTGCACTTACGTCCCTTCTTTCCAAGGTCATGGAAACGCGGATAAATCGTCAGCTCATGAAATATCTCGAAACACGAAAACTTCTCAATGACCGGCAGTCCTTTTTTCGTAGCAACAGGTCCACTGGTGATTTGATGGCATGTTTCACCGAAAAGTGGAACCAAAGCGTACATCAATTTGGCGAAAGCAAGATAGTTGCACTTGATATTTCTAAGGCATTTGACAGAGTTTGGCATCAGGCTCTTTTGTCGAAAATGCGTGCATTTGGGATCGACGACTCTCTTCTTCAATGGATTAGAAACTATCTTTCGGAACGTCCAATTCAAGTTATCTTTGCATGGTTTCAAGCCTGATATTCACAAAATAAATGCTGGTGTGCCCCAGGGCTCTGTTCTGTCACCGACACTCTTTTTAATTTTCATTAACGATCTCTTGTCTGCTACTTCTAATCCAATATATTCCTTTGCTGATGACAGTACTCTCTGCTTCTCATATTCGTTCCCGGACTCACGGCCCTGCTCTTCGGCTGTAGGACGAGAACGGCAGCGTATGCTAAGCTCATTAAATTCCGATATCAACAGCGTAACCAATTGGGGAACTATCAGCAGAGTGCAATTTAATGCTTCCAAAACACAATGCTGTCTGCTGTCGTTAAAGCGAAATTTAAACATCCAGCCATCCATCCAATGGCACTTGCATCGTCGAAACCGAAAAACTTTCCATTCTCGGTATGTGTGTCAATGACAACTTACGTTGGAATGACCACATATTTGATGTCGCCAAAAATGCTGCGAAATGTCTAGGTTTCCTCAAGCGATGTAAGAAATATTTTACCCCCTCTGATCTGGCCTCAATATATAAGGCATTCATATGCCCAAAATTGGAGTACAACTCCCACATCTGGTCAGGTGCTCCTAAAACATCTCTGCACCTGCTAGATAGGATTCAAAACCGTGCGATAAAACTTATTGATGATACTAATACCAGTCAATCGATTGACACGCTCGGACACCGAGGTAATGTCTCCTGTCTCACTTTGTTTTATCGCTATTTCCACCACCAGTGCTCCACTGAAATCGCCAGTAGCATTCCACCCATTCAAACTTTCAACCGTAACACCCGTCTCGCTATGAATGCTCATCAGTATACCCTCAAGCCCATTTTCGGACGTACTCTAAAATATCGTGATTCGTTCCTAAGCCGTACAACTCGCTTATGGAATGCCCTGCCGATCTCTGTATTTCCTGGTCATTATAACTTGCAAACATTTAAAAACAATGTACATCGGTACCTCTCTTTTCTTCCTCCCTAGATTTCCTTTGCCCGCGTTGTGTACAATCACCTTAAGGGTACCCAAACCCCTTGAGCGCGCGCTCATTATAAAAAAAAAAAAAAAAAAAATCCATCATGAGAAACAGTTCTGGTGATGGCTGGCCCATCTACGAGTATAATAAAACCCCGAAACTGCAAACGGGCCAAGGCCGGCGTACCTATAAGGATGCCACAATCACCTCTTTAACGCTTCGAGTTGAGAGGCTGGCAATGACAACAGTCTTAGCGACGCTAAAAGCAAACACGGTGTTGAACAACTATGGGAGTTGGCGAAGGCAGAGAATGTTTAGAGGGCTACTCGTGGGTACGGTATGGAAGAATGGAAGATATGGAAGAGAAGGAAAGATATGGAAGATCCTCCCCTCCGAGTGCTTGTGAGGTTTCCAGGCCACCAAAACTGTAGTATGGAACGCTGAACTCTTGCAATAAAATTCTCCACACTGCAAACTCTTGTACGAGTATGGCTAAGCAAGTGTGTGCTTAAAATTACAGATGACCAGGAACTAAACTTTTTTTGTGCCGAGTTCACTCTCATCATCTAAACTCGGAGAATTTTGTAACCAAATTCGTCGTTTCGTCAGCTTATTTTCAATATGATTCGGCACTACCACCACTACCAAAGTCACGGCTATGATAAGACCAATTATATTCTATGCGTCGGTTGTCTGATGGAACAGGCTTTCTCGCAAATACCTCGTTAATGCGTTTGTCGGACTCTGAAGAACGGTCTGCCTTGGTTGTACGGATATCTGCTCTAGCACACCTGGATGGGCTCTAGGTTGGGCTCCTTTCCTTGATATTCAAACCATAAGCTGCGCCTGCTGTTTAAATTGATTGAAGTTTCGATGAACTTGCATGGCTACAGGGCTTTAACTCTGGTTTTATGGTGCAATGACACCAAACCGGCTGTCAAAATTCGAAATCGACCTATCCTATGCCCAGGTGTGATTTCGGGCGCAATCTGAGCTAAAAAGGAGTCTTCGCTGGTGCCTGTGTAGAGGCACTCCTCGTCAGGAAAACGTGAGTCTGTCTTTCAGGTGTAGATAAAAGCAATCCTGATGCATCGAACTATATTGTGAAGAATCGGTGGACGGGACGAAGCGTTTGTATCGGTAGCGACAGCCAATGAGCCCTCTGAAAACCTTTCCGAATGCAATTGAAAGGCTGAACTTACCGACCTCTGGTGGGATCCCAGGTCACCATCGGATGAACTTACGAGGCTAGGCTAAGAGGAGAGTTCTTCAAGACTCGAATCCACGATTGAACTGAATGCGTCCTTCGTTTGGGATTTAGTTGACAGTTGGCTTTCATATGATCAGAATTATAGATGGCATGGCTTTCCAGGATGGTGACAGTGCAATCGAATGCTTCCCGTCTTCTCTAAGAGATCAGCGACTTTCTATCTCTCTCTCAGTAGTAAAGACTGTTGCTGCTTACCAGCGTCCTAAGGTGGACCACGGTTTTGCTAAGCACCTTCGTGTCTTGGGGATAAGTGACACAACATCCTGCGATGCTTGCTGTGAGAGAGTTGATGCCTCCGCAGAGCTTTATTTCTGTGAACGTTCAGTGGTGCGTTCTGGTACTATTGGCTCTTTATCACTGAATCACCTGAGGTTGAAGTTATTGGCAAAATGGTCTATGACTAGTCAAAGGGACGTCAATCTACCTACGAGTAGTCAAAAACCTCAGAAAGACCCCTCCATCCACCACGTTCTGCCCTCTTTGACAAAATTAGTTTGTAATCATTTCTCAAGTGATTTTTAGCTCAGTCTCTCTCTCTCTTTCTCTCTGAGACTCATTCATCAATCGTCATCTCCAAGGGATCATTGCCAGTAATTGACTAAAAAATAAAAATAAAAAAAATTCTTCGAAAAACTGATCCCACAAATGGTGCGGCAGTTATTTAATTGAAATCGAAATGAGACGACTTATTAAGCGCCAAGGGTTGCACGCATTTCAAGAACCAGACAGCCAGGCAGTCAGACATGGACCAACTTAAACTGAACATTAAGACAAATGAAATAATTGGAGCCCCAACTCCCCGGATAGGTGGACTCTTATGGGAATCCGAACCATCCGACAGGTCTACAGAAAAAAAAAAATTAAAAAAATAACCAAGAGACCGTTGACAATTTGAGCGGAGTAAATTACAGTCTTCAATTGTGTTTGTCAACAAGTCAGAGATTTATGAACCTGCATGGGGTGCAAGAGTCAATAATTTATTGCAGTGGTGGTGGGAAAAATGACAGAAAGTCTGTCTGTCATCCCCTTTCTCATCCATGTCCCACATGAGCGGTTTTAATTTGTTTTCCTCTCTTTGCTTCCAAAAGGAATCCTCTATCTTCCTGCTGAAATTGTTTTTTTTTTTGTGTTTAAGTGACGTAATTAGGTTTTTTAGTGGCAAGTATTTCATGAGATTTAGGGGAGGCATCTTCTGAATCCTGAGTCATATGAGTACACTTGACCTTTGAGAATATCAGGAAGCGGATTCTTCTTGAAATGTATGGTAGAACGGCGTGCATGCCAGAAGAACTGGCATATTCAGATACTGATGCAAGTCAAGAACTTGAACATGATGGTAATAGGTGACCTAAGTGCACGAATATGCAACGAATGTGGTGCAACAAATAATGGGTCTAGTATTGGTCACCAACCGACAGTTGATACCTTAAGCCTGCGTCTGCTAATTAGTACCAGTATGGGCGACAAAAACTTCACCGACATGCGAAGGGAAGTGACAACTTTACTTGTTAGGAGGTGGTTGCAATTTACTCGTAATGGACAGGCCATTCGGATCACTTACCTATTAGGGCCCTAGCGGAGAGTAAAAACTTGAAGTTAGCCTCCAAACTTTTATAGAATTTTGAGAGGGCACCATGATATCAGGCTTATAGAGAGAAATCTTATCGCTTAGCAGGAACTGAATTTGAAGGGTATAGAGGAAAGAATAAAGGGCTCTTACTCAAGTAAAAAGCCACGTATACAACCAGTCAGGCAGGTCTCACTCTTACTTACTATGGTGAACCTGGACCCCAACATCATAAGCCTCCAGCCAGTCCTGTTGATTGCTTTATTTCATTTCCCATGTCAAGTCGTCCTGAAAAGGTGTCTTTCCACTTGTGCATGCCACCAGGTCTTTCCAAAATCTGCTCTCCCACTCTTCGTCGGCGCAAACAGGCCCGTAGATCTTGAAGTACTTTTCTCTCTAAACGACCAAGCCCTTCCTCATTCTTTTTTGACAAAGTCCATACCTCCCCCACATCGAAAAGAACCCTACAGATCGCTCTACTGATTGATTGTCAAAGGCTACTCTTCAAATGATCTCTGGTGGTGTCGTTGCTTATAAAGGGTTTTCCAATAGGAACTTGACAACTTTGAATTTAATTTGTGACTTGTGACGCACTCTTTCACTAATCATCAAACTGTCACTGTCAAAACTCAACATTTTCATCATGGTAAAGTACACGAACGAGCACCGTCTGCAACTTTAAGAGCGTTAACTCCCATTTTCGGTCGTAATTCTCGCCCTAGTAGACAGGCAATAACAAGTTTAGTGCAAAAATTTGAGTCTACATATTCGTTGTGTGATGTTGCCGTGTCAGTGAGATAACGGGTTGGTCGAAGTGTCGAAAATATCGCTGCCGTTCAGGTGTCCGTAGCAAACGATCCAATTCAGTCAATTCCATGGCGTTCTCAAGAATTGGGCATCGCTCAGACCACATTATGGCGTATTTTGCGTACGGATCTTGGTTTACACCCATATAAGATCAAACTGACTCAAGGATTGAAGCCGATGGACCATTTGAAGCGACGTACGTTCTCCGATTGCGTTCTGGAGAAGATGCGCCAAGATGATGAATTTCATCGCAAAATCATCCTCAGTGACGAAGCTCATTTTTGGCTCAATGGGTTCGTCAATAAGCATGTGCATCATGAATCACCACTTCATCCACAAAAAATATTACATGGCTGTCCGATTTTTGGCGCAAGAACGCCACTTCATTGTGTCTGGTTCCACATTCTCATTGATTGTCTTCGATTAATCTGTCCAAAATGTCCAAGCGATATAATATTAGTGTTACTCCAAATCATACCTTGTTAAAGTACTTTTCAAGGTCTCCAACTACCTCTGCATCAAAAATACCAAAAACAGAAGATGTCCCTAAGAAGAAACCCAAAGAAGAGGAAGAGGATATACCTCCGACAAAGCCAAGTAAGTTCTGTTCCTCTTCATGCAATGCACCTTTGAATGTCTCAACATCTATTAGTCAAGCGGCAATTGGATAAGGAACTAAGCGACTCTGACGATGAGGAACTTATTATCCACCGAAAGAAGCGTTCAAAAGTTGCTTGTATTGTGTCAGATGATGAAGAAGACTTCGATCGAGAGAATGACAGCGATAATAAGGTGGACAAAGGGGTATGTTCAAGCTATAATCGAACCCTAGACTAGTTCAAATGATTTCATAATTTTCCTAAAGGATAATGGAAATGGGAAACCCAGTGTTGTAATGGAAAATCTTAAAGACATCCAAGATGAACAACCGGTGGTTAAATCGAAAAAAGAAGAAAAGAAACTGGAGTCCATTGTGAACACTGGATCATCTCTAGACGAACCAGTTGTATGGCCTCACAATAAGCTGGAGTTTCTTAAACCAGACAAAATCCGAGATAAAAAAGGTCGTCGTCCCGATGATCCAGACTATGATTCGACGACGCTTAAGGTGCCTGAGAGTTTCTTGAATTCGTTAACTCCTGTAAGTCATCGGTTGTGTGTGCATCTGACCCAGTTTTAAGAATTTCTCTCTTTCAACTGATTTAGGGTGTTCGTCAATGGTGGATCCTTAAGTCGGATAACTTTGATTGTGTACTATTCTTCAAAGTTGGTAAATTCTATGAACTCTATCACATGGACGCTGATATCGGTGTGAACGAATTAGGATTAGGAATATGAGAGATGAATTCGCTCATTCCGGGTTCCCTGAAGTGTCCTTTGAGAAGATGGCAACGATTCTCGTGGATCGAAGTTATAAGGTGACATTTCTTCTAAACAACACCAAATGTGTAAGAGTTCTTACTGTCTACTATTTTCAAAGGTTGCTCGTGTGGAACAAACAGAAACTCCAGACATGATGACGGAACGCTGTAAGAAGGAAGGAAAAACCTCGAAGTTCGATAAGGTTGTGAAGATAACGAACAGGGGAACTCAGGTGTTTGGATCACAGTGCCAGGTTACACCCAACTATCAACCGAATTATATGCTTTCCGTTGTTGAGTTGGTAAGTAGAAACATTTGATTCTTTATTCGCGATTGACAGCGACTTCTTTTGAATAGGATGGAGGTGCAGCTAGTAGGTACGGAATCTGCTTCATCGATACATCAATTGGTGATCTTTACATTGGAGAATTTGAAGATGATAAGAGCTGTTCAAGATTTCTTACGTTGCTGTCACACCATGTACCGGTATTGGTGAGTCAATATTCTATGCTCGATTTGGTTAAGTTAGATACCTAGTTGTTAAGTAGCAGACTATAGCTTAAGCGAAGTTAAGTCAACAAACTTAGTCTTCGATTGGAATGTAATGCCGTTTACAAGGTCTTAGACTGTGGGTAGGGCAGATAGAAACAATACTTAAAACCAGGACATTAAGGGCGCAATATGATATTAGTTTACGTAAGAAACTAAAACCAAAACGGACGCTTTTCTTTGTTTACTGAACTGACTACTAAAGCGTAACATATAATGCCAAATATTTCTCCCACATGTTTTCTCCTGCGCTGCTTGAGTGGTTGGCTAAATGTGGGGACCTTGAAACCATCCTACAGCCCACTCTATTTTGGATAGTTACAACCTGTCTCCACAAGACAGAATTATGTCAGACACAACATCGGTTTTGGCATTCAACAGAAAACAACTCTCATATCCACGAAATGTCAAATACATTCCGTGATTTCCCATCCACTCTCATGTCTTGACATAAAAGTGCACATCCATGTCTTGATGTTAGTTTGGGCATAGATTTTTGTATCCCCACTAGACATGTTCATGGCATGATTTTAGTCCAGGCATCGTTCATGCATTGTGAAGACGGCCTGTTACTGAGGCCAAGAGTTTACTGATGATTTTGCGTTTGACCGATCTAATTATTTTCCTTTTGCTCTCTTCTTCATACCTCGAGTGGAACTTGAGCCACGGCGTTCTCAAGAATTGGGCATCGCTCAGACCACATTATGGCGTATTTTGCGTAAGGATCTTGGTTTGTACCCATACAAGATCAAGCTGACTCAAGAATTGAAGCCGATGGACCATTTGAAGCGACGTACGTTCTCCGATTGGGTTCTGGAGAAGATGCGCCAAGATGATAAATTTCATCGCAAAATCATCTTCAGTGACGAAGCTCATTTTTGGCTCAATGGGTTCGTCAATAAGCAAAATCGGGTGGTCCACATGTGCTTCACGAATCACCACTTCATCCACAAAAAATAACTGTTTGGTGCGGTTTGCATGCCGGCGGCGTTATTGGGCCATATTTTTTCGTCGACGATAACGATCGTGACGTTACTGTGAATGGTCAGCGTTATCGCGCCATGATCACCGATTAGTTTTGGCCCGAATTGGAAGATATGGACTTGGACGAGATGTGGTTGCAACAGGATGATGCCACAAGCCACACAGTACACGCTACAATCGATTTATTGAAGAGTAAATATGATGAGCTTGTTATATCAAGAAATGGGCCAGTCGGTTGGCCGCCTCGTTCGTGCGATTTAACGCCGCTTGACTATTTTCTGTGGGGCTACGTTAAGTCATTGGTTTATGCCAACACACCGAAGACGTTGGAAGAGCTCAGAGCCAACATTGAACGAGAAATAGATGCCGTTTCGGCCGAAATGTGTGGCCGAGTCGTTGAAAATTCGGTCTAACGTCGACCGCTGCAAACGTGCCCGCGGTGGCCATTTGAACGAAGTCGAGTTCCATTCACAAATGTTTTGATTGTACTGCAAGCCGATAATAAAGTTTTTGAAATATCTCAAATGGTCAAGTCCTTATTGGAAAACCCAACTGGGTAGATAATTTCTTTGACTATCTAAGTTGAATCCGTCTATTGTGACGTTTTGTCCGAATCGTCCATATTGTATGTCCTTTCCCGATGGCAGGATGTATAATATTTGGTATTTCCCTCGTTAAGTGTCAGACGCTACTTTAAAACTTGCAAATGTGTCAGGATCAGTTCCCTGCCTTCTGCCAATAATGCCTATGTAGTCCACAGAGGCAACCAGTTATACAGACTTTACGGTATTAGCTAGCAAGTTTCGTACGATGTAGAAAAAAGCGTCAACATTATTCTGGGCCTTCCTTGCAGGCCCGCTCTACATATATGATTTCTGTTTCTTTGAATGCGACAGCAAATGGCTACTGGCTTTCGCAACATGATGCTTTCGGCGAAGAATGTGAGGTGGCCCACCCGGTTGTTAGTTAATTGATCAGGAGACCTTCGGCTCCTCTTGCTACGATGACATTTCCCCCCGAAGCGAAGTTAATAAGCCTGAATCGGTGTCGTGCAAGGTATATTTAGCAACTATTCCACCAAAGATTTGCTCTTTTCCTAGTTTTGCATTGAAAACGCCTAGGATGTCAGTAGCCGACTGTGAAGTGAAGCTCAATTTGGTTTCTTCCGCCAGTATGCCTACTTTAGAAACCCTGATAGCTGGTTCTGAAGGCACTTTCTGACATGCAATTTGAATATGTCTGTCAGGGGGGCTTTTCCGCTTTTCCACTATCCCAAGTTGAGTCGTGGCTTGCGCTTCTAAGAGGCCACCACGTGGAGTCAAAGCAAGCATTTTATCCGTAGTTACAATGCAGTAGACCCTCTGATTTCTGGAAGCCTAACATTATCCGAGAGGACTTCGAGAGTTTATTGAACCCAGTTGCGCCCAGTGAACCAATCTTCGACTCTTTGGACAAAATCGCCTTATTTTATAAGCTCTGTGGCTTCGGAAAGTAGCTGAAATTTAGAAGGCTAATAGAAAATTTTCTCTTGATACTACGATGTACAGAACGTCTTAGAACTTTCTTCACTGAATGCTCATACATTCATGGGAGCAAGGATACGCCTTGAGGGTTGAGGAGACCGACCTAAAATTTCTTACCTTTCTTAGGGTCAGGGCGCCTAATATTTATTGAAACTCTACATCGACTAACATGTACAAGTGCCATGTGGCCGAGCGTACTCAGGAATACATCATGCTACGTGCGCTTAACCCAAACCTCTGTTCATTGACGAGCAGGCTGACTGTTCGATTATCCAGGTGTGCTCATCAGAATCCTTTTGTTTGCGGAGGATGTCGTTCTCTCGGCATAATCCCCGGATTCTTAAGCAATAACTGAATTCAGTTGACAGATTTGAGATCAAACTAATCCAAGACTACATTGGAAACTAGAAAGAAGACCATTGGAGCCTGTTCTAACCAATTTGCTAAGAATCCTAGAGTTCTAGTGGCGACATTGTCAGCAGGTCATAAGAGACACATTATCTTTTGCTCTGGACTTCACTTAAGCACCACAACGAAACCACTGGTTTTATGCAGAACATTAGCAGGAGACTGCATGACGGCGCTGTAGAAAACAACGAACACTGTCAGAACAGTCAACCAAAGTGCCTACAGTGCCACCACCCACCGAATCAGCGCCGAATACCTGTAGCCTGATGAGAGTGTAGGCCGGACACTTACAGAGTTAGTGCTCCACTGTGTCGTCATCACTCTCGAAGCAAGCATTGCAGGATGTTATGCTATTCGTGAAGATCCGATTCCTAGCTGAAACCATTCCTGGGCACAGGAAATGTCGAATTCTGGCATTGTTAGCATCAGACGGCATGTTCGTAAGGCTAGAAACAAAAGACAGACAGATCATCAAATCTCCGGGGGGTGTTGTACCACAGACCACTTTTCTTTAAACCGAAGATGGCTTTGAGAGTCCAGCCCATAATATGAATACCAAGGGGAGAAAGATTCATCATGCGTCAAGAGCACAACAGTGGCGCCATATGTTCGTTCTGTTCCATCAGACATCCGACACATGGGATATACATAATTGGTCTTATCATGACCCTGTAGATCCAAAGGAGCCTCATCAGTGTTAAGCCCCATGTTTAGCCAAAAAGCTCCTTTATACTTCTTAGTCCAAAGAAATTCTTTATCCAGAATGACTCTGCAGCCAACCGCTGTGACCGTAACCCACTATTACATGCTGGATACAGACGAAAATCCGGTCCTGTTAACCACCTGTGTTGCCTGGCCGAGTTACACATGCTGTCAAAAGTTGTGTTGTCCAAAGAACCTTCAGCGCATATTCCTTCTTGTCGAGTGCGCCGTGAATTTTGCCAAGAAAATTTGAAGCCCATCTCGCAGCATCTTCCGCGTTGGAAGTATTTTAGTTTGCGAATGCATCAGCAAAACAGTTTTGCGCCCATAGGGCAGGATCATTCTCTCCATGCTCTCAACATCCACTCCTGATGAGAGCGTAGTGATTTTTTTCGCTTGAGTTTCGGTACAAAAACTATCCTTTCTCGTCGCCACGAGTTCGGTTTGAATTCGAGTGCCAGGCGAGCAGTGAAGATTCTCTTCAGAATTGCCACTAAATGGTTTATAACTTTTTGTAGTAAAGGCGGGTATATGCCGTCGGTGCTAGGCAACTTGAAGGTATGAAAGGACGCAACCACGTTCGATAGACGGATACCAGCTCCGCCGTGTTGTGTTACTCAGCTCACTTGGCGTTACTGGTTGTGAACTTGTTCTGATTAGTTTATCTGGGAAGTGAGTCTTTGCTTTCGGGTCTCTGTAGATCCCATCAGGTCTTATAAGTGTTTCCATTCCGGCAGATTTCCGTCCTATAAGAACTTTGACAAGTCTGTTTCTATTTTTTCGTAAAAGCAGCTTCTCATATTACTTTTCCTTTGATCTTTAAGGATTTCAGTCTACCTCCAAACTAATCTTTGCTGACTAAGAAGTTTCCTAGTGTAATCGCTGCAAATCTGTGTTCCACAATCGAACTGACGTTCTGCAGTAGCAGGTTTGCAACGGCTTCATCTACTTTTTATATCGTTCTGGACTTAAGCGCAGCATTGTTGGACTTGCCAAGATCCTCCTTAAAGCGTGTCCAGTTGGTATTATTTGGATTCCTTCTCTTCAACAAGGCCAAGACCTCTCATCCGACAAAAGGCTTATCAAAGCCCACTACGCTTGTTTTCCTGATTCTTGCTCTCCCTGACAGAATAAGTTTTTCACTTCTCAGTGTTCAGTCCAGAGTTCTACTAATGAAGACGTATCAGCACATCAAAACGGAATCCAGTTTTAGTGCCCTGAAACCTCACAAGCCTTAGTTCACAGGGGAGAATTTTCGGCACAGACTTGGTTAGCCATTCTAGAATTTGCTGCATGGGGTACCGCTGTCCATATCGTACCCACGAGTAATCCTCTATTTGAATGCAAACATTCTCCGCTTCAGCTACCTCCCGTAGTTGATCGATAAACTGTTTGAACTTAGCGTCGTTTAGACTGGTCTCACTGCCAGACTTTCCAATTTGAAGCGCTACAGAGGTGCTAGCGGTATACTTATAGGTTCGACGGTCTTTAAAGGTTATCTTGGAGGGGAATTTTCCGGGTACAGCTAAGTTTGGTTCAGTTGACCGCAACTTTTGCTGGTTGCAGCATTGGTTTCAGCCGAATCTTGTGGTCTGTGGAGATTTCGCCTTATTTACCGAAATCCGTCAACCAGACGGACTTAGCCTATTTATGCTATTTCAGCTTTTGTTGGTTGCAGAAGTGCTGTCTTTCAGGCATCGTGCGAGGAAAGACCCATTGACAGAGGGAGTGCGGGAAACTTTCTTTCTCTTTGCCCGGAACAGAAGAAGAGGGTGGAGTTTTAGTTCCAAAAAGTTGATCGGTTTCGGATGTCACTTTGGCTAAGTTGTTTCTTTTCTCTGCCGCCGTTTGGGGGAATGAGACTTTTGGCACTCGCGCCTCCGACAGCACTTACCGTCACTTTGCGCCTTAAGTTTGGCTCACGTCTTTTTCTTCTGTGCAACTGCATCTTAGTGGTCGTCATTCAGAGTGTGCCACTTCTGGGGTACGTTTCAGCTTTTCGGTTTACGGAATCGAAGAATCCATCGATTCGAGGGTCAACACCTAAAGCCTGCCCTTTCAAACTACTCGAACTTCCAGCAGTTCCACACTTATCTTGCTCTCTATACTCTCGCCCATGCTTTGGCAGAATTCATTCTACAGACCACACGCTATCCCGTGTACCACAGATATTATCGTTTCCCTCCTTGAAGGATGTTTATTCATCTCTCTAATCGGTGTGTCAAATCGTCATCCTTTTCCACTCGGATTTGGTCATTCAGACCAACACAATTTGCCATTCCTAACCCATTGAGCATCCGATCAAACTTTTAAACACTTCGGAGAAGCGACTAGCTTTAGTCTAGACACAAACCTCCTTATCCACAGCAAATGCACCAGCCAAACATGATCTTTCGTGGCGAACTGTACGTATTCTATGCGCCTTAAACCATGCAGCGAATGATTAGATTACCTAAAACAAATTCGAATTTCGTGTGATCTCCGTAAGAGCTATCCCTCATCCAACTCCTTTCCAACTCTGTATCATTTATATGCGGATTTATCTTTCAAACCAACTCACAGCGTTCTGCAAATGTCACAATTTATTCTGTAGTCCACACATCACCACAAAACACACGAAACTCCCCTCCGCCCTGCTCTAGTTAAGCTTATTGTAGTAGACCGAATGGTTTCCTTTGAAATTTCCAAGGAAGGAAGCGATAATATCGCATAACATAAAGAGATATGTAAAAGGACTATCTATACAACTGCAGCAACATAGACCAAAGCATACTAATTCATCTTAAGGGCAACAAAAGCGCACAAGATACGAGTATGACCAGCATCACTAACATCATCATCTTGATTTCGACCTCATCGTTTGGTCCATCGGTTCCCTGGTCGTTTCCTTTTAACAATCTTCTTAGCAAGGACACCATAAATTTCCTTAAACTACTACGAGTACCATCATTCATAAATCTATCTTCCTTCCTCGCTGTGTGATTTGATAGTGCTGGCTGGTTGCGACCAAGTGAACAAGCTGAAGATACTTTAGTCCGAAAACTATTCGTAGTTCCAGTGAAATCTGTAAGGACCGACGATTTCTCATCTCACATGACCAATGACTGCCAGACACAGTGGACAGTGGCACTTGCCTCCATCTCATACCATCGGTAGTTGGCAATTTCTAATTCTTCCTAACTGAACTGAGGAGATACGAATACGGGAGTACTCCCTGCAGGAACTGTTGAGGGTGTGTAGTTTTAAATTTTCATTTCTGACAGGATGTGAACTTGTGAGACTTCAAGTCTAACTAACTGTACTCGAAGTGGGGAATTACAAGGACGTTGACATCGAGAAGAAGCACAGTATGCCATGCAGGAAAGACGAGGGAAAACGAGACATATCTGTTAAGCGTGCAAAATCAGGTCATTCTTCCTTCAATACCTAGTCCACTGTAGATACTTAACTAACAATCGTTGGGTGATGTATTGGAGCTTGGCTATATGGTGACTATTTACCTTCCAAACAGCAAATAGATCAGGAACACGTGAGGCATAGGGCATTGCAATTTTATTCAGAGTTCTAAAACGCCCTTGAGTTCCCTTCAAGTTGCCCCCAAATATCTGGATTCCTTCTCAACTGTCCTTTTCGATGTCTACAGAGAGAGGCCCACCCGTCTACCTGATTAGGTAAGTGGATTACATTGTTTCGCAGTAGAACTCTCTTCGTAAGGTGTGACCAATCCACTGCCACTTTTTCCTTCGTAGTTCGATGTCTTCTGGTTCTTGGCCAGCGGAGAAGTTACTCCTCGCTGGAAACGCTCACTCTCCCGGCGGCGTTCTATAGCTCTCAGCTCCATTATCAATGTAACGATTGAGTCTTCAATAGCCTGCCATTTCCGGGGGCTGTTTAACATACTGGGGACCAGGTCTATCGCTGAAGCTGGTTCCCCGATCGCTTCGTTAATGGAGCTCCTGATGTGCTCGAATCTCGGGCACGAGAAGAGAACATACTCCGCATCCTCTATTGTTCTCTCACAGTTTGGGCAGTGAGGATCATCTTCAATGCCGAAGCGATGGAGATAGCCTCTAAAGCAGCCATGTCCGCTGAAGGCTTGCGTGAGGTAGTAGTTTACCTCTCCATGCCTCCTCTGCAGCCATTCATCGACGTTGGGGATTAGGGCATATGTCCATCTACCCTTTTGGGAACGGCTCCATCTACTTTGCCATGCACGAATTGTATTACGCCGGGCATCCTCTGTTGGCAGGTTGTTCCGTCGGATATTCTGCAGCTTTTCCGCAATCAGGTCGATCGGCGGCATGACGGCCAGGATGCATGCAGCGTCATCAGAGACGGTGATACTATATATGCGCTCACTACACGGAGCGCGCTCAGGCGGTGTGTGGAAATTATTCTGGCCGCGTAAGAGCGCTTAGACATTGCCGATGCCCAGATGGGAGCCGCGTAAAAAATCACCGAAGTGGTGACCCTTGCTATTAGTCTTGGCTTACTATACCGGATGCCCGATGTATTTGCCATTATCCGGGACAGAGCTATTGTGATCCTGTCAGCTTTACCTTTTTCTTGCTTTAGATGCTCCTTAAAGGAGATCCTTGCGTCTAGGAGGACTCCCAGGTATCGCAGGAAAGGCTTCGATGTGACCGTAAAATCGCCACTCTGGGAGGAAAACACTTCTCTTTCTTTCCTTATGGTCATAGGACTGCGTCGGCCTTCTGTGCCGACAGGTCCAATCCATTTCTTTGCAGCCAACTGGTCACCATGCCGACTATCTCCGTGTTTCTATTCGCGATTTCTTCGATAGTCTTGGCCACAATCACTACTGCGAGGTCATCCGCGTACTCCACGATCGTGCACTCCTCGGGCAGTGCAATCTCGAGCACGTTGTTGTGCGTCGCGTTTCAGAGGGTGGGGCCCAGCACGAGCATTGGGGGACTCCGCATGTCACTTCCGTTGTATATTGCAATCTTCTATCCCTGAAGTAATCGCGCACGATTCTATGGAGGTAGTTTGGCACCCCAAGGGCCTCCAGTGCGTGCACGATACGGGACCATCTGACTGAGTTGAAAACGTTCCTCACGTCCAACGTGACTACAGCACAGCATATTTTGGAACCGCTTCTCCATCTTTCTCCAGCAGTAGCGTCTCGAGCTATGCTGACGACCATCTCGATGGCATCCAGGGTCGATCTGTGTTTTCTGAAGCCAAAGTGTCGCTCGTTCAGACCGCCGGCGTGTTCCAAGGCTTCATTAAACGATTCACGATGACGCCTTCGAATGTTTTCCCAAGTTCGTCCAAGAGGCAGATTGGTCGATATCACGAGGGATCTTGGAGTTCCTTCCCTGGCTTGGGAATCAGGACCAAGTTCTGCCTCTTCCATTGCTTCGGGAAAGTGCCTTCCTTCAGGCATGCAGTAAATAGCCTTGCAAAGAGGGCCGGGTTTACCTATATGACTAAAGCGACTGCCACGCTCCGGATGCCATCTGGGCTCGGGCCCTTATTTGGCTTAAGCCGATTCGTCGCCATGAGGACTTGCGCTTTACTAACCTCAGAGATCGGTCTCTGTGGTAACGCTAAGTGCTGCGAGATTCTGTCTACCGTCCTGCCCACAGTGTGGCCACAATTTTGTTCATCAGGGCAGGGTCTGTGGCTTGCGGCGACCTCTTCTTACGGTGTTCATAGTTATCTTGTAGGCCATCCCCCAGGGGTACATGTCCGCGCTTCCGCAGAGTTCCTTAAAAGACAGCAGCTTTCTACGCTTAATGGCCTTCTTTAAAGTATGTCTGCTGCCTACGTATATCTCATGGCGCTGCTCTCGGAGGGTTTCCTCCCTGCTGAGGTGTGCGTGACGTCTTGCCTTGATGCACATGGATCTTATGCGAGCGATCTCCTCATTCCACCAATAAGCCGGTCTTCTCGTTGGTCTCCGGGTCCCCCGTGGCATCGCAGGCCGTCACCAGCTTAGACACAACCATATTGCGGGCAATGTCTGAGAGTACGGTCTCTTCACTCCATAACATTTTGAAGACTTCAGTATCAAGTAGACGGTGTTTCCATCCTCTTGTGCGGACGTAGCCTGATCTGCTGTCAGTGGTTTGGGCAATTTCAAAGAGTGTGACCCGATGGCCACTATTCAAGAAAATACCTCCTACAGACCAAGAGGTACGTGGTGAAAGTACCGTCCCGCTTCGAATGTGTGTTCTCCGTTGTTGATCCGATCTTCCTCTGGCATTTGTGAGCCTGCTGCCCCACGTAGTCGACCATGCGTTGAAGTCTCCCGCGATGGCCACCGGTGACTTCGAGCTGACTTCCGCGACTATGTCCCGCATCAGCTCCTCAAACTGCTCCTGATCCAGGCTAGGAGGAGCGTAGCACGAAAGGAAATACACTCCCTCCACCTTCGCCCACGTGGAGCGGTGGAATGGAAGGCATTTCCGTTAGCTATCCAAATCGATGCCTTTCCTGTCGCGCCCGACATCCATGATGCGTCGGGTTTATTGTGGTGTTGCTCACACAGTATTTTGCTAAGTCAATACTGTGCTCTTGTACCGTCTGGAGGAGCTATGCAGTGGCTGAGGTTTAGTTGGAGAACTCTCATTCCAGGAGTTTCTCCACAGCTTTGCGGAATTCCGAGCAGCGCGCCCGCCGACGGCATGCATGTCTCCACAAAGGGTGCACTTACACTCATTTTTACATGCAGCAGTGAAGTGGCCCTCCTGGCCTCATCTCCTGCACGTTTTTCTTCTATCCACGACTGGTCGTACCGCCAGCAGCACCTGTCGGGCTCTATGTACTCTACGATACGGTCGTCCGTCCAGCCGATACGCACCTTTCCTACTACGCAAAGAGACTCAAATTGTCAGATACTGATATCTGCAGATTCTGCGGTGATCTGCAAGCTGTTAAGGACATAGCACACATACTGTGTGAATGCGAGAAAATATCGCGTAGTCGAAGAAAATGTTTAGGGAAATACTTTTTCGAAAACCTAGAGGAAATAGACGGCACGAACTTCAAAGGCCTTCTTGGCTTTTGCACAGAAATTTGGTGTTGCACCAGGGCGATTGTTGAGGTTCTTGCCATTTGAAGACAAATTGAACTGGTTTTACAGGGATCGCGATGGGTCTGTTTTGGTGCCTGATGTCTGTGTCGTGGCATATCCATCACACCCCTGTTTAACCTGACCTAGTCTAACTTATGCTCTTCAACATGAAGTAAGTCAGACTTGTCTTGTAGTATAAAATCTTAATCATAGTGTACGGCAATGTAACCGCAGGCTTGTCGTAATGATACCAATGCTCATGACTTTTGTTGGAACCTTCCTCACTTCATCATTACACGGATAGCTATCCCAAATGGTATCCCTGCCTAACCATGTCATCCTGGCTTCTTTTTCGTGACTATCGATCGTGGTCTGCATCATGGTCATCAAATCTCCAATGTGGTTATATTTTACTATCTCATTGCCGTCTTCATGATCACTCTAATATGTTCCCATCACACTAGAACCCAGACACTCTTGTCCACCCACTTCATCTCTTTAAGAGTGTCGACAAATTTCTCACTGCTTACCCCCATCTTTCGAGACATATTCTGCTCCACTCATATATAGTGCTACGAGTAGCATTTGAAAGCATTTGCCTTCTCCCAAAAGGACATTCCCAGTCGTACAGGCAAACGCCGAATACACTCGTATGGTGGTCCATCAAAAATTTCCCATTCGAGTCACGTAAAAAAAATCTTCCCCATTCTCTGGCTACGAATTTCTCAAAGTAGTCCCGAGCCTGACCCCTTTTAACTACACACTCGGAGATACGTACGATCCTTGTGTCCCACTTTGGCCGTACTCGTATACCCGTTTGTCTGTTTATCATGGCAACTTCATGATTTCATTTCAACAAGGATACAATCATCCTCGAAATGTAAGTGCGATATTAGTCCGGCTTGTAGTTTCCATCCCTCTTGTATGTACTCCTCGCAAATCCTTTAACGTTTGTCCTTCTTTCATTTGACTTCGTTTTTCTTCTTTCTGCTTTGCCAAATCTTTTTTACATTGGATTTACTAAAAAGCCTCAAGAGATGAAAGTGGAAGCAAAAAGCGGTCACTCTCTGTAAACAGACATTCAGGATGGTGGATTTTAAGTAGACCAGAAAATTATAATGTGCAATGGGTACACAGTACACACCTCTACCCGTCGACCATTTCCTTGGGATCATTGTCGAATTTAGGGCATTTCTCTACCTCATGCCTATGCAAACGTTTGCATAAGTGAAAACCGACAATCTTGTGTGTGTAAGTGTTTCGTCCTTCGAAAATTCGGTTTTCCAAAACTCGCTTGCCTCTATTTTGTTTTTGTGTGGAAGAGGAACTCTGTGTATCTTTTTTTCTCTCTCTCTCTCTCTCTGTGCTTTTTCTCAATATGAAAATTAAACCGCGTATCCTGAATAAATTCGCTAAGGAAAAGGATACACTGGAAGAAGGGCAAACAAAAACTCATGCTCACCCCACTACCGAAATATGTGTGTGGGCGTACTAATGCAGTGAAATAAATACCTGCCTGGCTGCCTTTCAAAAAAAAAAAATAGGAAAACAAGGACAAGGACGAAAATTCAAAGAGTAAGACTGATGATGATGGCATGCTGCTTGAAAGGATATAAAAAAGGAATACAAGAACACGTTAAGGATACAGTGATAGGAATACTTTTTTGTGTTCTTAACAAGTGGGGGAGGTGGATGGTGGGGGGGGTGTAGGAGAATCTAAAATAAGGACAACGACAACAGAACAACAATCCAGCCGACAAAAGAAACCGAATACACTAAATGAAAGAACATTGTTCTATAGCGCGGTGCACGTTATCCTTTGCAAAGGAAATTCAACAAACAGATATGAGTACCAAAACTGAGACTGAGACACAAGATGCGAAGATACAAAGATACGAGTACGAGTACGAGTACGAGTACATCACATCACATCCAGCTCACGTTCGCAGATGATTGCTGGAGATAAAAGTGTGCTTAGAAAAATGAATGGGACGCAATTTTTCATCCACCATCCCCCTAAAATTGCGAGCGAGTTAGGCAGTTGAGAAGTACGAGCATGTGCAGGCAAGGACGACTACTCTTGAGGCGCACACAAATACCCAGCACACAATGGAACGAAAGGCGCATTGTGTGGAAACATACCTAGAAACACCGGCATTGGTGTGGTCGTATGCTCGTATGGAGGGTGTAGTACGAGTACGTGTGCAATTGCTACAAATTGGGTGAATGGCATTGTGTGCAGATGTGTGTGATTCTGCTTCGTATCATAAAATGGAAACCAAACTGAGTGTGTGCCACTGTGTCAGTGGAACTGTGAAATTACTTTAAGAGCCTACGGCTTCACAGAGACTGACTGGGTATAGAGGAGGGTTCTCCGTGGCTTTCTGGCTGAGGATTCGAATTTTTTTTTTTTTTTTTAGAAATCGTTCTGGGTTATGAACGGCTTTAAGTTTATCAGAGTTGTTTGAGAGAGGTGAATAGTTTTGTGGCAAGGAAACTTTTTTTTTTAGAATTTTGAATGGTTCTAGTTCTGGTCTAGGGGAAGGATCAATGAGAAATTGTTGATTTCATTTCCACGAAGCAGAAAGGACAGTTGACAGTGTGAAGGATGCTGAAATGGGAACGATTTTGGAATGTTGACAAATGTAATGTTTGCAATTAATTGCTGTTTCCGAAGAAGCTAAGGACAGTTGTTAGATATTGTACTGTGACCGTGATTTCATGACATAGTCATGTTCCAGCGAAGGCATGACTTTTCAACTGAATGGAGCGGAATACTAAAAAATCGTCTTGCTGGTTTGATTGTTAATTCTTATGCGATTGTTCCGCTTGCTTAATAATTATTCGCATGCACATGAGGCCCGTTTCCGATGACCGGATAATCGCCGGGTGCTGGTTCAGCAGAAGACGAGCAACTAATTTTTTTTATATAGTAGCGCGCGTTCAAGTTGTTAAGGTACCCTTAAAACGTTTGCACACAGTGCGTGCGAAGGAAATTTAGGGACGAAAGAAACATAGGTACCGATGTACGTTGGTTTTAAATGTATGAGTGTTATAATGTCTAAGTATTTCTTAGAGAGAGCTCGGCAGGGCATGTCATAAGCGAGTTGTTCGGCTTAGGAACGAATCATTATTTCAGAGTACAAATGAGAGAGACGGGTGTTACGGTTGAAGTTGCGGAATGCTACTGGCGATTTCAGTGGAGCACTAGTGGTGGAAATAGCGATAAAACAAAGTGAGACACGAAACATTTCGTCGGTGTTCGAGGGTGTCCATTGACTGAGTGATATTAGCATCACCTATGAGCTTTATCGCACGGTTTTGAATCCTATATAGCAGGTGGAGAGGTGTTTTAGGAGCACCTGGCCAAATGTGGTCATTGTACTCCAATTTTGGGCCTTATATACTGTGGCCAGATAAGAGGGGTAAAATATTTCTTACATCGTTTCAGGAAACCTAGACACTACGCAACATTTTTGACGACATCGAATATGGAAGCATTCCACTCTGTTGATAGTTCCCCAAGTGATATGCTCCTGATATCAGAATTTAATGAGCTTAACATACGCTGCCGTTCCCGTTCTACAGCCGAAGAGCAGGAACGTGAGTCCGGGCACGAATATGAAAAGCAGAGAGTGTTGTCATTAGCAAAGGAATATATTGGATTAGAAGTAGCAGACAAGAGATCATTGCCGAAAATTAGAAAATTATAGAGAATATCGGAGACAGAACGGAGCCCTGTGGCACACCAGCATTTATTTTGTGAATATCAGCTTGAAACCATCCAAGACAACTTGAATGGAACGTTCCGAAAGGTAGTTTCTAATCCATTGAAGAAGAGTGTCTTCGATCCCAAATGCACGCATTTTCGACAAAAGAGCCTGATGCCAAACTCTGTCAAATGCCTTAGAAATATCAAGCGCAACTACATGCCATCAAATCACCAGTGGACCTGTTGTTACGAAAACCATATTGCCGGTCATTGAGAAGTTTTCGTGTTTCGAGATATTTCATGAGCTGACGATTTATCAGCGTTTCCATGACCTTGGAAAGAAGGCACGTAAGAGAGAGAAGAAGATTCTCATTTTTTAGGCACGGGCTGGACAAATACTATTTTCCATCTGCTCGGAAAGTTTGATGAGAAAGCATATGCAACGGTTTTGCAAGGGGAGTTATACCATCTGGGCCAGCGGATTTGTGAATGTTGAGATCTTTAAGTACTCTTGCTACTACACGAGTGCGAAAGTGGATTCGTCCCATTGAAGATTCGACGCACTCAAGTGTAGGCGGAAACAAAGCACAATCTGGAAGTGTTGAGCTGGCCGCAAAAGTATGCAGTAAGCAGATTGGCCTTGTCCAAAGAGCTGACAGCTGGAATGTCATTGTAAATGAGCGTTGGGATGGAGGATAAGGCAGAATTTCCAATATTTTTGACGAACGACTAAAAAATGTTACTACCTTTGGGACATTGTTGTATATTTTGCCTCAGTTTTTGGCCGTATTGGAATTTTACACGCTCAAGAAAGACTTTGCAGTCATTCCTGGCTCGTTTAAACTTTTTTCGGTTTTCCTCTGTCGGGTTGGTCTTGAAGGACCGAAAAAACATTACTCTAACCCTGACAGCCTCTTTACAGCTCGAATCGTACCATGCCTAATGCGGGATAAAGGATCTCATTCCAAAGAGAATGGTGTTTGTAATCATATCAGCAGCGGCATCCACGTCGTTATCGAAGAAAAATAACGACCAGTTTCTTAAAGAAGCCGTTAAGACCGCTCCAATTGGCTTTTTCGTATTGCCATACGGTTCGTTTATGAATTTTTCCTCTACTGTGTGGTCAGCATAAGAGAAATTAGCTGATATGACACAATGGTCCGACGAGCCTAGAGGGGAGAGCACATCAACGGCGTACTTACCAGGATGAGAAGTTAAAAATAAGTCCATTTTGTTGGCGTTATGACTATCAACGTCTGGTATTCGCGTGTGCTCATTTACAAGCTGCGTTAAGTTGTTTTGCGTAGCAAAGATTTCAACACGCCGTCCTTCGGGTGTTGTCCGTCCAGAATTTCGAAGCAACAATTCTTTGAATGGAGTCAGACAGCGCATCAAACTCGTTAAAAGTCGAATTGCTATCCATTGAATTGAACCACATGAAATTGAATTCCGGATTGGAACAGGGGTACATTGTAGTGGAGTTTGATAAGCTAAATCACTACGCACGTAAATGGCGAAACCGCGGTGAGAGAAGTATTATGGCACTAGCTCGTAGCCAGGTAGCTTCAGATCAAAGTGATCTGAGAGGTGTGGGCGGAGATCTAAATGTGTTTCACTATGTGCCAAAACAACTGGTCTGTATTTACAGACGTGGACGTACGCATAAAAGTGTTTTAATCTACTGATGTCCACTGGAACAGGTCTTGACTGCGGTTTTGGTGTCATTGGACGTAGTGGCATGGGCCGTTGGACATGGTAATTCTGATAATTTGGAGGAGCTTATCTGTTTATGAATTGCTTACGAATTTGTTTAAGCGAGCTGAGGATAAAAGGGTGATCCCAATAGCGGGATCAGCGGATGACTCAAACACATCAACCGATGAAGACGTTCTTTCGGGAAACTTGTCTCAGGAAACAAGGTCCAAAAGGAGGAGAAAGATAAATCCGACATCCAACCCCGTTAAACCCATCGCCCTATCTGCTTCTGTTGCGAAGTCGCAGGTTGGAGTCAGGGAAGATTCCAAAACAACAGAGTAAAAACAAAAACAACATGGTACTGATTACCCATACATCTCCGATGGTGGAAAAGGTCACCACTTGGGGTCAAAGAATGGAAGGCATCCGAGGCTTCGAAGAAGAAGTAAAATCCCTTAACAGAAGGATTAAGCAGATGCAAGAAGGAGTGCTGGTAATGTAAGGAAAACAAATAGCGAGAAGGAACGAGAAGGAAGGAAGGAGACGAAGGAACTGCAAGAGACCCAAAATTCTCAACAACAACAAAAGCAGACAAATGAAAAACAATCTGAAACCCAACAGCAACAAAAACAGCAACAACATCAAGCGGAACAGCAACACCGGCAGAAGAAATCTACTAAGCAAAGGATGCCTCCAAGTAATAAATATAAAATGGAATTGAAGGACACAATAGAGTTATATAAGTCGGCCATAGGCAACAATTTATTAAAAAAAATAACTAATAGGCCCGCGACCCACTTTAACACAGTGGAGCGCTACCGTGGGGGTCAAGAAGTGACAACTACCGTTTTTCTTGGTCCAGCTAAGTCCCGACAGCAATCTGGATGGCCTAAGGAGTATCAAAGTCCTAAACTACCAGGTTGTACACTGGGAAAAATTAAAGAGGAGCGAAAACATTTTACAATGTGTTCGCTGCCAAAGCTTCGGGAACGCCCCGTCAAACTGCGAAATGCAGCCTCGGTGCGTGGAGTGCGGAAAGAACCACGAGTCCGAAGAATGCGCTCTGGGTAATGACGGAGCGTCTGAAAGAAGCCAACTTTCTTGCGCGTTATATAGGAATACGGACACACCGCAAATTATCGAGGTTGTCCCAAATTCCAATACATCAAAGAGTAAACCTGGCTCGGCAGCAGAAAGTAGAAGTTAAACGTCCACACGTGCATTTAAAAACTCCAGCCGTTATTCCCCATATTATCTACACCCAAATGGCAGCAGGTAGGGGAGATACCATACAGCAAGCGAAGAGCACGACATGCTAACTACCTTGCTCTCTATCCAGGGGCAGATGGCTCAGCTCCAACGTCATATAACTGAACAGACTGCGTGGGTAAATCAAATATAAACGCTACTGCCTGTCATTTGTCGTAATGGGTACGTACGTGGCCGAACAAACCCTGAAGGTCTTTGCGGTGAATGTGAATTTACTGATTAGGTTCGAACGATGAGCCGCACTATTTATTTAATAGTGCTTAAAGACCAAGCCCCCGTTGTGCTTTTGGTTAGCGAAACTAAGCTCACCAAAAGACACAAAATGAGGCACAGAAGATACAAAATAGTACGAAGGAACCTGAAAGTGCGGATGTTCCAAGTCCTGGAAGTCTGCATTGTGTATATCCCTCTCCGTAGTGGAAAGCGGTTGTACATTATGTCTGTCTGTGCACCGAATTCTACTCAATCCACCTTATTCATCTCAGAGCTCGAGACACTTTTTCGATTCCTGAGGCTGGAATTGGAAGACAACTATTTAGTGATTGGGAAATAATACACCAAATACTAGAGGGAACCTATTATTGAATTGGTTTGGTCAGCAGAGTATAATGTATCGATTCAGACTTAAGGCGACGGTGTATGGCGTCGTTTCCCATACACGGGTCCTATTTGGTTCTCCTACTGTTCTACTCACGAATACAACTGACGTGCACTAAACAACAAACTACAAACTGTCCACGCACTTTCGTGTATGACAGTGACCATTGCGGTCTCAGCACCGAAATAACTGTTCCCAATGAAATTGCGGAATTGGATGAGTTTATTCAAAGCCATTCCAACAATTATAGCAGGGTGCGTTGGACACACTTCACCAGAACGAAAGCACTCTCCTCGAATTCGCTCTACTCACCATCCAACAGAAATCTGTCAACGAGGGTTTTTTATTTTCAGGAGGCTCTTTGTGAACTAAATTTTTCCGTGGAGAAAGAGGAGAACAACTTGATTCTGAGATCTCCACCTGGTGGATCAGAATCGGATGTAGCGTACTGGGTTCTGTAATTTTGGTTCTCAAACTTTAAACAAAGATGTAAAGCTTGAGGTAGATCCTCATACCAAGGAACCTCTGACAAAGATCTCAAGTTCTTTGTTTCTATATGTTTGAGTGAGAACGTTCAAAGACTCGTTACCAATTTCCATAACCAAAATAACAGATAAGTGGTAGTAAACAGTGTGACGGAAGTCTTAAATTGTAAGGTTTCCTTGAGCCAGAGATGTCATCTGGTATTCAAGAGTAGACAAGTCACGTTTATCGGCATAATGTATCGTTCGGCAACGAGCTACGACTACGATGAGCTCAACGACTCGGCCACACATTTCGGCCGAAACGGCCGCTATTTCGCGTTCAATGTTGCCTCTGAGCACTTCCAACGTCGTCAGTGTGTTGGCATAAACCAATGACTTAACGTAGCCCCACAGAAAATAGTCAAGCGGCGTTAAAACGCACGAACGAGGCGGCCAATCGACTGTCCCATTTCTTGAGATAACACGCTCACCATACTTACTCTTCAATAAATCGATTATAGCGTGTGCTGTGTGGCTTGTGGCATCATCCTGTTGAAACCACATGTCGTCCAAGTCCATATCTTCCAATTCGGGCCAAAAATAATCGGTGATCATAGCGCGATAACGCTGACCATTCAAAGTAACGTCACGATCGTTATCATCGACGAAAAAATATGGCCCAATAACGCCGCCGGCATGCAAACCGCACCAAAAAGTTATTTTTTGTGGATGAAGTGGTGATTCATGACCAATAACGCATATTTTGGCGCATCTTCTCCAGAACCCAATCGGAGAACGTACGTCGCTTCAAATGGTCCATCGGCTTCAATTTTTGAGTCAGCTTGATCTTATATGGGTGTAAACCGAGATCCTTACGCAAAATACGCGATAATGTGATCTGATCGATGCCCAATTCTTGAGAACGCCGTGGAATTGACTGATTTGGATCGTTTGCTACGGACGCCTGAACGGCAGCGATATTTTCGACACTTCGATCAACCCGTTGTCTCACTGACACGAGAGACTCAAATTTGTGCACTAAACTTGTTATTGCCTGTCTACTAGGGCGAGAATTACGACCGAAAATTGGAGTTAACGCTCTTAAAGTTGCATTCACCGACTCCGAATTTCGGTAGAAAATTTTTATAATTTGCAGACGTTGCTCGTTCGTGTACTTTACCATGATGAAAATGTTGAGTTTACTGAATAAATTGACAGGGACAGTTTGATGATTAGTGAAAGAGTGCGTTCACAAATTAAATTCAAAGTTGTCAAGTCCTTATTGGAAAACCCTTTATTTTGTTTCTGTTTACATTTAGGATCCCATAATATTTAGGCGTCCCTTTTTCGCTTTCATATAGCTGCAAGATTCGGTCCAAACTTTTCTTCCAGGAGTTATTTTTAGTCCAATAAATCTCAGAGAATCACACGCGAGTCGTTCGTGCTTCTTAAGGACTTATAACGAAGCTTATTTCCGAATCTCAGAGCTGAGGTCTTTGCCGTATCGTTTTTTTTTCTATCACTCCTGTGGATTCCTGCTCGGGCGCCAGTTAAAAAATTGTTTAGTCAATTTAGTCCAAAAAATGAAGTCAACTTAAGACAAAAATTGTGCAATTGATAAACTTAACATCTAACCTCTGCTAAAGCTATTGCATCACCTAATGCTTCTCAGTTATCCAGGTGAAATAGTGCACTGCAGTTTTTTGTTTGTCAATACGCTGACGGTAACGTGTGTGAATTCGGGAAGGGTATACGTGTCATTAACTTGTATGTGCATACAAAGGATAGTGTTCTCATTTTTTCCAAAAGAAATACCTCCACATGGAACTTATTCTTCTAATCTCTGCACTCGCTTTGTTGTTTGTCTTATCAGTTTGTGCACGGGATTTCTCCGGCACCAAGTAGCGAAAGAATAGGAAACTTTTTCTCACATCTGTTGATTCTGAACCGTTTCTTTCCCACTCAAGGCTGCCTTTCCAAGTCGTCATTCAATTCTTTTTTGGATTCGGAACAGAGCAGAGTACGAGTAGATGGTAAGCATTAAGCTCCTAAAGCCTCCATCTTATGATTTTTTAAATATTTCAAAGTATCTCGGATGTAACATTTAATCTAACCCAGTGTAAAATATCTCAACATCCAGTTCTCAATTTTCATTAAATTCATGTCCCATGCAACAATTGTTGGCTTTTCAAAGGACAACATCCTCTCAACCGGTTGCAAACAAGTCTTCCACTTCAGGGAGTTCTTCCCAAAGACTCCCCAATTCCAGTTCAATTGCTTGTCATCTCGACCAGCTCCCAGCACCCAGCACCCTATTCAGTTCCTTCATAATTCTCACAATTGACTGCATATTTCCAATATAAATTCTACCATTCAAAACATTTTAACTCAGCTCCAGTTTATCCTTTTTTTTCGGTGAAAGGAGTACGAATCCATTTTCAATAAAATCGAAAGGCGATACATATTCGAATGTACAGATACTCGTACTACGAACGTAGCCCTCCATTGGGGATACAAAAGCGACGAAAAACGAAAAAAAAAAAAATCCAGTGATCCTGCCATCCTGACTGCCATATGTGACGGAAGGAAGCACTTCAGTAATATTTTTGTGCACGTGACCTATTTCAATAATAACGACAACGGCACCGACGACAACGACGATGATGCTGACGACGGGCATGAGCAAGGAGCACGAGGCTGTAGATGACACCAATATCAGACAGTTGAATGGCACACCGACAGAGGCATTTCTAGAGGTGATACACCTACCTACCCCCCAT
This sequence comes from Volucella bombylans, assembly GCA_949129095.1. Taxonomy (NCBI): domain Eukaryota; kingdom Metazoa; phylum Arthropoda; class Insecta; order Diptera; family Syrphidae; genus Volucella; species Volucella bombylans. The sequence continues at coordinate 11,502,941 of OX422142.1, read as the reverse complement.
CTTCAAAGCAGGCGGGGGTACCTTTATATAGTACAGCAACAGTAGGTGCTGTCCTTCCTTCCGAATTTAAAGTGATAAACACTATTAACTGGGATATTCCGTGTCACATGCTCAGTTGGGTGGAGTAATGTCCCATCCGATGTTTATTTCACGTTTTTATTGGGTTTGGTGTCCTTTTTGTGTCGACCGGCTTGGCCTTATGCAAAATGTTTCATTGTAACATACACTGACATCAGGTGGAGGGTTATTATTATTTTTTTTTGCCCAGCAAAACTGCTGTGGGATCATTATTAAAAAATCAAAATCGGATTTGGAGCTGTCATTGTGAATTGACAGCTGGGGAATTATTATATTTTGATGGGAATTTCCCGGCAAAGGGGGTGATGGAACTGCTTGTCACAAAGAGTGACAGTGGTTGATTTGTTAGTGAAAACGTAAGTCATGCATGTGGTTGAAATTGGTTCATAGATATCGATTTTCTATGGCCCAAAAATTAGCTATTTGTTCTACTGTAGCTGAAGTAGGGTTAATCTGTGATTGAACAGTGGGACAAGCTTGATTTTTTGTAGCCTTTTGTTTTAAATTTATATTTTAAAGTAAATTGCAAGTGGGAGAGTTTAAATATTGTGGCGATGTAAACCAATGAGGTGGAGGTGACACGAAATGAGAATTCATTGATGAACACAGCACAGCAGTATAGGAACATGCTACTCGTGTTGCTGATCTGTTTCTCTTGGAAGGTTTGGCTGGTCTTCTAATTACGAAATCGACACTTCCCTCAAAGGATAGTCCTCACTCGTCCTTTCCCAATGAAAATTCGATTTTGTATCATCTCTACTTGACAGCAATCTGTTTCAAAAACTTCCAGTCATATTCCATCTTCAACAAGCTACTCAATTGGATTTTGGTTGTCAGTCATAACTCCTCAAAAATCCACTCAGCCGTGAAGCCATAATGTACTCCGCGTAGTGTGACATCTGCACACTGTCCATACACCGTTCATGCAGAGGCCATTCAATGATATCCAGCAGACCAAACCGATTGTTTCTCGCGAAAGATGAGTAGAAAATTGCATCCGCTATAGTCGAGGAAACCAGGCTTATTCAACGTCCAACAGTGAAGAGAGAAATCTCATTAGAATCATTATCTTCCGAGTCGCCATCATTCGCTTGCAGCAAATCTTTTATGCCGTGTTGGAGTTCCTATCGAAGGCACGCAAACCGCATCTAGTTCGCCCTGGAAATAGCTCACGGTGCATAACTTTTAATCATATCAAAGGATATAATTACCTTGATGCAGGAAATAGAACATTTCGTTTCAAATTCGCACACTAAGTGCCACAGACGAGTACCTCCTCCCAATCACCATGCTTGGGAAAATCCCTCTGACATTACGCAATATGGAGTATTACAGTTGGTCTACTCGAACATAGTGTACTCGTATACGAGCTCAATGCAATGGATGAAGCCAACCCAAACTCTGTTCAGGGCAATGAAATCCACTAAATTCGAAGTTAAGGATTCGTCTTTCCCCACTGGTACGATGTGAAATTGGGAAAGTTCCGGACTTTGGACATGGGGCATGACCTACTATCGAAACGGACCACGTAAGTCCTTTACTTATCCAGGGCGTACTCGTGTATTCATTTACAAAAATCGTTGAACAGAGTCCGAGTCCCAGTCCGTAGGGGGTGATAGAGCGATAAGGTGTACTACGTAGTACGTAGCTGGCACGCAAGAACGACGCAAATGTGTTTGCACATTCCACTGCAAAAGTATAACTGTACGGGTGTGCATATGAGAAGTTGACGATGGTACTCGAACCAAAGTAGAGATAATGGATTCCAGATAGTAGACAGCTGGCAAATGTTTACTAAGCCCTCACAGGCATTGCAGGCTCTTCTGATGGATGAATGTGAAAAGTGCAAGGAACGTAAGTGCAACGGCGAAAATCTGGAATTTGATTGTGCGAGCGATTCCAAATATATGAAAGGCCATTTCGGCAGCAAATTGGAATTTCACAGGTGCAATGGCGAAGAAACGCGAATTTATTCGCATTGTTGTGGAAGTGGGTTGATTTGGAATCAAAGTAACCCAGGCTGGATGTATGCTTAGATAGACAAAGCGCTCAACAATTTCCAAAAGGGTTACGTTAGGGGCATACCCGCAGATTTGTTAAAGCCCTGTGAGTGTAACTAGGAGCGATTTTGTTCAAGGGAAATGCTCATTTCCTGTGTCTGTTAGGATAGTGTGTACTCTAATGTCCAGAAGCACGAGAATATTGGATCGATTCCACTCGTAGAATCACATTTTTTGGAGGAAAAAAAAAACAAAAAAAACAATCTCATTTCGTTTATATTTCGTCTTCTGCTCAGACGGAATCAATTTCCTGACAAAATTGAATCCCTATGACTGCATATTCCAATCATAATCCTTCCGCATCGGGGCAATTCAAATTCGATGGCGTATTAAACCCAATTGAGCTTATGGGGCACCATTAAGAATAAATTGCCACAACTTCTCAGGAAATTGTCATTATCTGCGCCACCTTTGGAGATGGATACTTACACCCTCAATAGGAAACACTCGTTCCAATGGCTTCTTGGCACGCACTACTGTGTGCGAGAGGAGGGAGAACTGATTTTTTTTATGAGTTTTTACGACAGGCAATCGTGAATATCCTTTCTTTGGGTGAGGGTGGAGAGATCTAGAAAATCCAAATGCATGAGAGCAGTAAATAATTTTCCAATTCAATAATCATTGCAATATCCTTGGGGCAATAACTATGCTTAGGAAAGGAAAAATTTATTAACGAAATGATTTAAGGATATTTTGAGAGTCCTTAAAGACATTTTGCTATTCAAAGAGCGATTGGTTGGAGTCAGAGGTGATTGCTTAATTAAATGTCGCTTACCAGAAGCGTTAGGCTCAGGTTTACTTTGCCGTAGAATAACACATCTCGTGTGGATTCAATTTTCAATTTTGGTGGGGGCCAATGCCCCATTTATTCGGCATAATACAAGCTATAACTTAAAAAATAAACTTAAACTAAAACTTAAAACTAAGGTTGGTTGGAGTGGTGAAGGAGAACGGATTTGAGGTAGGAAGTGGTGCGGTGAAAGTCAAAGACGGTAGGGTTTGAGTTGATTTGACGTAGCATACGGGAGATTGGTTCGTTCGCGCCATAGAAGAGTCGAGGGGTACGTAGATTACGAGGGTTAGTGTTGAGGAAAATGGAGTTGTGAAGGGACGCGCATTCAACGTGACCTGAAAGGAGTCGATGAATGAAGAGAAAGTCTGCTGCATCTCTGCGATCTTCGAGGGTGTTTAAGTTGATAAGGTTGAGACGGTTTTGATAGGGAGGCAGATTAAAAGGACCGTCCCAGGGTATACCTCGAAGAGCAAATCGAAGAAAACGACGCTGAATGCTTTCAATTCTCGAGATATGAACACGATGATATGGGGACCATACTTGACTGGCGTACTCTAAGAGGGGGCGAACAAAGGTAATATAGAGGGACCTGGCCACGTATGGGTTGGTGAATTCTTTGGACCACCGTTTTACAAAACCTAGTGCAGAGTTGGCTTTGAGGATTATCTCATCCATATGTAAACGGAAGTTGAGCTCCCTATCACACAAAATGCCGAGGTCACGAAGAGATTGTACGGAGGAGATAGGTTGGTTATGGAGAAGATAAAGTCGGGGAGCAGATTGGTTCCTCTTATGTGAGAAGGTGATGGATTGGCATTTGGCGATGTTAAGTTCCAAAGAATTTTTGAGGCAGCAGATCGAGAAACTATCAAGATCTTGTTGAAGGAGGAAAGAGTCATGGGGAGAGGAAATGGTTTTGAAAAAGTTGGTATCGTCGGCGTAAAGGGAGACAGACGAGTGTTCAATGATCATATCGAGATCATTTATGGTTAATATAAAAAGAAGGGGACCGAGATGGCTGCCTTGTGGAACTCCAGAGGTGGCCAAAAAATGGAGCGGACTGGGCTGACCTAAAACGAACACTGTAAAAACGGTTTTCTAGGTAAGAGGATATCCATTTTAACAATATGGGTTCAAAGCCGAGGGCAGACAATTTAAAGATAATTAACCGATGAGAGATTTTATCGAAGGCTTTGCTAAAATCGGTTGCAACTACATCGACTTCATTGCCATTCTCTAGGGCAAAGAGGGCAAAGGATACGAATTCAACGAGATTTGTGGTGGTTGACCTACCCTTTAAGAAGCCATGTTGTCTAGGCGAAATAAGTGATTTGCATTGGAAGCTTAGAGCTTCATACAAAATACTTTCGAAGAGTTTGGGTATATGGGAGAGTTTAGCGATGGGACGATAGTTGGTTATTTCATTCTTTGATCCTTTCTTGTGGATCGGGGTTATGAAGGAAGTTTTCCAAACCTGAGGAAATTCTCCTTGTGAAAGGGATAGACGGAAGAGATTAGAAAGGGCAAGGGAAAGAGAGGAAGAACATTTTTTAAGAAATATGGCAGGGAGGCCATCTGGGCCGGGTGTGAATTCGTCATTGAGTTGGTGTAATTTATATTCGATATAAGACGGGTCCATAATATGAGAAAGAAGTGGGCCATTGGAGAAGTTCAGTAGGTAACTAAAATAGGAGGGATCTGGTACAAAGGAGTCATTGGTGAATGATTGTTTAAAAAATGTGGCAAATAGGTTGGCAATGGTGAGTGGATCGGTTGATGACCTGTTGTTGAAAGAGAGGGAAGGAGGGTAACCATCGGACTTTCTTTTGTAGTTAACAAATTGGAAAAAGGACTTAGAGTGGTTTATAAGGTTGACTTGCGCATTGTTAAGGTAGCGCTGGGAAAGGGAATCGTAAAGTTCGGTGAAACGAAGATAAGCACCAAGATAGTTGGAATAGTCGGTAAAGGATCTGGTACGCAGGAAAACAGCCCATAACTTATTTCTCTCATTTCGTAAGGAACGAAGCTTGCGATTATACCAGGGAGGACTAGTAGATGATGTTTTAAGGCGGGAAAACGGAACGTAAAGGGAAAAAGAATTAAATATTTCTTTATAAAAAGTGGATAAGTTATCGATTGTTGAGAGAGATAGGGGACAAAGTGAGACTGAGGAGATAATTGGATATGTTGTGAAAATAAGGGGTAATTGCCTGCCCATAAAATTGGATATACCACTGACTTGGCATAGACTTGAGTCTGTTAAGCGATCTAAGAAGAGACATTCCTTAGCTGAGTTGGCATTTGAAGCGATGAAAAACGATTGATCATCTGATGGAGTCCACTGTAGCTGAGGAAGATTAAAGTCGCCAAAAATAAGGATATCATCAATAGGGTCTGACAGGTCAATTAAATGATCGATCGCATCAATAGCAAATTGGTAAGATTCGATAGGTTGAGCTGGTAGGATGTAGCAACATATAACGTAAAGGGACTTGAGAGGCAGTGATATTTTTATTGCGACAAAGTCAGCTTTAGAGGATGAAGAAATTGTAATGGGGGAAGAGTTAAGGCTGTTGTCCATCGCCAATAGGACGGCTCGACAGGGGGAATCTTTATTTGTGCGGGTAGGATCGTCGTCGCGGAAAACATTAAAAGTAGGAGGGAACAATTCCTGGTTCTTTATGTCGGGAATCAAATTGGTTTCGGTCAAGGCGTAGATATCAAAGGGAAGAGCATGCGATTGATGTAGGACAGCATTGGTTTTAGAGCGAAGACCTCTTTCATTCTGGTAGTAAAATGTAAGAGGGATGTTGTGGGGTGGAGGTGTGAGGCAGGATGGTTTAAGCGCTGGCAAGGGAGGCACGTTATGGAGTGTAGATCTTCAGAATGTACATACTCGTAGACCTATAGAGCGGATAATCAATGACAACATGTCGACTTGACTACTTAAAGATGAGCATAAAACAAGCTAGTTTGACTAGGATGGTTCAGAGTCGACCTCATTGAGGTGCTCTTGGACAAGTTGTAGGTCCAATGCCATGGTAATTTCTAAACAAAACTGCGAAGGCCGGTGATCTTTTACATTTCGGAAGCGGTAACTGTCAAAGGACTGTATTCTGTTGATACCCAGGAAGTACGCATACTCCTGCTTGTCTTCATCTCTTGCCTTCTAATAGCACTTTACATATTTTTGGGCTTCGAGATATCTCTTCCCCTGAGGTTGATCAGACCTCATGATCATTTGAGATCGAGAGTGAGCTATGTAAGACTATATGTCTAACAGTTGTCCTAATTAGTCCATCTTTGTTTCAAACAAGCGAGGAGTTGAGGCCAGGCATCCAATGATCGAATCTCAAAAAGCCATTGACCAAGTCCTTAAAGTAAAATATCAATAATCGCTTTAGTTTCTCAAGCAGTTGCTGTGGGGTACACATGTATTGAGAATAGCTTAAGTAATAATTAAAAAGTAAAGCAGTTGGTCGAAATCATTCCTCAACAAATTGTAAAAATCGTTTGCTTAAACATAATTCTTCATTTTAAGTAGAAAACTAGATCCAAAATGTTTTGTCTCTGTGCAAAAAAAGTCGAACGCAGTGACTTAAAAATCGAATGCAACGATTGCAAAAAGCTTTTTCATGCGAAGTGTGTGAATGTGCTGATCCATGATCTCGAGTATATAAAAAAAAACCGCAAAATCTGGAGGTGCTCTCAGTGCACTACATCGCGAAGAAACTCGTTCTGTGCCGATAATAGCCCTCTCCCGGTTTCTCACGCGAATCAAGAAGAAAATGAAAAACAAACAAATAAAAATATAACAATTGAAATGGTTTACAATGAAATACAGGAACTAAAAAAAGTTAATCAAGAATGCAGTGAGTATATTACAAAATCAAATTAATGTTTTGGAACAATCAAAACTCAATAATTCGATTGAAATTTTTAACGTTCCAAATGTTGACAATTCAACTGCATTGCAAGCAGCGTTAAATATTGTTCGTAATGGTGTCGGCTACGACCTTGATGAGCGAGATATTGACTCTCTATGTAAAAAAGATAAAAACAAAGAAAAATGATGCTACTCCCACTAATGTTCTGTCTCTTAAATTAACTCGCCACGTAACGAAGGAGAATATCATGAAACTTAAGGGAAAGAAGAAATAAAAACTAACAACGAAGCTGCTAGGCGAAAATCATGATGGTTCACAGATCTACATCAACGAAAGCTTAACTTCCCACATGAGAGCATTATTTAATGCAACAAAACAAATTAAAATAGAGAAGAAATTTAAATATATATGGATGAGGAACAGCATAATATTCTTGTGCAAGGATGAGGGAGATATTGTTTTTAAAGTGAGGTGCTTCGAAGACCTCAATCAATTATAACAGTTTAAAATCAAATGAAACAAAATAGCTCACCGAGCGCAAGAAAGTATGCCGCTCTTCCCATGAATAAACTAATCATGCATCAAAATATTCGTAGTATAAGAAAAAATTTCAATGTATTCTTAGCTCATTTAAACGCTTATAATTCAAATCCAGTTTTTATTATACTTACTGAAATCTGGTTGTACGACTATGAAATATCCAATTACAGTATTCCCGGTTATGAACCCTATCCCAATTGCAATAACTCATATAGCGCAGGTGGTGTCATAGTATATATTAAAAACAGAATACGAAAGCGACTGTACAGTGGAAAAAATAAGTCTGATGAGCGCTGATATTTTAAAAATTAGTTGCCGTATTTTTAACGAACATTTTACCATTTTATGTACTTATATACCGTCTGCATGAAAAAAACTTAAATAAAAACGTTTTCATAGAACAATTGAGTAACCTACTTAAAGATGTAAAGACACGAAACTTATTGGTTGTAGGAGATATAAATATTGATATATTAAAAATTAGTAATGACTCGGATAATTATCTGGCTTTAATGACATCATTTGGCTTGAAATGTCTTATTATGAAACCCACGCGAATCACGGAAAAAACACAAACATGCATTGATCATATTTTTGTAAGATTAAATTCGCAATTTACACATAAATTAACAGGTGAAGTACTTGACTACAAAATTACTGATCATTGCATGACTAATGTAAACATAGAAACCGTTCAATCAAATAGTTTCAATAAATATGTTCCTTTCAAGGAACACCACAGAATTGATTATAATAAACTAGTTGAGTGCTTAATGTTTGAATTCTGGGATCTGTTTATGAGGAAAGTAATCCCTCAGTAACGTTAAGGAAAAATGTTACGTTAAGGAAAAAATGCAAGCGGCATCCTTGTAACCAAAAGTTGAAAAAATACTATCTGAAACTAAGTGAAGAGGTTAAGAAGCAAGTAGAATTAACTCAGAATAAATATTACGCAAATAAACTGCAAGACTGTAAGGGTGATGTGAAATATGACTGGAATGTGCTCAATAACATCCTTAACAATAGAAAGGAAAAAGAAAAAATTCTTAAAATCAATGTGGATGGTATAGAAATATCAAACCCAGTAGATATTGCCAATCAATTTAATAAATTTTATTATCGCAACAGAATCGAACCCATATCCGCCGCAATACCCTTGCAATTGTAATATGTATTCAGATATAGTCGAAGATACCTCTCAACACAACAGTTTTGTTTTTCAACCTTTCACACCGATAGAAATCCACAAATGTATAATGTCTCTTGACAACAAAAATTCTTGCACATCCGATGGCATAACTAACCGTCTTTTAAAACGTATTTCTTTATTTATTGTTGATGTCTTAAGTTACTTGTTCAACTTAAGTGTTGATTGTGGTATTTTCCCTGCGTCCTTAAAATGTGCTGAAGTCATTCCTCTATTCAAAAAAGGAAATCGAGGTTCAATGACTCAATATAGGCCTATCTCTATACTCCCAACGTTTTGCAAACTTTTTGAAAAACTAATAAAAATACGCATAGTATCATTTTTAAATAAAAACAAGTTTTCGCGAAGGGAGATTTACTGAAGACGCTATTCTAAAGTTGTGTAGTGAAATTTATGAAAGCTTTAATTATAATAACACTATTCTAGTACTTTTCATCGATTTGTCAAAAGCATTTGATATGGTCAATCACGATATACTTTTGGATAAATTGTATAGAGCTGGACTAAGAGGTGCGATTCATAAGTGGTTTTCAACGTACCTATCAGAGAGAACTCAACGAGTAAAAATAGAAGGGATCTTTTAGCAGTCAGCTAAAAACCACAATTGGTGTACCGCAAGGTTCAGTTTTGGGACCAATCTTATTCTTAATATATGTCAATTCAATGTTTTACCAGAACTTCAGTAGTCGTATCACTGCATTTGCTGATGATATGGTAATATATGGTAATGCATATGATAATAAAATTGTCTTTGACTCAGTTGTTAAACTACATAGGGATTTAAGTATCCTGCGACAATGGTTCGCCAAACATAAGCTACTTATAAGCAATAAAACAAAACTTATGACATGCAACTTAAGAGGTCCTTGCCCACTTAATTGTGATGTTATCTTCCACTCTAGCTCTTGTAAAAAAATGTCCTTATCTGTTCATACGTGTAGCAATACCAACTTCCACAAAGATTTAGTGTGCTGTTCAAATTGTTTTCATATAGAAGGTGTTAAGAGCTATAAGTATCTTGGTGTCCTAATAGACAACAACCTGTCTTGGAAGTTACATGTCGAAGAACTAAAAAATTATATGCTATCTGTCACTCGCAAAATGTATCTCTTAAAAGAACATTGTTCAAGAAAAATTCTACTAATGTTTTATTATGGACTTGTACACTCTAAACTTCAATATGGTATTGCGAGTTGGGGTGGAACTTACAACAGCACCATCGAAATACTAAATATTGCCCAAAAACACATAATTAGAATCATTTGCAATAAAAATCGTCTAACTCATACCTGGCCATTATTTTCTAGCCTACGCATACTTCCAATAAAGCATCTATACATCTTTAAGGTTCTTAAAGTTTTTTTCATGCGAAGCGGCTACAGTGCTACACTAAGAAGCTCGAATATATACGGACTAAGAGTAAATCATATGGCAATCGTTAACATTCCAATTTCCAATAAAACTCATTGCTTGAAATTTTACACTGCGACAGCACCAAGGCTTTTTAATAAATTACCAATCGAAGTTAGATTTATAGTAGAACCCACTTTATTTTTTAGCGAAGTAAAAAAATTTCTTTTTAGTATGGATAGTTCTACAGTCAAAAGATTTGTAAATACAGCCGCTTAATTTGTTAATTATATAAATAATATATCTAAAATGTTTGTAAAGTAATATTACCTGTTTTTCGTTATTATTCTTGTTTTATTTATCTTATTCTTGAATTTACCCCACATGAAATCTAAAAATTGTATTGAATTAAAGGATCATTCGCCTCTAGTCACTTAGTGCTACAGAATGACCACTATTCGGTTTCTTAAAATCATAGTAAAATTATATTATGCTATTGTATTTTATACAAGTATCTTTATTGTGAATTATATTTATAATAACTTGTACCAACTAGGATTTAAGAAATTGAAATAATTTAAAAAAAAAAAAAAAAAGTCTCATGTCCAATTATCTTCAATTTTTTGGCTTTGAATTTGATGAAGCCATCTGGTGAATTTGATGAATTCCTACCCCAAGCGAACTCAAGAGTAGTGGTGTCGAGGTACTGGTGTCGACAAGGCTTTGAAACACAATTGCCTTTAAATCCAAAGAGTTTTCTGTGCTGATGTTGTTGTCAGAGTTGAGCATGGATCAAAGGATGAGTTTTTTTCCAGTTTCAAAGCTGCAGCTTGCGATAATGATAGTTTGTCTGAGACGCAGATGTTATTGTATGTTATGGCTTGCTTTTGTAGAAAACCTTTCCCTTGTCAAACCTATTTTAGCCGTAGTTTCCCTGTCGATCCTTGTAAGTTCTCTACTGATGTCCTGCTGTGTTATCGAATCAACATTACTAGCATATGAAAACATATTTATTGATTTGGCAAAGACTGTGCTGCTGATGTTGACTTGTGACGTAAATTGACTGTAGATTGTCCGTAGATTGCTGTGCACTCTTTTGATTGCAAAACAGCCTATTTAGGTGCTGCCGATTTAAACGGGGTAGCCCTATTGCACAGATAAACCAATTTTTTCCAGGATATCAAGGCTAATTCTGCATACTCGTCTCTACCCAGACCAGCGTGGGAAACCTTTGAATTAGTTTTTAGCCTCACACCCTAACCCCCCTCACTTTCTGCTCCCTATCTGAATTTCATCCGCTCCCACACTCTTAATCCTCTGTCATCCACGTCGGCTGTTGACCGTAATTCCTCCAATACTCTCGAAATCCCTACTCCACATTTCTTGACCCCTTGGTTCCTCCCGCAGTTAAACTAACCAAGAAGCTGGAAGACGTGGGAAATGACGGCCGCTAAATCCTTTCCCGCCTGATTGACCGTCGGCTATATCAACACGTGCGACTCTACCTTGCTTACTTGCACAATAAACCCGATTCTATCTGCATCGATGGTACCACTCGTACAAATCTCATGGTTTCAATCCAAGTGGAAGGACTTCCCACTGATCCCAAAGATCTTCGACGAATTTTTATCGATTTTTACAGCAATTTCTACAAACCTCGATAACGATCTCTCCTCATACGCCTCTCTTCCAAACGCCTCTTGCATCTCCAAAAAACGCGCTCTAGTTTTAAAAACTACTATCGTCCCTAACATGTCCCACAATCCAGCAAACAATCGTCTATCACTCTACTACCAAAATGCGAGGCGGTTGCGTTCAAAAACATCTTCTATATACTCGTATCTCAACTCATAAAAGCTGCCATATGATATTTTTGCTTTAACCGAAACTAATCTAATATCAAGGATTCGGAACTATCGCACCTGAATTCCGTTTATTTCGCAACTATGGATGAGAAAATAATAATGATTCTATAGGACGAGGTGTCCTTCTGGCAATCAAAATTCGGTTGAACCCTGAGCTCGTCAAAAAGTCATCTACAGCCGATTTAGAATTCATCTGTGTTAAAGTTACTCCCTCCAAACACAAGCTTTATATCCTCTGTTGCTATGTTCGCCCCTCCCTGCCAATACACAATTATCAGCTCGCGACTAATCTGTGATCCCTGTGATGAAATCATTGTTCTCGGTGACTTTAATCTCCCTCACCTCCAATGGACTCACTCGGATGAAGATGAAGGCCTTTTTCAAATAAACTCAATTTCTAACTTCATGGGTCGGAAACTAGATCTGATCTTTACATCCGACACCACGAACTGTCTTGCTCTCAAGTGTGAACTTCTTCATTCGAAATTAGACCGTCTCCACCCACCTCTCCTCGTTATTTATTCATATGATATATTATTGTATGTCCCTTGTACTGAAATTGCTCTGTCTTTCGTAGAAAGATGAGTAAGCGCTTCAGTGATAAATTGCGTTCAGTACCAGCATTGGCTGGACACTTACAGTGGTAGCGCTTAGCGATATCCTCGTCATTCTTAGAGCAAGCGTCGGATGAAATATTGTAACTTATGCAAAGAACACTTAGATGCTTAACAAAATCGTAGTGTCCCATCATGACGTAGTGTTGCTCCTACTCAGGAACAGCGAGAAAGTCGCTGACCTCCTAGAGATGTCAGGAAGTATTCGCTTGCAGTTTGCGGAAGCCCTAATCGAGGACGCAGGCAGTCCTAAAGCAGGTTTGGGTCCGCAAAACTCTTCTCTGACACTCGCCTTTCACGTTCACTGGCGATTTTATTTCCCGATCCAATTGTGATCACAACGACTCAGTGAATGCTGTCGGAAGACCGCATTGCAACTATTGTAGTTTGGAAGTCGTGAGGAGGTTCTGCAATGCTGTCAGTGCAGCTTGGCTGTCGCTACGATGCAGATGCCTCGCCCCGTTCAACGATTCTTCACAATATAGTTAGTTACCATCAGGATTGTGCATACCTGCGCTTGGAATGTAGACGGAAGTTGTCCTAACGAGGAGTTAAATCTAACTTTAGTGTCCTCCAGAAAGACTCTATTGCCGCATTTGTGAAGATCCTTTTATGGTTCGGATTTTGGCCGAAACCATTCCTGGCCATATTTGTTGTAGAAACAGGAGTTCTGATGTCATTGGAAGAGACTGCATGTCTATAAGGCCAGATTTAGAAGGTTTATGACAGTGCCAGGTCACCAAGTGTGTTGTTCCAAAGGCGACTTCTTTTTAAACCGAAGATTGCTTCAAGGGTGCCGCCTATGATATTTCAAGGAGATGAAGATTCATCAATTCGTTTAGAGCAAATCCAGGCATTTTAGGAAACCTCCATGCACCCGAGACAGACCGGTCCCTTGAACAGCGCCTTTGCTTTAAAGTTTTTGACGTGACAATTCAGTTCAAGAAAAACCATCTATCTAAAGGTATGAACTGGAACGAATGTGTGGACTGCGCATAGTGAATGTGTCGTCCAACGAGCAGTGGCACATTCTACAAAGGTACATGATTGTGACGGTTTTTGTGGGGCAATTGATGACCTTCGCTAGAAATCTCGATGCCCAAAGAATGGCCCGGTTGCACTGAAAAATATTGTGGAATGCTATTCGGACGTGGAAAACAAGATTGGCTCCTACAAGAAGACAATGATCCGACACATCAGTCCGTCAATGTGTTAGGTAGGCCATCACAGTCTTTATATGGTAATCCGATTGAAAATACTACAAGTGGTCGACAAAGTTGTGATTTAATAATGTACTTAACGCATTATGGAAACATCTAAGGCCAACAGTTCTGTTTTTCTAAGACAAGCGGCTATTTTCTTCTAAGCTACACGCTCTTGCCAAATACACTGTGAGAGTCGTGGCGTCACTTCAGTGTAGCTACTGGTTTTCGAGTTCGAACAGATCCATATATCAGGCAATCCATTTGCAATGGATGAAGTTCACCCTGAATGGCAGGATCTGCCTATTAAACTACTACTACTACAAAATCTACTTCTTTGCTTCTGTCGTCAGCTAAAAATAGTTAATTCCATCCAGTTTCCAGTGGAACCAATTACATTCGTCACCGCTTCATAGATTTTTTAAGTGCCTCCATAGAAAATGTTTGCGTACCTTTATTAGGTAGATGTTCGAGCCGAGTTCACTGAGAATCTCTGCTTAAATCGCAGGATGGCTATGCCAACCCAAGTTCGTTTACCTAACTACCCGTCTCATGGCCGGTAAGCCTCTATATTTTGAGTAGCTATTTCCAAATTTAATGCAGACAATTCTTATTCGCAGTAGGCGATAGAATTAAGAAAAACACAGTGGGATGCCAGAAGGCTCACTGCCAGGGCCCATACTTTAACCGATTGTTTAACAATCATGTTGGGTATACCCAACACCCATATGAATGACGTTTTCCATATTATTCCACACGTCTTCACCAAAGTCTGTAACTTTTACCATACAGACTAAATGTCTGCAATCAACTCATTAAGAGTCAATCTCATGCCACTCAAACATAACCTGCCAAATGTCCTTTGAGAGTCACTCAAATGGATTCCAATAAAAAAAAACACACAAAACCCATCAAAGAGGGTAACAAACAATTTTTCGAGTTTCCACTTGCCTGAGTTTTGTCTTTGCTAAAGGACTTTACATTCCCTGCATGCAGTAGGATATGCACCCACATATATGCATCCACCCGTGCGTATATGTATGTACCCGGTACTCGTCCTTGAGTTCTTTTGGGTGGAAACTAAAGTCTTATAAGAATTTGACTTCCAACAAGGATACTCGATGACGAAAGACGTATGCTGTAGGCGGCGGTATAGAGTAGAGAGAAAAGAACGAATATTGCATGCATCAATTATCAAAGACCAATTCTCTTCGTCGTACAACGTCGATAGATTCTGGGAGCACAACAAAAAAAAGGATAATAAAAGGGCTTTCCTGTGGCTTACCACAGAGGAGAAATTACGTAAATAAAAAAAAATCCTTTTCTTGTTCGTTGCGGTGCAATTTATTATATCATATAAGGATACATCGATGAATAGTATCCTTTTTCTTTTCTACTTCAAGAGGTAAAGAACAGCCACACATCGTAAAGCTCTTTGTGGGTAAGAAATTAACTTGACAAAGCAGAGATAGAGGCCACAAGAACGCTCCACCATCTCAAAGATGATACAATCTAAAAGTTATGAAAATATTTTTACAAAGGATTCCTGAGAGGCTTCACAGGGGGCCGCAATAGGAAGATGAGGTTTTGTTCAGGCTGAAATGTTTAAAGGGTAATCTGAGGCCATAGAGACGATCTGAAGCACAAGTATGTATTCCTGGACAAGGAAGGAAGATCTTTCTAAGCGACGAGCCTTTTCATTAAAAAGCCTACTATCATTCAAATCTGGGCCTATTGGCCGATTAATTTCGAAAGTTAAAGGACCGCAACTACAAAGTTATTGGCGGCCTGTGTCAAACGAAGCAATCATAGGAAAAAGAAAGCAGCAGAGGTTGGAACACGGTTGGCGGTTGGAGAAGTAGCTTATGAGAGTGCAAAGCGTTAGTGCTCTTAGTACACGTGTAGGATCCTTTACCGGACTTACAGATCATGAATCTAGATCATTTAGGAAAACGGACGTTAAAGGTAGGTAGGCCACTTGTTACGATTAAGTCGGTCAACAGTGCAAAAGGAGGTGTAACACTGTAGCAGAAAAAGAAAAACATTGCAAGCAAGACTAAGTAGGGAATGCCAATTACACCTTGGGTAGATGCTAACAAACGAAGCCGCTTATCGACCTAAGACAGGACAAAATAAATTCTTGATTATTCCAAAGAGGCTTTTCCAAGCACTAGGGTATATTTAAACAGTTTAAGAGCTCCGGTCTGAGCAATAGTTAGCAAATGACCGGTCGAAAACATTTGACTTCTTAGCTGCGGTCTGATTTTAATGACCGGGAGCTGTTTCGGGAAATACAAACCTAAAAGGTGTCTAGAAATTTATAAACGTTGTCGAGCCAAGAGTTGGCAAAAAACGGGAGACTACATTGCAGTGCTTAAGGAATATTTTCGTCTTGCAGTTGTTGATGTTGCCAACTCAAAGCGAAAGCTCACCAACGATGAAACGAATCATCTGGAGCAACCGATTCCCGACGATGTGAATGACGCCATTCTCTAAGACTGCCAGCTAACTACTTGCAACGGTCTTAAAGGTTGAAAATACCTAGTGCACCATGACCATAGGCTGACTAACATGTTGTTGCCAAGGAAGAAATCTACAACATCACAGGGCTATATGGACCGTACATTGTCAGGCGAAGAATACTCGTAGATCGGAATCTGCAGTTCTGGAATCTCGAATTCCTAAATAAGGAAACCAAAAATGGTGAGCAGGTTATGTTTTCAAGAACAATGCAACTGCATGCTATGCATGTAAACAATTTGTTGGCATAAAGCCTCAAGCTATAAATCATATAGAGCGCTCAGACAAATAGCTGGTCTGGTGAGCTCCTTGTGTGATCATTTTAATGGAATTTCTCAGTGATAAAGTGCCCACCACATCAGCGCCTGATGTATCGTACGCTCACGGCAGGCAACGAAGGCGGTGGTGGCACCTTTGCATAACATATTGCTTAGTAAAGTTCCTCAGTAGTAATTGGCGTCATAAAGCATTCATTTGGTCTGTCTATATGGAGACTCACGTTATGTACTTAAAAGACCCTCAATTGTCAGTGCAAGCTCCAAAGCAGAAGCTTGAGGAGCAAACTTTTCAGCGATCTCATTTCCCATCATCCATTGCAAATCGGTGTCCAGGCAAGTCTCAGGGAATCAATTGTCCTGACTTCACACTAGGTATTGGTCTCGTCTAGCTGGATTGGATTTGGCAGACTTATAATGCCATTAAGAGTCAGCATGGCAGACACCTTATATGAGCTACTTCAACGAATTTGGAACTTAGTTTGACAAGAATATTTCGGGTGCTGAACTAGAGATGGTGGCGTATGAATTCTTAATGGGTCAACGGCAGATCATATATCCTCAAGGCGGGTTACTGGCGCCGGAATATCTTTTGTCCAAGGATTCCAAAAACAGTTTGGACATACTAACTGGCCACGTAAAAATCCTATTTTTGGGAAGCCACCAAAAACCTAAGATAAGGACGGATTTACTGTTGACAAAAAGAAGACGAAAACGACTTTAAATATGATACCAGCAGCCGAATAATTAGCAGAAGCCCGCCATCCAAGAATAGCGATTTGGTGAGCCATACATACATTGTGGCCGCTGCAGGAAATGAAAGGAGCATCTAGCACTAAACCAAGAAGTCGTGGCTTTCAGCTCAACGAGTGAAGGTAGAGGGACGGACATCGGCTTCTCCGGAGAAAAAAAACGAGCGTGAGAAACGAAGAACCAACGGAAAAGATAGCTGCTACTCCAGGAATAATACGTACGTTGCTGCTTAGGATATGAAAAACCACTTCTGCATAATGTTTGCGGAACATCATCCGAAGATCTGCTGTCAAGTTGAAGCAATCTTTCAAGTTTTGATATGAACGACCAGACGACCAAAATGAAGCGATGGAGAACGCTCACTGCTTCGTAATGGTCGGAAACAAACTCACTGAGACCTCTAAAAAATGATTTAGGCAAGCTGATGCTTTGTCGTGTTACATTTGTAATTTGTACGAAACTTGTCAGGCAGCAGTAAATGTAACGTTTTCGAAAAGTCTGTAGAACTACCTGCGTACGTTGATAACGGAGCGAGAAAGCAATTGGGCAATAAGCACTAAGGCTCTGTTGGGCTGGAGCATAAACATTAGCGAAGGCGGATGCATTCTTCTTTGGGCGATTTGAGCGCAAGGTTCTTCTTACGAGTTATGGTCCCGTTTGTGTTGACAAGCTTTGCAGCCGAAAAAAGAACGAGCTGTACAGCCAAATTGACCTGGCCAGAAATTACTAGGATAAGTAGAGTGATTGAATACTGAAATTCCGACCCGAAGGGTCATCAACTCCTTCCCGCAGCAACGACGCAGTAGAGAAAAATGTTGGTGGCGCGCACAAGCGGAAGGGGAAATTAACTATCTAACGTGGGGCACTGTAGTTAGTTATTAAATAAGTCTACGCTATAACTCGCGTTAGAGTTTCACTGACTTGAGAATCAGTCAGAATCTAATCTAGGAAAGCTAAGGATCCAGAACAGGTCTAGAATGTGGCGCTGGAGCCTTTGCGAATCACCTTGAATTGAACTTCTTGTTAAATGAGCTTATGCACTTGTTCCATATGAAATCTTAGCGCTTAAGGCCTTTTAAAATATCTTTTTGGGAACTGTAGCACTCGAACACGAAATTGGTCCATTGTACTTCATGTCTTCCGACTGCCAACAGCACACGTTACCGAGATTCCATGCAGTCTTCCATCTAGGTACTTACTACGCCCAACGCTGCTTGATTTCGGGGATCTAGTGGGAACCGATGCTTTCAACGTGGCGAGACCGTTGACGAGGGGCTTATGACCTTACCACCTTCAACCCAGTTCAAGACTACAAAGTTTCTTTGGACGCAATTAAAAGACTGAATTTGCTGAGTCTTATCTGGATCAGTCCACAATGCAAGAAAACTCAGAAAAGATGGCTTCTAGGATTTAAACCTTCTTTGGCATTGCTTCGGCCTATGTCAGGACTGTCATTCACAGATGGGTCTCCTGTGCGCACAACTGTAGATGGCATACCTCTGCAAAATTCAATCAGAGCAAATGAATACAATCGGAAAGTCATTAGATTTTTCAACGGCATTGATTGCTATGTGCAACCACTTTAGGGCCGTACGAGTGCTGCCCATAATATGAATTGAGGAGACTCAAGATTAGCGCCTCTGGATCGGACCTAATTTTATTGAAGAAAGCCCCTATGCAGCCCCTTCTTTGAAGTACATTTAAGGAATTTGGGAAGCGAGGTCTCTTCATAGAATGCTACCCCTAAGCTCAGGACAAAACAAAAGCTAGAGGAAGCTGTTGAAAAACTGAACGGTAACATCACCAAGTATTTTGAAATGGCATATCCAGCTGGAAAGCAATCCTGCAGATTGTCCATTCCTTGGTGGAGTGCAGTTCTGTAGCGTCTTTGTAAAGAAACCAGAAAACTTGTAAACAGGTCGCTTAGACTGGAATTTTTACGGATTTCGAAGAGGGCCTCTCATAAAAACCCTTAAGCTGGTCAAAATCTTGAAAAGTGGAGGCTTGAGGCTCACTTCCCAGGTCACCTAATTAGAACCAGCTCACTAGCAGCCCTAATAAAAGCTGGTTGTGAGCTGGTAATGAGCTGGTAATGAGCTGGTTGTGAGTAACACAACACGCCGTAGATAGTATATGCGGTGACGGATGAGGCAATTGAATATGCTGTTGCTTCCTTTGAAGACTTCAAGTCACCTGGCACCGATGGCATATACCCAGTTATGTTACAAAAGGTATAGACTAGCTTCTGGTGAACAGCAAGAGTAGCTCTCATACCATAAATTGGAAAAGAAGAATACACTTGCTTGCCAAGAGCTGTAGATCTATAAGTTTGACTTCCTTCATGTTGCAGAGCATGGAGAGAATAGTTGGATCTCAACTCCAAAATGCTTTTCGAATGCATCATTTGTCTGAGATGCAACATAATTACCAAATCTGAAGATCTGGTTGGCAGAATAGAATAGAAGGAGCACTCTACAAGAAGGAATACGCCCTGAACATTCCCATTGACACATCTTTTGATGTACTCAGCCAGATAACACGGCGTAGATGACTCCCTAGTTTTGTGGATCAAAGCAATGCTCGTGATGGGGCACTGATCGCGGGATTGCCCGCAAAGCAGCGTTTAG
Source organism: Volucella bombylans (assembly GCA_949129095.1). NCBI lineage: Eukaryota > Metazoa > Arthropoda > Insecta > Diptera > Syrphidae > Volucella > Volucella bombylans. The sequence goes on along the minus strand of OX422142.1, from coordinate 11,483,170 downwards.
TCTCCACTGCTATGGTTGATATTGGTCGACTCACTGCTCAACGCGCCTAATAGTTCTGTTGTCGATGCATAATCGTACGCTCAAAATAGCAGGCAGCTTTGGACGTGATCGACGGTTGGTGCACTAAAAGCAGGATTTTACTCAATCCTCTCAAAACTGAGCTTGTTTTCTTCACCACAAGGAAGGAGCCAACTGGTCTGACATCCAATTCTCCAAAGAAGCTAAGTATTTGGGTGTCATCCTGGATAACAAACGTCTGTGGACGTTGAAAGCCTCTAGGGCGCTGTCTGCCTTCTGATAGTGCAAAGGAGCTGTCGGCAAGACATGAAGCTTGTCAAGAAGAAGAGTCCTTCGAATCTACACGACTATGATGAGGCCTTTGATATATTATCACTCGGTTGTCTGGTTGAACAAGTTCACACGAAAATAAGCGATTTCTCTTTTTACCAGACTGCAAAGAACGGTCTGCTCGGCTGCATAGGGGTTTTGCCTTGCATTTCTGGCTCTAGACGCACTGATGTACCTTGAAACTCTTATCATGAGCTGCACTCGCAAATCTATCTTCTGTTTGACACCAGAACTAGCAGAGAAGATATGAAATCGACTTTCCTTGTGCCCGAGACTGACTTCGGCCAGAATTTGAGCCAGGAAAGTAATGTCGTCGGATAGCTGCAAAACCAGACTCGAGTCTGCCTTCCAAGCGGAGATATACGCAACCCTGAAGACATGGAACTATATTGTGAAGAATTGCTGGAGTGGTCAACAGCAAAGCTACGCTTACAGCTTTGCTGAACCCTCTTAGGACTTCCAAGCTATGTAAATGTCCGGTTTATATTGTACCCGCATCAGGCTACAGGTACTCGGTTCTGGTAATGTAGACACTTTATCACTGAATTGCTTACTCATCTTTCTTCGAAAGACTGAAAGTTTCCATTAAATGGAACTTACAAGTATTACAATGGACTAGTTGCTTATTTGAGTGCTCTGTCCCGACAGAAACATATAAAGAACCATCCTCCTAAGCGTTGGAATTTTGCTTTCCCTCCTCAAACGGCAAATTAATTTTTCTTACCATTTATGTCAGGGATAAGACCCCCAGAGGGTTAAGGCTCGAAAGTTTCTTATTTTTCAGAGCAGCAAAATGTAATTATCATCTCTGAAGGTTGGGCTGTACGCACCCCCCTGACAGTGCCAAGAGGAAATCTTTTGAATTCCACCAGCCAACGAAATGCTAACAATTATAACAACAAAAAAAAAATAAAAATAAAAGGATACTCAAGGTGGGACCGGGTAAAACAGCAGCAAGCAACATCGCCAAACAAAAGAAATGGAAAACATAAAACAATTTATTTTCCTTCAAGGAAAAGGTTTTCTCCATTTATTCCATCGCCCATACGGCACGGTGTAGCCTGTCAGAAGAAGGTAAGTACTAAGAAAACCATTCTGCGAAGTGGTAAAAGAGCTGGTGAGTGGTGAAATAAGAAAAGGATACCAAAAGGATACTATATTCGTGTGCGCGTCTAACTGAAAGAGCAACATAATAACAACAATAAAAGAATTAAAAAAAAGAAAAAGAAAGAAAAACGCAAACTTTCCTACTGTTTCTTGTATCTGTGTTCTATTTCTACTAAACTTGCCATAAAGTTCGCCTTTAACGGTAATGGTAACATGGTTATTATTATTGTTACGACTGCAAACAGAAGCAGTTAAAACCGACACACTGGTAAAGGTATTGCTTCTCTCAACAAAGGCATCCAGGAGCAAGGACTAGGTTTCGCCTTTTGTTGTTTGCCGCAGTTGATTAAGTCTTGGAAGGAAAATATTAGCTATGAGCTGGTAATGCCTGGGGCAATAGACACTGCTCTGGTTAGAAAAGATTTCAAGGAGAAACGATATATTTTTGGTGCGTCTCGTGGATTGCTTTGGCACTGGTCTCGGTGGCGGTAGATGGTCTTCGAGGGTTTCAACTTCCTATTGTTCTATGGAACGGTGGTTAGAAGGAGAGTTCTGGAGACTCTATATTCCGTCCCCTGACAGGCAGACACAATTACTCTGCGGCACATAAAACATTTAAGAAGACTATCGACGCAAATACGATTAACTGTTTTAAAGTTGTTGGTTTCATCAAAGGTAATCCTTTGTTTAGGCTAAAGGACCAATTTGTAGACCAGATTCAAGATTTTGTATTGAGTTCCACGAACAGGCCCATACCTGTTAAATGGACGATTCTACTGAAGTACGGACAGTCCCACTTTAAGTTTCAGCATCACTTTGGACAACTTCCAGGCCCAGCGATCTTTATTCAGCTCTCATAGGTTTTCCAAAAAGATTTAATGACACTCAAATCTGGTAATCTGCGAGCTTCCTCACAACATTAGGTCAGGCTTGCACTGGTAAGGATATCTGTTATAAGTTTAAGACAGTGGCCAATCAGGCTTGGCAAAGCTATTTGACGGACTATGATGCAACAACAAAGGGATTTTAAGAGCTAACCACAAGTGCTGCATTCCCTTCCATCCCGTTGTGAATGGAATCAAAACTGTTTGCTGATTTTACATCGGTCTGACCAACTGCTCGTCCTAAGGGTACCTACTCATATAATGGAACCAGCACTCCAAATTAGGGTTTGTGCCGCCGCGGTAACTGCCCCAACCCCTACTAACAAAACAAAGACAAGGAACTTCGGATCTGCACGTGGAATGTTAGGTCCCTTAAGAGGCCACTTGCAGTCGTCAATTAGCGGAAGCCCTGGACTACTGCAAAGCGGATGTCAAGCAATGCGATGGGCCCGATTAAACAAAAGAGGATGGAAAACTGCTACAGCTACTACGGCGATTGTTATCGGCGACGGAAGCAGCGCCGATTTACATACAGATTTGTTGTTAGAAGCAGATTTTGCAAGAAGTCTTGAGTTATCGGCATGTCAACGAGCGCCACGTAACAATCCATATTGAGGCTAAATTTGCCAACATTAGCCATGCACACACGCCTCCACAGAAGGGAAAGATGACAATACCAAAGAGCTTTTAGATAAGACCTACGAGCAATGCCATAGCTATGACACCAAAATTGTGCTCAGCGACTTTAATGCAAACGTAAAAAGTGAAGGCATCTTTGGTAGTGCTGTCGAAAAGTATAGCCTGCACGACACCACCTCTCATAACGGCGGAGCGAACCATTGTCATAGCTACCACGTAATTCCCGCATCTTGATATTTATAAGGGGACTTGGAAAACTCTGGATCAATCAAAGCACTCCTTCACTATTATGGATGTCCGAACGTTCCGAGGGGCTAACATCAACTCTAACCACAATCTTGTTGTTGCCGACGTACAGTTGCGGATATCCCGAACATCGCAAAGGCAAGCTAATACTTTTAAAAAGTTCGACGTTGGACGGCTAAAATCACACGAGATCTCCAATTCCTTTTCCGATCGAGTCTTCTTTAATCTCTTAAGAGGTCCTATGCCGTCATTGACAAAAAGGCACCAGAAATGCCGCCTCTGGGTTTCACTCGTCCACAATGACGAAACCCCTGGTTTGGCGACGAGTGCCGACAAGCAAGATATATACAAAGCGGCGCTGCATAGAAGGACTAGAGCTGCTCACGAGCTCTGCGAACAGAAGAGGAGAGACGAACACCGGCTTCTCAGGAAGGAGCATGAGAAGCGTGCAGTCGTGGAAATTAAGAGATGCTACTACAGGAATTGGAAGTTTTAACGAAATGTAAAAAAACATGCCGCGGACACGGAAGAAAGCAGTGTGATGTCAGCGGCGCTTTTGCGAGTATTGAGACGGAAGTGGCGAAAATGGGTTTAATGGTAAACGAGGGCAAGACCAAGTATACGCTGTCAATAAGAAAGGACACCACACACCGACATTTCGCACAGAAAGTCACCCTCGACTATATAACTTTGAACTACCTAGACTCCGGTATCAATTCAGACAACGACACCAGCGCTGAGATCAAACGAAGAATGACTCTTACCAATCGCACTTGACTAGCAAGGCCCTCCCTCGACCAACAAAAGTGACCCCTTATTAGGCGTTAATAATTCTAGTCCTCATCTGTGGTACAGAGGCATGGGCTTTATCAAAAATCGATGAAGGAGCTAGTAGCTGTTTTGAGAGTAAAAGGCTTCGGATGATTTTCAGTCCTGACTCCATAGACGGTGAGTGGAGGAGGAGATACAATGACGAACTGTACGGGCTGTATAGCGACGTCGACTTAGCTAGAAGAGTGTAGGTCCAACGACTGAGATGTCTGGGTCGTGTAGATCGGTCATGTAGATGGGCATCAATGCTCCGGTCCGAAAAATCTTCGAATCCGCCATTGAGGAAGACCGCGAGTCAGCTGGTACATGCAAGTGTAAGGGGACCTCAGTCAATTTAGTATGCGAAACGGGAGGGAGATAGCTAAAGATGGAGTTGGCTGGAGACGCTTGTTGGTTGAGGCCCAGGTCCACCCGGATTTTAGTGTCACCGTGAGTAAGTAAGTTTGTACATAAGTCTCTTTCAATCTTAGTATCTGATCTGCCTCCCTGCTACTCTGGTCTACTACGACTGCAAAATTTAATTTACACCAATTCGCCTGCCAGATCTTTTACCATTTGGCTTCCCCCGGCGACTGTGTATTTGCCATTGAGTGGTGGCTTCAACTTGTGAAAATCGACGACAGACATCAACTCGTAATCAAGAAGAACATGATTGGCCATTTGGTTAAAGTATTGTGCTCTTGAAAGTTTCATACCGTGCTTTACCCATCCGTCATCAACTGTTTTCCATATTAGTGACTCCTGTATATACAGCAGCGGCCACCTGTAAATTGATATAGTACTTGTCATCTAGGAATTGCTGTTGAATGGAATGCACTATTCAGTAGCACAGCTTTCCCTCTTTTTTGGCTTGTGCGGATACAGATGCCAGGGTAGTGTAATTGCAGATTTTTAAGTTTAGTCGAAGCCCTTTGCACTGAGCGAACCTTGTTTCCCTCGCAAACTTATTTCTTTTACTACGGCTGTCCCCCGAATGATACCAATCTGCTTCACACGCTTTAAAAACCAATGGATGTTGCTGAACGTCTTCGTTTTCGTCGATTATGCCGTCCTTAAATCACTCCAGGAGATCTCCTAGAGCTGACGGAATGACCGGAGAGGTGGTGAGAGCCATCTGGAAGGCCGTCCCAGAATACCTGCTTCGGCTTTATAGCAAATGTATTGCTTGCAGCTACTTCCCCAAGCATTGGAAGGTGGCAAGGGTGGTTGTGCTCCTGAAGTCCACCGATAAGAATAGGTCTGACCCTAAATCTTATCGGGGCATCAGCCTGCTTCCGGTACTTGGAAAAGTACTGGAAAGGGTTTCAGAGAGCATGGCGGAACCAATGTCCCCCTTCCAATTCGGCTTAAGAAGAGGCAAGTGTGTCGAGGATGCATGGTCTTTCGTAAAAGACAGAGTCCTCAGAAGTAGGGCCAGTGTGGTTATAGGCATCTTTATTGACTTCAAAGGTGCCTTTGATAACCTAAACTGGCAGAAAATAGTGACCAGATTGCAGGAATTGGGCTGTCGGGAAATTGGGCTTTGAGGAAGCTACTTTTCTGACAGAAAAGCGAGTGTGATAAGTACGCACGACAGCGTCTCAATTAATGTTGAGAGAGGTTGCCCCCAGGGGTCCGTCTGTGGTCCATTTATTTGGAACCTGATGATGGATCCACTCTTACGGCGGCAAAACGAGCTCTGTGGGTGCTGCGCCTATGCAGATGACCTGCTCCTCATCCTTGAAGGAGAGTCTAGGGCCGAAATCGAGGCAGTAGGAGAAAGAGCTCTAGCAGTCGTTGCTGAATGGGGAGAGAGCGTAGGAGTAAGTGTGTCGCAGGATAAGACCGGGCTCCTGCGATACGTTTGAACGGCGTTGGCATTAGATGTGTGACTGAGGTCACATATCTGGGCATAACGATGCCCCACCTGGCTCGAACCAGACTACGCATGCTGAGTGCTGTAGGCCAGGTAAGGCGCATTTTGCGATCTGACTGGGGACTCAACAGGCGTTCTGTTCGTATCATATACGATGGCCTTTTTGTTGCCTGTGCAACATATGGAGCATCGGTATGGTACGACAGGGTTATGACTGGACGAAGGCAGATCTTGACTTGTCAAAGAGTCGCCTTGCTTGGCTGTTTACCGGTGTGCCACACTGTCTCCACAGAAGCAATGCAGGTGTTTCTTGGAGTGCCACCTCTGGATCTGGAAGTGATGCGTCGTGCTATTGCTTTCAAGATCAGAAAAGGTCTCCCTCTAAATGGGCAAGATTGGAAGTGGATGACCTATCCCTGAAGCAGCGTAATACCTTGCTACACGCATGTGTTCTATCTAGATGGCAATCTAGATGGGATGCTAGCGAAAATGGCAGGGTTACTTACGGCTTCCTAAGGGAATTTTTCCTGAACGGAATTTTAACCTCAGCCTGGGCATTTTGTTGACCGGGCATGGCTCTCTTAATGCATTCTTGCGTAAGAGGGGGCTTAGTGAGGTTGCGAGCTGCTCATGTAGAGCTACTTATGAGGACTGGCTTCATGTCCTATGTGAGTGTCCCAATTACGCTGACATAAGGAACTTGCAGGCTATGGGCATCACCTTTAATGGTGAGACCTACGATGTCAGTGGAATTATCACTGATACCGTACGGTTCAAAAGAACCCGTAGTTTTGCAAAAGAAGTATTCAATAGAAGGCACAGTAGGCAGCTAGCGGGAAGATTGTAGGAACTTTTTGTTGCAAGACCGCCAGTCCTGGGCAGTGAGGTGCCCAACTGGAAGTAACCTCAAGGTTGCGAAGCTCTACCGGAAGCTATATTCTGGCACCACGGGAGGTCAGGAGCTGCGGAACTATGGTTCCGGCCTGACCTAGGAGTTGCCTCTCTTGTGGGAGTATCGTGGTGGCTGTAGGTTTATACCCAAAATCGCGGGGAGAGTAGACCGAATGAAGCTTGGACATCTCATGGCTTAGCATATGTTGTAGTTTGCTACGACCTGTGCTAAACCATGGGATTGCTATGGAACCAACTGGTCTATTCGATGTGGAGTTGCATTGCAACCGGCTGCCATGACTCACAGAATGGCGGAGGTATTAGATAGGCCTCGATCCTTCACCAAAGGGGAAGTTCATGCCTTACACACGACTTCGAATCTGGTACTGGTGGTAGTACTTGTACTACCCGAAGGGCGCTTATCAACGCATTGTTTTGATATCTTGTGCGAAGGCGCACCGTAGGCTTAAGCCCTCACGGCAGGTACCTACGTTAAACACAAGAGACATCTGTCCTTAAATCAGTTATGATATTCTTTAGCCTTTGGATTAACTAGTGCATTTTTGTCACTCAGTTCCCATCGGAGATCTTAATATGAAGTCCCCCAGAGGGCTGTTACTCTACTTTCTGTGATTAAAACCGCCTGCGTATCCAAGCCTTTATACTCGATGGCTCCACTTTTAAGCGGTCTCCCTGTAGCCACCATGCCCTCGAGTTTCTACGAGTTGTGTCTACATTCCTCCTTCGATTGCATTCCGATATAAAAGGCTACCGGTCTTCATTCTTCATTGCTCCAGCGAAATGCCACTTTTAGCGAATAGGAATATCCTTCCATTAACTTTCGAAAGAAGACCGTTAGTCACGTAAGTTGTCGTATTCCGTGAACGACTTTGAGTGTCGAAAATGATTCAATTGTAACCGCCTTCTCAGTACTGGGTGCAGGTCCTCACGTGCTCATTCTGAAAATATGATAGACTCCAGTGGTTGTGAAGAATCACTAGTCCAAGTTCAGCCTAAGCTCTGCAATCGATCTTTTGATGAGCACATCGCCTAGGGACAGGAGTTCATGCCTCCTGTTTACTTAAATACCCTCATCAGCCGCAAAAGTCGCATAATATTTGCTGGCCCCCGTCAGATCGATCTGAAGGAACTTGTTTCCAGCTTATGATTTTATGAACACTTTAGCTAGAAACATTGGAAGTTTCTTCATGATCGTTGCCCTATTTATTGCCCGACTGTCGAAACAAGTTTGGTCGCTCCCGACCACGATGACCTAGTGATGTCCTATCTCAACATCTTTATGGCGATCTGCTTCACTATTTTCCTTTGGCAAAAGGTAGTTTGAATGGTTGTATACAGATGGACATTTATGTGGGAATACTTTAAGTTTGCTCGAATTTTTTGAATTCATTCACGGTCTCCAGGAACTCCTTTGCTCTTTTAGCAGCAGCTTGTTGCGAGACCTAAATGTGCTTTCCTGCCGTGTCATCCATCTATAATTCGAGGACAACCTTGTCATACTCTTAGTTAAGACACCAGAGCCCGTTCGATGGAGGTTGTTGACGGTTGTGATTCGTTCGGCACTCATAGAGGCTCAACCTCTGAACTAATTCCATAACCTTTAGACGGTGATGTACTTAATGCTATCTGCTTCTACAATTAGTTGACATTATAGCTCTCTTAGCATTCTTTATGCCACTAGTTCCTGCGACTGATAATTGTTTCTCACATCTATGTCTTGATCTGAGATACATTTACGAAGGCTCTAACGACTTACTCTGACATGGCTTCTTTAGACAGAAACTTCATTGGTTTCATTGGCTCAGTTTTGACATTAATGCATCTCACCGTGTTCTCCATTGTTCTCTCAACGGCCTTTCCTTTGTACAGTCAATTCTGTGACCCACTGACTCTTTGCAGTACGAGTATATCACCGATTTCAATAGTCTTTAAGGATGAATGTATGCAAGTATGTACACGAGAGCTGTTCACCTGCTCTATAAGTAGAAACGAGTGCCCTTTGTCATCTCAGAAGAAGAAAAAGCACGAGAACTATGTGATCGAGGAAATGCTGAGATGTTTCTGCTGAAATGAAGCTCAAAGGTCTTACCAGAGAATAAAACGAATAGGCTAAGGCTACAAAGGACAACTAGTAGTAGAGTCGCAGTCGCTGCTGAGAGTCAAAAGACCGCTGAATGGATCCCTCACCCTGGACAAAGATAACAGAGAATTCCGACCCCTGACCTAGATGAAGTAAAGTCGCAATATCGAATTCGATAAATCTATGAAAGGTGCTTGCGCATATGAACTGCCTGCTGAACTATTTAAAGTGGCTGGTGATGGATGATCTGGTTGGGAACGTACACCAGCTCATCTGTAAGATATGGTCAGAGGAAAGGATGGCGTTGGCATGAAATCTCAGCTTCCGCCTTGGCCTAAATACCACCCTGGGCAGTTATAATAGCTTCGAGGTAGTTAAAGGCTTCGTGTACCTTCGCTCCGCAATTACGAACAGCAATCGGTGTTTCTTTTGAACCCTCTCTCATAAGACCAAACTTGCTTTATTCAAAAAACCTTACCATGACGATGGTGCTCTATTGCTCAGTTGATTGGACCTTGTCAAAAGGGGACTTGGCTGTCTAGTTATTCGTCTACGGATTCAACATCTAAGCCACCTAGGCCATGTTTAGCGAATGGATACCACAATTCTGGCCCAAGGGATGACGTAACAGATGACTACTGCATCTTAGAAGCGGCTGGCAAGAGATCGCAATGCTACCTGGAGCTTGAGGTTCAACTAGACTAAGCTGATTCCTGGACGTAAGGTACAATCTCATAATGCAGATCAAATGAACTGATTCTGTGCACCTAGGCTCTGTAAAACGTCCAATGCCATTGGGTATCCATGAGTGTTCAGCTTCGGCATGACAACAATTTGATTACTGTCAGTAGTATGACAACACTCGTAAATCATGGCAATAAATCCTACTACCGTCGAGATGGAAGGGAGATAAAATGGCCAAGGGTGCAAGTTCCAGGTCTATGGAATACGTCACTCATCTTTAAACAAATACACAAATGCACGCAAGCACGCAAGCATGTCGGCAGCTATCAATTCATCACAAAAGCAAAGAAGAGATGTTTGAACTTTCTTGACATCCCATGTTAAAAGTGTCGCATTGCAGAACTCCCCAACGTTTACTCTGGCGTTCGCCATCAACTGCGTATTGAGAAATCAAAACATCCATCGCTCATCGTCATCACGCACAACTTCAGCACTGAACTGTGCGTAGGGCAGGCTTTCAAAAAAAAAAAAATATCTCCAACCACCCCCTGAGGATACTCCGCACGCCAAGTGAGATTAAAAAAATCATTTTTCATAACAAAACTCACACCAAACTCATCAGAATCCCAATTCAGGATGAATCCGCCCGATTCGGTGACACAAGACAAAGAGGAACTCAAAACTCTCCCCAGCCATTCAAAATTGATAAAACTCCTGTCACAGTCGACACACAGGCGATACTACGATACTCTGACGACTACCCGCGTCGTCGTTCAATTAAAGGATCACATCCGGTCGGGTGTAGTATTTGTCAAATAATTTGACATTTTCAGGCAGCGGAAATCGCTTCCAGCTACACTCTCACACATGGGACATGTGATAAATTGCAAATGTTTCCGTGTTCCCAGTTGCCAGTGCCGTGCTTCTATGGATGGTGGAAACTCTATATCACTCCTGTTTCGTCCTGATTTGAGAAAATTTGTCGTGAAAATTTGAATTTTCGTAATTTGTATGGATTTTCGTTTTTCGAAAATCGATTCGCATGTGGCTTCCCGTTTAGATTTTAGCCGATGGCGACATAGATTGATCTCTGTAGCATGGAGCAAGGAGTTAGATTAATGTTCACCGAAGCACGAACTGAAGACCCTCGAAATTGAGACATTTTTCTTCTAATTCGTGCAGTATCCGCGGGGGCAACATTTTCAACTTAGATAAGATGTATGTGGTAGGTATGTGAATTTACGACAACGATACACCGATGTATGTAATTTGGATCCTGTTTGAGATTGGTTTTGTGTACTGTAATTGTGGAGATAAGGGATCCTACACTTTGCAAGGGCTCAAGGTTATAAAAATCGACGACTTATGAGTTACCTTTTCTAAATGAGAATTGTTCTTCTTATCATGGGGGCATAAGTCATTGCCAGGTGGAAGGTGCACATGCCATTTGCAAATCCTATTTAACGAGTAAGTCACAACTTGTGGAAACTGAAAACGAAATTTTGCTGGGATGTGGGAAGAGCCAGGAGTTGCTTAGCCTTAAGCAAACAACTTAGATATCACCCCACTTCCTGAAGAAGTGTAATAGGAAACTCTCCATCACAGAGGCATCCACTTATCCTCAGTCGATCTAAATGGGTTTCCACTTATTTCGGATGTGAAGTTGCTTTCGTATGTACCCAAATCCTGCTAACTATACGAGTACTACGCGTATCAAAAACAACGATTGCTTGAGTATGACTCGCATTTTTCACCAAAGGCTGGATTACTACAACGATCCAAATACGAAAGAACTTTGACGCGGTAGTAAGTAGTAGAGTGGGCCTAGTACGAAGCCCTGTGGGACACCATTCTTCAATTCGAGGTCACTATTAGTGTTGGATCAAACGATTCAATAACATGATGCAGTCCTTCATTAATAGAAATCAGATCCCCAAGATCAAGGCCTAATCACAGTGCAGTGGAGTCCATTTGCGCAGTCTTAGAAAATGCGCCATCCTCAGAAATTATAGCGAAAATAGCGCTCAGATAGCTGCTGACTAGAAGTGAAACAATCTCGATTGCAACTGAAATGTTCATATCCTTGTGACTGTAAGAGCAATTATGGTAAATTGATCTTCTTAGTCTATGAAGTGACTCGGAAGTAAACTTGAATCCGAATGGAGTGATGGCATTGCCAAAACTTTAGGATCTTTTTCATTGCTACATCATTGCTAAAGTAGTCTGTTGGGTGTGGCAATATTTTTCTTTTGCCATCCACTCGACGGTAGATGAGTGATGATTTGCTCGTTGTAGTGCTTCTTGAGGGATTATCAGAAGACCACAAGGACATAAGATCTGCGTTTGCACCAGACGGTTGGAAGTTGGCGACAGAAAAACGGAAGTCTCAAACAGCAACGTGCTCAGTGCTAAATATTTCAAACCCCAAATGGAACCATTTTACCTGTACAACACCTTACTGGTTCCAAAATTGACAGATAACCTCATTTCGATCAGCAAGGCAACAGATCAAGGCTACAAGGTGTTTTTTAAAGGTGCCGGAGCTAAAATCTTGGATAGGGCGGATGGCTTGGTTCAGCAGCGGTACAACGGAAACATCAAGGGTTCGCTATGGATCTCTTATGTCTTGCCATAGAAGGTTGGCACACGTCAACTTCAACTCTTTGTCGAAGAAGATGGTCCGTGGACTGCCGGGCAAAATGTTACAACCAAATCCAACCACTTTCCCGAGCAGCAACGGGAAGAAAACATCGCAGCAACTGCAACTTGGCAAAATACTTTATCTCCTTCATTGCTGATTTCTCGCGAAAAGTATTTGTCTACATCCTAAAACAAAAGAATTAAGTTCTTCAGGCCTTCAGAACCTTTAAAGCATTTCCTGAAACGCAGGCTGGTGAAAAAATTAAGACGCTAAGGACGTCTTGAAAGTGCAAGAAAGTGCTATCCTGCATCAGAATACTGTACCACTTAGGCCCGAACAGAATGGTCTTGCGGAAAGGGCAAACCGAATTTTGACCGAGATGGACAAGTGCCTAATGAAGGAAGTTAACTGCCCGAATTAATGTTGGGAGAATTGGTTAATACCGCGATGTTCTTGCGAAACCGATGTCCAACTAAATATAACGACGATGTCACACCGGAAGAGTTCTGGAGCGGAAGCAAGCCAAATGTGAGTTTTCTCAAGGAGATTGGAGGAAAAGCTTACACTTTGAAGAAGGTCTCCAATCTTGAAAAGTTTCACTGCGAATCGGAGGAGCGCGTCCATGTTGGTTATACATGAGAGACAAAATCTGACAGAGTTTGGACACCTAGTATGTGTGATTAGGAACAGAGACATCATATTTCTCCATAACGACAGCAAGGTCCAGTTGGAAGGTTCCAGATCCAAAAATAATAATTTTTACACTTTCTCGTTTCAGGACAGTGCCGAGACCTTTGGAGCACTTCCTTAAGACTGAACGGAATACTTTTGATCAACAAACGCCAACAGTGGACTCAGATTCAAATGAGTTGTTGGATGAATTGAATGCAGCAATCACTCATGAAGAAAAATTTGAACCAGGTTCACACTGGAGTGTCGAGAGGTGATGCGAATTGAGTACAACTCGTTACTCAAGAACAATACATGGACTTTGGTTCACAGACACTGAATCGGAAAGAGATAAAATCTAAATGGGTCTCTAAGACCAAGTACGGATCGGATGGAAGTATTGAACAGAGGAAGACGCGTCTCGTTGACAGGGGATTCGATTAAATTCAAAGTGTTGACTACCAGGATACCTACTCACCAGTGGCAAATATTAGCTCGATCCGATTAACCATGGCAATCGCGATTGAAAAGGACTTGGACCTGCATCTCTTGGCTGACGTGTTTCTTCGGCCTACCTTAATGAAGAAATTGACACCGTGATTTTTATAGAACAAACAGAGGGTTTCAGAGATGGAGATCGAGTATGTAAACTGAGCAAAGCGGTTTATTGGTTAAACCTGAAGTTAGATGCGACCCTCAATAGGCTTGGTTTTACAATACAAAGTTGCATAAGGCAAAATCACATTGATTACTGTTTATGTGGATCATCTATTGGTGGCAACGGACGATCCAAAGGAGTTCGGTGTGCTGAAGCAGCGATTAAATGACAGTTTCGATATAAGGGACCTGTGACAACCTGAACTGTATGTCGGGTGTATGCTTTTGCCTATAGAGCAGGAATGGTCCTTCCTCTGGGGCCAAAAGAAATAGAGGATTGTAGCCACATCAAGCACAGAGGCTGAGTACGGAAATCTCAACTCTGTTGCAAAATAAGCTGCATCTTTATGGAAGAACTTGGACTACATCAAGCACAGGCGATTGCAAGTGATATGGGCATCCAAGGGCGAACCAAACATCTTAATATCAGGTATCATTTGGTCAAGGAGGCGGTCGGAGATGTGATGATGAAATTGGAATTTGAAGGAATGGCAGCGGAGGCTTTAACAAAATCCATGACATTACCAACTCACATGAAATGTTTCAAACGTTTAGGGATGTACAATTGAGCAGGGGTGTTAGGTGTAAAATGTGTACATTCCTTTATCGACTTTGAACGGATTCATTTCCACTAATCTTTTCTTTTGCCATCCAGTCGATGGTAGATGGCACTGCCAGTTAGTTGTCAGATCTCACAGTTTTCATTTCACACGCATCTCAAGATATTCAATTCGCCAAATTCTGGGGAGGAGTAAACGTCATCAATGGCTGACTAAAAGGACATAATGTAGGGATAATGTAGCATCGAAAAGTGGCTATGATCAAACATAGGATTCACAGACAATTGCACGATATCTAAGATGCGAATCGTTTTGTCATGAGAAGGCCCATTTGGGCGAACAGCCGGGCATAAAATCGGTTGAAAATAAGTTCAAAATCGCCTGGCGGACAAACTGCAAATTAAAGACATTATTCGGGCATCCGAACTAGATGCACGGGGCCATCATATTATGGGAGTGGACTTCAGATTACTGTAGCACTCGTAGCATCATAATCTTTCTTCAGACCAAGATGAGTCCTGCAACCAAGCACCCCCGACTGTCTAGTAAAATTTGAATGATTCGAAAAATTCTGCAGCCACCGGACTGCCCTCGCAAGAGGGCAGGAAAGATGGATCACGTAGTCTGAAGACTCCTTAGACCTTAAATTGCAATTGGCAGCAAAAGCACAAATGACAGCAAATATTTTAGCCGTCCTCGATACCTGCAAAGAAATAAGAAGTTGGTCATAACATTGACAATATGCGATGAAAACCATAGACCTGGACTTTGCTTATTTGTGATGAGGGCTAACTATTCACCAGCGATATGCAACCGTGTAGAAATGAAATGTTAGATTTTCTTATCTGTCGTGATTATGGCACTCAAAAACACTCTAGGTGTCCAACAAGCACGTTTTCACACCTATATCCTGATATTACCATTCAATTAGCTGGCCCTTTACTTTCCATTCATTGATTTTAAGAAGGCTTTCGGTAGGGCCAACTGGAGTTTGTATGTCTCCATATCTTGAAAAAGGAGTACTACTCGTATAACCTTTAAGATCGAACGAAAGTTTGTTGGTTGGTTTTGAATGTTTGCAGGTTGTAATGAGTAGGAAACAAAAGGCTCGGCAGGGCATTCCATAAGCGGAAGGAGCAAATCCAAAAGTGGGTTTACTCCCAAAACTCATGAGCATTCAAAGCGAGTTGGATATTACGGTTGAAGGATTAAAGAGGCAGAACGCTACTAGCAATTTCCCTTTAGCAGTGAAAATAGCAATGGAACAAGGTAAGGCAAGAGACTTTACGTCGGCGTTTGAAGTACAATATTCGCATCTAGCAAGAGCAAAGAAGTTTTGGAATGCACTTGACCGGATAGCTGCCTTAAAATCTTTCGGTTTCCAATATGCAAGTCCCATACATGGGCAATTGTTGGACTGCCTTATATTCCACTCTTTTGTTTCTTCCCCAATTAGTTATGCTGTTCATATCGGAATTTAAAAAACCTGACTTTTCTGTTCCACAGCCGAAGAGCAGAGAAGTGAGTTCAGGAACGAATACGAAAATCAGAGTATTCTGCTTCCAGCAAATGAATATGCTGACTAAGAAGTGGCAGACATGAATATTAGAAAAAGTGTCGGAATCAGAATGGAGCCCTGGGGCACACCACCATTTATTTTGTGGATATCAGACTCGAAACCGTCAAAGACAAATTGATTTGAAGAAAATTTCTAATCTATTGATGAAAAGTTTCATCACACATTTTCATCAAAAGAGTCTGATGTCAAACTCTGTCAAAGGCCTTACAAATAGCAAGTAAACTGTGGTTCCACTCTTCGGCGAGACATGCCGTCAAAACAATGGTAGACCTGTTGCTACGAAAATCGCACTGCCAGTCATTGGGAAGTTTTCGTGTTCCCAGATATTTCAAGCACTTTCCCTTGGAAAAGAGGGACGATAATGCAATAGGTCTTTAAGGGGAGAGAATTCACATTTTTTAGGGAAAGACTGAACAAATGTAGTCTTACATCTGCTCTGCAAAGTTTACACAGCGTGGAAACACATATTTTCAGAAGAAGGCCAGATATGCCACTTTGAGCAGACAGTTTTTGAATATGGATTCGCCCTATTGAGGTGGAGACATGACAAATCTAGAAGCATTGTCGACGCAAACAGATTAGCTCTCTCCAACGGGCGGAAATGTCATTATTAATTGGATTCCTTATGTTTTTGACGAATGAATAATAACTTTTACTACCTTTGGAACAATTTAGGTTTTGGTGTATAGGAAAACCTGCCGTAGTCATACTCGGCTCGTTTAAACTTTGTTCAGTTTTCCGCTGTCCAAAAATACAGCTCTCTAACCCTGACATCCTATTATAGCTAGGGCCGTACCACACCTTTTCTTTTGGTTTGAAACTGTTCATCTAATGGCTGATGAAGGAGCTCATTCTAAAGAGAATGGTGTTTGGGAGCGTATTAGCAGCAGCTTCGAGTTCATTATCAGGAAAACATAACGGTCAATTGAAGCTCTTGAAGCTGATATTAAGTCCGCTCCAATTCGCCTCTTCGCATTGCAATACGGTTCTGTTAAGCGGCCTTACTTTAACTCTGTGATCGGTGTGCCATCTGATATACGAGGGGCGTTCAATATATTCTCGGTATCGATATGAAGGAAAATGCGAATTCAATTTAAATTATTTTTATTTTTCAATATAATCTCCCCTAACATCAATGCATTTGTTACATCTTGAGATAAGCTTCTTTAAACCCTAAAAAAAATAAATTTCCTCTTTCTCTGCAAAATACCCATTTATTGCCGACTTGAGTTCTTCATCATCCGAAAATCTTTTTCCACGAAGACATTTTTTCAAATCCGGAAACAGGAAATAATCACTAGGGGCAAGGTCTGGACTATAGGGTGGGTGTTGGATTTCTTCGAAACCACAATCTCGCGCAGCAGCCTTGGAAACTCGCGCCGTGTGAACAGGAGCGTTGTCATGAAGAAGCAACTCACCCGCTGCTAGTTTACCCCGTCTTTTCTTTTTAATTTCCTCCCGCAAACTATGCAAAGAGGAAGCGTAGGATGTGGCGTTGATGGTTTCACCTTTTTTTTGTATTCAATGAGCAAGATTCCCTTTGAGTCCCAAAAAATCTGTGGCCATGAGCTTCCCGGCAGACGGAGTGTCTTTGAACTTCTTCGGGGGGTCTGTTCCTTTTTTATGCCACTGCATGGACTCTTGTTTGCTTTCAGGGTCATAGTGGTGGACCCATGTTTCGTCTCCAGCAACAATTCGATCCATAACACCGTCCGCGTTCTCACTACACATCTCCAAAAGCTCTCTACAGCATGCGATTCTCACTTTTTTCTGAGGCGCTGTGAGCATTCGTTGTACCCACCTTGCACTGACCTTTGAAAGGTTAAAATGGTCATGAAGAATGGTCTGAATGGTACCAATTGAAAGCTTAGTGATCTCTGCCATCATTTTCACCTTTATTCGGGCATCCTCAAGAACAAGTTTTTCGACTTCTTTGATGCTTTCTCCCGTACAAGCAGTAGCCGGGGCGCCGGAGCGGGGGTCGTCTTCAATGCTCTCTCTGCCTCTCTTGAACTCACTTGACCACTTTTGCACAGTTGATAATGAAGGTGCGGAACCCTGGTAAAAAGCCACCATCTCTTCATGAATAGGTTTTTGACTTTTTCCTTGCTTAGTGAGAAATTTAATTACAGCGCGATGCTCAATTTTCACCATCATCGTCTCAGTTGCCATTATGATTCTGTTTAACTAGAGATAAAACGCGAATTAATAATCACATTTATATGAAATTTTACATGAATGCACTAAAATAACAGTATTACTTGATAAATAAGTCAATTTATATATACAACCACAGCTTCACCCCGATACCGAGAATATGTTGAACGCCCCTCGTAGTACGTTGGTTCGACTAGCCAAGGGAGTAATCGGCGAATCAACAAAATAGTGTTACACTGCTTGGTGGGGGCCAATGCCCCATTTATTCGGCTTAATACAAGCTATAACTTACAAATTAAACTTAAACTAAAACTTAGAACTAAGGTTGGTTGGAGTGGTGAAGGAGAACGGATTTGAGGTAGGAAGTGGTGCGGTGACGGCAGGGTTTGAGCTGATTTGACGTAGCATACGGGAGATTGGTTCGTTCGCGCCATAGGAGGTGTGGTGGGTTGGTAGATAGAAGAGTCGAGGGGTACGTAGATTACGAGGGTTAGTGTTGAGGAAAATGGAGTTGTGAAGGGACGCGCATTCAACGTGACCTGAAAGGAGTCGATGAATGAAGAGAAAGTCTGCTGCATCTCTGCGATCTTCGAGGGTGTTTAAGTTGATAAGGTTGAGACGATTTTGATAGGGGGGCAGATTAAAAGGATCGTCCCAGGGCATACCTCGAAGAGCAAATCGAAGAAAACGACGCTGCATGCTTTCAATTCTCGAGATATGAACACGATGATATGGGGACCATACTTGACTGGCGTACTCTAGGAGGGGGCGAACAAAGGTAATATAGAGGGACCTGGTCACGTATGGGTTGGTGAATTCTTTGGACCACTATTTTACAAAACCTAGTGCAGAGTTGGTTTTGAGGATTATCTCATCCATGTGTAATCCATGTAAACGGAAGTTGAGCTCCCTATCACACAAAATGCCGAGGTCGCGAAGAGATTGTACGGAGGAGATAGGTTGGTTATGGAGAAGATAAAGTCAGGGAGGAGATTGGTTCCGCTTATGTGAGAAGGTGATGGATTGACATTTGGCGATGTTAAGTTCCAAAGAATTTTTGAGGCACCAGATCGAGAAACTATCAAGATCTTGTTGAAGGAGGAAAGAGTCATGGGGAGAGGAAATGGTTTTGAAAAATTTGGTATCGTCGGCGTAAAGGGAGACAGACGAGTGTTTGATGATCGTATCGAGATCATTTATGGTTGTTAATATAAAAAGAAGGGGACCGAGATGGCTGCCTTGTGGAACTCCAGAGGTGGCCAAAAATGGAGCGGAGTGGGCTGACCTAAAGCGAACACTGTAAAAACGGTTTTCGAGGTAAGAGGATATCTATTTTAACAATATGGGTTCAAAGCCGAGGGCAGACAATTTAAAGATAATTAACCGATGAGAGATTTTATCGAAGGCTTTGCTAAAATCGGTTGCAACTACATCGACTCCATTGCCATTCTCTAGGGCAGAGAGGGCAAAGGATACGAATTCAACGAGATTTGTGGTGGTTGACCTACCCTTTAAGAAGCCATGTTGTCTAGGGGAAATAAGTGAATTGCATTGGAAGCTTAGAGCTTCATACAAAATACTTTCGAAGAGTTTGGGTATATGGGAGCATTTAGCGATGGGACGATAGTTGGTTATTTCATTCTTTGATCCTTTCTTGTGGATCGGGGTTATGAAAGAGGTTTTCCAACCCTGAGGAAATTCTCCTTGTGAAAGGGATAGACGGAAGAGATTAGAAAGGGCAAGGGAAAGAGAGGAAGAACATTTTTTTAAGAAATATGGCAGGGAGGCCATCTGGGCCGGGTGTGAATTCGTCATTGAGTTGGTGTAATTTATATTCGATATAAGACGGGTCCAAAATATGAGAGAGAAGTGGGCCATTGGAGAAGTTCAGAAGGTAACTAAAATAGTATGGATCTGGTACAAAGGAGTCGTTGGTGAAGGATTATTTAAAAAAGGTGGCAAATAGGTTGGCTATCAGCAACAGATAGCATCATCATTGGCTCCAAAACTTCCTTATATTCGGCACTGACTCTGACTCTACTCGTAAATTTCCTTGCTCAACTGTATCTTTTGGGGGCCTTCATGCATCTACTTCATAGGTGAGTTGCTCTACTACATTATCTTGCTTCAACTTTTCATTAAAACTCGGAATTCTTGGTCGCGGTCGGGTGAAAAGCAACACATCGGTCGCGGCGTCTCTGATGGCATGTTGGCAGTGTTGCCACTGGACTTTGCCACTTGATACTGGCGGCACAGGGGTTATTAAGAGATTTAGAGTGACTCATTTGGCAAAGATTTTGACAGGCTTTTGCGGTCGCAGCTTTTCTAATTAATTAATCTTCTCACAGTAGGTCCTCTTTTTTGTGGCACTTGGGAAGCTCGAATTCCCTCCTTGGCTGCATCGAGGTGGTGATACGGGTCAATGTCGACTACCCATTCGGGCATCCATAACACTGGAGGAATGTCTTACATCGATCGCAATGTGATTAATTTGATTTAGCATGATCTGGATACTGTCACTATCCATACATATGTAGAAGTACAAGCAATTAAATAGGCAGCTCTTCCCTTCTTGCTGCAAATTCAATCGTGTAGAAACTGTCGTCTGTTATTACCCCATGGAGACTATATTTATCCACTCATCAGCGAGCTCGTAAACGACATCATACTGTCTATCGTTGGTTCCTTTCAGAAATGTAACCACTTTGAAATGGCCAATATCAAGCAAAAGATCTTAAATACACAAACACAACACTGTTCACATTTTGGTTTAAGGAACTACCAAACCAACCACACCTTTGTGTACCATTATCGGCATTTGTTAAGTGCCAATAAACTTTCATTCAGTCTCTCTGAATTAAATTACAATTACACTTACCAAATGGACACCTTTCATTCTAAGCCGTAAGCCAACACACACTGGTGACGTCTATCTCTCAAGCATCAGCATTCATCGTGAACTCTAATGCAGGAAGCATCAAGAGGTCAATGATATGCTCCAGGATGAAATCTCATCACTAAATCTAAACATCAGACCAAATGGATTCGTATTTGCCAACACAAAGCTACAAAGGTGTAAGTTGTACTGCCTCCCTAACTGCACAGGTGTACTGGGTTGAAAGTCCTTCCGTTTCCACTTTGAAATGCAAATTCTACTCACCTATGCACTGACATCCAGCTCAGTGCTCGACGGTCCGCCTGACTATCTCAAAGTGAAACCACAAACAACCATTTCTCTCTGCCTATTTGTCATCCACTAACGAGCACCTGTATTTGTCGAAACCATCTCGAATGTCAACATTTTACTCAATATTTGTTATTTATGACAACCGTTTATGTTGCTTTCCTGAGGACCAGCCACTCTTACTTGTATGCAGGCAGGTCCATCCAGGTGTTCACCTGCAGGGTTAGCTACACAAGACAACATTCGACCTAAAACAAATCTCAATCAAAGGCTTACACTTTGTGAAGTTCATTCGGAGATGGTAGTAGCTCTGGACAAATAGTCAACAATCCAAATAGGGCGATACTTTGACATCCGCCCTAACTCGATTACAAAACACCAGATATATTGGAGACAGAGATAGAGAGAGAGAGTAAGGTTAGAGGTTGAATCTAAGTGGCATGTGGTATTCGTAGTCTAACCAAAACCAGGATGAAATCTTTGGGAAGACTAGGTACTCGACTCCACAAGGATAGGTCCTTTTACGTTATATTTTCCACAACACCTACACCAAACACTTAAGCCATCTATCCATCTGTCTATTCGTTCATTATTCCATCTATCTATGTTCGGCATGTGGCTCTGGATGAGGAGAGCGGCCGTAATCATTTCATCTTGTGAAATGCATTCGGCAATCAATTTTTAATGGCCTCCGTATATGTGTGGGGCAGTGTGTGTGCTAACATCTTAGGCACATGCACTTAAGGTGCCTTGGAGATGTGAAACATCCTCATCAACAGCATCTTCTCTTGAGTGAATCGATTAATTCGCAATTTAGGCAAAATCAAATTTCGAAGGATACACCAAAGCCCCAGTCAGGCGGAACGCTCTCCTTGGTTGCAAACAAATGTGGAGAACCCTTGTACACCAAACGAGATTCTAAGCAAAACGTCTTGTGGATTATGTTACGCCTGGTGCATTAAGAAGGAACGCATTACGGAAAGGATTAAGAATTCATGTACACATGGATTGGGGATTGAATTTCGGCAAGGAATCAGTAGCACCTAAAAGAGGAAAATAAATTTGACCCTATTTGACATTTCGACTTGACAAACTTTGGAATGTGCAGAAACGCACAAAAGGTATCACTCGGGAAGGCGGACAATGGAGGACAGATATTACCACCAAGCCAGGTGTAGTGGTAGTAGGCAAAACTGTTCAGGCAGAAAACGGCGGCGTATCAACAACAACAGCTGCCAGCTACCTGATTTCAGCCACCCAAGTTATCTTGACCCTTAACTGTCGGACTCAACTTGAGCATTGTAGGTTGGTTCAGGTTACTAACTTGGGAAAGACTTTGCTCCAGTGCATTGCAGCTCTTAGCTGTCTTACCTTTAAATTATTACATTGCAGCTCGTATAGTTTGTAGCTCTATCTGTCGAATAACCTTTCACACAAACTAATTCAGTTGATCGTCATCCGCTTTCGATAGAGTCCATGCATGAGCGCCACAAGACGGTCTCAGCCCGAGGAAACAGCGATTGGCAAGCGAATTTGTCATTTGGGTATGAGATGTCGTTTCCAGATGGAATAACGAAGTATTTTAGATAAAATCTTGACAGCCCCAAAATTTTAGCTGTCAATTGTAGCGTTTTATCTAAACAGACTTACTTACTTTTAACTCTCGCGGAATATAGGGCATCAACAAGCCCTGTTCGGAGTTCTGTCATGCACTTGAGTTCCGTTCAAGTCCTCCCCGAGAATCTGGATTTGTCCTCGACTGTCCTTTCTCTGTCTGCCGATCGTTTTCCTGGTTTGGTAAGTGAATTCCATTGCATGGCATACTTCGCAATGGAACTGTCATGTGTCGCTATCACGAGAAGATGGTTGTTTGGTACACCACTGGGCGAGAAGATCCTTAAGATATTGAGGATATCTACATATTTAAACTGCTAACGTTAGTTTCCTCGCGGCGGTGGTGGTCACTTTTCTGGTACTAGGCCCATAAAGCTGTCTTTTTCTGATAAAAAGCGTTTCTGTCCAAATTTAAGAAAGAGGCCTTTTACAGCTGTCCACATCCAGTGCGGTTCCATCATCTTCTGCGACTATACATCCTAAATATAGAAAGCTATCTATTTCTCAACCTGAGGTCGGCAAAGTTGAAATGAGTACGTAGAGCCATTATTTTAGCCGATTTTATTTTGATGCCTACTTAGCTTTGAGGCACCAGATCGAGAAACTATCAAGATCTTGTTGAAGGAGGAAAGAGTCATGGGGAGAGGAAAAGGTTTTGAAAAATTTGGTATCGTCGGCGTAAAGGGAGACAGACGAGTGTTTGATGATCATATCGAGATCATTTATGGTTAATATAAAAAGAAGGGGACCGAGATGGCTGCCTTGTGGAACTCCAGAGGTGGCCAAAAATTAAGCGGACTGGGCTGACCTAAAACGAACACTGTAAAAATGGTTTTCGAGGTAAGAGGATATCCATTTTAACAATATGGGTTCAAAGCCGAGGGCAGGCAATTTAAAGATAATTAACCGATGAGAGATTTTATCGAAGGCTTTGCTAAAATCGGTTGCAACTACATCGACTTCATTGCCATTCTCTAGGGCAGAGAGGGCAAAGGATACGAATTCAACGAGATTTGTGGTGGTTGACCTACCCTTTAAGAAGCCATGTTGTCTAGGGGAAATAAGTGATTTGCATTGGAAGCTTAGAGCTTCATACAAAATACTTTCGAAGAGTTTGGGTATATGGGAGAGTTTAGCGATGGGACGATAGTTGGTTAGCTACTTAGCTCGCCCCATGTATCCTCCAGGAGGAGAAGCCTGCATCACATCACTGATTACTACGAGAAATAGCAGCGGTCAAAGAATGCAACCTTGCTATTTACCGCCATCGTTAGAAGTACCGACTCCGATGCACCTTTCCTAGGCAAAGCTCGCCATAACATATCTGGATTCAAGCCGTCACAATGTCGATGAATAAGAAAATCTTGCGAAGATCTACACATACGAGTATACCGGAGGAATCAGTGTTCAATGAAGATCCGGAAAGTGTTGTTGTGAACGATGTAGGAAGATCTAGAAAGCTGCCTTTTTTTTGCTCGATCTGGGATTATTCTAGTTTAGCCAGAGCCGAAAGAACCCATATACAACTACAGTTGCCACGTTCCGTCAGGACTTCCTTCTTTGCCACCTTAACAATCATTCCCCCTCTTCCTAGTTCTGGGGAAGGCTTGAGTTTTCCATGCTTTCCTAATAAGTGACTGTAGGATTTCCCCCGAAATGTTCGACGCAGCTTAGAAGATTGCCGCCGTGATGATGTCTATGTCAATATTGCTGAGGGAGGATGGGAGATGTTTACCTGAACATCCGCTATGGCGGATAGTCTGTCGTTGGGCTCCGCAATCGCAGGCGGGAAAATTAATACTTTCCCAGCGGAACAGCGAATCTGCCCATCTTCCATGGTTGGTTCAAATCCTTTTCAGCGTCCACCAAAGGTTGCGCGATAGGTCAAACCGGAAGGGTTGGCACGATGGGTTCAGAATTCTACTGACCAAGTAATACTCACATTGAAAGCATCATACGGAAGCTCTTCAGCGAGGTTTCTGGTTGGGTGCGGAGACTTTAGTCTCTGCTGCCATGATAGGAGGGTAGCGATGTCGCCGTGGAAGGGCAGTTCAGAGTAGCCAGCGCTTTAGTACGTTCCCTCAATAGTGTGCTTAAACGGCACAGTTGAGGTGGGGCAATGTTGCACAGTACAAGAAGCTGTCGTGTTGGCGTTGACATTATGGTGCCGGAAATGAGTCTCATGGTATTGTTGAGTTGGCTGTCCGTCTTGTGTACATGTGCACTATGTATTCAGATGAGGAGTATACGAGTCCAAGTGCGGCAGTGCCAAGCTTTAACCCCTGGTTATCCAGCAACATTTGTTAGGTGTCCTTTGTAAGGGATCTGTCTAAGATTACGCCATGGTATTTTGGGTTTCGGCTGTGGCTAAGTGAAGTGTTGTTAAACTAGACGTTCAATCTATAATTCGCTAGTTGGCTGGTAAATTGGAAGTAGTAGATTTCTTTGTTACGACATACTTGGGCTAAGTCTCCATTGTCTAAAATATACATAGAGTTGATCAAGGTCTAGGGTTGGCGTCCTTTCGGCTGTATTCACTTAGTCCTTATCCTGAGTGGCGATGGCCAAGTCATCTGTGTATCGAAATTTCCTCGATGTGGTCGCATAGATATCACTAATGTAAAGATTGAAGAGCAAAGGAGCAAGGATCGAGCCCTGCGGCACACCGTTCTTAAAATTTCTCACTTTGCTTTTGTTATTATTGTGGAAGACGTGGAACAGGCGGTAGGACGGGATTGCTTTCAGTAGTTTAAAGATAACCCCATCCTTGTAGATGGTGTCGCAGATGTTTGCCTGTCCTCAAATTCTGCCTCAATCTTCGACGTCAATGTCGTTCGAAAGATACGAGGTGGTTGATGGTAGGGTTTACTCTATAAGACGTTCAAATAGTTTGTAGCAAGTGCTTGAAAGGGCTATAGAACGGTAACTTTTCGGTGCGTCGCTAGGTTTACCAGGCTTGAGAATGGCTATAACTTTCATTCATCTGATCCCTTTATATTTTGTTCACCATGTGCTAGAAACTCCGGGTAGATGCCAGCGAAACCCGCCGACTTTCCTGTTTTCACTGCCAGGAGAGCGGTGCTAACCCCTGCGGGTGTAAAACTGCCCGAGAACTGTGGTGACTGCGTGGTATTGGTCTTGAGGTTTCTCAGAGCCCATTTTATGGTGGCTGTTTGTCCCTTGTCGACGGGGGCATCAGAAACATTCACTATGCAGTTGGCCAGCTTGTTCGAGTCGATGCAGAAGTTTGTGGTGTTGGAGCTACTGCTTCCTCTGGGTTTGCGAAGGAGACTGCGTGCTTACCTGTTCGAGTGAGTGAAGCTGAGACTGACGATCGTTGATATCCATTGCTTTTTGCGGTCTCGCCAAGGGTTCTCAGTGTTCCTTGCCTTTTCGAATGGTCGTCCACTTTCTTCGGCAGGAATGTACTATTTGCGTTCCTTTGCCATAATCATTCCTACAAATCGTCCTGGATCAGCGGCGGAATAAATCTTAAACATGACTCGAGCTCATGAGAGAAGCTATTGCATTTCAATTGGCCTGAATTTGAATGAATCTGAATTCCGACATCGATTAGGACTTGGCGGTGTTGGCTGTTGGGAAAATCAGACAGGATTGTTCTGAAAGCAGACAGGGGGTGGTGTTACCCATCACAGGTCCGGGTTGAAGCCTCCTCGACATCTCCGAGAGTGGAAAGTCGTTCTGTCCTTTGCGTTGATTATTAGCTGCAGGTAGTTTGAGTCTGCCTATTCTATTAGCATCTCCCCATTCTCCAGGTTGTGGCTGTTGAAATCACCAACGAAAGCTGTGGGTTGATTCGGGACTTTGAGCAAATTAGGCGCTCACAGTGATGCGGGAGCTTGTACAATGTAAATGCCTCCAATTTGGATTGTTATTATAGAGCTGTTGTTGCTGGAGTTCATACTAATTGCTTTTCCGTCCTCTATGCCGTTTCTGACGTAGGTTGCTTTTCTGAATTATTGGTTTTAGGTGGCACCGATCCAATAGTAGCCGCCGACAGTTCATCTAGCCTTTTGATTATCGTCCGATGGAGTATGTGTGTCTTGGATGACGATAGTAGTCGCTTTTGCTTATATGTACCTCCGATTTCAAGCTGGCATATTCGGACATAAGGTCCGATACATCTTATTAGTTGGCCCTGAAGAGCGCCGGTTGTGTTGGCCATGGTGAGAATGGTAATATAAGCGATGGCATTTGCAGGCTTATTGTTTTGTTTGCAATTGGTGAATTTGTGGTATGGTCAGGAGAGTTATTGTCTTGTCAGGCTTCCTTCAGCGATAGATCATTTAGCGTTACATCAGGAGGCGATCCAGCATTACACCCATATTATAGCCGGCCATGCCGCCGCAGCTGCTACTTATTTAGCCTTGGTGATTAGTGTGTTGATGTAGTCTTGTCTTATACTACGCTGCACTTATCTGGAGAAAAGCTGCTAATTGTTGTGTACTTGGGGATCCAGAAGCCTGTCCGAATATCCGTAGCAAATAGGGTCGATTGTTGTTAACAGATGCAGTATGAGGACTTATACTAGCTACCATTTGATGACGGCCCGTTTCTATTCCGATGTCAACTTCACTTGTATTATGGACGTTTTAGACACAACTTGTAAGGAATCGGCTAATGGTAAAATGATCGATTATATACGCTGTCTACCAGCCGGACTCCAGCTGATCTTTTCGCAGTTCTTGTGTTCAAACAGTGTGCCTCTAATGACAGGACTGTTGATGTTTCAAAAGTCATTAAACTATTCGCTGGAGTCATTTCTTATGTCCCTGGGGATGTGTCACATGTATAATAAGCTATCGTGATGAAATGTCCCATAAAGATCACAACATCTCAGTTAGGGGTTGAGTTGGTGGGTGGATGCTCTTAGTATGCTATAGAAATCGTTCTTTTCAGGAAAAGACAAACAGGACACAAGGGTGCATCAAGCGTCATATAGATTAGCTCGACTTATCCTGAATTTCGAGGATCAATTCACGACAGACTGAGAATTATTCCCCTGGTTTCACATGACCAGTTGGTGTTTGCTCTACTTCAGCTCAAATGATCTTCCGCATCAAATACATTATAGATAAGCTAGCAGCCCAATCCTCCTAATGGTATCGAACGAAAGGTCCTAAGAGGTCAGAATGTTCCTTAAAACATTTCAAATGGCCTGTCTTCTCAGTAGTCCTTAAAGAATTGTCAGGCCTTGATGGAAAGTAGCCGAGTATAAAGTGGGGAACGAACATAGTTGTCCCTATATTATTAGAAAAGGTGTCTTTTCGTTCAGAAGGAAGTGAAGCCAAGACGTAAAATTATTTCCCTGCCATCCTCTGAGACAGTGGTCAGAAAAACAGTGACATCCTGGCTTTGTTGATCTTATTCGCTTGTTGTGCTGATCTTTTTACGACCAGGAAAGTGAATTACTTCACTGTTGATCAAATCAGGGTTTTAGGTGTATCCCATCAGCCTTTTCCTTATTTCCATTGAGGAGTTGCTACGTTAACGTGCTCAGATCATCGGTGACGCAACTCTCGTGATAGGCATGAACTCGATAGAGAACATCGATCAACACAGGGTCCATTTGGTTAAAAAGGTACTTCTATGGAGGAGATATGTTCGATTTACCATGGAATATCTAGCATTTGTTATCTCCATTACCCGGAAACCATTATCGATGCTTCAGTCAAGGACGACTCTTTAATAATGGCCAAATATTTCTGACTCATTCTAAGACCATCTAGAACTATGATTATGATTAGATCTGCGCATGGAATCGGACAGTGCAGCTGTACAACTGAAATAAACAGCGGTAACTACTGTAGCAAAGGACAGAAGAAGCTTAGTTATTTGGATGCGACAGGTAGGGCACGTGAGTGGACGCGTTGTACCAACCCTGATTTGTGTTGCCAAAGAATTTTTTTTACAAGCTCCTCGATGAAATCGATGAGCGATACTCTGAGATGACCCCAAAATTGTTTTAGAACGACTTAATGTCAACATAGGAAACGAATTTAGTAGTGCTGATGGTCAAGTGTATTCAGAGCGGGAACATGCCCTTGAGGTGTTCATCAGACATCAGATTAAAATGACGTTTAATCAGCTCTCTCAATCATACATCTCATGGAGGATTGGCGATCTAATATTTTGGGTCATGGTGTACTCTGGGCCTACCATCAAGATGGAAAACTCTCCCTCGCACTAGAGGTCTACCTCTTTAAGTCTGGCTGCAACCGCAGGGACTTTTTAACTCGCATGGTACCAGAATATAGAGACTCGTCGCTTTATAAAATCATTTGGCCAAAACCATTAAGAGAGGACCATGTAGTAGGAACGCATAGGCTACACGACACCACGTATGAAAACGGACTTCGGACAACTGAGTTTACAGCTGACTACTATCCTATTCCGGTCATGGAGAAATCCTGCGAGGAGACTAAACGTTGAACGACTTCATTTGTTACAAACCTCTTACCGTCAGAGATGCCTCAAGTGATAACTGGGTTTCACGCGACCTGTACGAACCAAATAGTTTTGTAAAGAGAATAGGTAAGCGCATGCAGCAAAACAAAGAAAGATGAAAGAAAGTCGTACTATCTACGAGCAAAGGAGAGGAAATCTAGTGGTGCTATCCGAAGAATAATATTTGGCGTTTTGCCAAAGGTTAAAATGAACATGTCAAGCCAGCAAGACCCGAACTGAAACCTTTAGAGATAAACAAAGAGAGCAAGCACCCAAACTCTGTTATCAAGCAAACCAAACCATAAAAAATATTTCCGCCCACCTGACTGAAATGAAGAAAGATTAGCATCGTAAGACTGTCGGATCGGTTGGCTTACCTGTCAAGCTATTAAGGATAGGAGGTATAATGGAGTCTCAACATCGTTTGCCCGACTCACAAGACAGGAGACTCTCTAAGCTGCACCAACTATAGAGGCATCAGTCTCCTTATTGTTGCGTACAAGTTCTTGTCTCCCATCTTGTGTGAATGTCTGTGGTTAAAAGCCCAAAAAAACCCACAATAAAGCAAACTTTCAACCTAGCGCAGATCCTAGAGAAAACCTAAGAATCCCAGATAGATCCGCACCACCTCTTTCTTAGTCTGAAGGTCTTATGGAGACGAGATATACAGGGTCATGCCTTATTTTGGTATCCCTGTCAAACTCTGGTGCCAAAAATGGCTTAGATAAGGTTATGCAATGAAATAATTGTGGTCAACATCAGAGTGGCAACTGGTGTTGCCTGTCAAAGGTCTGAGCAGCAGCTTGCATACTCTGACGACATTAATGCCGGCAGACTGCAGCAAGCTGTCACTAGTGCATCAGCCCGTATTAAATAGGAGCGGCATGAATACATTGACAAAAATTCTTTTAGGGATATTGTTTACCGCGGTTCCACTATTGATTATTGATTAGTGTCACCTCATCTGAAAAAAACGAAGATTTACCCCAGTCAATCACTGTGCAATATTCTTCTAGTGCTTCCGGGTCCCGCTTGCGATGACGGCTTTGGATGAGAAGATACTACATCGACCTGGTTGGAAATAACTGGGAGAGAGAATTGATCCCGGCACGAAGAGTCTTCAGTTCCCACAGAAAATTTGACTAACAACCAATGCAGGACCTGCTCCATTTTATTCTTCTCAATACAAACCTTTAAGTGGCATTTGTCATTTACAAGAAATGTCTGCTCCTGTTAGCCTCCACAGTTCTACAAAGTGTACAACATCTCCAACAGTTGCAACTCTTACGTCTAGTGTTGTGCTTCCAAAACACACTTAACCGCACAAAATTCAATTTGGATCTAATTTCAACCGAGTTGACTCAACTATTTCGACTTCACCATTAGCAATACAGCCTTCCACTCTCCTCCCTTGCCGAAGAATTCACTCGTAGCTGCAATGTTTGCATGCTCTTGGACAGACGAGTGGCTGACCTCAAACTCAATTCCAAGATGCCCTACAATCCACACTTATGTACTCCTATGTGGACGTGTGTATCGAAATTTCGTATTCATATCGAATGTTCACTCAAGTAGCCACCATAAGTGAGAAACAAAACGTACCAGGAGCAAGGAGATTCATTAAGTTTCTGAGAAATCCTTAACCAACTGTCAAGTACATGATTCGAAAACCATACGAGTATGTCTCAACTCCAAGTCCTACAACACTGCAAAACTAACAGGGACACTTACTCGTATTATTTTAATTTCCTTGCTTTTGCTGTTGCCGTTGTCCTGTAAAGGTCGTTTGGATTGAGTGGGTATAGGAAACGTTCGCTGCGTTTTACTACACTGTTCCAAAGGTCAAAGCCAATCTTTAGACAAAATACGAGTACTCACATGCATCATTTCCACGTGAAATAAGTTCCCTCAAATGTCCTTTCCCCGGTCGTCAGAGATTTGCTATGGAGGCTCCTCAACTTAGCTAAGGACATATGTACAATACTCGTATGTACACTTTCCTTTTATTGTTGAAAGTGTGCAATAGTGCGAGACCGAGTGCATTAAAAGGGATCAAGTCAAGGAATGGCCTCCTGTAAAGGGACAAGTGTGAGATAGGTCCTTGTCCTTTCACAACTTTAATTCTTCTTTAATTGATTTCGAATAGAATTTGATTGGTAGATTAGGGTTGGAGTTTATTGTGGAGCTTTGACCATTGGGGCTTCATTATGCTCCTTGGAGTGTAAACAGATTACGGTGAGATGAAGCGATTACGTGCAAATGGGCTGACAGTGTTCTAGTGGGTGGATGTGCATTTCAATTTATGCAAATGATTTGCGATTTAATTCTGGAGATAGTCAGTCGTTTGGCCCGCCACACTTAAAGTGAATTAACTGCTTAATTAATAGGCACATGGAGGTGGTAATCGTGGTGGTCTTAATAAATTACAAGGCGGCCTGAAAATCCTGCAAGTGAAGTTTGGGTGATTGACTGGGTGAATTGCGAGTAGGCATTTGCTAATTACATGCCTAGGGATCCTATCAACTGGAGAAGCTTAGAATAGCAAGCTTTCAGCGGGAAAATGGATTTGCACCATCAAAAGTAGGGAACACCTCCAATATGGAAATCGTATAGCCGCGGGAAGGATACTATCTTTGAGACTAGATGCACTGGATTGAGTGGCAGGTTTCTCTGAGATTCTTGTGCAATGAACTACTCGACTGTTTGTATGCGAAATAAAACTTTTCTTGATCTTTCGGTTCTTGAGTGTTGTGGACTAGAATGAACGCTGTACAGTGGTGATACCGAGCTTTGATCTTTCGCCAGCCACTTCAATTGCGGCCACTGATTCAGTTAATATCTTTCTCTACAGCAGTAGAGAATGATTTCCCCAATTAGAGCAAGGCTTCTTCATATAGAGACGAAAACGGCAACATGGTCATATATATCCAGAGCATGCTGCCGATAGAAAGGAACACTAGAAATTACTGAACGGAAATGACAGTAACAATTTGGCTTCTGAATATTGTACTGATCAATCCAAGCCTTGATAAGGGCGTTAATGTCCCTCAACCGCCTAAGACAGAGTCCTGAATGCCAATATCTGTGTGTGGATACCCTGCCATTAGAGTGGTTCCAGACACGAAGCGATTAGCTTACATAGTGCTCTGGTTTGTATTCGTTCCAACATCCTTGCGAACCAAGAATATGTGTAGTAAAAATCAAATCATCCGTGTTCACCATAAATCAAATCGACACAGTCTCTGCCACCCTACAAAGCCCAACAACATTGTTTTGTTGTCTCCATCCAGAATTCCTTTTTCGTTCTCTCCAATTCGCTAGGTTTCCACGCCAGTATTGTGCGTTTTTTCCTTTCGTAAAATACTCGAAAAATAACCGAAAAATCGAAAGGAATTTTTGTGGAAAATCCTTGTCGTGCTTTGGTCTATGAGCATGTAGCACAGTTTTGAAAAAATCCGCAAAACAAAATCTCAAAGTGTTTGTGCATAAACTTGCAGAGGCTGCTGTTGGGTGGAATTCCTACCGCTACTTCCAGCCATCGAATACAAATAATTTGCTAATGACACAATGTACCAAGGACTATGATGGTGTCGCCAATAATGATGATGAAAACGAAGACGATGATGGCGAACTGGATGACGAGGACAATTAAACTACAAAGCGGACAAAAGATTGATTCAATAAAGAGACTTTTACAGCACATTTTTCCTGTCAGAGTATTGTTGGATGAAAGGATGCCCGGAAAGCAGACAGGACTGCTATCTCAGCATTCAATGGCTAATTCATAGCACAGACAACCTCACACTTTGTGCCCCAAAAAAGCCTTTTGAGTGTCATTTATGAGGGACATTATGTAGAAGAACTAATCTCATTGTTTACTACCTTAATAAATCCAATGTGGCTTTAGATCTGGGAAGGCTTCATTGACCATATGTTCACATAAGGCTGAATCTTGAATCAGGCAAAGAGCTTATTATATCTGAACTCTGTATCCCAGTAAGATGATGATAATCAGAGCCGGTCCCAAACCCACATTGAGAAAGAAGGTTGACTGCCGCTGTTCAGCAATATTCTAAGTCCGACTACACAAATGTAAAAGAACACGCAAACCTGCTGAAACTAAACTAAGTGAACTTGGGTGCAACGCTTGTTCCAGTCAACAGCTACATCAGAGGCAGATCCAGTGATGATTTTATTGGAGTCACCTCAACATATTCAGAGCTCAGGTTATTTGAAGATTTTTCTGCTTCCAGCCAGGCCGCTAAACAAAGAAGGAAGCGAATCAATGGCAGCTTTTAAAGCCCCATTATAGGCTGCTGGCATTATACTCTGAAGAATCTGCCCCTTTAGGTTGTGGGTTATCCCCGGTTAACTGACCGATCGCCTAAAGCAATATATGTTGTGGAGCTACTAGCAGCCTTTAATATGAATGGACTTACTGTTGGCAGGCGCACCAAACAGAAAACGACTGTTCACGTGTAATCTTCGAATCCTCTACAGTCGAGTAATTACCGGTGGGATGGAGAGGTTACACAAATGATTGAAAACCATGACATCTGCCATTGGGATAGCTCTAGAAAGCCGAAGGAACGCCTAGTCGAATGTAGGTTTGTCATATGAAGACGACTCCAGAAGTCTTGAGCTTCAGACATCTGACCAAATGCCTGTCATTATTTCTGTTAACATAGGGCTATAGAGCGTACCCTTTCTTCTTTTTTCATTCCCCTTATTGCCTTAGCATCAGTTGGCATTGAGGTTTTCCTGCGGTAAATTCTCCTCATCTCGTCCGCGAGCATGTCGATGGAATCATTCCAGCGATGACAAATGCGTCCGAGATCGTCCTTTGTAAACTCCCGTCTTGCCTGTTTAAAGCCTTCTAGGTGTTGTTGGAAGTCATCTCTCCCTCTAGACTTTTGGACTTTACGTCCAGCTTTTAAACACTTTGCCCTGAATGTTTTTATTTCAACGTTCCACCTGATTCGATTTGCTGTTTTCCTGGGCATTGTCGCATCACAAGCCGCTACGATATTTTCTGTAAGTTGATGCGAAAAGCTTTCGGCTGATCCGCTTGTATCTGTGGTAGAGCTATTCAGCATCTCCTCGAATGTATCCTTGTCGAAAAGGTTGTCCTTCCATTGTGCGCCCCTAATTTGTTGTCGCTGCGAGGTTCTTTTGGTTTTTTTAATCTTGAATATAATCGCCTGATGGTCGCTATGGCTGTACCCCTCGCTGACGCATCAGCTCATGTTGCGTAAGATAGAGTGGCTCGCAAAGGTTATGTCGATGATTGATCCCGTTCCTGCTTTGCGAAATGTGTTGCTCCTTCCTCTACTTGATAAGCCTATGTTTAGAAATGCAAATGCTTCAAGGAGTGTACGCCCCCTTTCGTTGGTGAGCCTACTGCTCCATTCCGTAGCCCAAGCATTGAAGACTCCTCCAATGATCACATCAGTTTTGTGTTGTGCATTGTTCATCAACCTGTCCAGCATTGCTTGGTATTGGTTGAGTGTCCATCTAGGTCGCGTGCAGCAGCTATAGAAATTGATCCCATTCACTCTTGCGCGTACAAATCCTTCCGCATCACCATCGATGTCTTGAAAAGCATGGTTTCCGCATATCCATATTGCGACATGCTTTGAATTGTCGCATACCCAGATACTGCTGCTGTTGTATATGGTTCGCTTATCAGGTTCCTACAGGGAGTGACCACCTTGAGGTGATTATTGTGACATTCCGTCGGAGTTGTCAACGTTGTGTGCCTTTTCTCAATGCTAGCAACAGACCCATCTTTACACTTCAGCTCTCTGTTGCCCAGAGTTTTAAAACATTGTGCGTCTGCTCCTGGTTTGCGAATTTCGCACAATATTTCCAGGGACGATGTTGATAGTAGATCGTCTTGTAGGAAGACTTTTTTGATATCGACTGCCTCGTTGAAATCATCACCGACCTTCACGGAGTAGTCCATCTTGTCATCCAGCAAAGCCGGATAAATTTAGTAGGAATACCAAGAACGGGCATGGCTTCATAGACAGCTTTTCAATCAAATTGAGAAGAAAGTGGTTGGCATCTGTTGCATACTCATCGATAGGTACGATCATACGCGTTATTTAGTGACGTCACAATTGAAGTGTTTTTTTTCAACCAGCCAGTGGTTTCTCAGGAACGAGCGGAGGCGATTAAGCAGTTACTGGACACGTCCACAGAGGTGATACAAAGTCTGGAAAATCTCAATGTCGTCAGTTGGAACGTAATACTAATTTAAGTACTCCTGCAGAAGCTGCCAATAAAAACTCAACAGTTATGGGAGGAAATGCTCGGAATGAAGACAAACAGCAAAGAACTTCCAACTTTACAGCAATTCTTAGAGAACAGGTTCCGAACACTTGAAGCAGTCGTGCAGCAACCAGCACGAGGGTTTACAGAAACGCCAAGACCATCATCTCATCAAAACTCGTTCCATTAGCAAACCAAGGTAGATAAGTTTGCCTGCAAGATGTGCAGCAAAAGGCAACATGCGATCAGGAAGTTCCTGAAGATGAGTATCTCAGAGCGGTGTCAAAGAGTAGCAGGATTAGGTATTCGCCTCAGTTATAGCCTCAGCTCAGGGGAATGCCCAAGCAGTCGTAGGTGTTATTACTGACAGCAGCGGCACCATTCTCTTCTTCACTTTAACGCAAACCCTCAGGCTCCGTCTTTTGCTCCAGGTCAGTCCTTCGTTCCAAGTCAACGGTCAACGGTAAACACTTTTCATTCCACAACACAGCTCAACATACAGGTACTGTTAGCTACAGCGATGGTGAACGTCATGACTACTTCCGGGGAATTTATATCACTTCGAGCTCTGCTCGATTCAGGTTCTGAATTTACATTTATTACCGAGTCAGCTGTTCAATTGCTTCGCTTGTAGTCCAGATCCACGCACATTGAAGTTTCCGGGTTAGGGTTGGTCAGCAGCGGCACATGTAAGTTTGTTGAAGTCACATTGTCATCTCAGCATGTAGCCTTAGCAACAACAACGCAGGCCTGTGTTTTCAAGTCACTGTCTGGTCTTCTACCGGCCCGAACTCCATCTGTACTCATAGGTACTACTAAAGGTACTACTTTTTTTCAATCAGGTGAAGGTGCCGACGAGCTTAAGAAGTTTTGGGAACTGGAGGAGAGGGGCCGAGTGTAAGGAACACTTTGTTCGCAACGTCCGAAAAATTGACAATGTACGTTACCTTCCAGTACCTACTTGGAAGATCACAGGAAGGAGCCCTTCAACGATTTGATCGATTTGACGTAGCAAACTACAACATATTCTAAGCCATGAGATGTCCAAGCTCCATTCGGTCTACTCTCCCCGCGATTTTGGGTATAAACCTACAGCCACCACGATACTCCCACAAGGGGACCAACTCCTAGGTCAGGCCGGAACCATAGTTCCGGGGGCTCCTGACCTCCCGTGCTACCAGAATATAGCTTCCGGTCGAGCTTCGTAACCTTGAAGTTACTTCCAGTTGGGCACCTCACTGTCCAGGACTAGCGGCCTTGCAACAAAAAGCTCCTACAATCTTCCCGCTAGCTGCCTACTGCGCCTTCTATTGAATACTTCTTTTGCAAAACTACAGGTTCTTTCAAACCATACGGTATCAGTGATAATTCCACTGGCATCGTAGGTCTCACCATTAAAGGTAATGCCCATAGCCTGCAAGTTCCTTATGTCAGCGTAATTGGGACACTCACATAGGACATGAAGCCAGTTCTCATAAGTAGCTCCACATGAGCAGCTCGCGACCTCGCTAAGCCCCCTCTTACGCAAGAATGCATTAAGAGAGCCCTGCCCGGTCAACAAAAAGCCCAGGCTGAGAGTAAAGTTCCGTTCAGAAAATACTCTCATGGTTAGCACATCCCTTAGGAAGCCGTAAGTAACCCTGCCATTTTCGCTAGCATCCCATCTAGATTGCCATCGATAGGCCATCCACTTCTTCCAGGGAAACCCAATCGCGCTCATTTAGAGGGAGACCTTTTCTGATCTTGAAAGCAATAGCACGTCGCATCACTTCCAGATCCAGAGGTGGCACTCCAAACAACACCTGCATTGCTTCTGTGGAGAAACAACAAGGACAACTCTTTGACAAGTCAAGATCCGCCTTCGTCCATCAACAGTCATAACCCTGTCGTACCATACCGATGCTCCATATGTTGCACAGGCAACAAAAAGGCCATCGTATATGATATGAACAGAACGCCTGTTGAGTCCCCAGTCAGATCGCAAAATGAGCCTTACCCGGCCTACAGCACTCAGCATGCGTAGTCTGGTTCGAACCAGGTGGGGCATCTTTATGCCCAGATATGTGACCTCAGTCACACATCTAATGCCAACGCCGGTCAAACGTATCGCAGGAGCCCGACGTCTTACATTCAATTTGCCTTGCGCTTCACAGAAACAGTCGTATCCTGCGAAACACTTACCCCAACGCTTTCTCCCCATTCAGCAACGACTCCTAGAGCTCTTTCTCCTAATACCTCGATTTCGGCTTTAAACTGGCCTTCAAAGGTGAGGAGCAGGTCATCTGCGAAGGCGCAGCACCCACAGAGCTCGTTTAGTCACCGCAAGAGTGGATCCATCATCAGGTACGAAATAAAAGGACTACAGATGGACCCCTGGGGGCAACCTCTCTCAACATTAATTGAGTCGCTGTCGTGTGTACTCACCACACTCGTGTTCTGTCGGAAAAGTAGCTTCCCCAAAGCCCAATTCCTGCAACCTGGTTAATATTTTCTGCTATAACCACACTGGCCCTGCTTCTCAGGACTCTGTCTTTTAGGAAAAACTATGCATCCTCGACATACTTCCCTCTTGTACAGCCGAATTGAAAGGGGGACATTGGCCATGCTCTCCGAAACCCTTTCCACCATAACCCTTTCCAGTATTTTTCCTAGCACCGGAAGCAGGTTGATGCCCCGATAAGATTTAGGGTTAGACCTATTCTTATCAGTGAGAAGATGTACCGTCAGATTTGGGTGTCGGAACAGGACTCAAGGTACCAACTCATCCTTTGGTGTAAAACATCCAAGGAACTGTTGAAGGTGTAACATTTGGAACAGCTTCTGCTCCATATTTCGAGATCCGGACTCTCAAAAAATTGGCAGACAACACGGAGAATCAATATCCATTGCCAGCGAGAGTGATACTAGACGAGATGTATATCGACGATCTAATCTCGGGAAAAAATGCAGGAGATTAGGGCAGCGTTAGAACCAAGCGGTTGGAATCTCAGGAAATGAACCTCCAACTCAAAGTTTCTTCTTCAAAACGTAAGGGAGGAATACACTGGCTCCCTGGAAGTGATGAGTTTTCCTTTAGCTGCGCGCCACCGGCTATGTCACAACCTACAAAAAGGAATTCAAGGGTCGGTGGTTAACTTTCCAGACTTAAAATCAGACAGTTGATTGACTAAATGTTTTATGGACGCCAGAAAAGGCCTTATAGACGATATTATAGTTGGAGCAAACGAACCTCGAAATCGGGCATGCCGTGCTGAGGTTCTATTCGTCTAACATGCTTTCATCTGATCATATTTTAGAGATAATTTGGTAGATGCTCTTTAGAAAGTCAACTTAAGGCAGAGTTTAACAGCTCGGCAGCTCGGCTGAGGTTGTATAGTTGCAGTATGCAGAAAAGGTTCTTCCATATCTTCAACATCAGGTACTCGTAACATTTCCAAACGTCTTTTCTGCTATAACATCTCACAATTTTCTTGATTTCGAGCTTTGTATGCCTTTTTTCTTCCTTCAGGGAAGTCAGTGCGCGTCTTTGCTTTCTTGTTGTTGGATGTTGAACGAGGTTAAGAGGTACTTGATGCGCACAAC
The DNA here is from genome assembly GCA_949129095.1 of Volucella bombylans. NCBI lineage: Eukaryota > Metazoa > Arthropoda > Insecta > Diptera > Syrphidae > Volucella > Volucella bombylans. The sequence goes on along the minus strand of OX422142.1, from coordinate 11,444,200 downwards.
AAGACTAAGGTTCGAATCAAATTTTTGGGCTCACGGACCGTTGGGACATGCTTAATACTGGAGGCCTGCCTTGCGTCGATCGCATTGTGTTCAATTGAGTTGATGAGATCCATGAACCGAAATTGATAAGCCTGAACCCATTGCCGGGGTCGTGTCTTGCAAGCTTTATATACCAGCTGTGCTTCAAAGGATGTCTTACCTTCTTAACTTTGCATTCAAATCGTTTTAGGCGATTGTGCCTTGTGGACAAGGAGCTTGTTCGTATATTTGCAACTTCTCCGTAGCAATTAACGTAGTACATGTCGCAATTCTTCATCCTTCTGGTACCTGATCCATTCCATCCGACTTCTTGGATGGTAAACAGATCTTCTTTACAGCAGTCTACGGTCTCCGTCAATTATTTGGCTGCGAGTAGTCTATTGAGAGACCTAACATCCAGCATTAGGATGTTTGAGTCGTCAACAGTGGTATCACGAGAGTTGGTTCGACGACTAACTCCCAACCAAGCCCTTTGTGGTACTCTTTGGACATATGGGATCGGGTACACTGGTGTCAACGAAATGATGAGGTCTGCCGTTTACCCAATTTGATGTTTTCCACCATCATCTCTACATCAAAATTCCTGGCAGCTAGTTCTGCAGCTCCTTACAAACCTGGGCTTTGCATATGCCAAAGTAGTTGGCATACAACACCGCTGATTCCATTTGGAGTGTTCTTCCCCTGTTCCTTTACCCAACGGTGAGTCCTGGCTATATATAAGCACTTGACGTGAATTTGAAACGCAGCGCTACTGGCTGCTTATCGATGTTGCTGCTTAAACCTCGTCCAGGCCCCCGTCGTCGTTAGCTAGGATAATTGGTAAAATGTTCGTTCATTATGCCTCTTGCTGTTGACACAACTCCTGACATCTCTTCATTTGTAAGTGACATCTCAATTCTTTGAATTCTCATTCGCCTGCATCTAAAATAAGACATTTGTCCTGTCACACATTGAACTCGTCCTTTTCTATCCTATAGTTCCACTTGTTGCCACATGGGTGTGAAAAACATTTTTCAATTTCAAGTTTCGAAATTTCACAGACTTCGGATGAGGTATCCATCCATGGTATGTTCATCAGTTTGTGGCCAGACAGATTCAAAATATTTGAACTCAAAATGTCCTCCAAAAACTTGCTTGAATCGAATTCTTCAACCGAAAAGAATTCCTTTGTATCTCTATCTCAATCAAGGACTACGAATAGACAGGTCCTTTGCCAACTCAAATTGAGTGTGCCCGTACCTTAGGATGCTACACAGACGTCTTACGTTTTATTTTATTTTTTCTTGTTGAAACTTAAAACTTAAAATTGCACCAAGTCCGAAAAGTTTCCTTAACCACAATGCAAATCCAACTGGGTCTGGCCTAGAGGTAAACACATCTTTAAGAGTAAAACTTTTTCTCCATTCAAATAGTGAATGGATCCGCAAACAAAAGATACAATGTTCCGAGCACTTGGGCTAGCTATTATAAAAAGGCCTTTGAACTGGTCTCCATAAAATTAAATAAACACATCAGTCTTTGAGGTTTGGCAAGGGTGAGCAATGACGACCATCCTGTCGTTCTTATTTTCTCTGTTGAAGTTTCTAAAACGATTCTCTAACAAAGACACACATAGAAAACATAGTCCGGGACAGATGTACCGAAGGATGCTTAGAAACTCTTCCAAACTCCCGACCATAAATTCTTTGCTAATCGTTTGAAGGAGTACCCCGATGTGGAATCCTATGTAGTTCCTCTATGCCTATCTTTGATAGAAGCTTTCTTTGGAGTCCTTTCCGAGACCATATAACTTTGGTCAGTATTTTTCTTTCGCCTTTGTTCTGGGATGTGCATAGATAATTTTTTCCTCGGTTCGTTTGGAGTTCCAGTGAAGTGTAAAAATTTGTCTTCCTTGCATAGAAATAGAGAACGAAGACGAACGATGAACAAACGTCGAAATGGTGGTCGTCGAAAGTGACCACTGGTAATTAGACGGCTCCAGGGTGTGAGTTGAGTTTGCTGCTTCATTCCTTTGGTTTGACTTTCTTTTGTTGCTTCTTTTGGGAAGAGCTATTCTTATGTTTGCTCTTTAGTCTCTGTTTGCTTCATTTAAAGGGGGCTTAAAGAATATGAATTTTTGTGTTGGAAGTTGGAAGCAAAGCAAACAATTTTGACAGATAAACTAGCCGAAAAATTGTTAGGCAAGGGTGGGCAAAATCGCTTCATCGAAGGCCAAAAGCCTCGAATAAGAACAACTGTTGACGAACCATGCAAACGTAACAAGGCAACGCCGGCTCTTAACAGACCAACTGTTCCTCGTAGATGTACTGAAAAAGAACGGACTCGAATTTATTGTATAAGCGAGCAACTGGTGATAATCCGTATCAGAGCTAAATTCACTAACATCAGCCCTATATGAGCACGAAGAAAATGTCCAAGTACGACTTAAAATCTGTTCTTAGTGAGTTTAGTGTCAAAATAGGGAAGAAGGGCACCTTTGGTAGCACCTTGGATATCCCCAGGATGCACAACATTACATCCAGAGACAGACTTGGGCTGATAGACTTGATGGAAAACAGCGTAGGATCCATAAGGGCACATGATGGTCAAAGTACGTTAATTCAGGTGGATCACATTGCAGCAAACGGAAGACACCCATCCAGTGCTCGGAGCACTATGTAGTAGAGTCAGCGCCAACAAAATACTCTTCAAATTTCGAAGGAAAACGCATCTTAAGTGACAAGCTCAAGTTGAAAGAAACCTTAAACTCCCTCAATTCAGTCTTGGCAACTGGATATTGCTTACACAGTTCTACACTGGATAAAAAAAGCTGTTCAGGTCCACACCGGAATGCAACGCCATCAAAGCGAAGTTCAGAGCTCCTCCAATCGTGAAGTGCATGATGTTTGTTACAACAAGTACTGGTCAAGATATGGAACCTTGCGGAATCTCACATTGAAATCGGAAGTGATACCCAACAACTTTGTCAATTCATTCTGTTAGTAAGAATTCAAAGGTACTCTAGTCCAGATAGAGGCATCCACTAGTCCAGCTGTCATATGTAGTTGCTAACTGGTCCTTGTTGTCCCTCTGGAAGAGTTGAATTCTGTCTTCTCTTAACTCAAAGGATTGTGTTGTATCCATTCGTTTTCTTTTCTCTTTCTAGTTAAGCATAATATTTTCATTGTGAAAAGCGATTTTTCTCTCCAGGAGTTAAAGACCGACCACACCTGACAAGAAGCCATATCCTGCCAGAGGTGTCCTTGCTTTTAATGAACTACGAGTATTTGAACTGCTCATTCTCATCGCCTTTGTTACGATCACCAAACCTCTCACCTTTGCTAAGACCCAAATTTGTATAATCCTTTCTCTGATACTGTGCTCGTGGGTGACCCCCATTTCGTAGAAAATTAAAATGAATTGCATCCCTTGAAAGATGTAGCTCCACCCTGCACTCCATTTGATAGAAATCCGTAACTTTTTGTATCCATTAGGCACCCATTCAATCCCTTAGTCATAATGAAACATCAATACTCCCCCGACAGAAACACTACAAAAGCTCCAGGTTAGTTGCATGTCAAATGGATATACAAGCCCCTTCGAGGCAGCCCTTATCCCAGATTCCCTGTTATCCTTACATTTGCATTCCAAAAGAAAACAGAAATTGCTCCACAACAACATCCTGACACGTAGATCGCAGGATTTATACGAAGAACAAAACTCTGACTGTGTATTTTTGGCAGAGTTTATGTATGTGTATGCTTGTGGCATGCAAATCGTTGACTTGATATATCGTTGCACGCCCACAAACGCCCACACTTTTGTTTGTTTTCAATTATCCTAAAGTGTTTTCATTTAACGGTGTAATCCAAGCACATACTCGTTTACACAATTGTCAAAGTGCTTTGCGTGTGAATCGACAGATAACCTACTTTCAACACCGTCCAAATCATTGACTGCCTCAGACAAGACACAATAGGAAAGGAAGAGAATAATATTTTGTCAAAACGCACAGGACTTTGTATTCGTTCGTACCGGTGGTGGTGCATTCTATGGGAAGGATTCTATTCCATCAAAATGTAGTATTGAGATACGAGTACGAGTACGAGGACGAGCACCACCATACCTTGGAGCAATCTACCCACAAATATCGTAATGTGGACGGGTATTTCCATATCCTGGATCTGGTCTTGGATATGAATAAATGAATTATAAGTAGCATCAGTGGAGTGAGTAGGTAGCGATGGTGGTAATGGTTCCAATGATGGCAATGGCTGTGGTGGCGGATTCCGTTTAGCCGTTTACATCGTCCGTTTTGGTGGATTTCTCATAATTACGGAGCAATAAATCGATAGATACGAAATGGATGCGGCTGCAACGAATTATTCGCGAACATATTTCATTGTGGTAATTTAATAACATTGCTCCTGATATGCGATATGTGCAGGATATACGATTGCGTATGGACCAACATCTCTGGGCAGCAATGTCCTGCGAAAGATTGCACATAGTTGTACTACATTCTGAATGCTCACACCGATAAATACTCGTAGATTGATTGATTGATTGCAGTGTGTCAGTGCTCAGTCAATGTGAGAGCGGATAAATACAAGTATCCCAAAAACAGAAGGACGAATTACGAATGTGTAGCACTTTGGCAATGTTGTTGCGTTTTTTTTGTTCGCTTCTGTTCGTTCGTTTTTATTTCATTTCATGCGATCTAAAGTTACTGTCAATAAATAACAGTTCATGCTCGAAAGGATTGCGAAGAGCGATAGGGAATAACAGACTGAATGAGGATAAACTGTTTGTAGACAGTGGGGGACAGTGAAATTGAGTCACTTGAATATTGAAGAAATTGTTGTACCTTAAGACCATATGGATCTGAGAATTGAGCTCGTTCACGGAAGATGGTTATATAGCGCACACCCACTCTTGTAGTGGGCACTCCTCCAGATCTCCATCTAGTCCAGAGGCCATATGGTACATCTTTTGAAGGTCGCAATTTACAATTGATGGGGTGCTTCGAAGCTTCTCGTAAAAGAGTATCTCAGGGTGCGGTTGTATTTCCTGCAGAATATTTCCAGTTGAGGACCTTACCTTTGAGTCTAAGGGTCTAATCTGCATATTTACTTACTTAGATAGCACTACAGTGCGGAATGAAGTAGAGACTCAGCCAACATTCTCTTCCAGCTAGCGCTGTCTTTGGCAGCTGCGTAAAATTACACACACAAAGTGTGAGGTTGTCCTCTATCATCTTGTCCTTCAAGGTCGGAGTCGAAAACTCTCGCTTTTGTCCATGCGTCTAAGGGACTAAGACACCCTTAATATTGCATTGCCTTCTAAGCCCAAAGAAACAGCGATTTGTAAGAGTGATTCTTCGCGCTGACGTCGTTGTCCATGTTGTTGATGCGACTGTCGCACGATTTTTTTCTAAGAACGATAACACATCACAACGCATCACGTTGTTTAAGTCCTTTTCTGACATTGAACTTATGGATCTTGTTATTACCGACCGTAACGAAGCAACGCGCATTCTCCGCAGTCGAATGAGTTTGGAAAGCATGCCAAAACTAGACATGGTGTGTATGGTTCGTCTCTATAGACGCAGAGGTGGTGCATTTCGATGTAGAACGATGTAGACACGTTTTCTCTTAAGCAGCGCTTTGAGTCTGCGACGGAAAAAACAACTGTTTGCCGTGCACACAAGGTATGGAAATGTTTATGTTAAGAAGACGGCGAGTGAAAGAAGCTTTCTAATTGAAAGCTCGGAAGATCTGCTGGCTGCTGCTGATGCGAATAATCTTTCATAATTCTTTCTCTTTCATATTTTCTTTTTTGATACGAATACTCTTAATTATTGTAATTTGTTGTTTCAATATGTGTTTCTCCCCATTGTCACTCACACCTAATTTCCCCCTTTCCTCCTCTCCTGTACAAGGAAAACACTTTTTTCTGGTTGCCTTTGTTTTTGTTTTAATCTATGCTCTTAAGTAATTTAAGTGTGACAAACAGTGTGAATGAAAAATCAACGTACACTATTGCAAAAATTATTTCGCAGCAATATAATGGACTACGAATATGTTATTTAAGACTATTAGACTATTTAAAGTACTTGTTTTCTACTTCTTGTCTTGATGTTATCTGTGTAAGTGAATCCTGGTTTAATCCGAATGTGCGTGATGAGATCTACGATATCCCAAATTATAGACTGCATAGGAATGACAGAATCACTGATACCACAGGTGGAGGTGTTGCAGTCTACTGTAGGTTAACTCTGAAATCTAATGAAATTTTTAAATCAAGTGAATCCGGCATTGAGTACATTGCTGTGGAAATAAGCGACTGTAATACTACTAAATGTCTTGTCTCCTGCGCATACAATAAAAACCGAAGATGCTCTGCATCGCCATATTTTTCAGCACTTTCGGACTTTTGTGCACTATATGAGCATATTGTTGTGTGCGGCGACTTTAATGCTGACTTACTAAAAAAAGACTCTCTTGCATTTCAAATGAAAGACTTAGCGTCTTCCGTCGGTCTGAGTATTGTTAACTACACCTACCCAACACGTTTTGTTCCCGATCGTATACCCAGTCTTCTTGATCTTATTATTGTCTCCGATCCCAACCTTGTCCTTCTTTTTGACCAGATACCCTTCGATATCTCTGATCACGACCTACTTTTTCTAACTTACAATGTCAAATTGACTAAATGTGCTACTACTGAAACTTTTACATATAAAGATTTTAATTCTGTTGATGTTAATGCCCTTCAACTAGCCACAATGTCTGCCCCATGGATGCAGTGTAGACAAATCGCCGATCCTAATGGAAAGGTTGATTTCTTTCAATCAATTTTGACACAACTGCTTGATAGGCATGTACCTACAAAAACAGTTAGAGTCCATAACCAAAGCTGTCCATGGTTTATCTCAGATGTGATAAACTCAATCAAAGTTCGCAATAAATTGCACAGTAGATGGCAGCGCAGACCGACCAGCGTCTATTGGAAAGAATTTAAAGAGGCACGCAATCGTACGAGTACAACTTCAATTATACGTGCGTCCAAAAAAAATTACTATGCATCCAAGCTCAATACCACCTTACCAGCAAAAAAACTATGGAGCAACCTTAAAATGATCGGTCTTTCTAAGGGCTTTAACCAACAGAGTGATCTTGATCCTGATATTCTTAATGATTATTTCATAGGTGAACAACTCGCTAATGGTAATTTTGATACAAATCGAGCATCAGCCTGTTCGGCCAGATCTGCGCATAGACTGGATGACTTTGAAGTTGTGAGCGAAAGCGAAATTTTTAAATTCACAATGGCTATTAAGTCTGAAGCTATTGGGGAGGACGGAATACCCATCCGGTTTGTCAAACTTATCCTGTCCCAGATAGTTACCCATCTTACTCATGTCATCAATTTCTGCATAATTACATCAACTTTTCCCAGGTCATGGAAAATAGCTAGAGTCCTTCCAGTGGCAAAGAAAACAAACAGTGATGCCCCTTCTGACTTTAGACCGATTAGCATATTACCCAGTTTATCTAAAATCTTCGAAAAAGTCCTGCAAAAACAAATACTTAGTCATGTAGCTAACCACAACTTGCTTTAGGAGAAACAATCAGAATTCAGGGCACATCACAGCTGCTCTACCGCTACGATAAATTTGCTAGATGAAATAAGGCAAGATTATGATAAGGGTAATATAAGTCTTCTTTGCCTACTTGACTTCTCGAAGGCTTTCGATAGGGTAGATCATAATATTCTAAGCTGGAAGCTCAAAAATTTGTTTGGTTTTAGCGGTAGGGCTACCCATCTTATTGGCAGCTATCTCTCCGAGAGATTCCAGAAAGTCATCTCTGGCGTCAAATCCTCCCTACTTAAGGCCTTAGTTCAAGGAGTTCCACAAGGTTCAATTCTGGGTCCTATTCTTTTCTGTATGTTTATTAACGATCTTCCATCAGTCTGTACCTATAGTTCTGTCCACCTTTATGCAGATGACGTGCAACTTCATTTAGCAAAACCATATAACAAGCTTGATGAACTTGCTGACCACATCAATGACGATCTTACCCGAATTTCTATCTGGTCCGCAGCGAATGGATTGCTTCTTAACCCAAAAAAATCCCAAGTAATGCCGATCTCTAAAAGACGTTTTCAACTGAGTATCCTGCCAGACTTGTACCTAGGTAGCAGTAAAATAACAGCTGTTGAACACTGCACTAGCCTTGGCTTTATCATTGACCGTAACCTCTCAGGTTATAATCATATTAATGCAGTTATTGGTCGGATATACGGCTGTCTACGCAAATTGTGGCCTACATCGTATTTCACCCCTGTTGAAACCAAACGTAAGTTGTTACTGATCTTAATAGCACCTCTCATTACATATTCTGAAGTTGTCTATAGCGCTCTCGATTCACTGTCACTAAACAAATTAAAGGTGGCATTCAACGATGCGGTTCGCTATGTATATGGACTTTGAAGATACGAACATATCTCAGAACATACCAAAAAGATACTAGGTTGCACGCTACAACAGTACATCAATGTGAGAAACTGCATATTTCTACATAAAATTATTCAAAATAAATCCCCACCCTATTTATATAACAGACTTGTCTTTAACCGTTCTGCAAGAAATTTAAGTATCGTTCCCCATCGTCGCCAATATTTAAATTCGTCACGCTTACTTTTCATCCACGCTGTTAAACTTTGGAACCTTCTCCCACCGCGTATCAAAATGATATTTAACCGTGCAAAATTTAAAAGTGCAGCCCTCCTTTACCTCTCATCCTTAACAACCCAACCCTGAGTCCAGGTCCTATTCCCCCTCTCTTATATTATTATTATTATTATATCTTAAGTTATTAAAGTTATGTTAGCTAATCAATAATATCTAAGTACCAAAAAAGATGTAAATCTTATTGTACATACCAAGTAAATAAATGAAAATGAAATGAAAAAAAAAGACAGCGTTGGTAGTGAGTCTTACGCGATGTTGAGAAGGATTATTTCCCTGTAGTTGGTGCAGTTCAGGGATCAACTTTCTTTAGGATTGAGCGGATATTAATGGGGTTCCATTTGTAGGGCATTCAGATGCTTTGTTAGACTACAGTTTGGGAATTGATGATGGCATGACTTCATCTTAGTCAGGTTGAACGAAATGCTATGTGTCATCGTCCAGGTTAACAGCCTGCGTTTCCTAATTCTCGAAACCGACTATGATTCTATTATGAAGTTTCTTCCTACATCCTTGTAGATTTCTGTTCGAGGTTTACAGCTTCGTCAGGTTCGTTTTATTTTCTGGTAAGGCTTCCGCACTTCATCCTTCTGGTAGCACCGCTCTAATGCCTCGTGGAGGACTTCTAGTGTTCTTTCTTTTTTCTTCTGAGGAGATATTGCCCTTCGTTTGATCGAGGAGCTCGTAGAAGTAGTCTCTGCTGTTGTTTCCCAATTCTTCCCCTGAATCCTCAGTCGTATAAAAGCTGCCGGTGTTGTTCTTATCGCACCGGTTGCCTGTAGCAATCTCTATAGATATCACAGTTTTTCGTCCTCTTTTTGTCTGGTCTGACAGATCGCACTTTTTGGATGGCGGTTATATCTGCTTTTAGCAGTCAAGGAGCGGAGTTCCTTGACTGCATTCGATTTGTTCGAAAACTCCACGAGCAAATCATAAAATCTTTGTTCTCAGTTCATTTGCCAAGTTCAACAACAGTGAATCCGTCATTATCCGAGGCTATAGGCTGGTTTGTCACATTTTTATCTCATCCGTATTGTTACCCTATATTTTAGCCGCCAGTGAATTCTCGTATAGCCACGAATCTTTCCAGCAAGAAACACCTTGAGTGCGTCCCTGCGTCATATCGAATAATGGGGTCTCTTCTTAATTGCAACAACATGACAAGCTAATCCTGGACAGAGTCTAGTGGATTTAATTTGTAATACCGAAAACCTAGGGCGGCTCCAGTTACCTAGATGGATCTCTAGTATGGAGTAGGCCTGTCCAATAAACCCCTCAAGAAAGAGTGGTATTTGGCTGCTGCGAGCAGTTATGTACCTTTCTCTTGCATGCGCCACATAAAGGGAGTCTTCCTCCACTAAGGCATCCCTCTGGGTAGAAATCGAAGGTTCTTCGTATCAGAGCGTTAATATGCATTCGTTCTACAAGAAGGGGCTAAAGTAATGTCATAATGTGCCATAATTTTTGCAAATGGCGTCAAGTGTCAATCATGTTACAGACAGATAGGGAAGTACACGCAGTTGAGAACTAATGGAGCAATACGCAACTGAAGAACGCGGAATTTTTGTTACTGCTTATTTGACCAATTTTCAGTCCTTTTCGTCGTCCTACACCATGCAAACTAGCAATTAATAGTTTGGCTGAGCATCTCGTGCAAACTGAGCAAACTGGGTCCACTAGAGATGTCGCAAGCAGTGGCCGGCCCCATATTGCGCGTTCGGCAGAAAATACGTCTGAGAGACGTCGAGACATCGACCAGACAACGATGCACACAATTTGGCCTCAGCAAACGTTCGTTGCGTCGAATTTTAGGGAAAGACTTGAAGAAGTTCCCTTGTAAAGCGCAAACCATTCAAACCAATTGCTGCCTGCTGACGGTAAAGTGAGGTTAACTTACTCCCATGCTCTGTTAAACCTGGTGGAAGAAGGGGATGATTTCGTATCATCAATTTCTTTGTAATAATGAGCGATGAAGCCCATTTCCACTCAAGGGCTTATGTGCTTCTGGGGCACTGAGAATCCACATGAAATGCACGAGGAGCCATTGCATCTCCTCTAAGTCACTGTTTGGTTCGGCATTTGCATTGAAAAGGTGATTGACCCTTATCTTTTCGAAGACGCTGACGGCACCACCGTAACCGTGGTGAGCAATGAACGCTACAAACAGATGTTGAACGATTTTTTGATTCCAGCAGGACGGCTTTCACGGTCCAAGTTGAATTGTTAGTTATGCCTGACAGTGGAGCTTGCGGCGTTCCCGCCAATCTGCAAAGTCTATGACTGTTAACTGACGTTGGCTCCAGAGAGCGATCTGAAGACAAAAAAATATTGTGTCCCGCTTGTACTTCTTACGCGCAGGGTTGTGAATCCACATAAGTTCATTGTCTTGACAACACCCGAAAGGCATTGGATATGCTGTCAAAAGTCTGGGAAATAATCTTTTCACCACTAAGATTTACATTAAGTCGGAGAGGTACGAGTATATCAGACAAGTACCCACCGTCAGATTTAGGGCACATTTCACAGCATTTTTAAACAACTTTTCGCAAACCGGCGACAGATTCTCCACTTAATGTTGGGTGTTCTTCGTATGCGTCTTTAAAACATTAAGAAACGGCAAAGTCCGGGACGCTCAATTAGGCGATTTGGGTGCCAGTACAACTTGTCAAAATGTAAGAGTAAACGGCTGGAAACGATTCTTACAGAATAATCATTGCTACTCGTGCTGTGAGTGTGAGTTGTAGGACTTGCTTTTGTAGTGCTCATTAGACGTAGAGGCGACGCTGCCATCGAACAAATATGGGCTAATCACCTTTCCCAAGTATACGCCGTACCAAAGTCCTAAGAGCTGAACCTGCCTAAGGGATACCAGCATTTTCAGTAGGATTTTCCATTGACAGTTGGATTTTTCGCGAGTTAAATTGTAAGCATCATGATCCATCATTAAATATTGAGCGTCATTCCTCCTGCGTCTCCGTAAAGGAAGTCTTTACTTAGTTGCAGGCATTTTTACGGAGCACTACGTATTTTTTAAATACCAAAATGTGCCACAAAATCCTGGCAACTTCCTCTGTGTCTAGCTTTTGCTCGTATCACGTTGCAGTTCCTAGGCGCCGATATGGTATTCGTATCTAAGATCCTTCACCAATCTATATATCCAGGTAAAATGAAATGGATAACAACCTTAAGGAAACGACAGGTCAGAGAAGTGTCCAAAACTGGACTTCGAAGCCTTTTTGGTGAAAAGGTTGCAGAAGTAAGAGATGGTACTTGCATAGACGTTAGGCAACACTCCACGGTTGGAACATTTTTTTTTTTTTTTTTTTTTATAATTTTATATAATACAGTATTTCTTACATAATTTATTTTACCCGCAAAGCGCCGTGCTTATCGGCAGGTGGCTATATTCAATAATACATAATTTAATAGTGAACTTTCAAATTTCAATTAGAAAAAGTTTATTAAGAAAAAAAAAAAAAAAATAGAAATTAATAGGTATAATATTTAAAAAAGAGAGAAAGAAGAAAAAAAAATAATAATAATAATTAATTTGCATCAATATGAAATAAAAGTGTATCAACAAACTTGGTATATATCAAGCAATAATTTTTTTATAAGTTTTTTTTCTTTTTTTATAATTTTGCAATTCTTTTATATTTTGCGGTATTGTATTAACTATTTTAGGCACTACATAACGAAGTTCTCTTGTACCATATACATTGTAAGTCTCTGGTATCTCTAAATTTCCTTGGGCTCGTCTTCGTGTGTTTTGATTGTGCTGGATAGGTTTCAAAAATCGTTGGTCGTTCATATATATTACAAGCGCCGTCATCTGAAAAATCCCACGAACATCCAGTGCTTTTAAAGATGAATTAAATCCTCTGAGATTTTTTATTAAACGTTGCTGTATGGCTGTAATTTTATCTGTATGGGTTTTTGCAGCAGTCCCCCAAGCCAGGATGCCGTATCTAATGCGCGACTCAGCGAGCGAATAATACACCTGCGTCATCACATTATAATTACAAAGTCTTTTCAAATATACCATCGCAAAAACAGCACTCTTAAGTTGAAGACGCAGTGTATTAATGTGTTCACTCCAAAGGAAGTGTTCGTCAATTGTTATTCCTAGATATTTCGTCCGCTCCACAAGTTTAATCTCCTGGTTCCCTGCCGACAAAGGACAATTTTCGTTTCGGTGAACAATTTTAATTTCTCCGCTCCGCTTAGATGGTGTACGAATGTGCATCACTTTCGTTTTTTGCGTGTTAATTATGAGTCCATTATCATGACACCACTTCGAAACGGCATCAAACTCACTCTGAAGATTTTTAACTGCCGTATTTAGATCTATATGTTTAACAACGATGGCTATATCGTCCGCAAATGCATACGCAGTACTATTTTTGAAGACCCGTAACAGTTCGTTAGTAAAAAGAATGTATAAGATAGGACCAAGTTTGGATCCTTGGGGAACACCGTACGAGCTTGATTTTTCTTGGCTTGTTTCCGTTGCCACCTTTACTCTGATTGTTCTATCAGTGAGATAGTTTTTGAGCCAATTTGATATTACTCCCCTCACACCGATCCTTCCGAGACTCTCATGAGATAATGTGTCAAAAGCCTTGCTGAAGTCAATATAAAGTACCAGTATGTTGAGGTTTCTGTTTAGTCCTGCATTGATTGTGTTCGCAAACTCTCCTAATAGTCTGTCCGTGCTTTTGTTTCTTTGGAAGCCATACTGGTTTGCATGAATAATTTGATGTTTTTCTAAGAAACCATTGATCCTATTTACCATAACGTCCTCCAAACACTTTTCAACAGCAGATAGAATAGAAATAGGCCGATAGTTTTCTACATTATTTTTAACACCAGACTTGTAAATTGGCCGCACGATAGCTGTTTTCATTAACCGTGGTACGTGGCCTTGTAAAATACTTCGATTAATAATTGCTTGTATAACAGGGGAAAGTATATGGGCGTTTAATTTTAGATCTATTGCTCTTATATTGTCAGCTACAGGTCCTTTTTTAGTGTTCAAACGAGTTAAAATTTGAAAGATTTCTTCTACTGAAGCTTCTCTTACGAATATACTTTGATGTACCTGTACATTCTCATGGCTAGACGTCTTAATATTACATAAGTGTAAGATGGATAGGGTACTTTTTGAAAAATGATCCGCAAACTTCTCCACAATGCCAGTAAAATCGTTATTTTTTATTGAAAAGTTGTTGCATACTACTTCGTCTATTGAAAGTTTCTTTCTCCCCAATAAGTCATTTATTATATTCCATGTTTTCCTCGGATCATTTTTATTTTCGATAAATTTTTGTTTATAAAAATTAGTTTTGACTGCTTGTATTTTTGCGTTAACAATATTTCGAAATTGTTTATACTCCTGTTCGTAATTTATACAACGTCGACTGTTTCTCCATCTTCTAAAAAACTCATCCCTCTTCTTACACATCCGAATTACTTCTTTCGTGATCCATGGTTTCTGTTGTCGTATGTTTTTGGAAGTTTTTGTTTTACTGGCTTCAGTATATATATAGTTCATTTTTTCGACGAAGTTGTTATATAAATCTTCTACGTTGTTTATCTTCAAAAACTCATTCCAGTTTGTTTGCTCTATAAGCATATTTACTATTTCTTGATTAATCTGTACAGCATTCAATTTATCCATTGTTCGGTTTTTTTTTTGTATCCTCTGTTGCATACAAAATGGCAAAGTGGTCGGAAAGATCTGTTTCTATTACCGCTGAATATATTTTCTGTTTTGTAAGGCTAACATACATATGGTCAATGAAGCTGGACGTGTTTTTTTTTACATCGACACGGGTAGGTTGCATGATCACATTTGTAAGGCCTTTTGCAGCCATGACTTCCATATATTTTAAGACTAAAGAGTTATTCTTATCTTAAACATTTATATTCATGTCACCTAATATAATGTTTGTATTGTTTTCTTGGATCTTATCATTAATTTCATCTATGAATCTTGTAATACTTAACTTAGGCCGCCTATAGATAGCATGAATATACTTTTTTTCATCCCCTTGAATTATTTCTAGATGAATTCCCTCATAGTTTTCAGGTTCAGATGGTATTTCTTGAAAATTTAAACTTTCCTTCACAAATATAACAACACCCCCACCCTTTCCATCACGATTTAGGAATTTCGAAACAAAACCATCAATATTATAAAATTGATTTCTCTCCATTTCCTTTCTAGGTATGTTTATTTCATTAAAAACTAATATATCTACATACTGCAATACGCTTTGTATTTCTGCGATGAAGATATCAAAAGTTTTTGTGATAGATCGTATGTTGAAACTTATGCAACAAAAATTCATTCTCTTTAGAAATTCTTTATTAATCCCGCTAACACCATTGATTACCCTAAAATCGATAACAGCTTCACTGTATTCGTTTTCGTTTATCATCTTAATATTTGTTTTGTTTGTACTCTTTTAAAATGCACACATTAATGTGAAATTTTGTTTATATCGTTACTGGTCGCAATATGTATAGTTTCTCCATTTTCATTTTTTTTCGCAAGTATTTTTCCTGTGGTCTCCCATACAAATTTCCAGTTACACTCTCTGGCTTTGTTCTTTGCTAACCAGAGTCTTGTAGATAGGAATAATGCTCGTGAATAGAACCGTGAGAGTCAAAGCAGATTATGGTGGATAGAAGCAAACAGGGCTAGCCCAAAAGTACTTGGTTAACTCTCTGCCCACCACCTTTGATAGGTACCTACGCTCAGTTCTATGCGAAAGACATCGTCGTAATATTTGTCGGCTCATATGTAGCATCTGTTTGATTCAAGACACAAAGGGTTCTAGACATAATCGTTGAATAGTGCACTGGAAATAGCCTATCAAGTAATCCCCTCTAAAGCCGAGCATATTTTCTTTACGAGAACTCGAGTAAGGTCAGATGCCCGGGAGTCAACCAGGACCATCAATTTTTCTTGTCAGAACGCATTGAGTCGAAAGCTGCCAAACCGTTTTCTGGATTTTCAATAACCTTCGACGCATTGAATTCCACTCGCGAAGTGTAGCCCGGCTCGGTAGGTGTATTTTATCAAGTCTTGTCTGTTTGTCAGGTAAAACTGGATTCTGAGAAAGTTCAGAGGAATTTTCAGGACCAGAAACGGCCAGAAACGACTTCGGGGCTTCCTGAGACTACGTCTTAGACTTTGCGGTCTGCATGCACTTAGGAATTTGCAGGAAATCTGATGCTGCTCTCTTGTCTGTCACGAGAACTGAAATCTGACAAATTCTATGGCTACAACCTTGCTTAAGCGACACAGGTATCTGCCTTTCCTGCGAGGAAGAAAACGACACAGTATAACATTTCCTCTGCCATTGCATTGCATGTTCTCCTTTCATGTGACAGACGTTTGCTCCTGACGTGGCCATCTAAGCTCTTTACCACTGAAGCTTCTTTTAATTCTTCTCTACAAAGTGGAGGCAATACAATGATGGTAGTACAAGTGCTGTAATGCACAGTATCAACGTATCAACGTCTAACAAACTTAGACGCTTGAACAGATTTGGTGCATTTGTTTTGGCTTTCAAACTATCAGTGGTTTGCCTTTCCTGCGGTTTGAAAAGGGCACGTGATATTGTGTAGAACGCAAACGACATCCTCAGAAGAATTCTTTTTTAAAAACCTCTACTCACTGAACCGAATTAAAACTCCTCCACTGTATTCGACATTTTAAAGTAAACACTTCGACTGAAAATGATGCGCCGAATGGTATCCTGACAGTTGCACCCCATCGTTGTCCCTTAGTGCTTCGTTGGCCTGTCAGTTGCTGTCACTTTTCCAACTACTGATTTGGGGAAACTGTCAAATTTATTTGAAATATGGAATTTTACTCTTTCTCCGACCATCATCACCACCATAACCGTCCGCCATCCCACTCCAAAACACAACCACTCAATTTGATTTATCCTGTCAGCAGCAGCACTCGTACCAGGACTACATTCGTACCAGCACCACTCTTACAAGAACAGAACATTGTTCTAGTTTATGGTGTAGCGAGCCCAGCGAAATATTGCAAAAACCAGCTGCAGTTCCACTAAAAGAGATACACAGGATTCACAGAAATCCACACCCATACACCCGCACAAACAGAGATAATCCAATTAAGTCGATGCTCTATCGCTATCACATGGATAAATTTCGCTAAATAAATTTGATTAACATGAATGACGAACGCAATCAGTCACAAGTTATGGCGACAAAGGAAACTTCATCCTGATTGTTGGAGCCTGGTGGATGCCCAGTCAAATAAATCCACCTCCACACTATTCGTATCAGCAACAGTAATAGCCAGAGCAGCAACAAAAACAGAAGTTAATTCTTCTTAATGCGGTTCGGTTCGAGTTGGAAGCATCCCAGTCACAGGATGCATTCGTCGGAAGTTTTCATTTAACGACACACAAAGCTGGTCTAAGGAGTAACGAATACGGAACACTACTCGTAGTAAAGGATATCCTTTTTTGCTTTAACCACACATTTAGAACACAGAACAGATACAGGGACACTGGCACAAAGAGGGACTTTGGAACCACAAAAAAAAAATAAAAAGAGAGGAAAACTTTACCTCGATCCGGGTGCTTGGAGTTTACTTTTAAAAGTAAATCCCTTGGAGCGACTAATGATCCATGTGTGCGTGGTATTGCATTCCACTTTAAGTTGTTCCTTGGACCGTTTTTATGTGCCACTGATACTAAAGAGGAATTGAAAAGTCATTTCAAAAAAAGTACGACGATTAGATGTGTGAGCCAAGGGATGACAACGACGACACTGGGATTGAAGGGCAAATTGCAAAAACGGAACAAAACTTGGTCCTTTTAGCGGTGAAGGTTTCGGTGAAGTTTGCCAAAGTTCGACAAAGTTTGGCAGTTTTCCTTCTTTTTTTTTGAGATGCGAGTACGTTTTTATTTGCAATTCACAGCGAAGCTTTTGAAAGGAAGTCTTTGATGAGGCATTGGGTGGGGTGGGAATCGAAAATCGAAGAGAGGTCTATTGGGAAGCATTGGTGGAAGGAAAGTTCTTTCAAAGAGGGAAAAAATGCACCATTATTGCAGCTGTTACTTTCGTTTAAAAAGGGAATCCTCTTGTTGACCTTTTGAGGATCTGGTGATTAACTTTGCCTAACTACTGATAGGACTGCTAAAAGTGAACCATCATCATCCTTGGCGGCCAATTAAAAGTGAACCGAGGAGTGTATTTTAGCACTATTGATGTTGGCCATTACAAAGTGGTTGCTTTTTTGGAGGCAACGATTGAGCATATGATGTCGGTCAGGAGTTCGCTGATAAGCCGGCAAATATAGTTTTCATGGGATGACAACAGACTACAGTTCCGCCTATTTGCTTATCTATACACAAGGGCACATGGCGGTCTTCGGATCATGAAACGCAAAACCAAATTGATCCTTCCGGGCAGCCAACATTGATTCGGATCACCACCTGGTTGCAGCCAAGGAACGAATTTCCCAAGCCTCACAACAAAGAAGAACTGCCAAATGCCAAATCTTCGCCAAATGCTCATCTCGAAAAATCTCAACAAGTCCATCCCGCCAACATCAACATTGACACTCACCTTTTGAGAGGCGCTCAATTAATACGCTGGGTTTCACCTGATCAGCACTTGATATCTATCTACACGGTTGGATCAAAGGTGGCGATAGCAATCGGCGCTCTAATTTTCTCCGTCAGCAGCGTCTTCCAGGCTGAGATATTGGCTTTAGTCGGAGCAGGGAGCAGTTGAAATCAAATCGGGGCTTTTGAAGAGCTTAAGGCTCTTTACGTTCAGCATGAGGTTACGCTCAGCTGGGTCCCGTCCACAAAGAAGTGGGAGACAGTGAACATGCAGACGAGCTATCTCGAGAAGGATTCTCCCTAGAAAGGGAACTGGCAGATCAAAGTATCAAACCACCATTCTGCACTCTGAGAATACAAGTATAGCGAACAGAAAGGCCAATGAAAGGTGGAAAAACCTTAAAACCTGCAAAACCTAAAAAATTATGGCCGAAACTCAGCGAATCCAGAAGAAGTAAGATTCTCTTGAATAGCAGAGTTGAACTATCTACGCTTGTTGTGTTACTCACACACCATAATGATCTGGAGCCGCACGTTATAAAGCTGCGCCGCACCTACAGCGACCCCTGCAGAGACTGAGGTAACATAGGCTCACTGGAGGATACCCTCTACTTCTGTGCCACTGTTCCAGCCACAGTAGTTTGAGACAAAAACTCTGGGAACTTACTACTGTCAGCTATCAGGTGCTTCACTTTCATCTCTTTTCAAATGCACGGATGCAACAAGATGGCATAAACTCGCTGAAGGACCAAACGACAAGCAACGGGAGATGGGGAGAGGAGAGCAAAACTAGGAACCGTAACCAAATTCCCAATCCATCCCAATTCCCGCACACGGGCATCACAATGGATCTACAGCTAAGAGTGATGAGGCATAAAGTGGCTTCGGCTCAAGATGAGATCATCAATCCGCACCACCTAACCTAACTTAAAGCATTTCGTAGATCTGGTCAGAAAAGTCTATGTCTGATGAATAAAATTTCAGCATCATTTGCTTGATCCGCAAGAAAGGAGACCCCATGCTGCTCCCTCAAGGTCGGTATAGACTTAACCGAGACCTTTGATGTCGAAAAAGGTTTTAGACTAGGGTAACGCGCTGTCATGTGACTTCTCCAACGTCATGCTTGAAAGAATTGTGGGGAAGTTATAAGCGAAAACAGGAGGCACAATCTTTCAAGAGTCTGAACAAAAACTAACGTGCGCCAATGATATTGACATAATTGACGGAATCCAGCGGGTTGTCACCTGTATCACTCGTTCGCTAGTATTGAGACGAAAGCTGTCAAAATTGATTTAGCGGTAGATGACTGCAAAACCTTCTGTCAAGGAAAAAACAAAGGAAACGCAATATCGACAAATTGGACAGAACGTCACAGTCGGCAGCTATAATTTCGAAATAGTAAGGAACTAGGCTCTGCTATCAATTCTCCAACAACACCTCTGCTGTTTCTTTGGGCTAAGATTGGAAGTAAAGTCGCTTTTGCCGAACAACTAAAGATACTCAATATAGGACGCTGATCATTCCAATCCTACTTTAAGGCGCTGTAGCATGGACTATACCGAAAGCGGATGAAGATATGCTCAGTCGTTTCGACAGAAAAATCCTTCGAAAAATATTGAGTCCCGTTTGTGTTGACAGGCTTTAGAGGAGACGATTTAACGACGAATTATCTTAGTTGTACATCGACATTGACGCAGTCAGAAAATTGTGTGAGGTGGCTAGGACATGTAGATCGAATTGACATGAATCAGCAACAACGCAGCAGAAGAAGAGCTCACCTTAGGTGGTGCGAACAAGTAGAAACGGACTTCAACTGACTTGGAGTACGCAACTGGAGGCAGTTAGCTAAGGATCGGGCTAACTGCTGAGGCTTGTTTGTTGAGAGCCAAGTTCATCCAAACTGCAGCGCCATGTAAATAATAAATATGTTCTCTATCTCCTATTGGTTCTTAGGGTCTACAGCGGCTGTACATAATGAACAGATGTCTCTTGTGTTTTACGTAGGTACCTGCCGTGAGGGCTTAAGCCTACGGTGCGTCCTCGCACAAGATATCAACGCAATGCGTTGATAAGCGCCCTTCGGGTAGTACAGGTACCACCACCAGAACCAGATTCGAAGTCGTGTGTAAGGCACGAACTTCCCCTTTGCTGAAGGGTCGAGGCCTACCTAATACCTCCGCCATTCTGTGGGTCATGGCACCCGGTTGCAATGCAACTCCACATCGAATAGATCAGTTGATTCCATAGCAATCCCATGGTTTAGCACAGGTCGTAGCAAACTACAACATATACTAAGCCATGAGATGTCCAAGCTCCATTCGGTCTACTCTCCCCGCGATTTTGGGTATAAACCTACAGCCACCACGATACTCCCACAAGGGGGCCAACTCCTAGGTCAGGCCGAAACCATAGTTCCGGGGCTCCTGACCTCCCGTGGTACCAGAATATAGCTTCCGGTCGAGCTTCGCAACCTTGAGGTTACTTCCAGTTGGGCACCTCACTGCCCAGGACTGGCGGCCTTACAACAATAAGAAATTTCTACAATCTACCCGCTAGCGGCCTACCGCGCCTTCTATTGAATACCTCTTTTGCAAAACTAAGGGTTCTTTCGAACGTACGGTATCAGTGATAATTCTACTGACATCGTAGGTCTCAGGTGATGCCCATAGCCTGCAAGTTCCTAATGTCAGCGTAATTGGGACACTCACATAAGACATGAAGCCAGTTCTCATAAGTGGCTCCACATGAGCAGCTCGCAACCTCGCTAAGCCCCCTCTTACGCAAGAATGCATTAAGAGAGCCATGCCCGGTCAACAAAAAGCCCAGGCTGAGGTTAAAATTCCGTTTAGGAAAAATTCTCATGGTTAGCACATCCCTTAGGAAGCCGTAAGTAACCCTGCCATTTTCGCTAGCATCCCATCTAGATTGCCATCTAGATAGAACACATGCGTGTAGCAAGGTTTTACGCTGCTTCAGGGGTAGGCCATCCACTTCTTCCAGGGAAACCCAATCGCGCTCATTTAGAAGGAGACCTTTTCTGATCTTTAAAGCAATAGCACGTCGCATCACTTCCAGATCCAGAGGTGGCACTCCAAGCAACACCTGAATTGCTTCTGTGGAGATAGTGTGGCATACCGGTAAACACCCAGGCAAGGCGACTCTTTAACAAGTCAAGATCCGCCTTCGTCCATCAACAGTCATAACCCTGTCTTACCATACCGATGCTCCATATGTTGCACAGACAACAAAAAGGCCATCGTATATGATACGAACAGAACGTCTGTTAAGTCCACAGTCAGATCGCAAAACGCGCCTTACCTAGCATACAGCACTCAGCATGCGTAGTCTGGTTCGAACCAGGTGAGGCATGAAGTTCATACACTCACCCATCATTATGCCCAGATATGTGACCTCAGTCACACATCTAATGCCAACGCCGTTCAAACGTATCGCAGGAGCCCGACGTCTTACATTCAATATGCCCTTGAGCTTCATTGAAACGGTCTTATCCTGCGAAACACTTACCCCAACGCTCTCTCCCCATTCAGCAACGGCATGATGAACACTTCGGAGTCATCGGTTGCTAAACTTACCAAAGGCAATACTCGCTTCCACAACACACGACCAACCCTATATGATTGCCAAATTAGGCCATTCTGTTGCTGGCACTCTTTAGCTGGCACTACCATTCGGAGTGAACCTGGACCTCAACCACCAAGCATCTTCAGCTGGCACGATCTCCGGCCAGCCTCCTCTGCTGCACCGTCCCTCAAACTTAGACCCAAATCACCATACGCGCTGGATCCATTAACGACTGACCAGATCGAGTGCGTGGTTTCGCAGTATCTTTCTCTCGAAAAAGGCAAGTATTTCTTGCGTCTGCGTTCTCCAAAGTAATCTTGCAAAACCTGACGAGTTTAGACATGGCGTTATGTAGATAGTCACTATAAGCGCTGTCATATGCGGCTTTGAGATCGACAAATGGATGTTGAGTGTCGATCTGAAATTCTCGGATCTGCCATGGAGTGACTTTGCTGGCCTAAAACCACACCTTTATCATCTACAGTTGCTTCGAATAGCCCAGTATGTAGTGCAGCTTTGCCAGATTTTAGCTTCGATATTGCTACCTTTACTTCGTTTAGATCAGGAGAACTGAATTCTCTATCGTCCTTGTCTTGGGTAAATCGTTATTCTCCCTGACAGCAGTATTTTGATAATAATCGCTGTTATACAGTCTGCAGAGGAAGCACCGATTACGGCTCAAGTACTAGTTGAATACGATCATCTATGCAGCTCTTGTCCTTCGATGCAGCGCGGCCTTATATGCTTCCTTTTTGTAAGAACCAGAGGCTCTTTCTGGGGGCGCTTTGAAACCAATCAAACCAAAAGAAACTTCTCTCATGGCTCCTTGACAACATTCCAATCTATGTATAGGAGCTAGGATTTTGAGAGCGCTTGAGGGAAACGCGATCGGCAAGGTTCTGTCGGTCTCTTGCTATTGCGACTTTTGCTAATCTTACTTGACTCGGTTTTGCTCATGATACCCGCATTCGTACCCTGGCTACAAAAATAATAATCCGAGTCGATGTCGGCTTCTCGGAAGTTCGAGTTCCGGAATGCTGGTAGAGTGTCTGGCGCCAACAGACCGATTGATTGTCTTCGTTCTTGTAGCAATCGCCGAAGAAGTTATCGTGGTTTTTCATCCGACATCGTGGGATGTTTTATAACAGTTCAGGGCCATTCTGAGCTGTTCGGCATGTGGTCTTCTAAGGGCTCTAACATTCTGTGTGCAATTCGAAATTTGTTGGTACTAAAACGCTTGCTGGGGTCGTCAATATCAATCCCGCCCGTATCCAAGACTTTGAAGAAATTACTCCCACGCCCAACCTCCAGCCTGAAGGGTTAGGTCTGGACAAAAGGTTTGGTTTGTACGCCTGCATTTCTACAAGTTTTCGAGATAACCATGGAGATCACTGCATCAGGTGGCTCAACTCGACTAGAGTGGACGCCACCGTTCGTTAGTATATGAAACTCCTCCGCCACCGTCGTGTTGAAGGAAAAGGGCTCTAGTACGAATAATTTCTCCGCTTTCTCGACTGTCTGCAGCTGGCAATGACATCCCACAGCTATCGAGTACCCTACCTTCCGTTTCCCAGGCGTCACCATGGGGAGGTGAGAGTACGTATTGATGGGCAGAGGCTTAAGTGTCGGCCCTTGTGTCTCCATTAAATGTTTGAACACCATTTGAACCGCCTTTGTCCACGACGGTATCGAAAATTACCACCTGATAGTTCTTGCTGACTCGCAGTTTTATGTTGGGCAGGAAAAACTTTGTGGAATTGCAACCTCTTTTGCTTTACCACAGATCCCGATGTTATTGTCGAAAGCCTTAAGCAGCATCTGTTTAAGAATGCAACAGATGACTCCGCCAATTTTAATTCCACTTGCTTCTTTGCGTTTCCTGCACTTAGTCTCAACTTCAAAATTCGAGACACTTTCTGCAAGGACTGCAGAGAAGACGTTGGCTTTAAATTGTAGAAAAAAACCTTGTCGATATCTGTAAATTCGATTGTACTTGTGGTTCCACAAAAACTTGTGTCGATATCCTCCACTCCTATCCACTCACAGAACCATGTGGAAATGGTGTAACAATACTTCCTTCCTACATCTGACTGACTTAAGTACGAACCTACACAGGATCTAAGAGATAGAAGCGGCTAACCAAAACTGCAATTAACTGCAACACTGACAAATTATCCTTTTGACCGCAAATCCTAGTCGACTCCTCATCCGGATCCTCCATTCGAATATCCTGAATAATTTGTTTGAAAAAGGATAATTGATAACTTCTCAGAGAAAACTTTGTTCTACATTCAAGTGTGGTATCCTTCTATTTATTTCATTTGGTTACTCATACATAGATACATGTATGAGAGAATAGGTTAATGCACCCTTTCAATTCCTTTAAATTCTATACTCCCCCCTACCCTTAGGAAATCGAGTAGCAAAACAGAATCTGACCCCGAAGCACTTTGTCTACTTACCGAGAACAGGAACCGAGACTTTCCAAACAAATTTCGTTAACTTTTTCCATTCGGAAATTTTGAGGGGCAACATATAGTTGGAGCAGACTCTGGGATTGCACTCCCACAGTGCTCCAACAGCTAGAATCCACAGAGTTTTCAGGATAAAGTTTCTGTTGCATATTGGGACCACCACCATTCCCAATGCCACATGCATGCATGAATGTTGGTATTGGCATACTGCTTTGAGGTGGTGGTGGTTCTTGGGATTCTCCGATCGACCACCCTAAATGGCTGCCAGCAACAATGGAAACAGCATTGTCCTTGTCTAGGAAAACCTTCAATGCAGGTGATAAGCGTATAGCCCACCGCACTGCAGGAATTAAGATGGTTATCCTTTCGTTTCTGGTTGTCGTCGTAGTCATTGGTTTGTTGGTCAGTTGGTCAGGCAACGAAAATGACATCGGCAATGACACAGTCGATGGCGTTAGGAAGCGGATGTGGCTGTGAAAGTGGGAAGGGTACGAGTATAGTTGGAATAAGCTGATCTGGAGATGAAATGTGGTACGTACCCTCGGCGATGATGGTGCTTAGAATGGTTTTGTCAACACTAGCTGGTGGTGGTCGATTGGTTTTGGAGAGTTTCACATACCCAACAAGGACCAACAGAGTGTTGTTTCGTTTTCTTATTTTTTAGTTTCTATTGTCTGCTTCCCAAACAACAGAATACTTGACAGTGGACACCTGCTGTGTGTGGAATCGAATCGAAATGGTTTGGGCGAAAATCTCAAGAGACACTGAACAACATTGACGAATGATAAATTGTATCCTTGTGGTCAAGAGAGAGATGAATTGATCATTTACGGTTAATTTGCAACAAATGGCCAGGATGGTACATATGTACTCGTATGTGCACAGATAACCTCCGTGTATCCTGGGCAAGATTGTCGGTGAATGCGGCACAATTTCAGTGAATGCCGTCGCATAATTGGACAACAAACTCATTGTTGTCAGGAGAGGTTTTAACAGATAAGCAGCAATGATCCTGGATTGAAGAGACTGGTGACTGCAGGAGAGATTGATACGTAAAGAAAGAAGACAACATAGAGTTTAGATGGATGACATCTCATTGAACTTAGTCTTTGTGGGGTTAGTGAGTCCAATGTTACAGGAGAGTCCCACCACCAACTTTCAATTCCATGATACCCTAATAATACCCAAATCCATTGATCCAAAATCAAGACTCTTCCACTTCGTACTGAGATTTTAATTGCTCCAACAGACTGTTTCCGTCCTTAAACCCATCCATCGCCACTACTATTACCTACCGACTAAAAGAAAAACAATCCTGTCATGTTCTTATAATTGCTTCCTTTCAAAAATATCCTTATCTCATCATTAATTTCCTCTTTCCGGGCACTTTAGACAGAAAATACACTAGCACTCTGGCACAATATCGTCATCCTAGTCCTATCTACGAGTATGCCGTCTGCAATTGTGCTCCAAACATAAAAGTGAATTGTCTTCAATTTGCCCTCTCTGTTCCAGGACACATTGTATCCATTTTCTACTTCATTTTCATTGTATTCTCGACTGGGTTGTTCTTATTTCCACTGGGCTCTCATTTAATTAGAGCGACAATCTACCCTCTAAATGCAGCAAAAGCACCATCAGTTGTAGAAGCAGCAGCTATACCACCATACAGGACATTTTGCAGGCTGTTGCAGAAGCAACAGCAATTCATTTGGAATTACTCAAGATGCATCACCACCATCGTCATTCTAAGAGGAGTAGAAATCTTGCTTCTACAAATGTCTTTTGGGTTGGTGTTGGGTGTTCTCTGCGATTTCTGCTCGTAGAGCTGGCATGGAAAGGACAAAAGGATCTTATCTCAAATGTTATACAGTCATCAGTTCTCAGTTCTCAGTTGTTCGAGTGTTTGTCCAGTCATATTTCTTCGCGTTTAAATGTTCAGCGTCTAGAGCTGTGGCGTAGTCTTTTTGGTGGGAATCCTGCTTCGTCTGTTGCAGTCCTGCACCTTTCCTTCTGATACTATTCTTGGGCGAAGCTATAATCTGTTATTTTTGTTTCTTGACAGAGGGATGGGAAAAGTAGTTCTGAACAAAAATGATGTCCTTGCTACGTGGATAAAGATATCAGTGTCGCGGGAGTGAGAAGATTTTATTTCCAACTAAGGAGGCTGTAGGAGCAGTCGTTTTCCATTTCTAAATGAAGTCTGAGGAGGTGGTTTTGGCTTCGTTTTCTGTGTATGAGGGTGATGGTATGGTTTGTGGTAGATACCGGGACGACAACGACGATAAAGACGTTGAAAACTACGATGGTAACGACTAGAATGGCGATGATGATGATGATAATGATGCTGATGCAGAATATTCCTTGGTGGTCCATGCACCTCCATGGCATCGTTCCTCATTGTTTCATTGTTTCTCTGGTTATCGCCATGTCACTGAATTGTGTTAGACCGCAAAAAGGTTGTTGCCACCAATGAAGAACAAAAGCGGAATTTGCTTGCCCAAATGAAAGAAACGCACAGTGGGGTCGTTTTACTTTGTGAGTGGTAGGCTGGTAGAAGATGTGTTTCATCATCATATATGATGCACACAATAGCCCGCGACCTGTACCCTAGGAATGACAGTGGAAATCTACTGCGAATCACTATATAGATATGATTCGAAAATAACTCCACAATTTATAAGAGTAGAGGTATTAGCAGAAGTAGTCAGTGCCAGTAAAGCATTCCGTCCAGAATAGACGCATAAAAAACTGACGAGTTCAACAACCTTTATACAGGATGCCTGTCAGAAGGAAGTTTCGCACAACCATAGAAAAAACAGAGGCTTACATCCATCCGAAAAGGTGACATATCCCCAGACCAACCTTCGTCGTATACTCGTAGACTGCGCATGCTGCATACGGAAAGTGCTGGAAAAATCATATGCAAAGAACTGGACCAGTGCACTTGGAATGAATGAAGCCCCTCTCCTGCCGTGTGATGATGAGCAAGAAGAAATATCTGTAAACAGTCGGAAAAGTGTTTTTAACTCGGCCAGCTGGATCACCATTGCGAGGAATATGATATTCTTTTGAAAATAGCATCCCTTCTACGACAGAGATGAAGTGATGAAGAAATACAAAATAACAGCAGGAGTTCCTCAAGAGTCAATCATAGGTCCAATCTTGTGAAATACAACATAATATGCAAAATAGTACTGCGAATGTATCGATTAAAAGGAGCGGACATCATAGTAGGAATCGTTGAAAAAGAAAACCATAATCGAAGTGACATAACCCTGCAGCAATACCATCAGAAACAGAAAGGCATGGCTTCACTAAGTAGTTTTGGATCTTTTGTAGTAAATTCTAAAAGTGAGACTGTTCTCACTATGAGCTAAATTGAGCAGTTATCGCAGTACTCAAACTAATGATAAACCTTGTGGGGCCCAGGCCACCGATAAGAGATCTGCTTGAAAACGATCAGCAATTCAATCCTTATTTACGCCCCTCCTATATGGGCACCAGTAAAACATATAGCGGCATACATGACAGGCATTAACTCCGTACACCCAAAGTATGCTGCATGGTCTGGGTGGAAGCAATCAGTGAGGATGCCTATCGATCTGGAGGTAGAAATGCAATAACAGACTGCAATGACAGACTGGCAAATGCAATGGAACAACTCAGTAAAAAGACTTCGGACATGGAAACACCTTCCGGGCCTCTAAGAATGAACAAGTATCCAGTTCCAGGATGCTTCGAGTATACCTTTATAAAAACAAGCATATCGACACCGAATAGCTTCTCTTGGTTTTAAAGCAAAATTTTGAGAAGTTTCACTTACAAGACAGAAGATTGCACCCTTCATCTTCTTAGTTGGTCCTCACCAGAAGAAGCAGGGACCTGCCTGAAGATTGTGTGTCCTATAACTTGGATTGGTCAAGCAGCGCAAAAATCAAGTTCGTAGTGAAGTGCTTGCTTTACCTCCCAGCGGTGGGCCCGGTAATTGCATAAGTAAACCCTTATTCGTGCAAGCTAAAATGGGAAAGCCATGCCCGGCCCCTAGTGTCTGATTTTTAACGTAAACCACGTGACATGGAGACTTATGTTTACGGGATGTCCATACATCCATGGGGGCAAGGATACGCCTTGCCATCGCTCTACCGCCTTCCTGATATACCAAATCGGAACTGGTATGAGTCGAGGCCGACCTAAAACCTCTTACTGCTCTTAGGGTCGCATCACCCAGTACTTATTGCAACTCTACATTGGGTCAACCAAAGGAAAACCCTTCCCGTGACTTTGGGTTTAAACTACAGCCACCATAACGCTCCCACAAGGGGGCCTACCTCTTCAAGTCAGGCCAGGGCCGAGATCCGGGGGGCTCCTGACTGCCATGGTACCGTGAGTTAAGTCCTGGTAGAGACTACCGGTGGTCCAGCCGGCAACAATACCTATGACCGGCAACTTGTGACTGATCAAATCTGAAGATTTTTACGATAAGACCAGTGCTTTGCTCTGCCCCCGCTTTTTATTAGACAACGTCATTGATGGGCGAAGCCTTGATAATTGGGCAGGGGCCCAGCCATGCCTGGCCAGTAGCATTGTACAGAAGAGATTAAAATATGTGAATACCCAACTACTGGCCGCGGATAAAAATGAACTCACTTTTGACGACCCTAGCAAACGCCTAAAGGAGAACGACCTTCGGATTTGAATGTGGAATGTTCGGACCCTTGCCACGTGCAGCCAAACAATTAGCAGAGGCCCTAAGGAGGCCGGACATAAGGAGGATGAAAAACTCTTGTGATACGGATTTGCCATATGCGGCAGACTTAGGCAAGAAGTCTTGAGCTTCCGACACGCTAATATCCATACGGAAGACAAGGACGACGCTTCTCGACAAGACATATGAGTAGTAGGCCATTTTAACGCCAGTATAAGAAAGGAGGATACCCAACTGTCCTACTGGCCTACACTGACATAGGCTTATTGGCTTTCCGGCGGAACGAAATATTACTTAATCTAACCAAGGGACGTGCTGGTCTCCAGATAATCAAACGCTAAATCAAATTTATCATTTTGCGATAGACTTAAGGTATGACTCCATTAGGACCTTCCAGCAGGCAACATTGACCTGAATCACCACCTTGTTGCACCTAAGGTGCTAACGCAAATTTCCCAAGAGCCACGACAAGGAAAAACTACTGTGAGAAGATATAACGCGGAAAAGCTAAAATCGCAAGAGACCGCCAGAATTTTCCCCGAACACGTATTCCGAAATCTCTCAACCGCCTATGCCGCCAGCATCAAGTACCAAAGACCAGTGGCAAAGCTGCCAACGTACCATCAGAGACACTGCAACTGATGTGCTGGGTTTCATCCGACCACCACAAAGAAATCCTTGATGTGATGAAGAATGCTTTCAAGCCTACAAAGCGGCGTGCGCTGCAAAGAAAGACTAGAGCTGCTCATGAGCTCTACGATCAGAAAAGCCGGGAAGAACATTGGCTTCTTCTTCAGAAGAAAAAAAGAGTACGACGACCGCTCGATCGAAGATTGCGAGTCTGTACGGATAAAAAGAACGTGTCAATTCAACAAGACCTTTATAGAGACTTACCACAGGTGGTGCTGAGAATATGGAAACATTTTTCTGCTGACTGTACAATAGTGACAAAGCGCAACTTCCCGCCCTCAGTCAAAATAGACCACTCAACTTAGACAATGATAGCCAAGACTTTCGTTCACCTGACCAAAACGAAATGAGCTTGGACCGGACGCCTTACTGGCCGAGGTATTAGAAGCTGCTGCAAGTGACTCTGTGACCAACTCATTTCTCAGATCTTTTCAGAAGGCTGTATCTCTGATGAATGGAATCTCAGCATGTAAGTCCGATCCACGAAAAAGGAGACCCCTTTAACTCAACATCCAATACAATATCTTATCTGCCATACTATGTGAAGGCATTAGACGCCTAGCCAACAACCTGATTGGTCCCTATCAGTGCGGTCTCATCTTCGCACTGCGGCAGGTCCGTGAAAAGACAAAAGAAGTCCGGTCGATGCCCACCATCTTTTCATCGGCCGAATATGACAGCATTTATAGAGACGAGTTATATAGCGCCATATCTAGGAAGAATAACGATTGAGAACGCTCGGTGCTCCGTTAAGGTTGATAACGAGAGACCTTTGATATCGATAAAGGTTTTACACAAGGTGACACGCTGTCATGTGACTTGTTTAACATCATACTTGAGAGAATTGTGGGGAAGTCACAAGCGAACACTAGAGGCACAATCTTTCAAAAGTCTGTGCAACTACTAATGTACGCCTATGATAGTTACAGAATTGGCAGAACGCAAGGGGCTGTAACGGATGGGAAGCTGCCAAAATGGGTTTAGCGGAAAAAGAGTTTATGGGTTTAGCACGAAGAGACACACAACATTGACGAATGTCATAGTCGACTGCTATCACTTCGAGGTAGTAAGGAACTTTGTCTACCTTTGCTCTGCTACAAATTCTGCTAATAATACCTCAGCAGAAATAAAATGAAGAATCACTCTTGTCAATCGCTGTTTCTGTGGGCTAAGAAGGCAGTTGAGTAGCAAGACCCTACTCTGAGGATCCCAGTCCTACTTTATGGCGTTAAAGGGTGGGCACTTTCTATAAAGTGGATGAAGAAAAATAATCTTTCCCGTTTGCGTTGACGGGCTTTGGAGGAAAAGATTCAACGACTAACTACACGAGCTGTATAGCAACATCGATCTAGTCATAAATCTGTGCATCAGTCGCCTGAGTTGACAAGGACATGTACAGCGAATGGAAACCAATCCTCCGGTCCGCAGAGTCTTCGAATCTAACCCGAAGGGACAAAGTAGAATAGGAAGACCTCACAAGTAGAAGAGGACCCCAACCGACTTGGTGTGCTCAACTGGTGGCAGTTAGCTAAAGACCGGACTAACTGAAAAAGCTTATTAGTTGAGACCTAGGTTCACCCCGAATTGTAACGCCATCTAACTAAGTAAATAAGTAACTATAAGTCAAAGGAAACTAACAAACTTTTCACCAAGCCGCAGCATAAAATATGGCGATCCATCTGATTTTACTGACTTTGTTATCCGTGCATTGTCGGCCTATTTAGCCAGAGTCTTGATGGAGCTAGTTTATAATGGCATTCACTACACTGGACCTCTCTCTACTTTTCGAAGCAGTTACTCTTCTAAACTGAGCTTTCTTTTTCGCGAAAAGAGCATTTGACTGATAGCCAGACCCCTGCTGGGGAAAGAAACCCCCCAATGAACGTCAAAACTGAGGGTAGGATTGAATGTTTCTCCTTATTATTGGTGCAAGGTGTTTAGCAACAAATTTCGGTAAGCCATTCCTTTCCGTTTTCGATGCGACATCGTCTAGGGGGCATTCTGTTCTGGATCATTGATATTCCACTTCGAAATCTTCCGACCAGGTCAACATCATCAACATCACCTTATCTCTGAAGGTACCCAAAATTGCAAATCACCAGTCCGGCGTAAGTTGTTGAGTAGACTCTTCATTCACTGTGCCGTTCGTCTTGTCAGTTTGTGCCTAGAGAGAGGGACCTGCAGTTTCTTGTAGTCTCAGAATGGCGGGAGAATTAAAGAATTCTTAGAAAAAGTGCATGTCGAAAAGGTGGTTATAGGAAATTATGTTTTCCCTTTTTCAGTGTATAGCCTGGGTATCGAACCCAAACTCTTGCCACTGTAATTGGCAAACTGCACCTATTTTGACTGTCAAGTGGTTTCCGATTTTGATTCTTAAAAAAACGGCCATCGCATTACTATTAGTGAGCGAATACTGGCCCACCTTCTTGTAACAAAATTTCTAACGTGGTCAGGATTCAAGGCCCAATTGAATACTAAGCATAAGCTCGCCTTGGAGCTTGTGAGATACGTAGATCTGATCACATCCTCACGTTAAGATCACGTTAAGGCCCATTTCTACTGTTTGTCCCGCCTTGGGTTAAGTTCTTAAACTCCTCGTATAATTGACAATTTTAAATCTTGATGGCATAAACAGAGTCCTAATAAACGTCGGGACTGACCAACTCGGTAGACAGCGTATAAGGAAAATCGGGTCTTGTTGCATGCTTTCCTGCCTTCTCCTTGTCACTTGTCACAGTTCTTTCTGTTAATACGATTCGGCGTATTTTACTTCTCCACCATGGGAGAGTCCTTGATTATACAAATCTATTCAGTTGGGCCAGTAAAAAAAATTAAAATTCAATGCGCTGCTGGTTTAAGGTAAAGAAGGACAGACAGCATATAACACGGAAACAAAACCCCTGATCAGCCCCACAGTTCTTATGAATAAAGAGAGACCATCGAGAACTAAGTAAAACAAAGAAATTATTATCCTTTGGGAAATTTTTCACTTTGTTCAGCTGGTTTTTCTGGCTCCCTTATCCTCCCTAATTCCCAATTTTATTATTTACAATAGCACAAACGGTTTCCGCGAAGGAAAGAAGTCCGTCGCTTAGAGTATCTCCTCTGCAACTGCATCATCAAAATGCGTCCAGACTTCGAAGCAGCATCAACACACTATTCTGTCTCAACGCCAGCCTCTTTCCGAATTCACTGAATCCATTCAAAGCGAATACGAAGACGATGAAGGAAATGCAAGAATTAAAAGTCCTAGTAGAAGAGGAGCGCATCCACTTGGTGTAAATTGTTGGAGCAACAGCAAACCGAACTGAAGGAGCAAAAACGATAAGAAAATCCATCACCAACATAGCACATCGTTTCCTGAATTCATGATGGGAACGAAGTTGGCTAATTAAATAGTCCGTCCTTGCCTTCTTTCTTAGTATGTTCGGTAAACCAAATTATTCTTATTCGCCTCGGAGTCATTTATTGTAATTTCCTGGTCTTCTTCAGTTTTTTTTTTTCGTCGCCCAAAACGGTGCAAAGGGATTTCGTTTAATAACCATCGGGATAATTACGTCGGACAATTAAATCTGATGGCATAGGGGACCTAGAGAGTCATAAGCGCTCTGCTCAGTTAAAGGATTTTATATCGGATCTAGGGCAAACGTACACCAAGCATTAGAGACAGTTCAGCCAACCAACCCAAACACACATGACGAAATCTCCCTTGATCCTTGGGCAAACAGTAATCTAACAATGTTAACAGTTAAATCGAGCAAATACCAATTTATTTCACATCTGCTCCCACTGGACCAACCAGAAAGGGAGCGGACTCCTAATCCAGTCAATTGACGACCTAAATTCTCTCTGGCAAACACAAACACATGCCATGAGGTAGGGACAATTAAAATCCATAATTACCCTCGGATTTTTGATCCACCTTGTCCTTGGATGAGTGCAAATATTGAAAATATCCCAAAGGATCCTCATGTATGTAGTACACATCCCTATATCTGTCCTCTTCGAAATTATTAAAAAAAAGGGATCTGGGATCGAAGTCAGTCCAAGAGGGAAAGACAACTTCAATTAGAAAAGGACCCTCGTGAATGAACAAGAGCAGGATGCCGATTATGAACATGTACACTTATATCAGAGCAGTGTATGACTTTTTAACAGACCAAGGGCACACTGAGATTACTATGTATGCTGCACACCACCCTCCAAGGATGAACTGCACAAATCAGAATGTGAACTGAACAAGAAAATCAGGACAGGAGAGGAAAAAAAATCAGAGGCCACCGCTTTTCCCTTGCGTAGAAGACTCGTACCGAGACCAGAATCAGTGCCTGCATCAGCACACCACCAGCTCCTAACCATTCCCGATCACGACTTCAAAATTAAATCACATATCAAATATCAATTTAACGGTTTTTTTATGTTCTCCTCTATACACTCCGAGTTGTTCTGGTGGTGGAGTGCAAGAAGGAATCTCGCAAGGAGCGGAGAGAGGGAGTCGTCGCCTCGAGCACGATAATGAAATCGTTATGACCAAAAGTGGTGGCTTGAGTTTGTGGGCGAATTTCCATTTGATTTGGATTTTCTTCTTTTTTTTTAGAAATTTTCTTCCTCACAGAGACCGAAGTGATTTGTAGCGGAAATAGGTTTCTTTCACGGTCCACTGAGTACTATTGGCGGGAAATAGTTTACTCCAAAGGAATTGAGGAGTCAACGAGTCTGGAATCACATTCCAGTCGATTCGAAATGAATTGAAGTTGGATTAACTGGCGGAAGGACTGACCGAGGACAAATTTGCTGGATGCCGGAACCAGGAGACGGTGATTTGTTGGCATATGAAGGTTGGAACTTTGTAAAGGTCATGGTCAGAGGAAAAATGTCCAAAGTCTGGAGGTTTTAAAAGAAAATCGCTAATCGAACGACTGAAGCAAAAGGAATGTGGAAGTAAGTGATAGTTGAAAGAGTGGAAGTCAATTTGTTGTAATTGGAGAGCGTACATAATTAGAATGCAGACTGCTCAGACTGCAGGTATTGTATAAGCTGTAGTCTCGCCACTCGAATTTCCTGTGTCTCCAGATGACGGGAATAAATTTGAATTTGATGACGGCTATTTGAAATGGATCTTACAACGAATGCGACGCTCTTGATGAGTTTGTTCCAGGACGAATAGGAAGTTGCAAGAAGAGATTGTTGGATTTTCGAATTTTCTTCCTTTAAGCACTCAAGGTCCTCTCCCGCTTCAATTACTGCAGGCCAGTTGCCTTCGTTTTCTTGTAGTTAATCTGGCCCAGACCACCAGATATGGTGTTCCATCAGCCTTGATGGGGGTACTCCACAGAAAGCGCATGCCGCAGCGTAATACCAGCGATTTATTGGAATCGTATCCAAAATCTCCGCTGTGCGATTGCCAACAAAGGTATTCCAACGACGACATGGAGCAGACAACCAAGACAATACGACGGTTGAGTCAGTCCAGGCATAGATATTACCAAATTTAACCTTCAGGGACCTTTGCACTGCTTCAAGCGAGTAGAAGTGATGCACATAACCCAAGGCGAGGAATGCTGAATTATTTAAGGGGCGACACACGTGTCTTAGATGCTACAATCTGTGTCTCGAACTGACCATTTGGTAGCTGATAACGAGAATTATTTGACAATCCAATGTATCGAGGAATTGCGAGTTCAGTGAGCACCGAGGGCTCTTCTCGAGTTGAAATTGAATGCGGAACTCGATCATCTCAATCCAATTTCTAGTACCAGATATCCAAGAAAACCATGGCTTGCAATGTCCCTTAATATGTGACGTTTTGTTGACTATTCTAGGGTCTGCCAACGAATTCCAACGCAGTCCTAATACCTTTGTCCAGGGCTCACCGTTGCTTTCTAAGAACACATACTCGTTTCGCTCCACATGAGGGTTTTGCAAAAGCTCCTTGAAGTTACTTTGCCATTTGGTGAGTTCAAATCCTACCTTTGAAATGGAAGATGGACAATATACTTCCGTGTTAAGTCGCGTGAATATGTTTTAAGAAAATTGTCTTCGATGTTCCTTTCCTCTTGGGATTTAGGGTTAACTTCTTCAATATTCCAAAAGGCTTGTCAAATTTCATCGACATTGAGAATACAATTATGGGACAATTTGTGACTCTGAATCTACGGACCTTCGCGCAAAAACCCTACTAAAAATTGTTGGGTATCCTCCTTCACCATATCTTAACTCTCCTCGGAAGTAATTCCCACACCTTATCAGCCCCTAACTGGATATCAATTGAACTCGATTTGTTAAATTTTGGTGGGGGCTAACGCCCCCATTTATTATGTTTAATACAAGCTTAAGAACTAAGACTTAAACTAATACTAGGGCTTAAAGCTAAGGATGGTGAAGGAGATCGAATTTGAGGGAAAGTGTGCTGCGATTAAAATCGAAAACGGAAAGGTTGGAGTTTACCTTACGCAGCATACGGGAGATTGGTTCGTTAGAGCCATATGTGGTGCGGTGGATAGGTAGATAAAACAGACGGGTGGAACGTAGATTACGAGGGTTAGTGTTAAAGAAAATGGAGTTGCAAAGAGGCATGCAATCGATGGAGCCTGAGAGGAGTCGGTGAATGAACAAAATGTCTGCTGCGTCCCTTCGTTCCTCAAGGGTATTCAGATTAATGAGTTTGAGACGGTCTCGATAGGGAGGTAAGATTAGAGGATCGGTCCAAGGTAGACCTCGAAGAGCAAATCGAAGTAAACGACGCTGGATCCTCTCAATACGAGATACATGAACTCGTTGAAAGGGACACCACGCTTGGCTAGCGTACTCGAGAAGGGGGCGAACGTAAGTGATGTATAGTGATCTAGTCACGTACGGGTTGCAGAATTCTTTGGACCATCTTTTAACGAAGCCGAGTGATGAGTTTGCTTTAGAAATTATCTCATCAATATGTGAGCGGAAATTAAGCTGCCTGTCGCATAATATACCAAGGTCGCGGATAGATTCAACAAGGGGTATAGGTTGGCCGTGGAGATGGTAAATTCGGTTAGGAGACTTCTTGCACTTACGTGAGAAAGTAATCGATTGACATTTGGAGACATTGAGTTCTAAGCAGTTCTTGATGCACCAGGTGGAAAAACTATTTAGATCTATTTGAAGGAGGGTGGAGTCTTGTTGTGAGGAAATGGGTTTAAAAAATTTGGTATCGTCAGCATAGAGAGAAAGTGTTGAGTGTTGAATGAGCCTTTGAAGATCGTTAATAGTTAGGATGAAGAGGAGTGGACCTAGGTGACTACCTTGAGGAACACCTGAAGTGGCCAAGAAAGGGGCCGATATATCATATTACTGTATGATCAAAGCTTTGAGAAATAGTGGGGCCAATAGGGAAGTTAAGTAGGTATTTGAAATAAGAGGGATCCGGTACGAAGGAATTATCGGCAAAAGATTGCTTAAAAAAAGTAGCAAAAAAGTTAGCTATGGTATGCGGATCAGTTGATGATATATTTTCGTATAAGAGGGATGGAGGAAAACCGTCGGATTTTTTTTTGTAATTAACGAATTGGTAGAAAGACTTAGGATCATTTATAAGCCTTGATTGCGCACTATCAAGGTATCGCTGATAGAGAAACTTATAGAGCTGGGCGAATTGAAGGTCATACCTTTTGTTGAATAGTCAACAAAAGAGTTGGACCGGAG
The DNA here is from genome assembly GCA_949129095.1 of Volucella bombylans. NCBI lineage: Eukaryota > Metazoa > Arthropoda > Insecta > Diptera > Syrphidae > Volucella > Volucella bombylans. Next base: position 11,406,676 of record OX422142.1, on the reverse strand, counting down.
GAAAACTGTCCATAATTTGTTTCTTTTGTTACGTAAAGAGCGAAGTTTACGATTATACCACGGGGGGCTCGTAGAAGAGGTCCTATTACGCGAAAAGGGGACATAGAGAGAAATAGAATTAAGTAATTCTCTGTAGAAAATAGAGAGAGCACTTTTTAGGGGCATATTAGCGAAATCAAAAGAACACTTACTAAGATATGCGTTAATTTTGCGGAAATTCGCTTTATGAAAGTCGTAAGAAGTGGTAGCTGCAGATGGGGTGGGGCGGAAAGTAGAGTGGTGGAAAAGAGAAAGAAGAAGTGGTGGGTGAAAGTTATCAATGGTCGATAGTGAAAGGGGACAGAGCGAGACAGAGGAGTTTATGGGGTCAGTGGTGAAAATGAGGTCTAATTGCCTTCCCATATAGTTGGAGACTCCACTAACTTGGCATAAGCTAGAGTCTGTGAGCTCATCCAAGAAGAGACATTCTTTACTCGAGATAGGGTAAGCGATAAAAAAATTGAGTCCAGTGCAGCTGAGGTAGATTGAAATTGCCAAATACGATGATATCATCGAGAGGATCAGATAAGTTAATTATTTGATCAATTGCATCGATAGCGAGTTGGTAGCATTCGATTGGTTGGGCCGGTAGGATGTAAAAACACATAATGTACAGGGACCTGCAGGGGAGTGTTATCTTTATTGAAACGTAGTCAAGTTTAGAGGAAGTAGAAACAGCGATTGGTGAAGAGTTTAGGTCATTGCGGACGGCCAGTAGGACACCTCGACACGGAGCATCATCATTTGGGCGGGTATGATCGTCGTCTCGGAAAACATTGAAACTAGGGGGGAATAATTCCTGATTCTTTATATCGGGAATTAGATTAGTTTCGGTCAGAGCGTAGACCTCAAATGGGAGAGCGTGAGATTGGCGCAAGACGGCACGGGTCTTAGATAGCAGTCCTCTTACGTTTTGATAGTAAAAGGTAAGAGGAAGGTTATTACGAGAGGGCGTAGGAGTGGATGGTCGAAACACTGGCAATGGTAGCACATTAGGGACGAAAAAATTTGTCGTTGTCAGCTCTGCTTCGTTGGAGGTGTGAGATCCTTTTTGAGTGCACATAGTTACCGAAAGCAGCAAGGTCGTCTGAGACTTTTTGCGGAGACATATTAAAAATCTCGTGGAACTCTATGTATAAGTTCCTCAGACTTGTAAGGTCAGTAGGGAGACCTTCCTGCTGAAGAGATCCGCGAGGTCCAGGTCCTTAATATTGCGTAAAGTCGAGTCGGTAAGTTGGATGTTACCTGAGGCAATACATAGGCATCGACAGAAATGCTTTCTGTTTCCAAACAAGAGTTGATGGGCATCGAAACTAAGCCTCTGACCCTTCCGGCACTGGTCAAACCAATTCCATTTATGAATAGACGTGCATTCAGCCGTTTCAACCCTAACCGCTGGACACAGAACTCAGCCACAAATGATACCTTAGATCCGGAGTCTAAAAGAGGGCGAACTCGCTGATAATTGCCACGGCTCTCTAAAACATTCCCGACAGCAGTTGGCCATAAGATTTGTGGTGGGCAATGCAGTTCCCTTATTGAATGATGCGTTGAAACGTGATGGTCCGATGATAACCTAGACAAAGTTTGACAGCTATTGCTGGTGCTAGAATGTGTCCCTTGATTTGCGATGTAGCTGTTGGATCAAGATAAGCGAGACTGTGATGGACATGCTTTGACAATCAATGGGCTGAACTATGACCCAAGCGAAGACAATTGAAGCACAGTTTATTTAATTTTACAAAATCACTTTTTGCTTGGACAGTGAGCGCTAAAAACTCGCTACATTGGAGCAGAATATAAGAGCAGTTAGAAGACAAAAGAGACGACGAGTGGCTGGTCCGTACAACAGTATTCCTAGCCTTAATTGTTTGACGAACAGGTTTCAAATGCCACACATCTACGTTCCAATAAAGTGAGAAATTTGTCTATCGAAGGATAATCTTCTTCAACACTGAATTTAGACCATGCCTGCCGCGTTTCTCAGTCGATCTTATTCAGCAAGGGGTAGATGAGCCAAGGATGAGTTTATGGACGAAAGATCTCTCACTGATTCATTCCCTCCATTGGATATCTTGCGAAGAATAGAGACATTCGATGAATTAGTTGATAACATAACGTCGTCCGTCGTATCGGCTTTCAAGACGTTCCCAGGCCTGGGTGTATGTAACATCTGAAATAGTGATGTGACTCAGTAAATTTAGAGCCTCTCCACGAAGATATGGTTTCAAAAAACTGAATTTCTGAGTTGGTGTGAGATTTGATCGATTATGGACGGCTCCTACGAACAATGCACGAAATGTCGGCCAAGCTCGGTAAGATTCAGAAAATGGTTCGATTCGAATTTGAGGGAGGAATGTCTTTACGTATTACTTCGGCGGTCTTCCTGAATGTTTGTTTTAACGTCGCCCAGAGTCTATGAACGGTTGGTAGATATGGGATTTCAAATACCCGCACTAAAAGTAGTCACAAAGGATCAGGGCTGCTGCCCAATTATCAAGGCTTCGCCCATCAATGACGTTGTCTAATAAAAAGCGGAGGCAGAGCAAAGTACTGGTCTTATCGTAAACGTTGCTACTATTTGATCAGTCACAAGTTGCCGGTCATAGGTCTTGTTGGCGGCTGGACCACCGGTAGTCCCTACCAGGACTTAAATCACGGTATCATGGGAGTCAAGAGCCCCCGGATCTTGATCCGGGCCCCCTTGTGGGAGCCTCATATTGGCTGTGGTTTAAACCAAAAGTCGAGGGAAGGGTCTTCCTTGGTTTGACCCAATGTTGATTTGCAATAAGTGCTGTGTGACGCTAAGAACAGTTTTAGATCGGCTTCAACCCATACCAAGAGTGCAACTTGTGCCTCCAACGCAAATTCTGTTTTGGTATTCATAATGCATGCAAGCGATGCCAAGGCATATCCTCCGTCCTCACCTCCTAAAAGTGTTTATGACCTCGAGAACCTTGTTACCCAACTAACCGAAGTTTACAATGCGGCTTACACAGCTGCAGCAAAGAAGAAGAGCTCTCGGAGGCATCTAGGCTCAAGAAAATCTGCACTAGCCCAAGCATTTTGGCGAAGAATCACTCGAACATTTTCTCAGCACCCAGTTTACTGGTTGTGCTAAAAGCCGTGTACTACTATAGACGCATACAGCCTCTTTCAATCCCGATAGGATCCTTAATGCGCAAAAGCGCATAACTTCGCTCAACACCCATGAATCGGATTCCAGGATCATGCGACTTAATACCTTCGGATTATTTTCTGTGGGAATGTATGAAGTCGCTAGTCTATGCGGATAACCCAGAAACGGAGGACGATTTTGAAGCCAGCATTCGCCAAGTTATTACCGACATACGGCCCCAGATGCACGAACAAGTTGACGAAAATTGAACTCCCCATGGTTGTTAAGCATCTTTAGTGCTTGTATGAAACTCTCTCATATGCCTAGGACTTGGACCGAATCAAAGGTCATTTTCATACCACAAACCGGTAGAAGCTCGCAGGTATGCTCTAAGGACTTCAGACCTATCAGCTTGTGTTTCCTCCTAATAATCTCCGAAAGACTGATTGACATTCACCTTCGCTGCGGCATTCACGTAAGTCTGCTGTAAGCCTCTCAACATGCATACTGCCGTTGAGACGGCAATGCGCTCATTAGCATGCTCCATTAAAAAATCTCTAAAATGTTAAGAACATTGTCTGGTAGCCTCTCTTGACATTGAAGCAGCCTTCAATAGCTTTGAGCCAGGGGTGGTCATTATCGCACTTTTAAATCTGGGTGTGGAGATCTCACTTGCAAGACTGATACCAAAACCAAATCGTAGGACTATCACCACTAAAAGGGCCTGTCTTCCTTTCTTTGGCATATGCAGATGACGTTGCGATAATTCCTCAACCCTCTATGTGAGCTAAATTGGGCTAATCGGTGTAGTCTAGCAATCAACCTAGCGAAAAACCTTGGTCTCATTCTAGATAGGTATCTAACCTGGAAACCTAACATACAAGAGAGAATAAGAAAAGCCACTATAGCCCTCTTACTTAAGGTAGCGCAACAGTCCGGGACGGACCTGGGTCTATAGCCCTTTACTCGATGTATGCAACCCCGTCTCACGCACTGGCTGTACTTAGCTGTCATAAGATTCATACTAATGTGTGATGTCTGGTGGACTGGATAAGACAAGCCAATTCATTGTGAATTTGCAATCTAAGGAAGTTGTAGCGTCTGGCCTGTACGTGCATCAGTGATACTCTTAGGACCACTCTCTCCGCAGAAACTGGGCACCATTCTCTATCTCACCCCCTAGACATTTTCGACAAACAGCTAGTTTCCAACGCAGCCATGAGGTTGGAAGCCTATTCACAGTGGTTCTATATCCACACGGGGCGCTTGTCAATCTTAGTTAGCTTACGAGAGATCCCAAAAGGCACCGACTACAGCACTGCCAAATACTGCCTCTATTGGTGCTTCAAAGCTTCTATTTCGAATCGTCAAGACTGGGTGGATGGAACATTACCTGATAAAGGATCCATGCACATCCATACGGACGGCCCATAAACCGAAGAAGGCTTGAGGGCTTCTTCTCAGAAATTAAGTCTTGATCTCGCCGTCGGCCTCCCAAACCATTGCAGTGTCTACGGTTGTTATAGCTATCAAAGACGCGCGTCTCTTAACGAGATGGCTGAGCAGTCAAACATTCACTTCTGCTGGGTGCTAGGCAACTGGGATGTTCCAGGAAAATGTAGAGCAGATAAACTTGCTAACTTGCACATGCCACTCGCTACTGGTAAAAATACAATTCTACAAGATATGATTGGTAAGACGAACTGCAAGTGGGCAAACGGTTAAGTGAGTCATGTCATCAGACAGATGTGGCATAATTTTGATCACAAACGTTACAGCAGCCTAAATGTTCTAAACCGCTCATAGGTCAGTACCCTCATAAGTTTCATTAGAGGACAGGCTTGGCATCCTCTTAAATGATTTCTGTAGAAGCTGTAGGCATGAAGAAGAAGAGGAAACGGCCTTTTATCTCCTCTACACTTGCCCAGCACTAGCTCGTACTAAAAAACCTTTTCAGCGCTCATACTTTCTAGACAACGTCAATGATCACGCAGAAACCAACGTTGCCGATCTGCTTCGCTTCATCGGAAGTTGAATTTTAGACTTTCTCTCTAACTTTTAGGTTCCTTCCTGGCAGAATTTGATCAAGATCCAGTGGATTCACAATGGGCCTACTCCGGTCTAAGTGTTAAAGAGCAACCGTTAAGAAAAGTCGCCAATGTGGGACGGCAAGAACACCAAAAAACCTTTCCTTGCTGGTTGTCGTTGTCTCCTTCAAGTTGTTTCCTTCTTACTTTTCCTCCTTCCAGCATGTCACAGGGAACAGACTTTTTTTTCTAATCAACGCCATCCATAAAACGTTCTCAACCTCAAAGGTCAAACGGCCGTAGAGCCCTCTAATTTACTCCTAACTTCATCTAAACCAAGCAATCAATTCGATTTCTCACTAATTCGTGGCCAGAAACTTTACCGGTTGCATCCAATTACGTCCCTGGCTAATCACTTAAATTTCCTTTATATGTTCCATTGCTGCCCCATGTCCGATGACTTCTTTCCACCCTATCCCCTGCGGAATCAATCAATTTGCCATTCATTCACACGACGACGCACCCAACACCACATACGAGTACGAGTGTGACACGACACAACTTGACACACGGCTGTTCGTATATATTCGTATCAAGCAGACAACGAATCCAAAATCCATTGACATTTAATTCTCTGCTCCTCAAAGCCACCAGGATACTATCCGCATGTCCTTTCCAGTTTAGCGACTCCTTTATCCTCTGCCAGTCACACTTTATCCCACCTCGTGTCTTTATCACCAGAGTCACACTCTTGCACAAGACTGTGGCGCGCGAACTGCTCGTAAATTGATTGGGACGTGTGTTATAGCCATCTTCATGTGTGTCCGTGTGTGGTATGGCGGGCGGCGGCTTCGCTCACCTGGATGTCCTTAATTTGGTGGCGACTAATTACAATGAAAGGATTCGATAAATTGGAAATTGTTTGGAGCAAAATAGGCGTTAATTGCAGACGATGGCAATTGGCAAAAGATTGTCCCACAATTGTTACTTCGGGAGTGAATCCACCTGGGGGTGGAATACGAGTATGTGAGAAAGGGAAAATAGGAAATTATTGAGAAAATATTTGCTTAATCCTTGAACGTTCAAATTATCTATTCAAGAGTTTGTTTGTGGCTGTTTGGAAAGAATTATAAGGACCTTCGATCGTCTGTTGTAGTCGGCCAGTCAATGAATTAGTGGTAATCACTCAATTGTGGCTTTGGTGAAAGGTGAACACCGATTGATGGCCATGATGGGATCCTGTACATACAAATTGACGTAATGAAATTGTGGTTTGTCCTTGATTAGGGTAAGTCGTTGATTGATGCGTCGGCGATAATTTTATGAGGGTTGATAGAAGGAAGACATAAGGGAGATGGAGAAAGTTGATGAAAATGAACAGTTGGCATCAACAGGACATAGAAAGGGTTTCGGATATTTGACTGCAGATACACCGGTATGTTAGAAGGGTTAATAGTTCTTTTTAAGGGAAGTTTGGCAGTGTTTTGAGGTATAGGGTGTCCATTGACAATTGACACGCGATAGCATACAATGGCCATTGTATTGAATACTTGTCGGGTCGTACTCTTGAATACCTTTACTATAAGAGACCTATGTCTTAATGCACATACCATGTTATCTAATAAATCTAATCTAATCTAATAGTCAGCAAACACTTTTTTCCTCGCCATTACAGTCCGCATACATTCAAAACCAACGTAAATCGAAATCCCCCCCAATTTGTTTCTTCCTAATTTTTTCTTCGTCTGGACTTAATTATCAAAAGTGTTGGCGACATTTGAGGATTTTGTTAAATCCAACAACACTCAGGCTAAGCTCTATAAAAGGTAGAGGAAGCTGTCTAGAATCTGAACAGTGTCCTCACCTAACTATTTAAACTGACGTGTTTTTCTGGCGAGAAATTCTGTAGGTCGCTCATTCTGCATTCCACCATTGCAAATCTGGGCCTGGATCTGGATAAAAATTTTTACGAAAAGAGCGAGAACCGGTGAAACCATCAACTAGATTGGAGTCGACCGACAACCAGCTCGCATCAATGGAACTGCAAGTAACCTGCGTAATACTCGTACAATCTGCTCCCGCTTGTATCTGACATTGGTTTTGGCGACGAATGAGTCAAATAACTATGCTGTTGTGTCCTTTGATATCTTCAAGTCATATAGGCAGGCTGAAGCTAACTCTCCTTACTGCTCTCACTAGCGAACAGTAAGAATAGCTTTTACGTGTTCACCAAAAATAGTCTGATTTTCCTCCTCTGAGGAGGATAGAGCAAATGGTTGAGCTTTATGTGTGCAAGCCCGCTTTGGGAATCTACACTCTGTTGTACCATGAATACCAGCCTAAAGATGTCGTTAGACTGTGCTTCAATGTGGTCAGTATAAAGAAGAAAGAGGAAGCGCTTGGCATTCATAAGGACATTGAGGGAACTATTGATAATGTTGATTAATAGCTCTGGCTTGGCATAGCCTGTAACTTACGGCATCCCGTAAACTTAAGGCTGTCTAATGCACAGCGCATACTTGCTTCAAAGTGCAGGCAAGGTTACATTAAACCACGATAATTGCTTGCCTTACTTAAGGGGAGTCCCAATCAGACACACAACAGCCTTCAAATCTATTCGATCCAGGCACGCTTTTCCCAGTTGTTCGCACCATGTTCCAGTCTTCCTTGTCGTCTTGAACATGGGGACTGAATTTTGGAGATCCCCTTTGCTGGTGCATTATTGTCCATTCACTCGATGTGGCTAACTCAGTGTAGTCGAGGTATTGTGGCTTCTAAACTACACTACAGCTCATAGAATTATCGGTGGAATCTTCTTCCCCATTCATCCTTCTCGCATACGCATTTCTTCGACGAAGAAATTTTTCCTCGAAAGTGTTCAATAGCTGCTCTGCTTTCTTGCTTTTAGTACAACACTCGGCTCTATATAGCAGAATTGACAGGATCATTATTTAGTGGAGAATGCGAGCTTAATTGTTTCTCCAAACTGAAGTACTCCCAGGTCCTATACATTGACTTAGTCTAACACATCTGGTGATAAAAGTCGTCATCTTCCATTTCTCTTATTTGAACTAAACATCTTAAACTTGCAAAGCCCTGTCGGCTTTCTGAACGTCTACAGACCCATGATACGTAAGACCAATTCTATCCTTAGCACCAGTTGCATAGTGGAATGTACCACCATACCAGGGTTAACAGAAAGACACCTCGACTGCTTGGAGGCTTTCTATAGCACGAATGGCTCGGCTCTAGACCTCACTCAACATACGCAACCATAAATCTCACTTGTAGGACCAACTTGTCAAGGCACCCGTCCCGAAGCCTGCATGACGATTAAGTGAATTGAATAAAGAGAATTGGTATCTAATGGCTTTTGCCATCCCTGAATCTCGGCTTTACTGGGACTGACCCACCCCTTTCGGATCTATTCGTGGGACCAACATACAAAACAATTCACCGATAGTACAAATAGTGCAGAGGTAGCTACATCGAGCATAACAGCGGGGTGCACGTTATCCGAGGACGAACTACTGGCTTCGAGTCGATCTATTGGATGTCAAAGATACCAGCCGCAGTACTCAACAATTTTGCCACCAGCGGCAAGGTGGACAATGTCAACAGCAAAAGTGACCGCAAAAAAGGGTAGGTCATCTGGTACCATCTTAAAGAGCAGGTACAGTGAGGTCGTCTTCATCCTCAGCTAGATTGCTAGGAATGCGTCTGAGGACAAGCTCAAGTGCCAAACCGTGGTTGATGAATATACCAGGCACATACTGAACAGCAAAAAACAGCCTAAGCGGGAGTTGAGATTAGAGGAAACTATTCCCAAGGCTAAGTTGGTAAGCATCGAAGATGAACCATATCCTGAACCACCAGACTGGACCTCTGCCCGACTATGACTCTTAAGAAGTCATTACAGTTTATCGTCTAATCAAAGGCGTGGATCAGTTTTCCAAGGATTTAGGTTATTCGTGCTAAGGTAATCCCTAGGAAACCTAGAGCCCGCATCTGCTTGCCCAAGACCAAGATAGACAGCAGAAAGACTCTCCAATGTCTGAATCTTCAAAATCCTGGTCTCCCTATGGACGATTAAACGGTCATCAAGGTGGAGGAGCCACAAAAAAAAAAAACAGTCAAACTCTTCTGCTTTCAGTAAATGAGGAGTGCCTCGGGCAGCTGGAGAAATCTGATTTCAGGCTCAGGTTCGGCGTACGGTTCGCCAAGCTGAAAATTCTCAGAACAACGAGCACTGAGGTTGACGATGTCTACATGATCGTCGTCGACGACAAGCTGGAAACGGATCCTGTTGATCGCATTCAGCAAGAACAACAACAATAGTATGCGCTGTACCATACAATTCAATCTCCAGCACTCGAAGTGTGCATCGGAGAATTTGCTAGTCTTTCTTAGGACTTCGCGACAACAAATACTTGTACAATATTTTCAACAAAAATATACCGGCACCTAGAACTCGTACACTAATCAAGAATCATGTCAAAAACCATTTGTGTTCCCATCCAAGCACAAATGACTTGACAATCGTTCAAGTGGTGGGTATAGGCAAACAGCAGCTCTACATAAACTCTGCATACATGGCCCACTATAAGCCATCGCCGCCAGATGAAGCTCAGCACATGGTGTCGCATGTTCACGCCAAGAAAGAGTTCCTGCTTTTGGGATGCTGTGCTAACGCAAGGGAAACATTATGAGGAAGCACTGAAATCAACGAACATTTCGTTATGACCTCTAATCTTAATGTATGTAATGTGGGCAACACTAAAAACTTCGTGTTTCCAAGCTCGACAGTGGGAGGAAGTACTCGACATTACATTAACAACCAATAACTCCGAAGATAGGGAAGAGACTATAGATGGATACTCTTCAATGTGAATCCCTAGATAGAAACTCCTTCCCCTTTTAGAAACATCATGGCTGGAAGAAATTCAGTCGGGTCTTAGACTCCAAACTTAGGAGCATCCCCGATCCTAGTATTGAATCGAAGCAAAATGAAGATCACTCCGGTCTAAGAAAGCTAACTAGGGACGTTTTCAATAACTGCTAGAAACACAAATTCGGGAAGCTTTACAGGGACTGTCTTAAGATATACAAAGAAGCAATGACCAAGGCTAAGTCATAGACTTGGGCAGAGTACTGCCACTTGCGTTTCTGGTAAGACCATGCCAGACAGCCATTTCTTATTACCTACCTAGCTTCCATCAATGGAGAATGGAAGAGACGTTTGAACAGCGAACTGTATGTAAGTTACTTTGAGGGAATGGACACAGGTTTTTTTTTTGACACCCAATTCAGATGGACAGCGCAGTAGAGGACAACCACATATTAGGTGGCGCACAGAAGTGGAAGATCTCAGAAGATCTCAGCCAACTTTGTGTATGCAACTGGTGGTAGCTGTTTTGGACTAATCGGAGAGGTATGTGGGGCCCATGGTCCACCCGGGCTAACGCGCCACCTGTCCTCTGTACACAACCGTAAGTGACATGAATTCTGCTTCCTTACGTCTCTAAAAAGCCAGCAGCTTTCTATTTATCTAATAATTGAAAATAACGCATTCACTGCTCATAAGTTCCACCACCACTTGCGACTATTGCCGTGAAGGTCACAACGTCGCATCCTCTTCAAGTGTCCAGTTTACGCTCGCATGAGACTGTGGCACTGTCAGCGCTTTAGAAAGAGAGAACTTTGGCTAAATCGTGCCACAGGGTCGACAAATCTACCTTTTCCCCAAAGGGTGAAGTTTCCAAGCCCCTGCCCCATTGTCTGCAATCAGATCTCGACCATTAAAAAAGATTTATTTGCCAATTTCGTATTAAAGAGAAATTCGCTCCATTAAATCGCCATTAAAACTGGTTACCCAAACAGCCATCTAATTACTATGATATAGCCAGGGCAACCAAAGCCAGGACGAAACCATCCAAGGTCATGTCATTGCTGCGCTCCATCTGATAGCCGATCAAATGACACTTGATCCGTTAAATAAAATAAATTGCCTATAAGGACGAAAAAAAAAACAACAAAATCGGAATCATAAAATAAAAATCCAGCAAAGTGCTAATTGGTCAACTATCCGCCACAGGATTGAACGACATATTGCCTGGGTAGTTGTTGCTGACATCAGTGAACGGCGTGTTTGGTAATGTTGTTGCTCCATTGCTACGGCTTCAGCCTTAGCCACTCTCTATTGTTGGTCTGATAAACGCTTCGAAGCGATTCATAAATTACGAACCCAATGGATGGCCTAATAAATCAATTAAGCCTATACGAGTGCCATACGAGTATAAAGTATTTGTTTCCAACTACACGTAGGATCGACCATACATACGTACGAGTGGGAGTAGTAGGAGCGCGGTTTACGTGCTTGTAAGTGTGCGTGTGTTTGTTTGTATGAGCCAGTAAAACAATAGGAATGTCATTTTGTTTGTCGTAGACCATTATCGCCGGCGTTGTCCTCTGTTTGCTTTGCAACAGGATACTGCACATATGCTTTGATTTATGGAGTGATTCGCCTACGCCTATGGTGCTGTGGTGTATCGTGTGTGTACGAGTATGTGCCTTACTCGTACATTAAAATCGCAGATACAAGTTAACTATAAAAATTTAACACAAAATCCTTTTACAGTTTGAGTTGTATGAGAATGTTGGGGGAGGACTTTACAAGGATTATACAGTGGGACATAGAAGTTGTTAATGCCTAATATACATTTTTTTTTTGGCAAAATTCCACTTTATTCAACAGCATAGTCTCCGTCTAGAGTTCCGCTCTAACATGTCTATGCCTTTCTTACAGAACGATTTGTCCAACCCTTCAAAATACGCTTCAGTTAAACTTTACAATCACAAATAGCTACTTAAACCGTTTGCCAAATTTCTCCAGGGTTAGAATTGTTGCACCAAGTAAGTGTATAGATCCTGTTACCAGTATATCAACGTTCTCATTCCCAAATTCATCTTTCAAAAATGAAAAAGCTCCGTAAATGGTTCCAATTTGTCGGCAATTTTCTGCTAAAACATCGCCGCTTCCACTCAGTTCTCGCCAATTGCTCGCATGCAACTCCACTCGCCGCAACTGATCCTGATTGCTGAATACAGAATGAATATCATCAATCGCTTCACGGTTAAATGGAATATTAGGAACAAAGCATGCGAAATCGTAATGAGTTCGATCGTATAAGACTCGCAATAAAGCAGTTTGAAACCAGTCACTGCAAATGTCCATACTTTCAAGAGTATGTGCACCATCCAAATGGATCCTGAAGTTGTGGAAATCCATTGCTTGACAACGTCCTGGCCACACGCAATTATCGATTCCTTTTACAAACTTATCTGAAATTGTCAAAGTAATATCTTCCGCTGGAATTTCTACACCACTTAGACTGCTGATTTTAAACTGTTTTAACCAACTGTAGGCCAGTTGAATTGCCATCGAGCCGTTTAGTTGAATCATCTTGTTAAAATTGGCTACATTTGTGTATTGAGGCCAATTGTACTCCGATATCTTCGGAACCTTCAATAGTTTTACATTTTCCTCAAAACACTTATCCTCAAGAATCTTTAAGCATGTCTTCTGTTCCACATTGGTATACACCTTGGAATTACGTTTTATAATACCAGCTTTTTGCCATGCAATATCTTCAAGCGTATCACCCAAGATATTAGTATGCTCCAGTCCAAGTGAGGTAATACCGCATGTTGGCGTTTTTCTGACAATATTTGTGCTGTCATATTTGCCACTGATTCCGACCTCTAGGATAGCCACATCTACTTTCTCCTCTAAGAAGATGTGAAAACACAAAATGGTTAAAAATTTAAAATAAGCTGGCATGTCATTTTCTGATTCCTGGTATTTCCTAAGCCTATTGAAAACTTTCCAAAAAGCTTTGGTAAATTTTTTCTTAGATATTGCTTCGCCATCGATGCGAATCCGTTCTGTTAGCGACACCAAATGTGGTGAACTAAAAAAGCCCGTCCGAACGCCATGTGCTCGCAGGATTGATTCAGTGATGGCACATGTTGAGCCCTCTTTTTCAGAAAGTTGATTACTTCAACAAGGCTAGGAAGTCTATCCACAGGAGCTTCATCGTTCCACTTACTTAGGGTGTGTTCATCCAGCTTCGATGTTATGATGAATATGATGAGATCATCCCAGAAGTCGACTGGTCGCTTAAGGTTTCTTAGTCCGGACAGATGATTGCTGATTTTATCTATGAGACTTCTTAGTTCCACTGCAGATGACTTCTGGACTTTTGGGTGATTAAAAATGCGTTGGAGATGTTCCTGAGCTATGATTTTTTTGTTCTCAAACCGTTCCTTAAGTCTTGCTATTGCCACATCGTAGTTTTCATCCTCAATTGCAAGTTGCAATTCAATTGGCGCAATTGCAGTGTCACTTAATTTTGATACGAGATAGTGAAATTTGGATTGCTTTGAAAGATTAGGATTGTCGTGCACTAAGGATGCAAATCGATTGTACCAACTCATCCACGTAGTCACGTCACCTGAAAATAAAGGCAGTTCAATCTTTGGCAATTTAACTGAATCAAGTTGTTGAGTATTGGAGAATTGTGATACATTCATTGGTTTGGACATTTCTTCTTTGAATTGATTGACTAACACCTTAAGCTTTGCAAGAGTGACATAGTACATCTCTTCGTAATTCGAATGATCCGGCTTACAAACTTCTTCGAAATCGTTATCCTCAATTTTGGCTTGAATTTCGTTAAATAGGCGAAAGGAGGACTCCAGTGCTTCTATGCGTACATTGAGTTCGGGAATGGAAATTGATGACGGACTGCTAGTCGCCTTGATAGTAAATTCACTCAGTCTATTGATTTGGCTCGTTACTACCACTCGTCGCATCTTCAGAGTTCCAATGTCTTGAACCTTTTTGGATTAATCATAGACACAGCGGCATCAGTGGATGCTGGTTGATTTTCCTCCGCTGATGGCTTCTCGGATGTATCCTCATTTCCAGACGGCATGGTTTAAACAAGTCACGTGTAAAAATAAATGATACCTTCAAAGTAATATCTCGCCGGGGCCTCCAAAAATATGTTGAGAAAATGCAAGCTTTTTTTGATTTCCTGACTTTGGCTTCTTTAACAGCGCACAACGCGGCTGGATTATTTAAAAAAAAGACGATTTATTTGACGATACGAGTATCTTTATAAGTTCGAGCTTTATTCGAGACGAAGATCTTATAATAAAAAAAATGACAGATGATCATTCAGTTCTTACCTCAGTGGGTTTACAATTCACCATTGATCGTTTTGTTTTACCACAGTGGGTTTACATGTAGTATATAAAAAAAAATCTATTTTAGGCATTAACATTAATAATATTAATTATATTAATAATAAAATATAGAAGTTGATCAGCAGTGTGACCCTGCATTGCTGTTGTATGACAAACATTTTCCACATAAACCCTTTGCCGATCTTCGAAATACAGTGTAGCGTATTCAGATCTTCACCTGACATAGAATATTTCAGGCTGCAGACAGAATACAGAATATCCTTCCTGCGGTCAGGAAGGCATGCAGGCCTGTTTCAGTTTTTGTGGTGTGTACGAGTGTCTTGCAAGTATTATGTGTTGGATGGGTCTGATGACGGATTATCCTCTCAGAGCCAAATTTTCGGGTATCTTAACTACCGGCACCTTGGCGCTTGCTGTTGATTTATCATCTAGAGGAAGAGACCTGAAAATTGTTTCCGAATGAATCACACTTTTGCAGACGCTTGCGGTTTGTTGCGTGCTGTTTCATTCTTCATTAATCGTAGCAGCATTCTTTTGACGATGTCCCCTGTTGGAAGTAACCTCGCTACTTGTTATGGGTTCGCAGTTTCAGGGCATCTTAACAGGCTGCTGAACTCCTAGACTTGTTTCGGGCCTGTTAAGGATGCCTGCATCTCCCCAACCCAATGATTCCTGATCGGTGCCAGTATCATTAGTTTGGTGGAATGCAGTCAGATGTTAAGTGTTTGACTTGACTTGATATGGCAGGTGCTCGATAATGGTCGCAATATCGCAATGCCCCTTTGTAATTTAGGAATGATCCAATCAACTGAGATAAGTACTCAGGATTTTGGTATCGAATTTTTGAATCTTTAAAAATTCGGGCAATTTTCGCGGACTTTGTTTCAAAGAAGAGAGTGTCCTCGCATTCGGCTAAGTTCTTTTAAAAATTGGCAATGTCTTGCTTCGACTGACGTTGTTTGGAAGCAGAAAAGCGATAAGTTTTCTGTGATAAATTTCCAATCTAAAGTAACGAACTGCTTGGACCCTCCCCCATGTTTCAATCCTGCATATTCGCAGCCAACAGGTTTAGGAATAATTCGGTCACAGCAACAACCATGTACCGGAAAGCTATGTGAAGGGATCGAAGCGTTGTGATGCGTATTGAAGCTAGAGCAGTCGAACTTCTGCTGAGATTGAACCTGGCACTTAGACTACTGGGATTATTGTGATATCATCCCAACAGAAGTAGCTACTATTCGTAAAACTGCTAAATAGTTCCAGGATTGAGGAAAAATCGACATCGTGACGAATAAAGTCCGCAAATTACGAAGTCAATAACTTTGACTTCCGACGCCTTACTTTTGTTCACTTTTTTTCAAGGAAAAACTCTGCTGTTTCACTTGATGAAGGCAAAAACGTCACGAAAAACTGTAACAACTGCTACCCGGTGAAGTATCGCATTCGAAATTTACGAACGAATGAGTGCTAGAAACAATTATGTGTTTCAAAACCTGCTGGAAGCCAGTATAGTAAGTACTGTGTCCTGTGACTTAATTTATATACTGCAACCTTGGGTGCGGTCTTTTGGTTTCGGTTTAAAGCGTTTCACACCGCTGCGCGACGAGCTATCGGAGAGGCCAATAATTTGCCTGAACCTGGGTAATTTTGAAACCAAGATTTAGTCGTTGCAGGCAACATTGTTTGTCAGATATGGGATTGCATTCGGAATTTATGTCTGAAGTAAACCACACTGAGCGAAATGAAATGAATCTAGAAAGACGAGAAGAACAGGACTCCGTGAGGTTGAACTATCTAGTCTCTGGTCTACCATATACTCAGTTGCGCACTATGCTACTATAGTACATGTACACCACAGGCTATTCTGGGAGAAAAGACTGACGGAATGGAAGCAGGAGCTATTGTGAAACGAGTCAAGGATCTTGAACGTTCGGTAAACTGGCTTTAATATATGAATGCGGTAAATAGCAGCCGCCATTCGTCACCAAACGGCGAAATAGGTGGTGAAGCACACGCAAAAAACATGCATCAATTTCACCAGGAAGTTACAAATCTGCAGCAGGTAGATATGGAGATGAGCGGCAAGACGACAACCGGTTCCTGGGCTTACTATGAACGACAATTTGAAATTTCGTCGCAATACGCCTGTTGGACTGGGAATGGAAAAGCAGAGGCTCTGGCGATGCGGTTAAGTGGGGAGTCTCCCTCCGTATCTCTGCTAGCAGAGAAGTAGATTACGACGTTCACAGCGTGTCTGTGAAAACACCGCCTCAAGGAGAGTGTGACCGAAACTGCATTGAATCTGTGGCGACTGGTAGCAATAGCACTCAGCGGATGTCCAGTCAAGGGGATAGAAGAAGTAATCGTTAGTCAATTTATAGAGGGACTAAGGGAAGAGTCAATTCAGGATTTATTGACAGTTAGTCGTCCCTCTACAAAACAAAAACGATACAGTTCCAAAAGGAGAAGGTCAGTAAATCTGTCAATACTCCGCGTTAACTCAAGGTACGAGTATAGGAAGCTATAAAAAATCAGAATGGTGCCACCACAGAATACTTTGAAATGACGTATTCGGCGAGGAATACCTCCGGCCCATGGTAAAACCAAGATTTACAGCAACTACCTTAGGAAACCCAAATAGTTCCAAACAAGTCACTTAAGACTAATTTGAAGGAAGAGTGTCACTTATAAGGCGAAACGATCAAAATACTCGATGAAACCACCAGGCTGTCCAATGTCCTCAAAAGGGAGAAATCAGGCAGACTGGAATCACTCAGAAACCTGATGTTACTTACACTGAGACTCATTCTTTAGACTCAGTTCCATGGTAGACATACCAGATCTGTACTTAGGTTGCGCTACGTTTCGGGGTGAACCCATGCCCGATCTTTGGCTAACTGCCCTTCAGTTCGTGATTCTGCGTAAAATGACGAGTTTGACAGTGATGGCAAAAATTAGACACGGCTCTATGTATTTCGTCTCTGTCATCCTGCCATAAGATCGATGAAAGATGGTAGGTATTGACTTGAACCTCTTGAGTTGATCTTGGTGATCAGATGCGGTGTGAACATTTGGTAGATTGAGGGCTTTCCTGACCTGAAACCAGATTACAAATATAATGGTTAATCTGGCTATTAAGAAGAACGCAATATTGAGGATACTTATACCTCTTGACGCACCTGAGAGGGTGCATCATCATCAGGCATACGCTTTTCTGACCAGATCTGAAGAATAAGTTGGTGGATGCTCTCCACAAAGTCACTTCCAGCAATTTGCTGGATTTCAGCTGAGATATTGCGATCTTTACTTCCTTTTTTGAATATCATCTTCCAAGTTGAGTGCTCTATTCTACGTCGCAACAGGATGTTTGTCTTGTTCGCCGCTATACAGTTAGCACAAGAAATTTTTTCACATAATCAGCACCGACTGTGATTCTACTGACGCTATCTTCGATCCCGCACTTCCCTTGTTCTTTTTTCTTCTTCCGAAGAAGCCAATGTTCTTCCAATCTCTTCCGCTCGTAAAGCTCACGAGGGGTTCTCATCCTTAGTTGCAACGCCGCCTTGTACGCTTCTTGTTTAATTGCATGTACTTCCCTGAATTCTTCATCAAACCAGGGATATCTTAGTAGTCGGGTGAAATTCAGCACATTAGTTGCAGCATCTCTGTTGGTATGTAGGCCGTTCAGGATGTCTAACGCCAACCGCAAAATGATGAACTCGACTTAGCGTTTCTTGACCCGGAGGATGTTTGTGTACATTGAGACGATGAAACCGTGTACTGGCTTTAGTGACATTTCGTTGGGTAGCACATTCAATAAGCCTAGATCTGTTGCCAGGCCTACTCTCATGTGAGCTACGCTTACCAATTATCCCACCAAAGGTGTCCCCCTTTCCTACTTAAGACATGCTTATACGTCTTGTCGAGGAGCTCGTAGAAATATTCTTTGGTGGCGTCGTCCTTGTCTTCAGTAGGGGCATGGCGTATATTAGGCGCGTATGACAAATCCGCATCCGAATCAGCGCTGTTTCTTTGCTCTATAGTATTCACCATAGTTGGTTGGGAGAATCGCAGGAGCACTATATAAGAAGGTGTACATGCAGAGCATTTCCATCAACATTGAGGGTGCTTTCGACAAGGCAGCGGCCCAGACAACACATCCAAGACGAGTCAATAGTTTTGTAGATAAAAGCAATGCTAGTGAATACAATCCTGTTTGCAGACTCTGACTACGGCCAATTTTTGATGACAGCAGTAAACAAGGGTTGGACCAAGGCATCATCCTGACTCCACTGTTTTTATTCCCATTATCCAAATCACTGCTTAGCTCTCTGTGAATCTAACGTCCACGCTCAAGCAGATGATTGTACTGCCTCTAGGACCAAGTATAGCGACTGTCTAAAGCGCAGGAAACCCTATATGTGACCGATGACTAGGGCTCTAGAAATGGGCTTTCAATCAATCGATCAATCCTCACAACACTGAGGGTGTTCTCTTTACGAGAAGGAAGAAGGTGAGAGGTTTGACTCATCTACCACTTGGGGCCATCAGCATCTGCTTCTCTAACGAAGCTAAGCATTTAGGTGCCAACCAGGATAACAAACTTCTTTGGCCTTCACCGAGGAGGGCCCTCTGGATATATACGGTTATGATAAGGCCAATTATATTCTATGGTTCAGGATAATCCGTCAGTTCTTCTTTTTCCAGACTCCAAAGAACGGCGGCTTTCCCTAGCACGCCTAGTACTGCTCAACATGTACTGTTGAATCTCCCTCCCCTTTATATTCTCATCATGGGCTGCTCTCTCAAAGTCAGCTACCCTTTAAAAACAAATTGGAACAACACGCACTGCACTTTTGGTGACGTTGTTCGCCTTTCGTTGACTGCCAAACTGACTCTGGTCAACATGATATGAAATCGACTTTCCCTGCACTCAGGAATGGTTTCGGCAGTCGCAGGATGCTATGCTCTCTGAACGCAATCGGGAAACTAAATTCATTGCGACTTGTTTGGGTCCCAGGTGACACTGTAATCACGGGAAATGGAATCGCCGGTGAACTTACTAGGCAAGATTCGGAATAGATTTTTCAGTACTCGAACCGGCGTTTGGACTGCCTGCAGTCTCGGTAAGGACTTTATGAAAAATTGGGTTTCATATGTGCATGATTGCAGATGGCATGATTTTCGAGGTTGTCGCAGACCAAACTAATGCTTCCTGACATCTCTAAGAGGTCAGCGGCTTTTCTGTCTTTCCTGATGTCCCTTACCAGGGAAGATTGTAGCAGTCTACTTTCATCGTAATGGGTAACTATGCTTTTGGTAAGCACCAAAGTAAGACAACATCCCGAGAGGCAGAAGTATTGTTGCCGAGATGGATCACTATCCCTGTGCCAGTTTACGCTCGCATAAGCCGCAGGTACTCGGCGCTGATGCGAGTGCTGGTACGATATTCACTATCACTGAAGCGTTAGCTCATCTCTCTAAGACATCTTAACAAATCGAACACAACTATCTGCCACATTGGTGGTTCAATACTTTTCTATTCGACCGTTCCTTGCAAAACAACGCTTAGCACAAAAACTTTGTATTGAATGAGGTCCTCAGTAATGCAAATATCGGCTCCACAATGAATACCTACAATAACTAACAAAACCTACCACTTGTATCTGCATACAAGATGAGCCCTTATATCCTTCAAAAAGTTATTCCAGCTCAATAACCATACTCACGGTCGTACCCTACTCGTGGTCATCTCTGCCTTATTTTTCAAGAACGAATAGTTTGAAGGTAAAGTACTCGTACTCATATGCTTTGTGACAGATTGAATATAAAAAGTCACTCCAACGACAGAAAGAGAGAGGAGCAATACCCTTCTATTCCATATGTACTCAGGATTTAATTTATCCCTTAAAAGGATATTTCCAGAAATCCTGAATGAAATGAAAAATACGCCGGCTCGTTGGAAAGCCATTATTCATGCCACCTAAAAACCCCGTTTTCACAACCGGACACTAGGGGTGATATGTATATTTACAGTTCACATCCGGCAGAGAACCAAATGCCGGGACACAGGAAAAGCTACATAACGCGCTGATGTTGCTTTCTGCAAGTGTTGTTAAAGAGGAAATTGACCGGCCATTGTTATGCAAGGATAACACGCGGCAGTGGTAGTAGCATCAGCGGTGACCTCATCAGGCTGCGCCCAGAAGAACTGAGAAGGTGCCCGTGTGCGGTCATGACCACCTCCTGTAGCCGCTGTTATCTGATGTAAACGATTTAATTCAATTTATGGTATTGATACGAGTAGACAAATTTATTGCTATTAGCAATATTAATCGGTTCCATGAGCGTTCCTATGGCGTGTAATTGAATTACATACAGGCGGTGGATACACGCATCAGATACGGATGCCGATGCCGATGTCGATGTCGATGCCGATACTGATGCAAATTGAGATGTATTCGTATGCAGTAGGAGTTCGTAGGAAAGATGAGCAATACGAGGATATGCCAGGATCGATCAATGACTGATAGCGAGATGAGTGATAGTAAATTTATGCATGCAAATCCTGTGTAATTGTTGGAGCCATAGGATGGGCGGATGGGGTGAAAGTTTACAACTCACCATCGCAGTGGGTGGCTTGGAAATTTGAATCAAGATTCACAGATGATTAGTAAATTGTTGCTCTGACCATATATCACTTTTCCGGATGTGTTATCGGGTTACGGGTGGGGATGATGGTAAGGGCGATGGTGATTAACATCCCCAATATGGGTGGATGGTTATAATATAATTTACCAAAAAGGCGGAGACGGAATGGGATAGTAGGTCCTTGATAAAATCTCTCTCTGGAGAGGCATCACTTTCATATATCCGCTTTGGTAAGATAATACCATGATTCGAGCTTTGATTTAGTCGGGAAAATCGGGGAATGAAGTTGAGGTAGGAATTCTTAAACAAAGGAAGGAGTCTGGAAGTTACGAGAGTCATATCATATACAGACATCTGCGGACAGTACTTTGGGGAGGAAGTGCTATACTTTTCATAGCAAATTACCATCAACAGTCAAGCTGATCGGCATGAGATTTTGCACGAACTCGTTGCACTGGAGCATAAGTGTCCATCGTGAAGAGACAATCACTTGAAGATCAATAAATGTGAGGACAAGCTCACCCTAAATCTTTTGGATGTGACCGGTTGCCCATGTAAACTGGTGGCTGGCTATGACTTACCTAGTGGTGAAAGCTACAATCGATCGAGACCAGCGGAGGTTAATACAGGGCCAATTCTAATGTAGATAGTCCCACAGTTAGCAACGGAGGCTTAGTCGCTTTATCATTCCAAGAGACTCTTAAACGAAGACAAAAGAACTTTACCTGGTTTCTGGTGAAAATGTCACCAGTAAAAATTCTCTTCTCTCGTCTTCTGAATTATAGGTCCCTGGTGCAACCATAGGGCTGCCAAAGACATCATGAAGACGAATCATCTGAAGCCGACTACAGTAGAAGCAAGGTGAGGCTGAAACACAGGACAAGATTGGTAGGAACTTTGATGCTTACTTGTTTAGGTACGGCGCTCGGACTTGACTGATTATTAGTAGCAAGCCAGTACTAGTACTCTGTATTCAAAGACAGTCTGGGCTGATAATTGGCACGTCTTGTGGGTATAAATTACCAACTAAACCTACATTGGCCTGCCTTGGGAACCATCCCCAATATTCTTCGCAACCAGCGCTTGTAGACATGTATTTCTCTTTAAACCAATACTCAGTAGTGGATTTCCACCCACCGAAACCTTAGGTTACGGTAGGTTAACGAGGTATCAGAGGCCGATTCCATTCTATACCTCATCACACCTAGGTCTGTGTAGACCCATTGTGATGTTCGGGTGGGAGAATTTGATTGCGGTTCCTAGATCTGGTTTCCGCTTTCCGTATCGCGTAGGTTGACATTTGGTCCTTCAGAGGGTCTATGCTGTAATGTAATTGACACTTCGAGAGATCGTAGAAGTAGCAACTTCCTATAGTTCTTTTCCTCAAATTACTGAGGTTGGGACAGTGGCACAAAAAGTGGACGATATTCTCCAGTGAGCCTATGTCACCACAGCTTCTGTAGGGGTCGTTGTCGGTAAGGCGCGGTTTATTGCGTGCGGCCCCAGAAAATTATGGCCTGTGAGTAATCTAACAATCGCAGCTCTGCTTTTCAAGAGAATCTTACTTGTTCTGGGTTTTCTGAGTTCCCGCCACAGTTGTCTTGAAGTCTCTCAGGTTGAAAGGTTTTTCCACCTTTCATTGGCTTTTGATACTTTGATCTGGCAGTTCCCTCTGTAGGAAATATCCTTTTTGAGTTAGCTAGTCTACATGCGCATTGCTTGCCACTCCTTTGTGATCAGTGACCCAGAATAGAGTAACCTTATGCTGAACACAAAGAGCCTTAAGGTCTTTACAAGCCTCGATTTGATCTGGACTGCCGCGATAGTCCTAATGGCAGCCTGGCTATCAATAAATATAGTAACGTCCTCGTGGGATATTGCCTTTATTGAAGCAAGTCTGACTGATTCTGCTACTGCCAATAACTCAGCCTGGAAGACACTGCTGTAGTTCGACAGGTGACTTGAGCACCGTAAGTTCAATTGATCGGAGAAGATCCCGGTGCAGGTTCGTATTTTCATCTTTGATCCATTTGTGAAAATGGATATCGAGTCTTGTACCATTTGGTTCCTGTCCTACTCCTCTCTGCTTGGGAAAATGCAGGCGAATGGTGTTCCAACGTCCAGGTGAGGTGTTATGTAGTCCGTATTGGACCATAAATCTAGTTCACTTGTTAGGATTGTGGCATGACCTTTCGGCTTTGGTTTCTACCCATTAAACTGACTCAATCTTAAACCGCTTTTCGTCGCCAATTCTTGCACGACTTTGGCGTCGTTCTCATGGCACCAGTCGGGCCTATACATGCAATCCTCTGTACTTTTGTCATTAGCTCAAGGTTGCGCGTGTTATTTATGGATTGCCATCACACTAAGCTACCCTAGGTTAAGCTAGGTCTGACCATAGCCACGGTTCCCAGGGATCACGAAAAATTAAATTGGCAATGGATTTGCTAGCAAGGTTCCGAGTAAAGTTTTTCAGAACCCAAAGTTGCATTAAGACGGCCTATGTCGCCGCGTAAGACTTCCATTGACAATTTGGTTTCATATGTGCATAGCAGCAGATGGGCTGACGCTCCAGTAAGCGACTTTTTTGCTGTCCCTCAGTAAGAAAGACTGCAGGCAGTCTACTGCCGTCTAAACAGGGCACTACGCTTTTGCTAAGCTACTAAGCATGCTGAGCATAAGTGGCACAAATTCTGCGAGTGACACTTGCCACGATACCGTGGAGCACTATCTGTTCCGGTGATCTCAACTCCAAGGCCACCGCACGGGGGAAACCATAACTGATCCCAGAGGAGAGTGCTGGAGATGGTGGCGAGGATTGATCTCACGATGTTGAATTCTGGAGATAAAGCAGCGTTCAGACGATGATCAACGTGACGTTCGCAACGCCACGCATTACTGAGCGAGTTTCCGCCTAGAGAGTCCTGAAAGACTACACGACGAGTGAACAGCATTACCTTCAGGGTAGAGACTGAGGGTAGTGTCAAACTAAGGGAGGCACGGCTCAACTGACAAGTACTTCGCTAGCTAATGCACCTCTTCCTGCTGACAATATCAAGTACGTTGGGGGCCGAATAACTGGTGGATCGCACCATGCGCCGTGTTAAAGGATGGTGCAACGCGTGTATGCTTTGTAGGCCACCTAAGTTCAGGCGAGAGCCGAACTACTTGTGGACCCAGGAAATCGACACCCTGCGCAGAGAATTTGAACGCCTTCGACGAGCCTTCCAAAGGTACAGTATAAGGAAGCGAAGAAAAACCTGGTAAGGACGATCAGAATGAGTAAAAGGCGCTGTTGACACGAGCTTATTGCCGAGATAGATAATTACACGTGGGGCTAGGGGTATAGAACGGCGCTCCGTAAGCTGCGCGGCTCCAGCTCGGTCGGCCCGATGGAGTCAGCCTTCTTGGAGGAAATGGTCTCCGCTCTATTGGGATACTTCCTTTAACACCCGAAGAAAACTGAATGTAATATCGGACCTGCCGGGCCGTAAGGGTTCTGGCTCAGACGGGGTACCGAATGAAGTCCTCAAGATCATGGCTGCGGAGAAACCACATATGCCCCTGGACATGTTCAATGCGTGTTTACATGACGGACCATTCAGTGGGCGCTGGAAACTCCAACGCCTAGTTCCTTTGTATAAGGGCAAACCACCCCCCACCTCCCTTGGCTCTGTTGCCATTCCGATCACTGTGTCTGCTGGATAACGCCGGGAAAATCTTGGCGAAGATGATACGAGTACTTTAACCTCTCCGATAATAATCATTTTGCAAGGGCTGCTCGACGTATGTCCCGGGGTTCTAGAGATCTTGAAGCAGGCTTGGCAAGTCCCCTCAAGACAAGCGGTACCGGCAATATGCCGGTTGCCTTCGACATCAAGAACGCATTCAACTCCGACATCCGAGAAGCCTTTATGTGTACCGGACTATCTAAGAATGATGTCTCCAGGATCGAGTACTTCTGTACGGCACGACGGAGTGACAAAGAGAAAAGCGATTGACGTTGGAGGTGGCTCTAGTCTTGGTACTGGACCCGATCTCTGGAATCTCGGCTCCTGCACCTAAAAATGCCTCCGAGAACCAGACTGACCGGCTTTGCGGATGATGTCGCAGTGGTCATGACGGCGAGATCCCGTGAGCGGTAGGTGGTCGATAGAGTGGTGGGTTGGCTGAGGGATCACGGATTCGAGCTGGCGGCCCGATGGCAACAATGGTTTGGAGGGTGACTTCCATGTGAATGTCGCGGGTGCAGCTCGCTATCTCAGAATGTGGGTCAAGGGCGGCTGATACGGCCACCAACCTTGTAGCCACACTGTCTAGACTGATGTCCGATGTTGGCGGTCCGAGAGAGGCTAAAAGAATTGTACTAGCGTCAGTCGCCAATTCTATGTATGTTGCTGTACGCTGACGAGGTGTGGGCGGATGCACTGTCGAGAGGGAGTCTCCGAAAACAGGGTGAAAAACTAGAACAAACAGTCGCTGTGGGCGGTCTAAATAGAAGTCCACCGATAAGAGACTACGGTACCACTCGAATTATTGCTGTGGGTGTCTTGTAGACTGAGAGATGAGGTTCCTCGTTGCTGTTGCAGAATTTTTAGAACCGGAACCCTGAAGTAATGCTAACACGGTTTCTGGATAGATTAAAGCGACGCGCAAGAGGGGGAATTTAGTGAGTATCCGGTGGTTCGAACTGACCATTGCACGAGTCTCTCAATATCGTTAGGCTCGTTACGGCCTTATGAGGCTGCAAATTTCGGCGCTGATATGACGGGTGCTGGTACTGTAACCCTGAGAAATTCCAGTAAAAGGAGTACCATGTACTAGTTCTTTGACTATGTGTTCTGTTCCAACAGAAAAAAAAAAACCAAAATCTTAGCAGTACATTGGAGCGCCAGGGGTAGGATTGTGGCATAGCCTGCCAGGAGTAGGCATCCGTTTGTTCTCCATATCTTCGAGTTGTTGTTCCTTGGTATGTTCTACATAAAACATCTCAAACGACATTATTATTCGTGAACTAATCAGGTTTATGAATGAAAGATTCAAGCCTTGTTTCCCGTGTTAACCACTACAATATCTATAAAAAGCGGTTGGTCATGATGCTGCTTCAGTAGCTATTGTGATCTGATTCCGAATCTGGCCTGCCATATACATGAATTCCGCGCCAATACCAAGGCGTCTATGAGGTAACTCTATTCCCGAAGAAGAGGATTTGTCTTCACTCATCTCCAGTGTTTTTCTGTTGCAGTATCTGAAAAGCGGTTGGTCATGATGCTGCTTCAGTAGCTATTGTGATCTGATTCCGAATCTGGCCTGCCATATACATGAATTCCGCGCCAATACCAAGGCGTCTATGAGGTAACTCTATTCCCGAAGAAGAGGATTTGTCTTCACTCATCTCCAGTGTTTTTCTGTTGCAGTATCTGACATGGTAAACCGTGCTGCACATAAGAAATGAGAAGAATATTCTTCTGCTGCTGAAGGAAATGGCTTCCAAACCTTCTGCTCGATCATATATTTTGATTCCAGGACAACATAGATAGATATGTAGATGGATAGCAGAAGCTCATAGTAAGAGGATACGCCATGGAATCGATAAGAACTTTCAACCATATTCCGTCTGCGACATGAGACACAAAAACCTCCCAAATTCGAATCAGAATTTATTCAAAAATCATTTCGAAAACTGCCACAATACTCGCATGTGCTTCTGCTACTGGTCCCCCTAAACTGGGAAATCCACTTCTCACAACCTCTGTCGCCTTCTTTTTCCAAACAGCCCGACACATTTTCGTCTCGACGAAACTTTGTCAAATCAACAACAAACAAACGAAGGAAAAGAATCCTCGAAAAGTTGTCATCCACAAGGATTACAGGCATTTTTTCTCATCGTCCTCTGCCTCTTACTTTTCTTCAGTTTTCTTTCCCATCTTTCTTCCTGTTGTACGTGGTGAAAGTTTACCCTTTGAATGCACTTTCTTGTTTTTTATTTTGTTCTGTCCCAAAAGTTTCTGGAGGTGGTGCCTAGTCCTGTTTCCTTCGATTTAATGAAAATGGTGGTGATCTGCAGTTTTTCTCATTTCAAGTGTACGACCCGAAGAAGGATATGTGCTTACTCCGTCTAAGTGAAATTTACAGTCAAAGTTGGTTCCTACGGTTTTTTTTTGGTTTTGTTGTTTCTTTCAAGGATAACAAGGTTTTGCCGATTTCCTCCTTTCCACTTTCGCTCTGTGAATCATGAACTTTTACGAGCATTTGATGGAGGTTTTCCTATTTGCTAGGACAAGTTGGGGAACTGTCTAGAGTGAGTCCTTTTTTAAGAGGACTAATTATTAGTTTGTGAGGGTTTTTTTATTTTTTTAATCTTCGCGAAATCACCCTTTGGAATGAATTCACATTTTTCTGAATGTCCTTCCGGGAAGGAAAAAAAAAAGTTACAACACCACCAACTACATCTTAACAGGAATCGAATGCTGCGGCTGGCATACGAGTACGAATATGTGCGGCTCAAACTTGTGCACTATTTATGTCTCTAATGAGGACTTCGCCTTTACGAGTATGTTCAAGTTTTTACACGTCTCAGGATTTTGTGAAAGAAAATTTCCTATTTCAAAGCTATACTTTCCAAGGATCAACGACACTTGGTAGTTTTTAAGTTTCAACACAGTCTTAACAGTGTTGAATGTCACAATTTATTTGTTCTCATTCAGGAATGAGCTGTGTAGTTATAGGTGCACAGGGATTTTGTTGGTTCCGCTAGCTTTCGTTTCTGGTTCGTCGTCCTTTTGTGGAGTTTTGTTTTTGCTCCTTCGGTGGTAGTGGTGGTGGTAATAAACTAAAATGAAGTGGCAATAAAATGCGATTTTATGTGGAGCTTTTGAGCCATAGATGGGTTGTTTCGGCCGTAGCAGGGGTGAAGGAGTTTTGTATGGATGTTGCTGGTGGTGTTATGGGTTTTTTATTGACAGGACAACATATGGTTGAGTTGAGTGCACATGGTGTTTAGGAGTTTTCCAGCACCATAAAACCGGAGAAGCTCCACGGTGAAGGAAATGCGAAAAAAATTTTCTTCGGGCTAAAGGGCCGTATTTGGGGAACAATTTGGTTTTGAAAGAAATATGATTGCTCCTCAGTGCACATCCAAAGGACTTAATTTTTACGTTGAGTCAGTGAGGGCGAACAACCGGTCTATTCGACGGCGGGAGAAGTTAAAGTAGCTTTCCGTGTTTTTTGGAATTCTTTATGCCTACAAGATGGTGAGATGACAGTCCACTTTGTCACCAGGTTATCAGTGTAAGTGGAAGATATGCTAGCCAAAGTAATAACCACAAAATCTGTGGCACTATCCTGTTGTAGAGGATTTTCAATCGAAAAATGTATACGAACTGTCTGGTTTAACTCCAAATCCAAAGTGACAACTTCCAGCTATTTTACCCGAGGCCAGAGCTAGTGGTTTTACAATATCAGCAAGCTTACTGATCCGAAGAGCGCAATTCATCGGCATTGCCTTGCAGCCAGCATCATGGCGAAAGGAAAAAGCCAAATTTGAGACGAAAGGCGACAAAACAGTGTAACGTCCTAACCAATCTTGCGCCCAAGGAGGAAAGGAATGATAACAACGCTGCACCAAACGATGATATCTTCATCGTGACCAAGTAGACCTGAACTGTAATAGTAATGATGGCCATGCCATGTTTCAACACAGGGCCTGCAGTATCATCAGATGCATACGCTTACTGCCCGGGGTGAATCAGTTAGCATGGTTGGTTACGGTCGAGAAATCTTCATTTGCAAACGAATATTCTCTGCGTCATAGGCCTGATAAAGGCTTTCCGTAGTTTGATTAGGTAAAGAAGCCTTGTCAAATGGCAAAGAAATGTCGTCATCAAACGAAGAGTTTGATTTAGGATGAAACGCATAATCACCTCCATGTGGTGCCTGCTGGATATTTATTCCATATATTCCATAGTTGATCTCTCGAAACAGCGCAAGCTAAGACGGGTAAACTTCAGCACGCATGTGCCAGACAACGCATTTCTTACTAACCTGATGGACGAATGCCCTCAAATGTCTAACAAGATGTCATTAGAAGTAGGATGTGCAGCGAAGAAGCTTTATTTGAACTGCATCGACACATTCGGCGCTCAAATCAATAAGGAACCTTCAATACTAAGGTAGGGTCATGAAGAAAGAGGTGGTGATGAAGCAGCCCTTGATGAGCTAACGGCCGTGCAAACATCGAATCATCTAAGCCCTTGCTTAATGTACTGTAAGCTAAAGCCTGACACCCCAGATTAGATGTTTTGCGTCGGGATATCAATTAAAATGTTCCAAATACATAGCAACAAGCCTCAGATATAGATGTCCTTACTGTTGATCACCCCAGCAAATAAAAACGTATAACGACCTTCAGATCTGCACGTAGAGTATTCAGACCTTAGCAGTCAACGTGCCACCGAACAATTAGTAGATGCTTTACGATGGGATGGGACGAGCAGAAGGAGGATGAAAAACTGTGATTGCTATTGGGAACAGAAACAGCTCGTATTCAGGTGCGGATTTGTCAGGCAAAAACTTTTGACACGGCACCCAAGTTCGCTAACATAAGCCCAATTTGGGCTAATGCCCTCACGGAAGACAAGAACGACGACAAGAAAGTGTATCTCTACGAGCTCCTCGACAATATAAGCACAGTGCCCTAGGTAGGAAAGGAAGACATTTTTGGTAGGACAATTGGTAAGCATAGCTTACAAGGCAGTACATCTGACAACGGACGTAGGCTTATGGACTTCTCGATAAATCAAATTGATAATTCTGCAGGCACGTCTCTTGTATTCTGGAGGCATGAACCTTCCAAGCAGCTAACATTGACTCTCGGATTACAACATTTTTGTAGACAAGACGCGGATGTGGACCTCCCAAGTGCCACAACAAAGAAAAGTAGAAACGTAGAAAAGTTGCAATTACAAGAGACCGCCAGAGTCTTTACCGAACGCGTAACCCGAAATCTCTCAGATCAGTGGCAATACTGTCAACGTGCCATCAGAGATCCTGGGATTCGTTTGTTTGATGAAGAATGTCGACAAGACTGTATAACTGTGACCAAGATTAACATCCCACCTTCTTCTTCTTCTTCTTTTACTTTTACTGGCCCTTTCCTTATGCATAACGAGTTTCCCATTTTTACTGCATCGCTCCTGCTCCGCTTATGGGGTTGGCTAATGTCGCAGATCGCAGAACGCGTCCTGTATCGCTTCGGCGGTTAGCCCCAGGCGTTTTTGTGCATTTGCCATCTGAGCAATCCAGGAATTCTTTTTCCTACCTAATTCTCTTTTAGTAGGATCGACCGTAGTTAATATTGTCTTCTTAACAGGATTTTCTGGAGATCTTCTTTGAACGTGGCAATACCAGCTAATTCTATCCGACTCAAGTTGTTTGATCCAATGCAGTCGCGTTTCGTAACTCCAGTCGACGTCCTTAACATTTTCATCTCTGCTGCCGTCATTTTATTTCTAAACGCTTCGTATATTGTCCAGCACTGCGAACCATAAGAGCTGGCCGAACCATCGTGGTGTAAAGTTTTCCCTTCAATTTAACTGGAAATTTTCGGTCACAGAAGATTCCCGAATTTCCTCGAAATTTCATCCACCCCACACTTATTCTGTGCCTTACGTCGTCGTCACATTTCGCTTCTACGTTAACGATTGATCCTAAGTACTTGAACCTAGTGGTTTTCGGAAGAACTATTCCGTCCAACATTATATCTGGAATCGGTCGCAGTGGATCCGAAAGTGGGCAGGTCAAATGTTCCGTCTTTGAGCGACTTATTTTAAACCCGTTTTTCTCTAGCGCGTCTTTCCATTTACTTAGGACGTTTTGTAAATCTACGACATTATAGCTTAGAATAACTGCGTCGTCGGCGAAGAGAATCGATGTTACATTTGCTTCGTGCATGCAATCTTTCAAAAGATAGTCTAGTAACACGTTAAAGAGGAAAGGGCTAAGAACGCTTCCTTGATGCACTCCGACATTTACCGGAAATTCTCTCGTAAGTCCGGCAGTACATTTAACAGCAGTTTTGGCGTTTCCATACATGTCTTGTATCATTCGTATATACTCTCTAGGCACACGATCGAATGCTTTTTCTAGATCAATAAATACCATGTGCAGATCTTTTGACGAATCCCGATGTTTTTCCATTAATATTCGCAAGCTTTGGATTGCGTCCACCGTCGATCTTCCTTCCACGAATCCACACTGGCTATCGTCGAGCTTTATGATATTTCGAAGACGTTCGTTTAAAACTCGTTCAACCATTTTCATCGTGTGTGACATCAGCTTGATGGAGCGGTAGTTGTTGCATTCTCGCGTGTCGCCTTTGCCTTTGTATAACGGAACCAAAAAGCTATTTCTCCATTGATTCGGCATAGTTTGTCCGCATTTTATTTTATTCAAGAGTTTCGACAGCCATTCACTGCCGATACATTCCATCTTCGACCAAAACTCTGATGGGATGTTGTCTGGTCCCGCCGCTTTCCCGCGTTTCATATTTCCGATAGCTATACTTATTTCTTCTGTTGAAAAGTCAGCAACTTCTTCTTCAAGTGGATCAGATGCAGGGACGCGATCACGTGGAAACTGTTTGTTAAGCAGGTCCTTACAGTATTCAAGCCACCTATCACAGATGTCATTTTCGTTTGTTAGTAAGTGCCCGTAGGAGTCTTTGATGTATTTTGGCGACGTTATTTCCATCGCATTTTTTCGCCTTTGGCACTTTACTATTGTACGACGTTTGAACTTCTTGAATAGCTTGTCTTCTATCTGCCGATCGTGAGGATATTTGTTCCAAGTCCTGGTAAAGGTTTTTCACTGCTGCCGCTCGGGTTTGGACCAGGACTCTCTTTGTAACTATTTTAAGTCGTTCATATTCAAGTGCAAGTCGAGACTTTTCGATATCGTTGCTCCAATCACATTTTGTCCACGCTTGAAATGCTTGCTTCTTGTGGGTCACAACTCGTTTGGTTTGGTCATTCCACCACCATGTTTCTTTCTCGATGTGATGATGTCCTGATATAGTTCCTAGAAGAGACTTTGTCATGCATGCCTCGTGCATGCTGTTCCAAATTTCTTGCGGGCTAAATGAGTCTGCGATAACGTTTATATTAAGAAGTACTTCTTTAGCGCGTGCAATAAATCTTGTGCCTCGTTCTTTCGATAAGTTATACCACCGGATTTTAGGCTTTCTAACAGGCTCTCGTGTTTTTGGTGGTTCCGCTGTGAAGAATTCTGTAATGAGCAGCCGGTGTTGGGTAACTAGCGATTCTCCAAGGATTATCTTGCAGTCCTTGACACTGTTTCTCATCGATCTTTTGCAAAGGTGATAGTCTATTTGTGTTTCGTGGCCTCTGATCAACATCCCATCGTCACGCAGAATAGACAATTCAACTAAGAAGGTAACCAAAACGTCTCTCCATCTAATCAAAATGAAGTGAGCATGGCAATATCATTCATTCTACACATTTTAATGAGCTTGACAAGGATTCTGACACTAGATATCGCCCTGTTCAGTTCGTCTATATAAATGCTATCATACGCCAGGATAGAAGCTTTCAAGTTACAAAATACTATTGGCATTTTGGTGGAGCAATGCTGATGAAAATAGCGATAGAACAAGGTGAGGCATTAGCGACATTACCCCGATGTTGGAGGGCGTCGATTGATTGCGCAATATTGGCATCACCGATCTCATGGTTTTGAATCCTATATAGTGAGTGCAGAGATGTCATGACCAGATGTATGTATTGTATTCCAGATTGGGTGAAGCAAAGTACTGGTCATGTCGTAACGGTATTCAAATGACGCCACCGAAGACTGCTGCGATTTGATCAGTTAGAAGATGCCGGCCATAGGTACTGTTGGCAAGAGGACCACCGGACCTGACTTGTTGAGATAGGCCCTTGTGCCAGCTTCATGTAGCTGGGGTTTAAGCCAAAAGTCTTGGGAAGGGTCTTACAGTTGATCCTCCAGTTGGTTAGACCTAATGCAGAGTTGCAATAAGTACTGGGTGCTGGGGCCCTAAGATCAGCAAGAGGTTTTAGATCGGCCTCGACTCATAGGAATGGTGGAACTTGTGCCTCCAACACAGTTCGCGTTTGCGAGACTTTTCCACTTTCTTAAACTGGAACTGCAATAGTGTTAGCTTGATGCGTTCTCTTGTATGCAATTTCTGTCTTCTTTGGCACCTGGACGCATTCGTCATCTTACCTTAATGATAGTCCCACTCTGGATTCACAACTTGTTGGCATATGAGTCAGGTGGCATTCGAAGATCGTATACTACATATTGTTCCACATTGGATTAGGGATTTTTTCTTAGAGATTGGCTCGTTTCGTTGGCCAGTTTAACTGGAAATCATGTTGCCTGTCTCCAGGTTATTGATAGAGTGGTTCTTACTTACAACAGAAAGGTTGGAAAACCCGAGAGAGTACCGGAAATGTTATCCCAATCACGGTTGAACTCCATCAGAATAGACAAGTGTCTGGTCAGAGTTCTCTTTTTGACGGCTTGTTCCGAGAACCTGTCGAATGGTTCGGTATGTGTTGTCGAAGATTCGAGTGTTTTATGTCTTACAGAGAAGTGTAATCCACTGAAACTGACCAATCTCTATCTATCGGTCCGGTGGTCCCCGTGTCAAACCAAACTTATATCGAATTCACAATCGGATGTAAGGAGCTCACAGGAGGAGCTTCACGCAGGCAAAACAAAACCTAGAGGAAGCTGTTTAAAACCCAACCAGCACCTTCACGAAGTACTTAAACTGATATTTCCTGCCAGGAAACAGTCGTGCTGATCGCCCGTTCCTTAATAGAACGCATATCTGCAGTCACTAAATCAAGAAACGCAGGTCAGTTAGCATTAATTTGGAGGAAGAAACTGGAATCCTTTCGAAGCAAAAAAAATGTGTGAAGCTTATTTGGATTTCGAAAGAGTGCCTTTCATGAAGACTTTTACCAAAAGATTGAAATATTCGGTGAAACCAGCAGGATAGTCAAAGTCACAGTGTAAAATTTCAGTACTATGTCTCAAAGTAGTAAAAATTGTTGGGCGTTCATCAAAATCATCAGAAATTCTGTCTCATCCTCCATCCCAACGTTCATTTATAATGATATTCCAGCTGTCAGCTCTTTGGATAATACCAATCTGCTTGCTGCACATTTTGCGGCCAGCTCAACACTTCCAGATTATGCCTTGTCGCCGCCTACATTTGACAGCGTCGAATCTTTCGTAGTAGCAAGAGTACTTACAGATATTAACGTTCACAAATCCTCTGTCCCAAATGGTATATCTCCCCTTGAAAAACCGTTACATAGGCTTTCTCATCAACCTTTAGTACTCTTTCCCAGCAGATGGAAAATAGCATTTGTCCAGCCCGGCTCTAACAAAGGCGAATCTTCTCTCTCCTTCTACAGGTCGTGGATCAACTCATGAAATATCTCGAAACACAAAAACTTCTCAATGACCGGCAGTACGGTTTTCGTAGGAACACGTCTTACCGAAAAATATAACCACAACGTGTATCAAACCAGCAAAAGCAAGGTACTCGTAGTTGCACTTGATATTTCTAAGTTATCTGAGAGTTTGGCATCAGACTGTTTTGTCGAAAATGCGTGCGTTTGGAATCGATGAATCTCTTCTTCAATGGATTAGAAACTACCTTTCGCAATGTTCAATCCAAGTTGTTTTGGATGTTTTCAAGTCTGATATTCACAAAATAAATGATGGT
Organism: Volucella bombylans; assembly: GCA_949129095.1. Classification (NCBI taxonomy): domain Eukaryota; kingdom Metazoa; phylum Arthropoda; class Insecta; order Diptera; family Syrphidae; genus Volucella; species Volucella bombylans. The sequence goes on along the minus strand of OX422142.1, from coordinate 11,371,791 downwards.
GTGCCACAGGGCTCCGTTCTGTCTCCGACACTCTTTTTAATTTTTATCAACGATCTCTTGTCTGCTACTTCTAATCCAATTTTTCCTTTGCTGACGACAGTACTCTCTGCTTTTTATATTTACTCCCGGACTCACGTACGTGCTCTTCGGCTGTAGAACGACAACGGTACTGTATGCTAACGGATGAGGCCATGAGGGGCTTCTGACCCCTAAGTGTGACTCCCTTCAAGTTGAGGAGCGTGGAGAGAAGGTTGAGTTTCGTGGCCGTAAAATTGCTTTGTGAATGCATCTTCTGTTTAAGATGCAGCCTGCTTACCAAAGCAAAAATTTCTGCAAGAATATACTTCAGGGCTTCTCATCGACATTGACTCTACTTTCGACTACTTTCAACTTCAGCCAGACAACAGGATGTAGTCGAACCAGAAGTTTTGTGGATAAAAGAAATGCAGGTGAATGGGACCCTAATTGGGGCCAATATGTGATAGCGGGTTGCGGTCATATGGGTTGCATCTATGGATGGATAAAAAACAAAAACTTATTTGGACCAAGCATGTAACGCCGAAAACCTCCAAGGCGCCGTCGATTTTCTGACAGTGAAAAGGATAAGACCAATTGGATCTTAGGCGTCAGTTATCTCTTGGAATAAAAGAAAGAAAATACGTTGTTGCTGCCTCTAAAAACGGCCGCATAAGTCTTTCCTTAGCACACCTGGCTGAATCTCCCTATCAACTCCGTATCAACGGATGCACTCTCAAAGTCATACCTATTCCGTTTAAAGGGAAGTGCTCTTTGATAAAACACGCCCTGGAGCTTTGATGAGCTTGCTGTCTTTTGACTCTGGTCTTATGGACATGCCGTCTGATGCAATGACACCAGAACTTCTGCTGCAGAAAATATACGAAATCGACTTTCCCTGTGACCAAGACTGGTTTCGGCCAGAATCTGAGCCAGGAAAGGAATTTAGTCAGATGGCTCTAAAATCGATTTAGGATCTTTCTGGAAAGCTTGCGTCAGTCTTCACAGCGGCAGTATATGCAAGCCTGATAGGACGAACATCTCTAGGTATATGTGTAGATAGGCAAGCTAGGTTTATAGCTTTTCTAAATCCACGACACGTCTTCCAAGTTAGTTCTAGAATGCAATAATATTTGTCTACCGGGTCACAATGGCATCACGGGACAGGAAATCACCGATGAATTTACTAGGCTAGGCTCTGAAGAGAGTTTTTGAAGGCCCGGATTAGCGTTAGGAGGCGGACTTCCATTCACGGTTGGGTTTCATATGAGCACAACTATAGGGTTCTGCAATAAGGACTTGACAACTTTTTTTTAAATAAAACTCAAACGATTTGAGATATTTCAAAAACTTTATTACCGGCTTGAAGTGCAATCAAAACATTTATGAATGAAACTCGACCTCGTTCATATGGCCACCGCGGGCACGTTTGCAGCGGTGGATTTTTTATTTATTTATTTATTTTATTTATTTTTTCTGGATGAAGTGGTGATTCGTGAAGCACGTGTGGACCAGCCGATTTTGCTTATTGACGAACCAATTGAGCCAAAAATGAGCTTCGTCACTGAAGATGATTTTGCGATGAAATTCATCATCTTGGCGCATCTTCTCCAGAACCCAATCGGAGAACGTACGTCGCTTCAAATGGTCCATCGGCTTCAATTCTTAAGTCAGGTTGATCTTGTATGGGTGCAAGATCCTTACGAAAAATACGCCATAATATGGTCTGAGCGATGCCCAATTCTTGAGAACGCCGTGGAATTGACTGATTTGGATCGTTTGCTACGGACGCCTGAACGGCAGCGATATTTTCGACACTTCGACCAACCCGTTGTCTCACTGACACACAACGAATATGTAGACTCAAACTTTTGCACTAAACTTGTCATTGCCTGTCTACTAGGGCAAGAATTACGACCGAAAATTGAAGTTAAAGTTGCAGTCACCGACTCCGAATTTCGGTAGAAAATTTTTATAATTTGCAGACGTTGCTCGCTCGTATACTTTACCATGATGAAAATGTTGAGTTTACTGACTAAATTGACAGTGACAGTTTGATGATTAGTGAAAGAGTGCGTTCACAAATTAAATTCAAAGTTGTCAAGTCCCTATTGGAAAACCCTTTACAAATGGCATAATTCTCCAGCTAGCCGGCAGACCAAGCGAATGCTGTCCATCAGTAGAGCAAACTTCAGACTGCTTATTAGCGTCGTGATGAGGCTAAGCACTTAAGTATGTTGGCCATAAGTTATACAACATCTTGCGAAACTTACTGTGAAAGTTATGATGACACCGCGGAACACCATGCCCGCATTTTCCTACGAAATACTGAGAAATTCCAGTTCCATGCACTGGAAGGAGTAATACAACTCACGGCTTAGGTGACAGGTGACAATTTCTTTTACGAAACACAAATTTCACAAAATTTACCAACAATGTAGCATTTGCACAGAATTTGTATGGACGGCAAGTGCTTATGTACAAAATACTCAAACGAATGTCATGCCATTCAATTCGTCACTTAAGAGACATAACTCAACCACCAGAATGTCTTCATTCTTTTACAACCCACCAAACATTTTACAACTTTACACAAAACAAAAATCCACCTAAATCGCATGCAAAGCATTCTCAACGCGTCCATAAACTCCAAGTGTAGATTCCGCCAGATTTTACTACTGCTCATGCTCACCGACAATGATAGCCGGAAATCCTGTAATCCTCTACCTCTGCTTGCATTTATTATCCGCTTAGCCCCCAAATAAAAAAGCAATAACAATCACCTCCAACTACGAGTACTACGTGAATGTTAAATAAACTTTTGTAATAAAAAAAAAAAACTCACTATGCCATCCTCCCGGAAAAATTGACAAGTGCAATAAAATTCCCATCGTACAAACGTCAATGGGTCCTTGAAAGTTTTTTAATATCCGTCCGCCCCTCAAAAAAAAAAACAAAACAAACAAGAACCGAAAATCTCCTCCATCACTTGTAGTGGCTACACGTCACTATGTAGAGACCTCCGGTGAGGCTTATTCAATGCTCGGGCACGTAACGCCATCTAGAGTAATTATCGATGCCATGTCACGAGCCATTATTAGGGTGCTTAAGATGCCCATCTTCCCTCCGGGAACGAGTACTCTAAAACCATCATCAGCATCCGTGAATTGCAATTCCAATTCGCACGCTCCTAATGAAAAAAGTTTTCTCCTCTCTCACACTCTTTTGTGTTCTCCCTGTTGCTTTGTACTTTCGTTCTTTATAGTTTTTTTTTTATTTTATTTTTTCTTCTTCTTATGCCACTCCCCCTCTGTATTGAGACGAAGAACATCCTTTATATCGAATTTGACGTTCTGGTGTTGCTATTAAGCCCTTCTCCAGCTGAAGCTAAAATTGAAACCGGAACTGTAGCTCAAGTCAGAGCCTACTGGCCCCGATTCTCGTCGCGTTGAAATAAGGAATCCTTTGAACTCACACAAAAAAAAAAGAAATGAAATGAGAACTAACTCCTTTGTCTTTGGTGGAGTTCGTTAGCCTGACCATTGGAGTCGTTAGCGTCACTGTTATTGCAACGAAATGCGCTACACTGCAATTTTCCAACTCATTAGGAGGAGTTCTTTCTCCGACTTTGCTTTGAAGAGTCCTTGAGATACTCGTAGCAACCAAATGGAAAAATTCTCTCCCATCAACCTCTGGAAGGGGGTTGAGTTTCTAGGGTAGATAGGTGTATACTTGTATTAAACGCGAATGAATAGGCAAATGAGCATAATGAATTGCTTTTTTTTAGGTACGAGTACGGATTACGGATACAGCGAGTTCATCCCGGGGTAACGAATAGAATGGACGGACGGATGAGATTGTGGAAGAATCCTCAATCCTTTCCTTGTCCGGGAGGCTCAAAAGTTGTTCCTATTTCCATCCCTGCTAGCGGTAATTATTTTGCAAAGTGTTTCCGATGGAGCTTCAGCAATTCGATTTGGAGGATTTCACCTCGTTTCTCTGTTTTTTTTTTTTTTTTGTTGTTTTGCAAGATCCGGGATACTCCTATATTCGGTCCATTGAACCATTGTGTGTGTTTGATGTTTATGCGCTGGCTAGAAAGTTATCCCTGGACAAGCTATGTTTTGACTAAATATTGACTCGAGAAAGGACCACAAAAACGTCCACGAAGGAATGACAGAATAAGACGCAGAAGGAATAAGTGATTTTGCTTAATTGGCTGTTAATTAACCGCGAGAATTTAATTTGCCACGAAAGCAACGAGTAGTGGTTGCAAGAATTGTAGAGTTACGTTGGTTACGTTGTTGTAGTAATTAATTTCCGTTGCGAACTAACTGAGGGCGATACAGTCACACGGGTCTGGTCGCATCGTAGATTGAATGTTCATTTCCTATTCTGAAGCGGTAATTAGCGGGAAATGAGCAGCATAAAAAAATGAGAGAAATACCAAAAAAGTTTATAAAAACTTGCAAGCACTTGACGATTTTCAAAAGGATTTTCCGGTGAAGTGGAAATTTTTTAAAAAAAATTTCAAGCTAATTAGTCGCCGAACGGAAATGACCAAAGGAAGTTGTCTGGGGAAGGAAATTGATGCAGGAAAATGTCACGAAATTAAATTGAGTTGAGACACACATTCGTGAATTTATGGAGTTGATGGAGTTAAGTGGATTATCCAGAGTTTTGTAGGGCAGTAGTCGGTCAGAACAAATGGACGGATCTCCGTTTTCAACCGAAAGGTGAGACACTTCCACGACATAGTCCTGTAATTCAGAAAACCCAATAAAAGGCAGATGGCGATGGACCAGGAATTTAGTTAACATGCTTCTCCAGTTGCACACAAGACGTTGGCAGAGGTCCCCTTCGACTTGTGTGCTCCACCTAAATCACGGGCTTCTTATACTGAGTTGTCGATCAGGGCTGGAGTCGAAACCTTTCCGGGCCTGGGTGCTGGTGTCCTAGCTATCTAAGCCGCGTTATAAGAGATCTTTTAGCGAGTTCAGCGTCGGCGTACAGCCTATACACTTCAGTGTTGAAATGTCTCCTCCATTCTCCATTGATGCAAACGGAAGCGAAAATTACCAGAAGAACTTTTCTCTTGAAGTGCCCGAGAGCATTTTCATCCACTTCCGTCAGTGATTGAGATCTTTTCACTTGCCCGAGAGATGGCGTTACTACTCGCTTACTTTCTTAGCCCCAAGAACAATTCTTCAAATGGATTACGGGCTGGTGTCGTTGTTGTCGGCGTTGAGGAGCTGATAGGGGAGCCCGGGCATATAAAGCCCTTTACTACCTCGAAGTTGTACCTGCCAATCGTGACGTTTTGTCTTAGGCGTCGATGTTGTGTGCCCCTCTTTGTTGACAGCACATACTTTTTTTCTCCTTGCTATTAACATAACATACCCACAATATCTGAAAGACATTTTAGACGCTAGAATCTGTCCTTAGCAAGTGGTTTTGTAGCGGATGACACCATGATTGTTGACGAATAAACCGGACTTGACTGTCTAACTCCTTGGCTGTCTCGGACACTGCGACTCCGATTCTGTTGTATGATAGATAGGGAAACACATTTTTGGCCCTACGATGCCCATGTGATGCAACTGCAGCTCATTAAAAAAACTAAGCCGCTTATGCTTACATCTACCGCATAGTCAACATCGCTATACCAGTGTAGTCGATTCCATTCCTCAGTGATGGTTTCGTTGGGTTTCAACAGTTCATAATAAATAACACCGACCTGGTCCCACCAAATACACAGCATAACCTTCGCAGCATGAATATTCGGCCGAGCCGACGACGTAGAAGCATGAGCGGGCAGTCCCCATGACTTTCTTCTCTTTGAGTTGCTATGATGAATCCATTTTTCATCACCCGTCACGATGAGATGAAGAAAACCCTTCCTTTTTTGCAGCGGGAGCAGTTGTTAGCAGGCGAAAAACGACGTTCAACTTCCCTTGGCTTCAAATCATAAGGAACCCAAGTTCCTTGTTTTTGAATCATTCCTAAAGCATGCAATAGCATGCATCCTCATCGAGCAATGCCTCCATTTCAACGTCTTCGAATGGTTTTGGCCTTCCTTCAAGCGGACGGTCGTCAACATCGAAATTACCGTCTTTGAAGCAACGGAATCAGCCACGGCACGTTGTTTCACTTAGAACAGCATCTCTGTAAAATTTTCGAAGATCTCGATGCGCTTCAGCCGCCGTTTTCTTCGAACGAAAGAAGAATATCAACATTTGCCGCAAATGACGACCAGCACTTACTGCTGTAGCCATCTATTACTTAGTTGCGCTCCTGATAACAATATGTTTGACCATGTTGACATGGACCTTAGACGGATTCTCAAGGTTGCGGCTAACACAACCAAAAGCAAACGAAAGCTCAGGACATGTTGCCATCATCAGGTACATCAGGCTACCAAGAACCTGCCGGACGGTAAACTCGATCTTATTCATCCCAGGATCACCATGAGTTGATACTATAGCCACATCTCCCAAAGTGAACCTTTGCGGAACCCTCGCTGCATACTGCGAATGCCTGAAGTGGATTGCACCAGCTTTTAGACGTCTTATCTCTCCAGTCCCGAGAAGTGTTTAACTGGAAAAATTCAGTTCCTGCAATGTGTTTTCACTCACTCCAGCTCTTTCCCAGTAGTCTTGACTCCTCTTCGACTGTTCTCCTGACTGGGTGAGTGGATTCCACTGCATGACATACCATTGCTCCATTGCCACTTCCTCTACGTATGGTGACGTCTATAGGTTCTTGAACCGTGCTCAGATAAAGCTGTTTGTTGGATATGTGATTCGGCCAAAATATCCTTGAAATGTTACGTAGACGTCTATTTACGTAGGTTTGAAGTCTTCCAGTGACAATGTTGGTAACCTTCCATGTAGAATCTACATTGGATCTGATCAATCTCAGCGTGGTTTTTGTGCTGAGAACATTGCTTTTTCAGATTTGTGATAGCATTCCAAACGCAGCTTTTGCTTTCCCGATTCTGCTGCCCACATCAATTTCGGTGCAACCATCCTTTATCTAGAATATTTTCGACTTGCTCGACCTGTTATCCGGCAATATTGAGCTAAGCTTCAGAATTCCAAATGCTCAGGGCCTTTGTTTTTCCCGTATTTATATTAAGCCTTACTTTGTTTGCCTCAACTTGAACATTTGGTGACGTTTAGTGGAGATCGATTATTGTATGTGCAAGGAGTGTTTGAGGTAAGATGTCATTGTCCACCTCTGACGGATTGCCGTCAGAGCTCTTCAAAGCTGGTGGCGATGTTTTGGTAAGGAGCCTTCACCAGGTCATCTGCAAAGTATGGGAGAACGAAAGAATGCCCGACGACTGGACTATCAGCTCTATCTACCCCATCTTCACGTAAGGCGAAACTATGTCTTTTAAGAACTAACGAGGCTACTCCGTGCTTAGAGTAGCCTACAAGATCCTATCCAGTGTACTGTGTGAAAAGCCGTTTTGCACCACACTCATCGGCACATATCAAATCGACGATAAGTCAAATCTCCACACTGCGGCAGATCCTGGAAAAGACCAACAAGTTCCAAATCGATACTCACCATCTCTTCATCGACTTCAAAGCCGCATACGATAGCATCACCGAGAAAACTGATCCAGTTGTGCTGCACCACGCCAGAGAATTCGCAATGCACCGTGCACCTTGGAAACAAAACCTCCCAATCATTTCAATCATGCGCCGGATTTCGGGAAGGAGACGAGCTGTCGTGTGATGTCTTTAATCTACTGCTGGGACAGATAGTGCTAAAGGCAGGCGTAAACGCAGAAAGCTCTATATTTAACAACTCCTTCCAGCTGCTGGGCTATGCAGAAGATATCGACATCATTGCTCGTTCCCAGCGTGGCAATATTGAGGCTTTTACCGCTATAAAAGAACAAGCTAAACGACTTGGTCTCATGATGAATGAGGATGAAACAAAGTACATGTTGTCCACCAAAAACCGATCCGTCGAACACCGTCTAGGACAGAACCTAACAATCGAAAGCTATAATTTTGAGGTATTGAAGGAGTTTATCTACCTCGGGGCAAATATAAACTGCACAAATGACACCCTAGTGGAGAGGAGATTTAACGAAGAATAACCTTAGGCAAGCACTGGTACTTCGGTCCCTCCAAACAACTAGGGTCCAAACAAGCAGTGTCCAAACTCCTAACTCGAAGGTCCAAAATCATGCTCTACAAAACTCTGATCTTGTCAGCCTTGCTTTATGGAGCTGGATGTTGGACGATAAGCAATACAGCGGAGCAAATCTTGAGATCCTTCAAAAAAAAATTCTACGTCCAATATTTGGTCCTGTCTGCGAGGAGGGCGAATGGAGGAGAAGACATAACCGCGAACTCTACGAGCTGTATAACGATGTGGATGTAGTCCAAAAGGCCAAAATCCGTCGACTGCACTGGGTCGGCCAGATCTACTCCAGCTAGGAGACTCTTAGAATCTGAGCCACCTGGTTCACGAAGAAAAGGAACCGAAACCCCGGTTTAAGGATCAAGTAATTGCGGACGCCAGAAGCTTTGGGACCGCGAAAAGGCATTAGCTCAGACCCCCAAAGGTCGCTGGCCGGATAAGTAAGTAAGCAAGTATGTTGTGGAGACCTGAACTCGACCCATCGCTCAAAGAAGATTCGCATGGTGACGATGTGATCTACGCAAGAGCATACACCGCGAAATCCAGCCTGTTTGGCACCGATTGTTGAGTCTAGATGCTCTCTTATCCAGTCTAGAACCATTTTAGCTATTATCTTGGGTACGGCTAGGAGAACGCATATTCCTCTCCAGTTTCCACATTCCAACAACTTGCCCTCCTTGGGAAGTTTGATGATCCACCCCCTTTTCCACTCCTCCGGGAATCGCCCACGCTCTACAAATGAGAGGTTGAGGTTACTCTGCCGATGTAGTTAGCGCCCACCTCTTTAACATATTTCTTTTGAGGAATCTGATAGCGGCTACCATCTCTGTGTTCCTGGGAGGTCCGGTTCGAATTTGGGAATTTGTTGCTGTGGCACGCTCGTTGCAATTTGAGACTATGACTCTGTCGCCTACATTATTTGGCAGTATCCCGAAATGTTCGCTCTGTTGAGCTGATCCGCACCCGAAATCAGCAGACTGCCATCTAAACTTTTCGCTGGATATTGTTTAGAACTCCAACCAGCTGTAGAGGTCCTGCTTTCACACCTGCTAGCTGCTTCTTCAGCCTTCAAGGCCAGCAGTTTGATGTTTAAACACTTGCCAAGTCTGCCACTACGATGCACTTCCTCCCTCTTCACACGAAAATACAAAAACATCTTTCACAGCGTTCCAATAATCATCCGTGTCTGTATGCGTTGAACTGCTGGCTCTTTCTGATTCTGTGGCAAGATGGTTCCATGATCCCGAAGTCTGTTGGTATTGTACATGGCAACTCGAAGAAAATTTTTAGCGATTGCTGTTGGCTAACATAAGATGACGGCTCCAAGTTGGTTTCGAACATCTAGGACGCAATTTCTCAAACATCGACTCATCGCAAAATGATCGATTTGGTTTGAAGTTCGCTGCCTGTTAGATAAGACGCAACTGATTTCTACCCGGTCTTGTGCTTGAACAGAGCGCCTCCAATAACTACTCGATTCGTACGAGTATCATTGCGGTCTCCGAGGCCGTGACCTCTCATCACATTGCAGTCTCTCGTTACGATTACGATGTCCCCGTTAGGCGTTAAGTTTTGGACGGTGCCAAGTTGACTGTAAAAAGATGCCTAGAACAAAACATCACAATAGGCAGCTAGAACTTCGAGGTGGTGAGGGACCTTATCTTCTTCGGCTTCGGAATCAACTCAGACAACAGCCCATAAATCATGCGACGAATCGCTCTTTAGGCTTAGAAGGCAATTGAGTAGTAACGCCCTCTCTCGGCCAACTAAAACGACACTGATCATCTCAGTCCTGCTTTACGCCGCAGAAACTTTGGATCCTGACTAAAGCGGTCGAAAATAGTATCGGGCGCCTTGACATAAAAGTTGTTCGGGTAATTTTCGGGCCCATTGTCATCAATGGAGAATTGAGGAAACGTTTCTTTAAGATGGTTTGAAGTTTGCTGTAAGTTCACAATCCCTCAAGTCTTCTTCGTCATTTTCAGAGGGAACTTTACCCTTAGAGCTACAACTTAAGGCAGACTGTTTCAAAGATTTCTTCGACGACATTCTGAAGGTGTCGTTTTTGGGTTTTTCTAGCTCTTTGTTTTTTAAGTCCTTCGCAGATTACCTATTTCCATTTTAGTTAACCGAAGCTCGATATTTTCCATGCTGAGGCTTTTGGCTTTCACAGAACTCTGTTGCATTCGGTGTCGTCGGACTTCTTATTCCGCGCGTTGTTTGAGATCGTAGTGGAGGAGATCTCGACACCCTTGAGACGTTAGATAAACGCAATTAAGGGCTCTTCCGAAGTCCCATAGAGCTGACCTCCGAAGACTGTGGATTTTCCAGCATAGCTGGTCTGCCACCTGGCTACATAAGGAAGGACGCTAAGTAAACGAGGTCAAGATCTCGTCACACCCCAACATTATGTCCCCGAAACACCAAATATACCCCAAAAATACATCCTCTCCACCTAACCCATGCCCAAACCGATATCGGTTCCAGCTAAACGCAAAAAATCACTCGCCAGTGACAAGTTGCCATCATAAATCGGCTCTCGGTCCCAAATGGTTACCAGCAAAAAAAAAGGTAAACAAAGAACAACACCCAACCAAGGCACGGCCACAGCCGCTACAATTATCGATTACGTCGAAATTGTGGCTTCGGCCACAGCATCCTAAAAGTGTTTACTCACGGGAAACCATTGCACGGCTGATTGTTTAGCCGAAGGTTAATTGTTGCGGCAGCACGACACGTGTATGCGGTTGATTTACGAATCAAATTTTCCACGGCCAACACACTCGGGCGGCATAAAATATTATTTCGCCACAATTACCAAACCACCATACACACCAGAGGCGCCCAAAAATAAAAATTCCAACAACAACAAAATAAAATATCCAAAATAAACAGCATGTTAAACAATTTCAATTTGTTTACCTTCCAATGAAATTAATTTCTAATATCACAGGGGTGGTTGGCTGATGGAGGGCTGGCAAAAAACCGTAATATCAACATCAGCACACGACAACCGCAACGCATCAATCCGAACGCAAGTTGGATTCACAGTGCCGTGTGTGTGCTGGTTTGTTGGCTGGTTCGTTCCGCTCACCCTATGGTAGGTTATTCATGTCAAAATGTACCGCAATTATATTTTAACGCCTACGGCATTGCTTCATCGGAATCACCATCACCAGGATCAGGTAATAGAGTCGATGCTAAAAAATTCGTCAGCTTATCCCTTTCGTCAATACACCACCGATGACTGACGTATCATTGGCGATAATGGTGTATGGTGTATGGTATACGTCACATCTATATATTGTTGTTGTTGTTGCTGATAGAAAAAATAACCGTAAATTAATTTTTCACCTCACCGGAGCCATCGTTTGTTGTCTCTCTATTTTGGGCGCAAAACTGGGTTACTTAGTGGTGAAGTGGTGAACTGTGGCAAAGTGGAGTGAGTCCCCGTGTTGGGCGCCACACAAACAAAAACCGCTTCAATCGGCTCGCGGCTATAGAGATGATAATAGAAGAGCACTCACTGGAAGGATTCCACTGCAGCTGTTGTTCTATTTTTCCTATAAATCACTTTCTTCTTCGTTTTTTCTAGTTATTTCCTCGCACCGGGTAGGTGGCAGGCGGGTGCTGTTCGAAACGTAAGCAGCGTATGATGTGTTAGTGTCCTTGTGGGTTTGCTTAGTATGTCAACTTGGCACTAATTCGTTAGAGCATAGAATCCAGAAGGATAGAGGAGGAGTGGATGCTTTTTAAAAAACCGGTGCATCCGGTGTGACTGTTGTTGGTGTTTTACTTTTCTTTTTCGGTTTTTGTCGAGGAAAAGTGGCAAAGGAAAGAAAGTGTTTGAACAGAACCATCGCAAAGCCTGTAGAGTAAGTAACGTCAATTTTATCTTCTACGTGCTTCCTTGTTGTGTTGCTGTGAAAACTTTAGAAAGAAAAGACGAAGTAAAGACTGCTGGCAGGCAGAGAAGAATTCAGTGATGGGGAAGGAATTTTTAATCAACACTTGCTTGCGGCAACTTAAGTTTCACCCAAGAACAATGGGAACAGAGTAGGAGTATAAAGGCAACCGAACGCAATGTGAAACGCAGCGCTGCAATGTTTGTATTCAACTTGGATGGATAAGTATGTGGACATTTGGAGAAGGGAATTGCTTGGTCATGGACAGTTGATGTTGTTTGTGTGATTGCTAGTTAGAGATATTCTACAGAGGTTGTTTGAGTTCCCTTTGAAGTTTGTTTTTCTAGGATAAAGTGCGTAGCTACAAGAGTATGGGCGCGGGGGAAATGACGCTCTAGAGTAGGATTGTCTTTGTTTTGTTTGACAATATTTTAAAGATGGCGTTACAAACTTTGGAAAGCAGCAGCTTCTATAAATCGTCTAAGAAATCTCAACATCAAGAAGTGGGAACTATGGCTGACGTCTTAGAGATGTCGGAAAGCATTCGTTCTGTCTGTTGTCCTCTTGGAGACTCATCCTGTAAATGGAAGCAATAATCTAGTTCTAACAAATTTCCCGGGATTATATTGTGACGAGAGAGCCAAACAAGACTAACGACCTACGCCGCATGCTAATCAGGTTTTCAGTCATCTGCCAATATGGTTCAGATCCTGGCCGATACTTGGTAATATGGAAAGCCGATTTCATATTTTCGCGGGATCAGGAGTTGCATGAGACATCATATACATTAGACTGTATTTAGAGACGGCAAGCAAAGTCATCTAAACTCCAATGCTTGTTGTAGAAGAGACCACACCACTCAGACAAACAACTAGTCCATTGCACACCTTGTAAGTTCCTTTTAATGTAATTGTTCAGGCTTTCAAAGAATGATGAGTCAGTACCCGCACTCACCACGTCAACGCAGAGTACCTGCAGCCTGATGCGAGTGTAAGCCGGAATTTTTCAGAGGTACAGCTGCGCGGTGTCCTCATCACTTTCACAGCAAGCATCGCGAGATGTTGTATCACTTATGGCCGGCACAGTGAAGTGTTTGGTGCCCCGTCACGACGGCAGTCTAGATTTTTTAAAGACAACGGGAAGCAATCGTTACTAGCTGAACCAGTAACCTGAAAAATCATCCCATCTGCAGTAACACTCATATGAGACCCAAATGGTAATGGCAGCCTTAACCGAGGACGCAGGCACTGTCCTCAAAAACTCTGCTCTGAGTCTTTCCCAGCAAGTTCATCGGTGGTTTTATTTCCCGTGATCCCATTGTGACCTGGGATCCAAGGGAGACTCAATAAATTTAGGCTTTCGGCGACGGCGTTTAGTGATGTCTAGGAACTATAATAGGTTGGAAGACGTACCAGGGTTCAGCAAGACTTTAAGCGCAGGTTGGCTGTCGCTACAGTTGCAAATGCTTCACGCCCTGCACCAATTCTGCACATATAGGTTGTTGACATCAAGGTTACGTATATCTCCGTTTGGAAGATAGACGCAAGATCTCCTAACAAGGCGTGAAATCTAACGTCGGTCGCCGTTAGAATGGTTTTTGAGCCATCCGCGAACTTTCCTTTCCTAGCTCAGATTCTAGTCGAAACCAGTTTTCGGCATAGGGAAAGTCGTATTTTTTTCGCATTTTTCCACAGCAGAGTTAAAAACCAGGCGGGGCACGCAAGGTCATCGGAACACTGCTGTATCAAAGACTTCATATTTTTAAATGGAATATCAAGATCAGGGAGATTCACCATCTAGAGCAGAGCCAGATGTGCTAGGGAAAGGGCAGCAATGACATATTTCCTTTCTCTTGTTCCAAGAGACAACTAATGCCTAGGATCCAATCGGCCGTATCCTTTACATTGCCAGAAAACCAACATCGCCGTGGAGGTTTTCAAAGTTACATGCAGTGACCGTAGATGGAACCCCTGTGACCACAACCCGGTATCGCATATTATATTAGCCGCAGTCAACATCCGCAATCAGGGTCCTATTCACCTGCATTGCTTTTATCCACAAAACTACGTTCGTCTACGTCCTGTATAGGATGCACTCACAAAGCAGTTTTGTGGATATGCAACTCGACAATTCCCTCCATATTCTTTCAACATGATGGAAGTCAGACTTATAGATCTGAAGCTCTTGGCGAGAGTATAGGTCTTTTTCCCGATTTTCGGTATAAAGGCTACTCCTACTTTTCGTCAGGAGTTTGGTATGTATGCCGAAGGTTCTCTTCAAAATTACCAGCAGCTGGTCCATACCTTTTTTGTAATATAACTGGGTATATGCCATCGGTTCCAAATGAAGCAGCAGCATGTTTAATAGCTTCATCCGTCACCACAATCAATAAGATATACCAGCTACAGCGTGTTGTGTTATCCTTATCCAGATCACCTTCGTTAATAGGAGGTGGTTGTGAGGTGGTTGTGAGGTGGTTGTGAGGTGGTTGTGATTAGGTTACCTGGAAAGTGAGTCTCAAACATGAAAGGAAGAGTTTCTCCTTTCGACACCGTATAGGTGCCATCAGATTTTCTGAGTGATTCTAGCCTGGTTAATTTTGCCGTTTTAAGAACTTTGACCAACGTACTGATTTCAGCGACATTATTCTATTTCATTCGATCTATAAAGACTCCAGTCTTCCCCCAAATTAGCCTTGAGTGACCTGTTTAAAAGTTTTCTGATTTCTTTATGAAGACGCTGCAGATCTGCGTTCTACAGGCGATTTACAGGATTCATTTTTAGGTAGTAACGTTCAGGTTCTTAGCCGCTTCTTCTGGCCTTTGAGTCGATGGTACCGAATCAGAGGGAAAATAAGCTTGGTCTTTTGACACATCATGGTGTGAAACCACTTAAACACCCGAATCCACAGATTCGCTTATTTAAAACCACAATACCTTTATGTAAGGTCGTCAGCACAGAAGCCTGCTACATAGGGAAGCAGACTTGAAAGGTTGAAGGTTGATCTGCTGATGTTCATCTCTAATCCTACCAAGTCGCAGATAGGGAGTGAGTCAAATGAGTCAAGCTTGAAGTGTTGGTCACGACAAAAGCTTTGTCTTAGCCCACAACGAGAGACGATCTGCATCCATGTTTTCCCGATTCCTGCTGTCCCTTTTAGAATAGATTTTCCATTTTATATGGTCGAGTCAAGAGTTCTGGGTATAATGACACATCGGGATATCCTCCGTTTCTTTGAGTTGGCCCGAACCCGAGAAGGTAGCGCTCGTCAGTATCGGTGGCCTGAAAACTTTAAAAATCGTTGTTCGCATGGAGAGTGGCGAGGCATTTGCAACTACAGCCGCAGACAAGGTGCACTTATAGCATTGCTGACCCCTCGTTCGACTTGGCAGTCGAAAAAGTTATGACTCATTTTTCTAACAGATGGCGTTGGTTTATTTTGTAAAGTAATAGATTAAACGTGTCTATGTTATTGCTGTGACATTTGACAGCTGCCAGGTTAAGCTACATTCTAGGTGATTTTAATATCAAGAACGCTCCTCGATCAAGAAGGCCCACCGAGGAAGAAGCGACTGATAACTAGTGATGATAAATGGATTGTTTACAACAATGTGGCACGCAAGCGGTCTTGGTCACAACGTGATAAAGAGTTATTAACAAGCTACTGACTTGCGATTTCCTGAACGAGAAATTCGTTGTTTGCGTTGTTGGGAGAATGATGCAATCAATGTGTCCCAGCATTTACCCATACACATCACTATGCTTACCTAGATTATCTGTAGGAATAGAGCCTAAAAGGTCATCCCCTTAATGCTCAGCTTCACCGTGTCCTGTATTCGAATATTCTCTCTGATTGTCTTGGGCTAGCACATTGCACTGATGGTGACCCCCTTATAGCGTTCGGATTTCTTCCCTCGAATTTTTGCCTGTTGACACGTATTCTTCTTTGTAGTTAACGCTCAGACTTACCTAGTATTAGCAAATGTTTTAGTACACGAAATGTACGCATTCATTCTCAAGAACCATTGAACGCATCCACTCCAACTTGATGGCTATTTGACAAGTGACATTTGCATAAATGTTTCCGCGTAAAAAGTTTTTAAAGTCAGTTGTTTGTGGAACGGAGTCGAAAAACGTTTTGTTGTAGTTGGCCTGCAGCTATGAATAAGGTGAAATCTTATGGATGCAGCGACTACTGAAAATCACACGAAACTTTGTGTATCGTACCGTGAAGTTATTTGAGGATGCTGGTGTAAAAACCGGCCAAACCAAAGCCGTGGATAATCGAATACACCGAAATCTGCTACTCAAGCAGAAAATCATATCTCGAGGGAGATGGATATCAGCAAGGACAGCATGTTGCTCATCTTAAAATGTGATTTGGGCATCAGCGAATACAAGAGTAGTTCAAAGTCGGAACCTTGCTTCGCCAGTTCACGAAGAACGGTCAGAGACGAATTCTTTTTATTGACGAGAAAACTTCCACCGTTGAAGAACGATAGAGGGTATCTCTGTCTAAATTCGTTCGCTTTAGTGATGGTTTGGTGGGGAGTTGCCTACGATGGGATCACCGAGCTTCATTTCTGCGAGAAAGGTATCAAAATCTTGGCGAACGTTGTGAAGCCCCTCAACAAAACACTATTCGCAAAAAAAACTGTCTACAAAACTCCAGCTCTTAAGGCAAAACCGACTCAAACATGGCTCAAAAACCACGTTCCGAACCTCATTTCAACGGATGATTGGCCATCTGCTGGAGAGTACTCGACATCCAAGTATTGAATCTTTGAAACGCGCCCTTGTCCGAGCAGTGGAAAATCTTCCAATGCATAAGGTGATTACAGCACTCGACCAACTTCGGCGTTGCTGTAAGGCAAAAGGGGGGCCATTTCGAATAAGTTGTTCTACAATTTCTATCCATTGAGTGACCCAATTAATAGAAAAAAAAAGTTTTGAGAATTTCGTGTACAAAAACATTTAGTAGTACTAGGTAGTTCTATCGGAAGACCGAAAGGTGATCTCAATAAGTTAACAAAGACAGATCTCGAGGATCACAGGCTAGCTAAGTCAACTGCTACTAATTTCCACAGAATAGCCAGCTTAAAAGGTAGGACTAGGGTCAAAATCTGGAATGAGCTGGCCCTCAAATGAGTAAGTAAGTATCAAATGTGTCAGGTCTACCGTTGTCTTGAAATGTTAAGGGTAGCCTTAAAACGTTTGCACACAGTGCGGCCAAAGAAAATTAGGGAGGAAATAAAGATAGGTACCGATGTACGTTGGTTTTAAATGTCTGAATGTTGTAATGACTAGAAAATAGAGAGCTCGGCAAGGCACTTCAAAAGCGAGTTGTTCAGGCTTTCGAACGAATCACGATATTTCAGAGTATGTCCGAAAGTGGGCTTGAGGGTATACTGATGAACATTCATAGCGAGACGCGTGTTACGGTTGAAGGTTTGAAGGGGCGGAATACTAAAACAACGAGACACGAGACAATTCGTCGATGTTCGAGAGTGTCCATTGACTGGGTGATATTAGCATCACCTATGAGGTTTATCGCACGGTTTTGAATCCTATCTAGCAGGTGTAGAGACATTTTAGGCGCACCTGGCTAGATGTGTGCATTGTACTCCAATTTTTAGGCGTACGTTTGAGGAAACCTAGACATTTCGAAGCATTTTTGGCGACATCGGATATGTGATCATTCCAACGTAAGTTGTCATGGACACACATACTAAGAATGGAAAGTTTATCGGTTACGACGATGCCGACAGCAGACAGCATTGTGTTTTGGAAGCATTAAATTCCACTCTGTTGATAGTTCTCCAATTGGTTATGCTGTTGATTGGAATTAAATGAGCTTAGCATACGCTGCCGTTACCGTTTTTTAGTCTAAGAGCAGGGACGTAAATCAGGGAACAAATATGAAAAGCAGAGAGTACTGTCGTCAGCAAAGGAATATATTGGATTAGAAGTAGCAGACAAGAGATCGTTGATGAAAATTAAAAAGAGTATCGGAGACAGAACGGAGCCTTGTTGTACACCAGCATTTATTTTGTGAAGATGAAAACATTGGAAACATCCAAAACAACTTGGATTGAACGTTCCGAAAGGTAGTTTCTAGTCCATTGAAGAAGAGATTCATCGAGTCCAAAAGCACGCATTTTCCACAAAAGAGCCTGATGCCAAACTCTGTAAAATGCCTTAGAAATATCAAGTGCAACTATCTTGCTTTCGCCAGATTGATGTACACTTTGGTTCCACTTTTCAGTGAGACATGCCATCAAATCACCAGTGGACCTATTGCTACGAAAATAGTACTGCCGGTCATTTCATGAGCTGACGATTTATCAGCGTTTCCAAGAAGGGATGTAGGTGCAATTTGTCTGTAGGAGAAGAGAGAAGAAAATTTTGCCTTTTTTAGGGACGGGCTGCACAAGTGCTATTTTCTGTCTGCCCGAAAAGAGTCCTAAAGAGTAGGATTGATGGACGAACAATTATTCAGAAGCAGGGGAGATATACCACATGGACCAGCGGATTTATGAATGTAGAGACCTTTCAGTACTCTTGCAAGTATACGAGTGCGAAAGTGGAATCGTAGCACTCAAGTGTAGGCGGAGACAAAGCGCAATCTGGAAGTGCTGAGCTAGTCGCAAAGTGCGCAGCAAGCAGATCGGCCTTGTCTAAAGAGCTGGCCGCTGGAATTAATGGAGGATAAGGCAAGAATTTCTGATGTTTTTGACAAACGCCCAAAAGTTGTTACCACCTTTGCGGCATAGTAGTATTTTTTGCCTCAACCTTTGGTCGTATTGAAATTCTTTTTACTGCAGCAAGTGGTCAAAGAGGATCAGAAGCTATCTAAGTCAACTGCTACTAACAGTCAGGTCTACCGCTGTCTTAAAAATTATCAGTACAACAAACCCCAGTCAAACCTTGAGCTTACACTCATACATTTTCAGGACGAACCGATCGTATTTTTCCACAGATAACTTCCGCCAGTTTTATTTTATGCCAATCACTTCCTGCCAGAGATTTAAGAGTGATCAGAAAAGTTCTCCAATTTACGACACAATCAAAGCTTTAAACCATTACCGGAGAAAGGAAGTTAGAAACCCATCGCAATCATCGAATCAAATAAAAAATTTATTTCAAAAAAAAGAAAAAACAACTGAAACCGTCTCCTTCTCCAACATTTAATCCAAGTGAATACCTCAATACCTTTCAAGAACTTCAATCATTTCCCACTCAATCCAAATGACACCCATTTACCCGCTGACAATGTATGACTGGCAAAGACCCACATCAAAAACTTCTTCAAATTCAATCCCAAAACCCTGCTGTACGCCTTCCATCATCATCTTCGTCTCCGTCTCCGTCTCTGTCTCTGTCTCCGTCTCCGTCTTCATCACCGACTCCCACTTGCTTTCTATCTTTATCCGGATCTCTCCCTTAGCGGTGGTAAATTTAAAAGCCATAAAAAACTTTTTTGAAAGTCAAAACTATTTTACTATGCGCACAATAAACCTGACTCGATGATTGATGAATCCACTTTCCTCCTTCAGGGAAGCAATATTCGTACCATACCGTTAAGCAACCCTCGATTCACTCCCTACCATCTAACTACGAGTAAACTGCTTCTGATGCTACTCGAATGAAACTCGATCTTAGTCGGCTGTCATAAAGCGCTTTCGACGACAACGACAACGACAACGATGACTGAAAGAAGAGGACAAACGGAAAAGTTTTCGAATTAATTAAGAACCAAACCCAAACGCATACATTGTGTCAAAGTGTCTATCTGCTTATAGTCTGTCCTGTCAGGTATACCAGGCACAGTAATCCCACAAACTCCATCTCATCCACTCACTATTGTACTCGTAGTTTGAAGGCGGGAATTCTAAAAAAAAAAAAACTTCAAGAAACAGCCATAAATCGTGCAGGTTACCTTTGTCGGTTGTCAACTGTCGAATTCGTTGATTACAAAATCAGACCTTGCTCTCGAATTCGACCCTCACCCATCGAACTTATTATCAGTTACACCATTCACCTTCCGGCCATAAGGAGCAAAAGGAAAACTTCCTACTTACTCGCATTGTTTGTCCTATCCACCTCGCGCGCCACTTTAACTTTCTCTGTTCCATTGAACACCAACTATATAGGTTAGATACGAGTACCAACCGACAGAGAGCATTGAAAACTGAAAAATCGAAAACGAAGACGAAAACTTTGACGTGTTTCGAAAGCCATCTGAAGCTGGAGCAGGCACTATCCAAATGGAATGGAGTTGTACCCGGCTATAGGGAGAGAGTATCACAAATGGCAGGAGGAGTACTCTTTCGAGAATCCATTCGGAAAGATAAAACCGTTTAAGTTTTGCGATACTTTGTTATTCATTTTCGTAAGGAATTTGCCTGGCAGGAGGTGCCGGATAACGGTCTCTTGAATATTGTTCTCCAATTCACGAAATAGTTTCACAAGGAACTTTTCACTTCTGTTGCTGTTGCTAGTTGCTGGTTGTACTCGTACCATTGCCAGTCTTTCTCACCGGCCGGCGCAGACTGTGGGTAATGTGATGGAACTTATCCTTGAGGATGGTTGCCTATTCTTCCATGCCTAAGTCCATCTTTCCATGGGAAAAAGTTATAAGCCACCCACAAGTTGAAGTTGAAAAGGTTGCGCGCACCATGATTTTAAGGAAGATCCGTTCTTTTCCGGGAGGCAAATGATAAGTAATAATTCAGCTCTTAGCTGGAATGTAAATGATTCTCGAAGGTTTGCCAAGAGTTCTGCCATCCGTATCTGTGATTCGGGTTGTATTGCAGCTTCGATATGGTAGAGTGCATCTCTTTGTGGGTTTCATTGAATCTGGGGTACGAGGTTTGTGGATTGTGATTGGGATCTTTTTCATGCGCAATGTGGAAGTGGATGGGTGTTGCTTGATGGTTAGTTTGGTGTACTGTTGCAGGGACGATGAAGTTTGGGCCACATAATTGGGTTTTGTCCTGACAGTCGGTTGGTAGCATATGGTTGAGGAAAGATAATTTGATTGAGAAAATTATTGAGAGTCAAATTACTTGGAGATACATTTTGAAACGTATCCTTCCACACCTCGCAGTACGAGTATACTCGACATCAACTTCTTGCACATCATATATTCTTGCTTTACTTTAAGGGTGAAATCAAATTCTATGACACTTCTGTTCCTTGCTTACTTACTTAGATAGGGTTACAGTTCGGAGTGAAAGAAGACCTCAGCTAACATGCCTCTCGAGCTAGGGCGCTCTTTTGCTAGCTGCCTCCAATTGCACACACGAAGTTGGTAGAGGTCTCCTTCCCCTAAGCATTCCAGGCTGGGACGTTGATGTTGATGTTCTAAACCGAGTTATCTAAGCTATTCTGGAGAGGTCCGCTTCGCTGAACAGTCCGTATAGTTCGCTTTCGTCAGTATCCACGCTTCGGCGCCATTACGCAGGACTAGAATGATCTGGATGATCGAGGGAAGCCCTTACTACACAATTGCCTTCTAAACCCAAAGAAGCAGCGATTAGCAAGAGTGATTCTTCTCACGAGTTCCCGCCCTGATGTCTTTGTCGGAGTTGATAGCGGAACCAATCCATCGTCATCTTGCATAGTCGAATGAGCTTGCCAGGGATGCCAAAGCTCGACATAGCTCTGGATAGTTCATCTCTTAGATGCTATCATAATCGGTGAGAAGGCGGTGTGTATCGGTTTGGACTTTCTTGACTTAAAACCCCTATCAGTGTGGTTGGATTGGTCACTGTTGACGAAGGCTCTTAGGAGTTCAGATATTAGGTTTTACATGCAATGTTGAGGAGACTTATTCCCCTGCAGTTGGCCAGTTCAGGGGATCTCCCTTTTTTAGAATCGTCGGGCATGGCATACTTTCGCCGACCCAGATTTTGTAAATTAATTTTAAGCAGCTCTGAAGTTAAGAGAGTTCATCGGGCCCAACAATTTTGTTATACTTAAGCTTGGAGACTGATGCCCTGGTTCTATGGGCAGAGATGTTGTCTGCTTCGTCGAGGCAGAATAGTTCACAATAGTTCGACGCTGGGATGTTATTCTAAATTTTCCTGTTGTTCATCATTGAACCAGGGGTTTCTTTGTTGGGACGGGTTGAAACCCAGTATATTATAGGCAGCCTCTATGATTGTTCTTTGGCAGTGATGTCACTCGAGAGTTTAAGGGAAACTCGATCGGAAAAGGCCCTGGCGGCGGTCTCTTACGATTGTAGCCTATCGACATCGACTTTGGGCTGTTACGGATATCAGTATTCATCTCATGGCTACAACAACATAGTGGCCGAGTCGATGTTAGCTGATCATTCTGACATACAAAACACTGGATCAATTTGATTGACGGTTTGTTGTTCGGGGGTCACTCAGGTCCCTTCATGTGGAAACTGCGTGCTGGCTATAGCCGCAAAATCAATAAGCCAGTCTCCGTTCCCGAAAGAGAGTACTTCCACACTGTATTACCAAAGATGCCCTCCCCTTCTAGGTTGGCATTAAAATCGCCAAAGACGATTTTCGCGTCATACTTAGGGCATTGCTCGTAGGGGCAGTCGAGGAGCTCGTAGAAGCAGTCTTTGGTAAGGTCGTCCTTCATTTCTATCGGGGCATGAGCGTTTATGAGCGAATTTAACCTGCATCATCGCTTGTTCCGTAAATCTTCCTTTGATGGTGAATCCGTATCCGAATAAACGCTGATGTCCTTGTAGCGCCGGTTGTCTGTAACATTCTCCATAGTAAATATCACAGCTTTTCGTCCCCTTCTTATCCGGTGCATCCTATCATACTTTTGGATGGCGGTTATGTCGCTTTTGTAGCGACCGGCTGCACGCGGTCTGTTAAGGGTTCAAACATTCCACATGAAGATCCGAAGATTTTTGTCCTTTAATCGTTTGCCAGTGTCGTCAACAGTGTCGTCAACAGTGAACCCGTTGCTATTCGAGACTATTGGCTGGCTCGTCACTTTTTTTTTATCTCTTCCGTATTGGGTTATGAGCTATATGACGGGGTAGATCAGTATTATGACACTGGTCGAGTATACCGTTGCCATTTTAGCCTGAATGAGTAAGGATTTACTCATGCTGTTGCCGGGGACGACCTCTGGGAGGTAAAGCAAGCACTACTCTACGAACTTGATTGACGCGCTGCTGACCCAATCAAAGTTATAGGACGGTCTGTTCTGTTACAAAAGTTCTTACTTCGACTACAGTTCTGAAATGAGGAACTCTCCCTCTTGTCCATTCGAATATACAAGTAATGTCATCTCCATGGCTAACTTCAACTTGAGGATCACCCTGATAATATGGACTGCGTGCTAGTCCTACCTTGGGTGCTGAGCCCCTAGTGGTTCTGGTATGCACTTCGACTTCAGATGAACTGTGCTCGAGTCAGTGAAGAAGAACAGTGGAGACTCGATTCTCTTAATGAAATGGAGACTCTCCTATGTGGTTCTGCCAAGTCAATTTAACTGGGTGTTGTAGGTACTATAAAGGTAGGCATCAGCCTGGCGATGCCCAGTGATGACACTATGACTACACATCAATTGTGCTCCTCTTCGCAAGGAAGACAAAAAAAGTACAAACGTACGGCTACATAATTCAATGCGTATGAAAATTCACCAACTCCGGAAAATTCACCAATATCGTATATAAGAACCTCTAGTGCAGAACAGAACCTTATTGCATACTTCAACCTAAAAGGAAGAGAATTTCCCCTTATTTAGATTTTTTTGTTCTGAGGACCCAGGGCACTCGGCCGAAGAACCAGCCCATTGTGCTTCAATGATACAGTACCAGCCCCCACCACATTACCGCCTAGCACCTGCTGTCTAATGCGAACTTAAGCCGCACAATCAAAGACGAAATTCTCTGCGGTGTCACAGCAAGCGTCGAAAAAGGTGATGTCACTTTGCCTAGCGCATAGAGATGCTTAACAATAGTGTATTGCTCTATTAAGACGACAGCAAGCAGTTTCTCCGGCGGAAGAATGCCAGAGAATTCGCTCGTTTCTTAAAAATGTTCGGAAGCAGTGGTTTTGTCTGCATGCAACCTGGAGAGTTACCTGATAAAAGACCTCCTAAAAGACCCAACTGTTAGCGGCCGGTTTAACGCTCATCCAGGCCCTGAGAGTTCATTTTCCGAGATCCCACGGTGGTCTGGGACCCCGAATGCACGCACAGTAAATTTAGTTTTCCAACTGCGTTCAACGAAATTTTTCTTTCTCTAAATTGAAGGTGCTAAAGCTGTTCTCTTAGCTGTCGCTACAGACGCAGATACTTTAAAGGCAGTCCTAAGTACTACGAAAGTGAACTTCGTATTATAGCAGCAACTGGGGTTTCGATGTCATTGCATCAAAGGTCAGGTCTATATGATCAGAGTCAATCACTATCACTGAAACCCCAGTCCGGATTGTACCAAAGCCTAACATCGCCATGGGTTGTCCGGTGAACTCATCGCCGGGGTAAGGCCATCAAACGACAATATTTTGTAATATTTTGTATAGATGAGGTCTCCTGCTATCAGGAAGAAATCGTGAATTGTGCCGGAAGAAAAAGAAGAACTTTAACTTTACTAACTTAACTAAAATCGAGATCCATAACTCTGTCTTACCTCCCAACTTGGGGGAGCTGGTGTTCCTGAAAAGGGATCACCGGGACGAGTGGATTCTCGAGTCTACAGCAAGTTCTATCCAATATTACCACGAATTTTGAATTTAATAAATCATGGTGCATGGGCTCCCCCCGAAGAAAATCCTTGAAGCCGCTTATGAGCAATCTAAATAAAAACTTCTTTGATAAAATCTACCCACCTACAGATCGACACTGTCATGATTTTTGAAAATGCTCAAATGGCAAATAACAATCAGATCCGTAACTCCGACCACCATAAATGTGAAGGTGGTTAGAGATTCCCGAGCATCTGTCAATGCGATCACACTCTGTTGGGTTTGGGCACACTAAGATGTCCAAAAGATCTGGATCGCTGATGAATTGCCCACCTTAGGATTCCTACTAGCAAATAGCAGACAGTCTAACAACGTTAAACCACAAAGCCTTTTCAAGAGCTCTCTAGGGCCAGTCACAAATTAGCTGTGAGAAAACTAGACTAATAAGGCTCATTTTCGGTTGAAAGCGATAAACTAAGTGGAAACTGTCTGACAACGATTTATACTGGAGTTGCAAGGGCGAAGTGGAATAGGAACCTGTACTGCATTTCTCTGCCAACTGTCCTACCTTGGCATATACGATTATATGCATTAGAATCCGGTTCCTGGGCAGTTACCATTTACGAGATATTAATGATTTCTGCTCTATAAGGATCACTGATCTTGGAAAACTGATCAAGTGATCTGTTTCAAGGGAAAGCTACGAGTAAGACATCGCGCTATGACCCTCCCCTGGTGATATCACAATGGTCTTACACCTGATATAAGTGCACGTGAACAAGGACCACTCAAACCTTAGCAGCCCAGCCTGTCTATATATTCTACTAAGAAATAAAATTGGTCTTATCATAACCGTGGATCTTTTTCGATGGTAGGTCCTATGCCTTGTCAATGGTTCTCTAATACTGGGACTAAGTCGACAAGGTGACATAATGACATCCAGACATAAGACTAGTTAGAGAAACGGATGATGATGCCTTGAGACACTAGTTGAATCAGAACAGTCAATTGTATACTTCTCGTGCTGGTGTACCTATCCTACAACCATTTAGACGCCTAGAGCTGCCTGTGCTTTACAGTAAAAATTCGCTAGCATGATCATGATAACTAAAATAGAGCACCGAGAGAGTGACTAACTTACTTAGGTGGCGCTACAATCCGGGGTGAACCTGGGTCTCAATCAACAAGCCTTTTCATCTTCAGCCTTTTCATCTTCAGCCAGCACCATCTCTCGCCAATTGCCTCCAGTGCCGCGGCCCAAGTCGTTGAGGTTCCATTCCACCTGTGTGCGTCACCTTTTTTTTTCTTTTTTAAAGACTTTAACACTGAACGACTACTCTTAAAATGCCGGAGCACGTGTTAAGTTTTACGATTGGATTGAGAGAAGGAGAAAAATGTTTGGGTTTAATTGCTACTTCGCTCCATAGCTATAGTTGACATCCACCTTAGATGCGGTCCTCCTCCGCTGCGTCGTCGGCCGGGGCTAGAACCGAAGAATCTTTAGACCGGAGCTGTTGTGTACATTCGCTCAACATGGCAAATCCGCCTCAGACTTTGAATCCGTAGACGTCTAACGAAGACGAAGAGGAGGAGAAGGCTCAACCACGAACTACTCGTACAAGGGCTGTGCATCTCAAACAGGACCAAAAATTACACGCAATGTCTTTCTCCCAAAACGGCCAAGTGCTCCTTCATCCACTTTCGGCAAGGTCCGAACCACTGAGCCATAGAGCAGGACCGGTATAGTAAGGGAATAAAGCCAGTTTGGCTTCCTGATCTCAAGGATCAGACATCTGATTTCTGTGATGTCGTTACCGCGGAAACAAAATAGACAAAATCCTTAACTACTTCGAAATTACAACTGCCAATGGAGACATTCTGATCCGTTGGTGGTGTGCGTCATTTTCTGATGGCAGAATGCACATTGTTTTGCCGACGCCCTCTACTACACGTTGTTCCTCTGGATTGGAGTCAAAAGCTTTTCGGGCCGAGGCGATGGCGTCGATGTGCTCGAGGTGATCTAGCCATCTAAGCCGGGTTATCCGAGCTTTTCTGACGAGCCCATGCAGTTCACTCTTAAAACATTTTCTCCACTTTCCTTTGATCCAAACAGGACTGAAAATTACGTGAAAAACTTTTCTCTCAAAGCGCCCAGTGTCTTTTTGGTGCATCGTGTATTCTCCATCGTCATCCTGCACAACTAGACGTTGCTCTATATAGCTCGTCTCTATAGATTCTGAAATATGCGGCCTTAAAACCAATAAATAGGTGCTGTGTATCGATTTGGAGTTCATGGGTTTTTTGCAGGATCTGCCGTAGTGTGAATATTTGGACAATGGTGGATTTTTCTGGACTGAAGCCACACTGATATGAACCAATCGGGTTGTTGACTAATGACTTGAGGCGTTCACTGGATACGGCAGAGAGGGTCTTGTAGGCGATGTTAATATGCTTCTGTAATTGGCGCTGGATCGAGCAATCAATGCTGTGATTTCATTCATCGGGTATACTTTCCTCCAACCATATTTTACAAATGAGTTGATGTATGCTCCTTACCAAGTCATCGCCTGCTCGCCTTTAAAGTGTTTGGCAGTCAGGCCGTCCGCTCCAGTAGGTTTGTTGGACTTAAGCTTTGATATGGCTATTTTCACTTTATCCAGGTCGGCTGAACGGAATTGTTGATCTACGTCATCCAGGTTGAAAGGTTCATTCTGCCTGACAGCGGTATTTCGTCATCGCCTTTAGCAATCTACAGAAATGCTCTCTTCAAGTCCTCAGCATCGAGTGCGACTCTACTACGATGTTCCATTGTTTGTCTCTACAGACTTTGGTTCGGTAAAACTTCCGAATCTCATGTAGCATCTAATTTCCTCGACCGCGAGTTTCTCATGCTCCTTCTTTTTCCGCCTGAGAAGCCGGTGTTCGTCTCTTCTCTTCTGCTCGTAGAGCTCGTGAGCAGTTTTAGTCCTTCTATGCAGCGCCGCGTTGTATGCATCTTGCTTAGCTGCATGTGCTTGCCGGCACTCGTAGTCAAATCGACGACAGAGCGAAACCCAGCTTCTTGACAACCTTGGTGCTGATCTTCGATACTTAATGCTGGGGCATAAGACCTCTTAAGAGATTAAGGGAAACTTGATTGAAAAAGTAATTGGCGATCTCTTGCTATTGGTTACAACAAAGTAATGGTCCGAGTCGACATTGGCGGCTCTAGCCGCCGATCTCAATGTGGTCAATCTGGTTGACGGTTGCTGAGGACAATTTTAAAGTCAAAGTCCAAGAGCTCGTACAAGCTACCTTTGGTGTAATCATCTTTCTTCTCGCATATAGAGATAATGTTGGCAACACGGATTGTTACGAGGCGCTCGTTCATATAAGCACTGCTTTTTCCGTCGATGACAACCGCCATAGTAGATGTCACAGTTGTTGATCTTTTTTTTCGGACCATCCCTTCTCATTTTTTGGATGACGGTAACTTCTGCGTTGCAGTTGTCCAGGGCCTTACTAGTTATTCGCTGCACGTGACAACTTCGTTGTTCTTGTTTCGTTTTCATAGGTAGTCAACAGTAGATCCGTCCGTATCCGAGGCTTTTTGTTGCTTCGTAACTTAATTTTTTTTTCCATGGACGATCAGTTAGTTCGGCGGCACAATCCCCAATCTAGAGGGCCAATTTAATCATAGATATCCCTGTGCTGAATGATCCTAGCCGGTCTATTATCTCCCGGCATTGTGTAGCCGATGGGCTATATAGAAGCGCCATCTTGGCATACTAGTTTGGTCTACTGCAACGTTTAAAGCCACTAAGGTCATTCTAGATAGGCATGCCCTTAGACTAGACTTAAAAAGCAATGAGGCAAGTCTCATAATAATTTTAACCACCAGAATCCAAGACTATAATAAATCTGGAGGTTCCCTTGGTAGATTCCAATTTGCTACAAGTTCTGGGGTCAATCCACGAACAACAACTTTATAGCGGAGTCACTGTCTGTCATTCCCATCAGAGGTGTTCCTAGGAGTCAAAGTCTGGAAATGCCTGCAGCCCTCGGGGGCACTCAAATAACGGAGATGCAGTACTGAAGCAGGCATCACTGGACATCATTGAGTGCATTGGAGTGCCACAAAGTCTTCTATATTTCGTGTTTCAGTGGCGTAAAAATATAAACAGTTTTGTGGATCGGACACCTTGGATTATGATCAGAAACATCCAACGTGATCAATTTACGTGATCTTGCCACTTAGGTGTTATGAATGTCGCCTTGGAGACACTTTCTGTATTTCGACTGAAATTTTCGACGTCTTTTTGGCATGGCTACCCTTCCCGATTGAGAAGTCTATAAGATCAGATCTAGGTGACGATCATGGCACAGTATGCAAATAAAAACATTCCTCACACCATCTGACGATTTAGTGTGAGTATTCACAGTTTTTGCATCGTGCCAAATGGCCACGATCGTCGATCCTGTATTCCAAGACAACAGCGATATTTTTGAAAGCTGTTTCTCAAAGTTAATGTTTGCCCCCCGCCGGCTACCGACCAGACATATAATCATATAATCTCAACCCAAGCTCATTGTGCTACTTAACATCTGACAGCGACAACAATGCCTGTCATTCATGCCAACAAATTCCACATTCCACAGAATGCACGAGCTCTCTTCTCACCTAATCTTCAACCAAGATCTCAGAACTGACCTCGAACATTTCCCCGGTTGCTTGCAAAAATAAGACATCACCACTTCTACCACTTAACTTCCATTTACGCTCGTAAAAATTTGTTTACCATTTCGGGGGACACCCTCTTCAATAAATCGCGCGCATTGTTGTCTTGTACAGAACTCGACAGGCGACACTATATACGAGTACACACGAGTAAAACCTGCACAAAAACACAACACACTCAGATGGCTTCGACTGATCGTGGTTCCCAATTTGGCATGAATCTCCAAGTGTGGGTGATGTTCAAGTCATCACTGTCGACGTCTTGGACGTCGCCACTTTGTCTTTGCACCCAACAAAAACTGTCTCTGTGGGCACTAGTCACGAAAGTGACATTCCAAAATCGGCACTTTGTCAAGAACAACAGTGAGTTTTTGACCAAAATTTGTTTAAAAGATTCTGCCGTATGGGGCATAATGGGACTGTTCGACGTTGAAGTGTACACAAGTTTTGGACAATACTTGGTTTGGTGATAATTTCGGGTGAGTTTATTGACAATCGCTTATGTCAGCTGGTGGCGGATGCCCAATTGGCAATAGAGTGCTCTAATTTTATGGCGTTTTAACTGAATTGGTTTAGAATGTTTACGGTTCTACCCGAAGATGGTGTGTAATTTATGATCGGCTGGGGTCGTAAAGTAGCTGACCTGTCAAATATTGGACTTTTATTCAGATTTTGACAGTTGGATGAATGGGGTGGTTTTATGGAAATCAAATAAGTTAGTAATCGTTGAAGGGTTAGTCATGGATAGAGCCTTAAGACAGAGTGACTTTCAATTAAGTCGAAATTGATGTCTATTTTCGTAGGCAGTATCTTTTGGTGAATACCAGCTCCAACCGTGTGTGGACTCAAAAATTTTGTGATAGCTATGTATAGGGTTTCCGGAGTGGAAAATATGCCAAGTTTTTAGAACGAGTTAGGCATTTTATTGGAGAATTGAGTCGCCCATGGTCATGGTCATGAGAACAGGGGACAACTTTTCTGGTCATAACTTGTTGAATAAGACTTATGTGACTGTGCGAGTAACATCCACTATTAAGGAGCTAATTAAGTCCTTTTGGGGGAAACCTGATCTTGCTTCATAAATTACTCGGCCGGATGCCGTAAGACATACAATCATAAGCAGAAATTGACCTAAAAATAGCAATTACAGGCGTCGACACTTAAGCTTATACCCATCAACTCCTATTCTCATCTCAACGTGGTGAAGCCGCGGAGCCTAATACCTATACTCAAGGTAGGGTACCCAAATCCTGTGGTACATCATTGGCGGCTGCCGGAGAGTTTTCGCACTAGAGAGCTTCTTTATCAAGACGGTGACATCCGCAGTTCTAGTCGATTTAAGCTACTTGGTTCACACATTCCTCAGAGCTATTTCGACGAATTCACAGCCCAGGTCTAAAGAGAACTCGATGGTGGTGTTGGGATTCTGAAGTAGAGATGGTGGAAGGAACCCAGAATAGAACCTTTGTACAGGACAATTGGTAATGCCCCCACAGTAACAAAAACAGTTCAGAGGCAACAGACGGATATGATGTTTATGCGCCCAGAAAACGTTTTAAGAACAAAATATGTTGGCTTTGCAAACGGAATTTTAGGATTCTTAATACGCAACGAGCAACCGAACAGCTCGCTGAGGTCCTAGACTAGATTCTTATAAAGCAGATATTACCGCATTCCAAGCAGTGTGATGGGCTGGGAAAAAAGCGGATGAAAAACTTCAACATAGCTTATGGCGACTGCTACGAAGAAAAAGAACGCTCTTGGATGTGGATTCGTTACTTAAGGGAGACTCAAGCAACAATTCTTAAGCCATGTAAGCATCAAGGGCAAATTCGAGAATATATGCCTGATTTGCGACCATGCCCCTACAGAGGATAAGAATGACAGCATAAAAGACAAACTTTATAACCTCCACTGCATCTGCTTATACGGCAAAATTTCGGTAGGAGGTCTTAACGCAAGACTGGCGAAGGAGGCCGTCTTTGAGCGGATTGTCGGAGAAAGCAACATCTATTGCTTCACGCCTGACAATAGATTCAGGTTCAGAGGATCCCACATCTCATGGACTTGGCTCTTCCCTGATCAATCAGTTGTTAACCAAATTAGTTATCATTGCGGTCTACCCCAAACAATCCCTCAGCATTCTGGATGCATGATCTTTCCGATGAGCCAATGTCGACTTGGATCATTACCTTTTGGCAGCGGATATCACATTCACAACTGATTCAAGTAAGACCACCAGAGTTTGACATCGAAAAGCTGAAATCGTGAAATACTGCTTGAATCTTACCTGATCCCGTTTCCCCACAGAGAAATTGCTTCTGATGTGGTTGGTTTTGAAACGCCGCCTCAAAGAAACCCCTGGATCGACG
Organism: Volucella bombylans; assembly: GCA_949129095.1. Lineage (NCBI taxonomy): Eukaryota > Metazoa > Arthropoda > Insecta > Diptera > Syrphidae > Volucella > Volucella bombylans. The sequence continues at coordinate 11,339,930 of OX422142.1, read as the reverse complement.
ACGAATTTAGGTAGGTATATGCAACCAAAGAAGAAGCGTGAGTTCTACGAGCACGTACGAAGGGAAGACAGTAGGATTCTCAGAAAAATAAAGAAAGAGCACGAGAAGTGCGATATCGAGAAAATTGAGTGGCGTTACTGCAGTAATAACATTCGAAAGTTTTGCTAGAGAATAAAAAGAACATGACAGGGCTACAGAGTTAGAATGGACGTCTTCAAAGATGAACATGGTCAACTCGTACTAGAAGCGCATTTGGTGCTGTGAATATCGAAGGACTACTTCTGCAGACACTATAAGATCAGTCGTTCGTTTTGAAAGTTTGAAGGTTATAATGGTCAGGAAATAGAGAGCTCGGCAGGGCATTCTACAAGCGAGTTGTTCGGCTGTTGAACGAATCACGATATTATATGTCAATGTACTCGTACGTCCGAAATTGGGCTTGAGGATAAATTGTTGAGCATTCATAGCGAGACAGGTGTTACGGTTAAAGGTTTGAAGAGGTGGAATGCTAATGGCATTCCCCTGATTGTGAAAAAAGCAATAGAACAAGATGAGGCAGGAGACACTTTCGGTGTTCGAGGTTGTCAATTGGATGGGTGATATTAGCATCACCTATGAAGTCTTACTTACTCCAATTCTGCGCGGATGAATGCCTGATATATTGAGGCCAGTCTTTTATCACTAGCGCCATCGACAGCACTTGCCTGCCGCTTCTTTGCGTCGTACTTCTTTTTCTTGTCTTCAACTGGCTCTTCCAGAGTCTGATCGACGATTTCGATTTCCCAAGGCAACCCGTTAAAAGCAGCACTCTGGCCACACTGGTGTCTATTCTCATAAAGTAACAGGCTGAACGTCTTCAATAGTCTCTCCATCGTTCCAGCTCAATCTTCTAGACATGTCGTAGTAACACCCACAGAAGTCATCGGAATCGAGTGATCTATCAACTCCTAGGTCAATGCCTAAATCGCCAAGGGCTTGTTGAGTTTGTTCGTTGGGGCCTCCAGAATCCAATACCACTTGGAGTAAAACCCCTTTTCGGGGTCATGGATACTCCAAGCATAGAACCTGCTCTCTGATTGACCTAATTTTTCGTCTGCCTTCAAAAGAAGATATGGCAGGATGGACAAGGTTACCTTGATCTCTAATAGAACATCTTGATCTTGCGGTCAGCGGTCTGCCTGGTGAGTTCTACAAATTTTAAAAAATTGCGCGAAACTATGTGGAGGAGATTGACCTTCTGTAACGGCCTTTGGTCGGATCAGTTTTAAACTTTCTCAGTGCCCCAAATTTATTTTATGTTTAAGCTCATCTAGAGAGACTACTGCACCAATCTCATACAATCATCATTTAATGTTACTCTGATTCTTTTGCTGGGCCAAATGGAAACAGCAATTCAATAGATCGGCCACGCTTCCACCAATTTACTTTTGAGAATTGTCTTCAATTACGTCTGTATCCGAGCTTGCAATCAAGTAATTTGTGCATCATCGGATCATCGGGGCAATCGCTATAATCCCACCAACTGTCATCAAATACCGCGTTTCCTGCAGAGATTAGAAGGTGGTCGGTTATGTTTGGATAATTTGAGCGATTCTCTATGCGTCAAATGTTGCCGAACAATCCTGATCTCATCCACAACTCCATTCATCATGATGTTCCTAGATTTACACGCATACAAGTATATTGCATCAGACCTAGCATCATCATCCCAATTCGTTTGCATATCCTCGAGATTTACATTCAATTATCACAGCCCACAACAGATCAGATTAATTGACAACCCAACACTCTAATAGACAACAGCATAATTGTGCCACTGGGTGTCATGATCTCACAACTTTGGCGCCTATTCCATTTTAGCTGTCACCGATCACATACTCGCTTAGGGCGTGAATCAGTTACAAGAGATTTTCAATCCGCGAACCCCAGTAATCCTCTTCTAATCGATAGTAACTAGAGCTAATAACCGATTGAATGTCGGTCTGTCGAAATGAGATACAAAATAACCACCTACCGGAAGTAATTAAAAATCAATTTCCGTCTGCCAACTTGCGCTGCACCGTTGTTGGTAGGTCGGTCGACTGCTGATCTTAATTACAATCGACGATTTCGCAACCAGTGTAACACTTGTAGCACTGTCTCACTCGCATTGCAATTCCACAGAACTTACTCGGAATCAGCAGTAGATGGAGATACAAAGTAACAAAAAAAAAAAAAAAAACCACACCAAACCGGCACCTCCCACCCGCCCACTTGGAATCGGATTCCCACTCTGCCAACAACGGATTCATGAATGGATGAGTACCGGCGATCACGCAAATCACGCCATCTGTAGTCCAACTCATAACGATACAGTTCGGTCGGCAGCACCACACCGTTGTCGTCGGCGTCGTTGGATGCTTGTTACTCGTAAGTCGTAACCTGTACGCGGAAAACCCAGGAACGCGATCGGCTACGATCACTGGTTTCGTTGCTGTGATCACTGCGGAGGAGGTGGTTGCTGATTTTTGCCTGTTTTTTCCTTCGTTTTCTGTTGTTCGCTCATTTTCTGTTCTTTTTTGTTGTTTTTCTTGCGCTCCATCGGAGTTTTGTGCAAGAACGTTTCGCTATTTGAATGTGAGACGCGTTCTTTGACGGATGAGTCGACGCTTGGTCTCGATAGTCGATATTCAATAGTTTCGCGTGCATACAGACGTTACGTACAAGTGTTGGAATTTTTGCTCTTGATGTTGTTGCAATGTGGTGTGTTGAATGCGGTTTCGATTGAAGTTCTTGAATTGCAGGAATAAAGATACAGATACCGCGGATGACTTGTGCCGTGACAGATGCACACGCACAAAAGAGCGCCTGTTGTTCGTCGCGTATTGAGTGAGGCTATTGTAGTTGGAGTGGTGTTTCGTTCACTTTTTGTTGTCATTGGTTTTGTTGTTGTTATAAATGTAAACAAACAAACAAATTGTGATTGATATGTGAGATAACAATGTGAATTGGAATGCGTCAAGTCAGACGTAACTTGTTCGTTGCAGTGGTAATACGTGAAGCAATTATAGTGACAAGAGTGACAAAGTTCTTGAAGTGGATACCGACATAGTTTGGATGCAAATGGATTACCAGATGGCAGCAATCATGGTAAGTGGAGAATCCAGGGACTTATGTAAATGATTTGTTCAAATAAATTGGTTAAAGAGCCGAAGCCCTGTACCTTTGAACATATATGTGTATACCTACGTTATTGTATGTTTGTTTTGGAGAATCTACAGTTCCTTCTGAGCCCTACATAGCTGCAAGAATAACCTATTGGACTTAGGTTGCTAGTGTGGTTACAAAGTGATAAACGGGCAAGGTCCAATATAGCAGGGAAGACATATACAGAGTGCTGTGAGGACAAAACCAGGATCGAATGGTCCTTGCACTTAGACCAAACCAGCTGCTTTGTTCAGCCTGAAGTTTCTCTACTATCGGTTTCCTTATGTGGAGATTTCTGCGAATCTGTGTACTACTAGATCACAGTTTGTTCCACCCGCTGACATTTGTAACATTTTCATTTCCGTCGCCGTCATTTTTCCTTCACACTTCCCGTAAATCATCCAACATTGTAATGCGTTTGCTAAACCTGAGCGACACACCACCCTAATTCTATACGCGACATTGTCTTCGCAATTTTCTTGGCCGTTAAATGGCACTACTTTCCGGATTGGACCAGGGTTGGCTGAGTCCCCTTTCACTTGTGCGCGCCACCTAATATGTTCCTCTAGGTTGAAGTCGAAAACTTTCCGGGTTGGGACGCTGGTGTTCATACTTTCAAGGTGGCCGAGCCATCTAAGCCGGGTTATTGGAGCTTTTCTGACGAGGTCGACATCGCTGAACATCCCGTACAGTTCGGTGTTGAAATGTTTCCTCCATTCTCCAAACGCTACCGAAATTGCCCGAAGAAATTTTCTTTCGACGCGACCGAGAGCATTTTTATCCGCCTTGGGCAGTGTCCAAGCTTCTACACCGTAAAGCAGCACTGGGATGCTCGAAAGAGGGTTTTACTACTCGTTTCCCTTCTAAGCCCAAAGATGGAGCGATTAACAAGACTAATTCTTCGCATGATTTCCGCGGAGTATCGTTGTCGGAATTGATAGCGCAGCCAAGGTTGAGTCCTTTACTGCATCAAAGTTGTGTGCCCCCCTTTGTTGACAGCATATACTTTGTTTTTCCTCCGTTGACCGCCAAGCCCACCTTTCCCACTTCTGCTTCAATGGTCGCAGCGACGTTCTTCCCACCATGTCAATAAGCGAGTGACGGAACAAACTTTTGAAAGCTGGTGCCTCTGGAATTGACTTGTGAGTTCCGCACAATTCTTTCATCGCATCACATGATAACGTATCGCGTAGTTTAAGTCCTTTCTTAACATTGAAGAGCCCGTTTTTGTCGTTAGTGTCCTTGGCGGAGCAACGTGCATTATCCCTCTTCATCCTGCATAGTCGAATTAGCTTAGCAGAAATGCCAAACTGGACATGGCTGTGTATAAGTCGTTTCTATAGACGCTGTCTTATGCGGCATTCAAATCAATGAAGAACTTGTGTGTATCTTGGCTTTTTTTCAACAGTAGGACCAGGCAAACAATGCGAAGGTTCCTTTCGTCGGGCATAGTACTTTCGTCGATCCAGATTTGTTGGACTTAAGCTCAGATATGGCTATCTTCACTTTATCCAGGTCGGGTGGACGGAATTGTTGGTCTTCATCGTCCAGGTTGAAAGGTTCATTCTGCCTGACAGCGGTATTTAGTTCGTCATCGCTGTTATACGGTCTACATACATACTCTTTCCAAATCCTCAGCATCGACTGCAGCTCTACTAATATGTTCTCTTGTTCGTCTCTACAAGGTTCGGTTCGGAGTTTGTGTCAGTGGCATATTCCTGGAGTAGCATCTTTCAATTTTCCTAACCGCGCGCTCCTCATACTCTTTCTTTTTCCTCCTGAGAAGCCGGTGTTCGTCTCTCTTCTTCTGCTCGTAGAGCTCGTGAGCAACTCTAATCCTTCTATACAGAGCCGCTTTGTATGCCTCTTTCTTAGCTGCATGTGCTTGACAGCACTCGTCGTCAAACCAAAAGTTTCGTTGTGGTGGCCGAGTGAAACCCATCTCTGATCGCTTTTTGGCAATGTTGCTACTCTTAGGAGATTATGGGAGACATGATCGAAAAGGGATTTGGCGATCTCTTTCAATTGCAGTCGTCCGACGTCGAACTTCCTCACAGTATTACCTCGTCTTTGCGATGTTCGGGATATCCGCAACCGTACATTGGCTACAGCAAGGTAGTGGTCCAAGTCGATGTTGGCCCCTTGGAATGTTCGGACATCCATAATACTGGAGGAGTGCCTTGCGTCGATCAATGTGAGTTCTCCAACTCCCCTTATGTATATCAAGATTCGGGAATCACGTGCCAGCTACGACAATGTTTTACCCCGCCTCGAAGTCAATTGGTCGAGGACAATTTTAATGTTATAGCTAGGGCACTGCTTTTGGGTTTTGTCCAAGAGCTCGTAGAAGCAGTCTTTGGTGTCATCACTGTCCTCCGCATATAGAGCTAATGTTGGAAAATTTTTCCTTAATACGGATTGTTACGAGGCATTCCTTAATATGCCGGAAACGCAAGACTGCTTGCCTATGCCTGCCCCTAATAATGAATCCGCATTCAAATAGGCACTGCTTTACCGTCGATAACAATCTCTATAGTAGATGTCGCAGTTTTTCATCTTCTTTTTCATCCATCCCATCGCATTTCTTTGATGGCGGTAACATCTGCTTTGCGGCATCCGTCACCATCTCTGTTCCAAGGCCCTGACTTACTCTTGGAAATCCTTACCGGCCTGAGCTCCAAATAAGATCTTATTTGCATTATTTCACCGTGGATTCCATCTGAGGAATTCACCCACTGATCTTTGTCAGCTAGTCAGCACTCGTCTTCATAAGTTTGGAAATTCGAGTCCGGACGGACATCGACCAGTACCCGATGATTACCACTCGGAGGTAAAATAAGCACAATTGATGTGTAGAAACAGGTAAAACAATGGGCATTTTCAGGTTGAGACATCTCAATGAATATAGTGAATGTAGCAGTTGCAGATCTGCACGTGTCGTTTGGTTACACACGGTCTGTCAAGTGTCCGAACATTTCACGTGCAGATCTGAACATTATTGCCCTTTAATCGTCACCCAATCGTGAATCTGTCATTATCCTGTGACTTAGTCGTCACAGTCTTATCTCTTCGGGATAGGATTGTGCGTTCTGTAATGGTGTAGCCCATTATTATCCTACTACCCAAGCACGTACTTGCAAGTTTAACCTGAATGCGTAAAAGTTTACTTATACTATAATATTAACGGGGAGGTAAGGCAAGCACTGATGGCCCAATACTGGTAATAGGACAGTCCGCAGTTCTTCCATCAATCACCACACAGATTGACTGCCATTGAGTTTAATAATATTGCGCTGCCGACTGTCTAGAAACCTCTCGTGCATTTTCAAAATATGAGACATTTGTTTCACCGATCGATAGTTGTTACAATTTCTCGTGACGCCTTTGCCTTTATACCAGAAAGCTCGTCGTTTATCGCCTTTCATCACTTTATTATATATTACAAAATCGCAAGCCAATATTTCCGATCATCGTCCATACTTTGGTGGGTATGGGATCCAATTTGACTCCACACTTTCTACTATTTCCCCATCGTGTGCGACAGCCAAGGGAATGATGCTGCGCATTTAGCAACACCTTAACGAACTCTTTCTATATTTTGCAAATCTAGCTGTTCCACGTAAGCAGGTATCATCTTCAATATATGTATTGAGTCTGAAGACATCGGCGGGGAACTTCTATGATTTTTGGTTGAAAAAGTGAATCAAGTGGTTTTCACAGGCGAGTGGGACGAGCTTTTCAACCAGACTCTGACATTTCCTGACGAGTCATCAAAAAAGTGTGTGGTAGTACTGAGCTTCTTTTTGTATTCAGCTAACATAAACTCTGACATGAATATATCTACTCATCTCGGGATCACTCCTCTGCTGTTCAGAAGGAGTCCCATGATGCCATACAGGTTTTGGCATAGTGATCTTAGTGTCTGAATATGATTTTTCCCCTTTAAGTCACCAGGGAACGAACTGCGACAATATTATAGAATATAAACCGTTGCCGCTCGGCATATTACAATATATCAACAAAGTCCTCCTGACTCAACAATCGGCTAGACTAGTACGGAAAACAATCCTCAGGATTTATACACCACAAGTGCTACTCCAGCAGTGACAATCCAGTGACGATCTTTTCGGCTACAGTCGGGATTAGAATCCTGGACTCCCCAACCAACATACTTAGGAGGCAACAACTAACATAAAACATAGTTGCCAGATCTCTTGATTGCGTTGACCCTGTGGATCTATCTGAGACAAGTTGGTAGATTAGTCTGAAACGATGTAGAGTTCGGCGGAGTTCTGTCACCCTTAAACCTCATCAAATAGGTATACGGCTGATCTGAGTGCTGATTCTGATGGCTTGACTTCGGAAATTACAAAAGCCGAACAGAGAGGGAGCCCTGGAAAGTGTCACTAACTAAGAGAAATTGAAAACAGGATGACGTACGACTCAACAGACTGCCATATGGCATTAAACTAAGAATGATGTTCTCTTTCAAAGTGTGGCGCTCCCATTGTTCCGATTTGAGTTCTGTTTTTTTTTCTGTCTATTGGTAAATCTGTTTTTGACATTCCCTCTAAATCTTAGCGTCATAGCTTGACATTTGCAAAAGTTACGTAGCCAACAGTACACAGAGATGTGTGTGTTGGCGATTTTTTACAATTTTAGAAATGGATGCAACAACGAACTTGTATTAAATGTTGCGTAAAAACGGTTTTATGGTGCGCAAACGTTGGAAATGTTGGAAAAGTGTTTCCGCAACTATTCCCTAAAGAAAGCGGTTCAAAAGTTGTCGTGAGTCAATCGAAGATGATGAACGCAGTGGCAGACCATCGACATCGAAAACCGACGAAAACATTGATGGAGTAAAAGAAATGCTGGTTAATAACCGCAGAGAGATAGCGGAGGACTTGAACATTGCCTATGGATCCGTCCAAGACATTTTGGTTAATGATTTCGGTTTACGTCGTGTAGCAACAAAGTTGGTGCCAAAAGACCTCAATTTCATGCAAAAAAGGGACCGTGTTGACGTCGCAAAAGAGATGATTTGTGAGACTGAATCCGATCCCACATTCATCAAAAGGATCATTACTGGAGACGAGACGTGGATTTATGAGTACGACGGGCAATCCAGACATCAGGCAAGTGAATGGCGTTCACCAAATGAGCCGAGACCAAAAAACCACGTCGTTTTCAGTCAAAAAAGAAGGCATGCTCACGGTTTTCATGGATTACAACGGTGTAATGCATCGTGAATTTTTGCCAGAAGGCCAGACAGTAAACAAAGAGCATTATTTGGGCGTTATGAGACGTTTGCGTGAAGCAATTCGCCGAAAGAGACCAGAATTGTGGGCAGAAAACTCGTGGATTTTGCACCATGATAACGCACCGTCGCACAGTGCCATCATTATTCATAATTTTCTGACGAAAAATGTAACAAATGCCACCGAATTCACCTTGGCTCTCTGTGACACCTGGCTCTCTGTGACTTCTTTCTTAAATCGAGGAACGCGTTTCAGCAGCCGAGAGGAAGTAATGGAAAAATCGCAGAAAGCACTGATTGACATACCGAAAACCGAATTTAAAAAATGTTTCGAGGATTGGATCAAGCGCTGGCATAAGTGTGTTGCAGTCGATGGGGATTACTTTGAAGGGGACAATATAGATTTAGATGAATAGACTTGTATTTTTAATTTTCTGAATAAATTCCGGGATCAAGGTGGTATACTCGTACTATAAAAAAACTTTGCATACAACTTAGTATCTGTAACGTTTCCAAATTACTTGGTAAATTACTCATCTTGCGGTCATGAAGGATAGTTTGAATATGACGCCACAAAATGATGAAACATCTTCAAACCGAAACCACAGAATCACCATAAATACAAATAATCTCCACGACCATGACTAATCACATTAAGCACACGATGTTCCTTCAAGCCCAAGCTCCAGGCCGCTTGACGTTAATTCGTTTTGAAGCTCTCTAAGAACTCTCCACCCATCCATCTGCCAAATCTAGATCACTTCACTATCGAAACCTGCTATGGCAAGCCCGTACAGTTTCCAGTGTCACTGTGTAATCAGAAACCTCACTTCTAATCTCAGTACAGAACTTAATCCGGATAATTGAGACCACTGGTTGCAATCAGCCTTGCAAAGCCGAGATACTTGTACTCGTACTCATAATCGTACATTCTGTGCACTACACTTGATGTAGTATCCAAGTTTGGGTGGGAAGTTCCAAGAGGTAGTGCTCCACCAGACAGTGTTGCATATGGAGAGTGGAAATCGAGCAAATACTATGGTGTGGTGGCGTAGGTGTCAAGTAGTTAACTTTATGTGCGAACACGCTAACCTCCTCCTCCAGCTAGAGTCATTGTCGTCGTCGTTGTCATCGTCGCACTTGGGTGCGAGTTTCAAAAATGCGTTGGCGACTCATTTTAGCCATTTTCGGAAAATTGAGACGAGATTGTTGTTTTTTTTTTTCAATTTTTTTTTTTTGTCCATTTTCTATCTAGTTCTGTTTATTCTGTTCAACTATTTCTTGCTTTTTGTACATTATTCTGTTTTTTTTGTTTTTTTTGCATCTCTCGTTTGGTAATAGCACAACAAATGGCAACGGGGCGTAAATTAGAGTCGGTGTCATATTATTTCAATAAATTAGTCGGAGTGGATATTACGGTCATTTGTGGTACAGATTGGGCACTCGACAAGGGGTGTTGGGGAGACGGTTCTGTACACATGACAGCTTGACGATTTGGATGTACATTTTGTGGGCTGGAATAGTGATGAGTGACTAGTGACTATAGTCATACGACCGAGGTAATGAGGTAATGATAATCACCAAGTGATTGCACCCACATGGGGGTCACTACGAACAGATGGCTTTTTGAAAATCTTTTTTTTTAACAAATCACTGATCGATCGGTGGATTGATTTTTTCAGGGTTAAAGTGTAAACGAATCTGTACGGCTTGGCTTGAGTCTCAAATGTGATACTGAGTTGACCGTCGGTTAATTTACAAATGCGAACAGCGTCGACATTCTTTCCAAATTTAAACACTAGCGACTTGGATTAAGGAGACTTGTATAGGCATCTTATCCTCAAATGAATCAAGCTAGAATATATTATTTCTTCAAGGATATCCATGATTATATGAATTCTGTTGTCTTCATCTGATGGAAGCTTCTACTGATGCTCTCAAATGTCCCACTGTTAACGAACCCTCAGAAGAGCGACTTTCGAGAGAATTCCCTGGTCAAAATGATCGGTGACGTCCATATAGCTAGGTAGCCAAGACGGCGCATACTCTACGTATGTATATATGGAGCTTCTTAGACATATTTGGAGCTCAGTGTACAAGGATTCTTAGAGATGAGTCAGAGTTTCTGGAACAGAAATGAAGAATTGGTGGCGGACGGATCTTTTATGGCCTTGTGAAAAGTCTCACAACCCGGAACAAAGCACTCAGAAAAGAGCAAGTCCAAGTTCTCCTTGTATGCTTCATCTAGTGGTATTACTCAGTTATTCATAGAAAGATGAAAGTGATAAAATGCCTACAGTACCAGCACCAACCATACACACTTACAGTGATAGTGAACCGTGGTGTTGCCATCACTCTCACAGCAAGGATGTTGTGTCACTTATGCCTAGCATACCTATGTGCTTAGCAAAACTGAAGGACAGCAAGAAAGTCGCTGATCTTTTAGCATTCGTTTGGCCTGCCAGACCATGCTCATTTGAATTGAATTTAAGTAGCGCTACAGTCCGGGGTGGACCTGGGCCTCAGTCAACAAGCGTCTCCAGCCAACTCGATCCCTAACTAGCTGCCTCCAGTTTAGCACGCTAAGTTGGCTGAAGTCCCCTTCCACTTATGTGCGCCACCTGAGTCTTGGCCTTCCTCTACTGTGCTACATACGCTCTACATGACCCAGCCATCTCAGTCTTTGGATCTTCATTTTTCTCTCGAAGCAAACAAGAACACCCTCATCCATTTTTGATAATGTCTATGCCTCTGCGCCATAGAGCAGGGCCGGGATTATTAACGTCTTATAAAGGCTGACTTTTGTTGTCCGAGAGAGGGCTTTGCTACTTAATTGACTTCTTAGCCCAAAGAAACAGCGGTTGGCAAGAGTTATGGTATTCTTCGTTTGATCTCAGCGCTGGTGTCGTTGTCTGTATTTATAGCGGAGGCTAGGTAGACAAAGTCCTTAACTACCTCAAAGTTATACCTGTCGAGTGTGACGTTCTGCTCGAGTCGTCGGTGTTAGTTATCTTTTTTGCTTGACAGCATATACTTGGTCTTGACCTCGTTGACCGCTAAACCCATTTTCGCCGCTTCCGTCTCAATACTCGTGAAAGCGCCACTGACATCATGCTACTTTCTCCCGATTATGTCAATATCGTCGGTGTATGCGAGTAGTTGGACGGACTTTTGAAAGATAGTGCCTCTTGCGTTTGATCGTGAGTTTTGCACTATTCTTTCAAGTACGATGTTGAAAAAATCGCATGACAGCGCATCGCCTTATCTAAATCCTTTCTGGACATCAAACGTCTCGGTGAGATCTTTACCGACCTTAATGGAGAAGCGTGCATTCTCCATCGTCTTCCTGCACAGACGGACGAGTTTGGCAGGGATGCCGAAACTAGACATTGCTCTGTATAGCTCGTCTCTATAGATGCTGTCATACGCGGCCTTAAAGTCGATGAATAGGTGGTGTGTATCGATCATGCTCTCCTCCAAGATCTGCCGTAGTGTGAATATTTGGTCGATGGTGGATTTTCCTGGCTTCAGGCGTTCATGCAATACAGCAGATAAGATCTTGTATGCGATGTTAAGGAGATGACTCTGTAATTGGCGCAGTTCAGAGGGTCTCCTTTCTTGAGAATCGGACAAACAATGCTGAAGTTCCACTCATCGCGCATACTTTCGTCCGACCATATTTTACAGATGAGTCGGTGTATGCTCCTTACCAACTCATCGCCTACCGCTTTCAAGAGCTCGGCTGTCAGGCCATCTGCTCCAGCAGCTTTGTTGGACTTAAGCTTAGATATAGCTATCTTCACTTCATCCAGCTCGGGTGTACGGAATTGTTGGTCATCATCGTCCAGGTTGAAAGGTTGATTCTGCCTGACAGCGGTATTTGGTTCGTCATCGCCGTTAAACAGTCTGCAGAAATAGTCTTCCCAAATCCTCAGCATCGACTGCGATTCTACCACGATGTTCCCTTGTTCATCTCTACAGGCTTCGGTTCGGGGTTTGTTTCCGTGGCATTTTACCTTTTGGTAAAACTTTCGAACCTCATTCCTGATGTAGCATCTCTTAATTTCCTCGGCCGTGCGCTTCTCATGCTCTTCCTTCTTCCTTCTGAGAAGCCGGTGTTCGTCTCTCCTCTTCCGCTCATAGAGCTCATGAGCAGCTCTGGTTCTTCTATGGAGCGCCGCTTTATATGCATCTTGCTTAGCTGCATGTGCTTCATCATCGAACCAGGGGTTTCGTTGTGGTGGATGAGAAGCGGCACCTCTGATGGTGTTTTGGTCTTCGATGCTTGATGCTGGCGGTATTGGACCTCTTAAGAAATTAAGAGACACTCGATCGGAAAAGGACTTGGCGATCTCTTGCGATTATAGTCGTCTGACGTCGGACATTCATAATACTGGAGGAGTGTCTTGCGTCGATCGCAATATGATCAATTTGGTTGACTGTTCAGTGATCAGGAGTTCTCCAAGTCCCCTTGTGTATATCGAGATATTGAAACCGCGTGCTAGCTACGACAATGTTTCGCCCCGCCGCAAAGTCGATTAGCCTGAATCCGTTATCGGAAGTGGTGTCGTGCAGGCTATATTTTCCGATCGTTCCACCAAAGACACCCTCTCTTCCTAGCTTTCCATTAAAATCACCGAAGACAATTCTTATTTCATATGTTAGTTAGGGCATTGCTCGTAGGTTTTGTTAAGGAGCTCATAGAAGGCATCCTTGGTGTCGTCATCTTTCTCCTCTGTGGGGGTTGGCTTGATGCGGATTGCTACGAGGCGCTCGCTCACATATCGGAAGCTCAAGACTTCTTGCCTTAGTCTGCCTCCGACAACAAATCCGCATCCAAACAAGCGCTGCTTTTGCCTTCGATAGCAATCGCCGTAGTTGATGTCGCATTTTTTCATCCTCTTTTTGTCCGGCCCTTCCCATCGCATTTCTTGGCTGTTAGTTATCCGCTAGTTGTTCGGCTGCACGTGGTGTATTAAGGGACCTAACATTCCACGTGCATATCCGATGCTCATTGTCTTTTAATCGTTTGCGTGGGCTGTCAACAGTAGATCCGTCCATATCCGAGGCTTGTTGATGCTTCGTAACTTAGTTTTTTTTTTAAATAGCCGGGCAGTTACCCCGGTGGCACAACCCTCAACCTGGGGGACCAGTTCCGGGATTTGAGTGCTGCTATTGCTTCCCGGATCTAAACAAGACTCAGTGAATTCAGCCCTCCGACAGCAATCAGAGAAGCCATTATGGAACTAGATTGGAAGTCATGCAGGGGTTCAGCAAGGGTTTCTAAAGTAGCTTAGGATTGACTCGGAACAAGGAAGAATTACTGTGAGAAGATGTAGAAAAACTCCAATCGGAAGTGACTGCCAGAATCTTTACCGATCACGTATGCCGAAATCTCCCACCAATTCCTATGTCTCCAGCATCATGTCCCGAAGACCAGTAACAACAACCCTATTGATCTGTTGAATTTCACCCAACCACCACCAACAAATCCCCGGTCTGATGAAGAATGTCGGCAAGCACATGCAGCAAAACAGAAGAGTACAAAGCGACGCTGCAACGACAGAAGCTGCTCGTGAACTCTACGAGTAAAAGAGACGAGAAGAACATTGGCTTCTCCAGGAAAAAAATCACAAGAAACGCAGGATCGAAAATATTGAGGGGTTTGATACCAGGAACAATGTACCGAAGTTTTACCAAACGGTCAAAACACCAAGATCCGTATAGAAACCTGTAGAGATGAAGAAGGAAACCTTGTAACGAGTGTTTCAACCAGAGGTGTTGGATTTGAAAGGTCTATTAATTCACAGCTGATGCATGCAGGGTTGGCATGTGGTAACAAATTTACCATAGAATGCTGCGCAGTGAAAGAAAAAATTCAAATCCTTAAATTGTATTAGGAAAGTGCACGTTCAATTGTGGCAGTGATTCAAAAAAATTTGTGACAATTTTTGCACGTAATCAGGTGCCTGTAGAGACCCCGAAATATGTTCGCCCCGAACCTTAATGGAAAATATCGCCGTAGTAGAGGATAGTTTCGAACACGACCCAAACACCTCCATTCGTCACGGTTCTCAGGAGCTTGACGTCTCCACAGCCACACTGAGCACCGAATATTGACGAATGGCTTTCCATGCGTGCAAGGTCCAATTAACGCAAGAACTGAAGACGGCGGACCGTCAGCAGCACCGTACTTTCTGGGATTGGGTCTTGGAAAATAAACTTGCTGACATTGATTTTTGCAACAAAAAAATTGTGTTTTCCGTTGAGGCCCATTTGTCGCATCTGGGGCACCGAAAATCCACGATCAGGCGATAACAATGCACTCAGGACAAGCAACTGTTTGGTATGGTCTATGGACAGGAGGTATCATAGGGCTGTACTTTTTCGAAAATAAGTCCGGAAAAGCCATTATTCCGCACGAAGTTTCCGGGCCACGTAATTTCACGTTTCGCAGACACTGGGCACCAAAATCGTGCAACTTAGCACCGTTGGACTTCTTTTTTTTTGGGGCTATGTTAAAAGCAAGGTCTACGCTAATAATCTGCAAACAATTCCAACCCCGGAAAGTAAACATTGAAGCCGAGATAGGGCCCCAATTATCCGAAAGAGTGATTGAAAATTTTGAGAAAAGAATGAGGGTCTGCAAGCAGAGTCGAGGCGGTTATTTGGAAGATATTGTGTTCCATAAAAAATTCGCATATGCTTACTTTATAAAACAGTGAAGGTTTCAGAGATATCTCAACAATGGTTCGTTTATTCTAAAAGCAAGTCCTACACCTCGTGTAGAAACACCCTTTAGTAAACTCACAGTCGGTGCTGAGAATATGGAAAACATCTTCTGCAGACTGTATAAGGGTGACGAAGTCCAACATCCCGCCATCAGGCAGAATATACTATTCAACGATGATGCCCAAAGTTTTCGTCCACCTGATCAAAACGGAGTAAGGATAGCAATATCTAAGCTTAAATCCAACACAACGGCTTACCGGCCGCGGCATTCAAAGCTGCTGGAAGTGATTTTGTGGAAGGCATACACCAACTCATTTCTCAAATCTGGCCAGAATAGTGTATAACTGATGAATGGAATCTCCACATCGTTTGCCAAGTCCACAAGAAAACCTCTTCTAATGTCCGAGCTATAGAGAAATAGGTACAAGATCATACGTGAGTACAATATCTTATCTGTCACATTGTGCGAACGTCTGAAACTCTTCGCCTTCGGACAGGAGAGTCCACAATCAACCAAATTTTCACACTCCGGCTCATTCTGGAATAAGTCCAAGAAGTCCAAATCGATATGAACCATCTTTTCATAGATTTAAAGGCATGACAGCACTTATATGGCATCCCAACCGAAAACGGTCGGTAACGACTTAATCGGAACCTTTGATGTCAAAAAAGAGTTTAGACAAGGTTACACGCTGTAATGTGAACTTGAATCATACTTGAAAGAATTGTGTGTAACTCAGTAACGAACACTGGAGGCGCAATCTTTCATAAGCCTGTACAACAACTAGCGTACGCCAATGATATTGACATGATTGGGTGAAGCCAGTGGACTGTCACCTGTGTCATCTATTGATACAGAAGCTGCCAAAAGAAGTTTAGCCGTATATGAGGCAACACCAAGTATATGCTGTCAAGAAGAAGGGACAGCGAGGTAGTAACGGGCTTCGCTCTGCTATCAATTCTACCAGCAACATTTCAGTAGACAAAAAACGAAGAATCACTCTTGCTAATCGCTGTTTCTTTGGGCTAAGAAGACAATTGAGTGGTAGGGCGTTCTCCCGAATAACTAAGGAGACTCTATATAAGACGTTGATCATTCTAGTCCTACTTTATGGCGCTGAAGCATGGACTCTATCGTTTCGAGAGAAAAGAAGGAGAAGATTCAACGACGAACTATACAAGCTATACAGCGACATGAATGGACACCAATTCTCCAGCCTTAAATGGAGCGCACAAGTAGAAGGAGACCTTAACCGACTTTGAGTGCGCAACTGGAGGCAATCAGCTAAAGATCCATCTAACTGGAGAGGTTTGTTTATTAGTTGAGGCCCAAGTTCTGCCGAAGTGTAGCGCCACCTAAGTAAGCGCTGGAATGCGAAAAATCGAAATACTTAGGCTCTGTCGTTGTGATAAAAATGACGCACATAGAGTTAGTGTGGGTGCTGTGGTTCTCGCGAAAACTCATCAACCAAGGGGCTCTGGAGTTGTGCCACTAAAAACGCAAGCAAAGGAAACGGGTGGCCGAAAGGCAGATAGATAGGCGCAGCAGCGAAAAATCAGAGCACAAAAAGTAGTGGACCTAACAAAGAGAAGCTCTTGAAATGAAAGTCTCCCTAGATAGGAACTACATCCGGAGTATGTAAAAGAACGCCGATAGCCGATAGCTGACTTTCAGCTCCGTGATTGGTGTAATCGTAGTGATTTGAACTAGAATCTTGTAATCGATCTACGGGCGATCGAAGGTGCGTTAACAAAGCATGTCAAACAGAATTTAATGGGCATGAAGCAGAGTTAGTGATAGGTTGTGAAAATATTTCGTGGTTTACTAGATCCCATGTACGAACAGGGCTGATGAAGTAGAGAGCACACACGTGAACTCTACGAGATGTACCGAGATGTGGATGTGGTGCAAAAAGCCACAGGACGAAAACTACCACTGGCTGAGTCACTTTGAAGAAATAGTCAACAATGCTCCAGGTAGATGGGCTTCTTCTCCCAATCACATAATCAGAAAGCGATCGCAGATCCCAGAAGGTTTGTTGTGATGAACTAAACTTCGATCGAAAATGTCTTCACTAGGTAGAGGAAAGGACACCTCGTCAAGCAAGTTTCTTGCTTGTTCCAAACCAAAATTCGGCTCCAAATCATGGCGCATTTGAAAAAAGTTGCCAGATAGCCGGAAGATGAGAGCTGAACCTTTGCATCAAAGTAGACCTAACAAGAGATTTGTCCTAACTTGATGCCTCCATTTCATCTGTGAAATGCACTTATTTGAAGGTGATACTGCATACTCGGTTCCTATCACGTAGAAATCAAGTTAACCACAGCCTGGTCTGCCTAAAACTATTTCTTTTCAAACTCTCATGCTTTTCAAGGAATTTAAAGACATTTCCTTGCCTCAAATATTCATTCTACTCAAGTGTTTTCCCCCTATCTAGCCGAATAACTATTCATTGGGGAAATTTTCAGATGAAATCGTAGTCTAGCCTGGATCTGCATACCTTAGTTCCAAAATATTTTCAAGTTGCTTCCGCGATTTTATCCCAAATAGCACCTTTGTCCTTTAATGGGCTTCCGCCAATATACCAATTTAACCAAATGTACTCATAAAATTCCAATTTCCTTATCCTAATCTCAAAACGTTGACCACTCGATTTAGATAGTACTCGTATACGCAACCCACCCAACCTCTTCTCCGCCGCACCACACTCTTTTGAAAGGACTTTCATTTCACCAATTTTGGATGCAACTCACCAATTTAATCCAACAAATGAACATGAAAACGAATTAATCGCTGCTGCGTAGGCCTTCTAGCGCAGTCTGTCTATTTTAGGTAGTTCGCGCGCACAAATTCGGCAGACAAAACTGACAAACCTCCTCCAAATCCCCACATCTGCATTTTTGAAGCGTTAGTGCTCTCTTGTGCATTACGAATGCGAAATTGCATTTTGACCATAAAACTTGTCATCATGGGAGCCATTCTCTGCACCACCATCGGGCACTGGTAACAGCACCAGCAACAAGCTGCATCGCTTCAATGCACTACAAGACAAGAGAGTTGTAAAAATTAAGTCGTTGGCTGGAAGATAAGTTGGCGGTTATCCAGTCGCCTGGTTGGCTTAGTTTGGCTAAAAGATTCCGGCTTACAAATTCCGCCCAAACACCTTCATGGTGTAGTCCGTATTTGGTTGGAAAGCATTTAATCTGTGCAAATAGTTGGTTTTGCTTATTGCCTGCTGCTACAGCGGGTATGATGTGGAGATTGTGAGTACGAGTACCTTGCTGCGCCTTATTTTGCCTGCTGTTCCGTCTTGGTTGTTTTTTTTTTTGTTTTTGACAAGATGCCACGAAATGCAACCAAATGCAAAGAGGGCCATGACTTCATATTTTGCTGGCAACGGTTTTGGTTTCGACTTTGGCTGCTGAATTGCATTTTTGGCTGCATGCAGTTGAAATGGAAATGCAACGGAGGAATGAGTACTGCGACTCATATGACTTCCCTTATTGGGATCATTTGTGACTGGCAAACTAACGACGAGATAAGTGCTGCTAGCACGATATATGGTGTATCTGTTCCGTACTCTGTCTACGCATAGCACAATGCGTAATGTTTTTTTTTGTTCTTTTTTTTTTGTAGCGAGTTAAAGTGTCCACCAACGCGCGGTGGCACTCATGCAATCTGCGAGCCGTAAATGGATTTTTCTCCCAAGCTGAGGTTCTTATTGGTTTTGGTGTATTCTTGGAGTTTGTTGATGACGACGAGACGACGACGACGGAAGAGATGATTATGATGACTATAATGGTGATGGAGATTATGATTACTAGATTCAGATGTAGGGAATGTTGCTTCATGAAATGGGTGTTGCATGGGCAATAGTGATATTCGCAGAGGAAGCAAATTGTCAAGGATTACAATCATCTTGCAGTGGGAGGCGACTTGACCTCAATGTTCACTCAAAGATTGGCACAGACTCTATAGAATGAAGACGAAAATCTAATCAGTAGACCCATCGGCTTATTAGTAAGTGCTTCTGGAGTTGTTTTCTTCATCGTCATAATAATCATGCAGCTGATATTGTATAATATGTGACAGTCTTCGAATGGTGACTGAGGTATACGCTGTTCAATGGATCTTATCTTAATCCGTGGCTCTAGTCCTTGTAGATAAAAGGAATTTGTAAGTAAGCTGAAATCTTCTGTAATTTTCCAAACATTTTTGTCAAAACTTATTCCGATTCATACATCAAGAAATAGCCAACGTGGTAGAGATAAAATATGTTCCTCGTTATGTTCAACCGTAACACCCCTCTCGCTATGAATGCTCATCAGTATACTCTCAATCCCATTTTCGGCCGTACTCTGAAATATATCCGCTCAACTCGCTTATGGAATTCTCTGCCGAGCTCATTATTTCCTAGTCATTATGACTTGCTAACATTTAAGACCAACGTGCATTGGTATCTCTCTTTCTTTCGTACCTGACTTTTCTTTGCCCGCGCTGCGTACAAACATTTTAAGGGTATGCAAAACCCTTGAACACCGCACCGAAAGCAGGCTGTACCTACGCATTTTTTAGATCCTTTTGTCCTACGAAGCCCTGTTGAACTCTGTAGAAAAAACCACACACTAACCCCAAAAATATTATCTCCAAACCACCTAGTCATCAAAGAGTACATTTAAATCCCGCCAGCAACCAATTCCAGTACTTCTAGCACCACCTTCAGGGACGCAAATGAGTTAAGAAGTTCTACAGGCACTGATATACAAAAGAGTTCTGATCTACGTATAACATCTTAAATCAATCAAGCGGACAACTTCAAAAGTGATATACCTCAACGCTACGTAGTAGGACCACTACTTTGTAAACTACCGAATCGGTACTGTAATCGGTACTTCAGGAGGTTTTCAAGTCTCTTATAACATCAGTTTTGATTAAATAGATGTTTGCTTAGTATTGCCGTAAACGTGATATCCATAAAGCAACGATGACTTGGTCAGAGGGGTCTGTTATCAGCGGCTTATTTATACTTTTCGGGGCACTCTAATGGGAGGAAGGAACCTCTTTCAGCACAGATCATACAGATAAAGAGCGAATCCCTGACACAGAAATAATGTTCTGCGTCGCGAAGGTGGTTTCACATATCCCTACCATTTCAGTGTTCAGCAAAAGCGTCCTGTTCAAGCGCCAGTAAGTAGTTTAGAGTTTATTCTCCTGGTCAACAATAAGTATGCTTATGACATTTTAAAACACCGGGAACAATTTTTTTGGTCTATTTGCATCCTGGAGAACCTTCCACTTCCAGTTGTGCTATTGAGGAACCGCAATTGTCGATAGAATCCTTAACGGTCGACGAGAGTTGTACTTCGGAAGTTCATCGTCGATCTCCATTCTCACGATCTTATTGTGACCTGGGATTCAGACCGAGCTCAGCAAATTCAATGAAATTTTAAGTTGACAGGAGAGTTCTGTTTTAGCTTGGCTACAGCTACATAAGTTGATAGTCAGTCTTTTACCAACTCCTTAAAATAGAGACTCATCAATGCGTATAGCCAGGAGCTAAGTGGGTTGAGAAACTACCGCACAAACTTTTCGTTGGAGTCTGGTGAGAGCAACAATAACAAGTAGGTATATGTGAACACCAAGGGATAAGATAAAATAGGTTCTTTCATAGCCAGGTAGAGCCAAAAAAAAAACTTCGAATCAACCATAAAACCGACAGTAGCTTGGTCTTATTTCGAAGAAGTGTTCTATACAGGACAATATTGAGATACTTAATTTCGTTTGGAAAATATGAAATTTTCCTAGTTTCCTTCCAACCCTAAATGTCACCGTGGGTCAGGCAACCTGTAGGGTGTTTTCCTAGCAGGGTCGAGCGATGAACTACTTTTTAGGTTTTTTTCTCTTTTGGTCCAGTTCCAAGTTTTAACAGATCTGGCCCATTGTGACATGGGATTAATACGAGTCTCAGTGAATTTAGCCTTTCGATTGCGTTCAATGCAGTCTTGCATTTTCTTGTATAGCTCATATCTTTTTGACAACCCTGTTCTGTCAAAAATGTTTAGTCCATAGAAGTTTGTTATCCGGGATGGCACTTAAATACTTAACTTCTTTGGAGAATTGGATGGTCATGCCTATGAGCACCAGATGGATCAGACTAGTCAGCTTCCTCGTTCTCGTAAAGAGAGCAGCCTTAGTTTTGAGGGGGCTGCCTGAGCTTTAGAGTGACAGTCGCTAGACACGATCCAGCAGACAGTGAAGCTACATTATCTGCATATGCTACAGCATAGACGTCAGAAATATTGAGAGCGTTAAGCAGTGAGTCGACCAACATCCGCAATCCTAGTGATTTGTCTGGCCCGTGTTGTCTGGGTGACCTACACATTGTATAAAGTTGCACTGTCGGAACCACCCTCAAAGTCGATGAAAATACCTAACTCATATTCCTTCTTATCGAGTCCGCCTTCAATTTTGCCCATCAGATTTTTAAGCGCACTCTCGCAAAGTCTTCCGCGTTGCTTGCATCTGAGGTAGAAGATTCATTAGCAAAGCAGTTTTGCGGACATGGAGCTCGACCATTCTTTCCATGCTCATCAAAATAAAG
This sequence comes from Volucella bombylans, assembly GCA_949129095.1. Classification (NCBI taxonomy): domain Eukaryota; kingdom Metazoa; phylum Arthropoda; class Insecta; order Diptera; family Syrphidae; genus Volucella; species Volucella bombylans. The sequence goes on along the minus strand of OX422142.1, from coordinate 11,318,153 downwards.
GAAGTCAGTCTTACTGTCTGCCAGGGTTTCGGTATGTATGCCAGACCAAGCCTAGGAGTGAAGCTTCTCCTCACAGCTAGCAGCCGCTGGTCTATACCTTTTTCTAGCATAATTGGATATACGCCATCAACGCTAAGCCATTCTATAATACATGAAGCCATCAAAGTGTTTGATGGTATTAGCCATCACCACAACCGATTACAGAGACCAGGTACGGCGCGTAGTGTTACTCAGCTCATTCGCAGCTGGTTGTGCGCTGGTTCTAATTAGGCGAGTCTCTGCTTTCGACTCAGTGCAGGTACCATCAGATTTTATGCGTGGCCCCAGTCTTCCTCCAAGCTAGTCTTTAACGACATGTTTAGAAGTTTTCGGGTTAGTGACTGCAGATCTGCGTTTCACCTATCAGTTCAGGTTCCGAACAGCTTCGTCTAGCTTTTGTATCGTTGGCTTTTTAAATCGTGTCCAGGTGGTTTTCGGCGGATTTCGTTTCTTCAACAAGGTCGAGACCTCTCATCCGATTTTGCATTCGATATACATGGGGTCTGACATGGAAACCTGCAAAAGTATTGTACTTTCAGCCGGTAATCTCCTAAGGCACCTGTTGGTTGGTGTTAAGTCGATTACTTGCTGTCTCACTTTCGTAACAAAGGTTGGTGGGGAACCAACGTTATTGACAACCAGGTCTGACGATAGTATGAAATCCAGGAGGTAGTTGCCTTGCTTCTACCCCAAAAAGTTTTCTGAGTATTAGCTTCATGGTACCTGCTGAAATGTTGATGTACAATATCTCCGCACACTCAATGACAAAATATCACCAGGAATAGACGGTATTAGGTCAAGAGACATCAAACACAATGCGATGTAGTCTGTAAACTTATCAATTAAAGCATATTAACGATCCACAGCCCCAGCAATTATCAGGCCAAATTGAAAACAAGTTATTCTCAGGCCAAAGACTGGAAAAACAAGTGACATATTGAACTATGGTATAACCCAATATCCATTTTGTTAGTGGTAGATAAAATTCTAGAGGAGGTTCTCTCAAAAATGCTGTATAACCATCTTGAAACATTTGAGCTGTTAAAAAGGAGCCAATTCGGCTTCCGTATTACACAACTGCTAGGAGATTTTACCAATCAAATAAATAGCAGTCTGAGTAGGAACCATAACACTATCGTTTTGTTCATGGATTTCAAAAAGCATTCAACCACCAGTGCCATCAAATATATACTTCGACTACTTCGTAAAATCGGCGAGCGGAAACCCATTCTTCCGCAGTTTGAAAGCTGTCTAAAAAATCGAAGCTTCAAATTTAAAATTCAAGATTATTTCAGTAATCCCGAGAGATTATCATATGGAGTACCACAAGGATCCAGTCTTGGACCACTGCTTTTCATAATACAACATGTGTGAATGATCTTTTGCTGTTCTTCAGCATAGTACAGGGTACTCTTATTCAGATGACATAGAAATTGTTGTCAATCAAATAAAATAATTCAAAATGATCTCAACGCAATTACAGCATGGTGCCATGATCATGGTCTGGTGATAAATGCAAAAAACAAAAACAAAAGCCATGAACATTCGTTACCACACATACAAAAAACAACGCAAAAATGTACGATACTGAATGCTGCACAGAACGGTGATGCATCACAAAGAGAATGTATCAAGACAGATGGGCAGTGCTCTTGCCTGAGGGTGAAAGTAATACGAGTACGCGTGCTTTCCGTCCCGTTCACTTTAATTCTCCAAGTGTTTAACCAGAGTTCGAGTCGCTTTATATATTTGCTGAGGTTATGGGAAGCTTATTTGGGGTCGCCGTGGGTGCTTAGGATCGCGGTGTCATCTGCGAAGATAGTGGTAGTGAAGCTATTGTCCGTCGGGAGATCTAATGTAAATAATATGTATAGGAGTGCGCCAAGGACACTTCCTTGGTGGACACCCGCTCTTATACAGTGGTCTTTAGATGTGAAGGACTTGTAATTTATCCCGAAGTGGGGGTTTAGAAGCTGCGAATTTAAGATTTTGTGAAAATTCGGTGGCAAGATTTTTTGTTTATTTCACGGATGAGCCCATTGTGACAAACTTTGTCGAACGCTTGCGCAACATCAAGAAACACAGCCGTGCAGTATTGTCTTCTATGGAAAGTTCTCCTAGCCTCTGCTAATTATGGTCCATTCACAGCTCTGCGAACTGCGAATACGAACGAACGAATATTCGCAAATTTTGACATTTCTTTGGTCGCGCAAATGTTTTGGTCGTGCGAATATAGATTGGGTTCCACATTTGTGGAATGCGAGTAAAATTTGACAGTACGCAAAAACTATTCGCTGGTTCGCGGAAAAACAAGCGAATCATTGATTTCTTCGCAAAAACTAATTGAATTTGAGTCTTTTTTTTTGTTAATCCACAGATTAATTAAGTTCTGTGCTTCTGGGATAGTAAAATTGTCACTTACCTGTCTTTGAATGTACTAAAAATGATTTGTTCGCAGCAGCTCATTCGCAATTCGTTGAGCTGTGAATGGACCAATACTACCTACTCTGGAGACCTGTTCAATCGTGCCATGCTTATCTCTGAATCTGAACTCCAAGAACGGAGTTATTTTCCCGAGTAGCACTTTCTCGAACTGGATAATAAGTTGCACTTATTACCCAGCCATGGTTCCTATATGGATAATTCGTGAGTTTCAACACAGAAGCCTTCTACGTAGAGGGATTGATTTAATGCACGGATACCTCCCAGACTACTTCGCTGACCTAGTCTTCCATGAAAGTCAAAATTCACCAATAGTAATTTGCTCTCACTCATAAATCAATTACAATGTGCATTACTTGTGCCAATCGATACAATGACTGACCAGAGATCTTTACGATATCTACCTCCTCTCCGTACTGTACATTTTCTATTCAAATTGGCGCCAACGTCAAAGTCTTCTTTAAATTTCTACAGGAAATGTCATCCCCTCCAAAAAAAAAAAATCCAAGCGAACCCATTCCATTTTTAGAGCAATATCAAATTTTATTTCAAAAAATCATCCACATACCTCGCAGACTACCACTCGTCACCTGGAATTTTCCCTCATAAAAAAAAACAGAAACACGTGTTCGGCATCACTCATTCGCTTACTCTCGATCTGTCTGCTATTGTTACAAAAATAAATAAAAGAAACACCTCCAAGAAGGAAAGATTTCCCCGCTTCTAGTTTACTAGGTCAAACTGAGGGCAAAAATAAGTTCTCCATTCAACAGCTGTCAACAAACAGCTGACGAAATGGCCACCCATCTAAACTGACAATCAACGGTAACGAACCCCACTCGACAGCTTCAGTCAATTTCTCAATTTCCCAATTTCCTACGCTCTGTTCATATCGCACAACTTTATCGGTGTACTCCATAAATACACCCCATCGACCATATTTACTCCCGAACTTCTCCCATTACGCGTCAAGGGAATCAAAAATCGGCCCGTTCAACTTTTGTGAATGCATAAGTTTGACAGCTCACACATACTACTCACGCAATCCGAAAGAAGCAAAGCGAAATTATAGCCGCATTCTGCCATCTACCAAATTAAGGCAACTTACTCATATTTCGAAAACTTGCGTTCCAAATTAAGAAAGTCCGTCGACGAGAACAGAGATGATGCGATGGCGCGAGTCACGTTGATTAGGGAAAAGCGCCAAAATGTACACACGATCGCGAGCACACAGTCATATTCCCAAAGTGAGATGAAAATTTTGTGTACTCGTAAACTCATCTGCGTCGAGCATAATTCTGTAAACCAAGAAAAGTAGAGGAATCTGTTGCTCTTATGAGAAACATAGAGACGGCCAAATGCAGTCGAATAAGTTGTGAAGAGAAAGAATTGATTCTGTTGCGTTAGAGAATGTTGCCAGATTGAATTTTTTAAACAATTTCAAATCTGGTGGTGAAAAATATGCATTACTAGGGCAAATAAGACAGTTTTGAAAAGCAAAGATTACCAAATTTCTCACATACGAGTAGACTCAAGATCATCTAAATTCCAGGTACTCACTATTCAAAATGTGTCTTCAAGCCGCTCAGAAGTAGATCTGGACCGAAAGCCTTGAATATTGTAGCAGTTCATACATTTTCGGAAACATATGATCACCTTGTGAAAATTTAGGATCAACTTTGGAACCTTAGAAGTTCTTTATGGTACTGATTTACCTACGAGTGGAACATGGACCTCAACTAGTAAGCCCTTCAACTAACTCCTTGCAGGCCTGTTGTACCAAGCTGCGCACTGAAAAGCTAGTTAAAGTTCCCTTTCTCTATTGTATACTCGTAAAAACCCACTTTTAAGGGCTTATGGGTGCACCAGCAATATTTGTCAACAGCGAGGTAGTGTATATTGTTTTTGAACTGACCACTATAATGGCCAGAAAATATGATACAGAGCTCGATGGGAGCGCATTCCTGTTGCTCGACTTAGGAACAAATTTCTATGTTTTATGACGTCTGAGGACGAGCCTAAGGGTACATTTATAAACGGTATGAATGCTTCAGCCAATTTGTGTCACCAAAAGGCCTCGGCGAATCAACTAGGACCTAACTGTTCAGCCGGACCCTTTATTGATGGATTTTATTAAAGACCTAGCACTCCAGGTTTGACACTTATCAAAGCACGTCCTGTTGAAGAACTCTTGGATGCCCTAGACTGCTATAAAGCAGACAATACTGCAAACCAAAAAGTGCGATATGACATCTACTACGGCGACTGCTACAAAGAAAGAAGATGAGGATTATTTGGATGTGGATTTGTGGTTTGAGGAAGACTCAGGGAATACGTCTTAAACTTTCGGCATGTAAGCGAACGCCTCATAATATCCCCATCAAGGCCAAATTCGGAAATAATTTTGATTAGCGTTCATGCCCCTGCGGAAGATAAGGATTAAGGCATCAAAGGGGGAAAGAATACTCAGAATAAACGGACTTGGCTATCCCCTGATCAATCAATCTCCAACCAAATTTGTCATATTGCCATCGAATGCAAGACAATCCGTTCTGGTTATCTGAACTTTCCGAGGAGCCTGCATGTTTTGTGTGCTTGTCCGACGTTAAAAATCTTGAAGCTATGGGAGTCGGTTTCAAAGACGGTGTTTGCAGCGTTGGCGGAATTATCGCCATTCACATTCGAGACTATGCGAACATAGTTTTTGTTAGACGACGACTTAGGCAGCTCTACCCTGATCTTCAGTAAGAAAGTGATAAAAGACGGCCAATCCTGGGCTATAAGTTGCCGCACCAGTACTAACCACAATATTGCGAAGCTCGACCGGTACCACGGGATGTCAGACGCCCCTGAAACTTCTGTTCCGGCCTGACCGAGGTGTATGCCCTCTGTGGAAGTATCGTCGTGACTGCAGGCTATACTTAAACGCCGGGGAGTGTCAAGTCGACTATCACTGTGTAGTTCACGGTGGCAGTTTTGGAATGATTGCTGCAGATTCTCTAGAGTTGAGCTGCAACCTGGTGTCATGATCCATAAAATGGCAGAGGTTTAAGATAGACCTCAGCACTTTAAAAAAGGAGAAGATAGTACCGTATACACGGCTTCTAATAGGTGCTGGATGTGGTATTAATACCATACGAAGGGCGCTGATTGACCCCGATATGAGCATAGGCACTCCGTGGAATAAGGCCTACACGACAGGTGTCTACGTAAAACAATTGAGACATTCTGGCGTTGTGACGGGACAGTACGCTTTTGCTAAGCATCTAAGTGGAATGGGCTTCAGTGACGCAACATCCAGCGACGCTCGTTGTGAGAGCGATGAAGACATCGCGAAGAACTACTTATGTGAATGTCTGGCCTACGCTCGCATCAGGCTACAGGAATTCGACTCTAACCTGGTGGATGATGGTACCGTAGTCATCTTTCTATGAAAGACTGAGAAATTTCAGTAAAATTCAGCACAACGGTCTAGTTCTCTATTTGAATGCTCCGGCTTAAAAAAAATTTTTTCTACATAAGTTTTCAACCAAAATAGCAGATCTAGGAAGCCCCTAAGTCGAAATATTGGAGTCGACTAGTACTTCGAGAATTAAGGCCCTTCAACCTTTACCTTAAAATTGAACAAAGCACTTTTATGACAACTAACTTCCTAAATTTATTTGCGCTGGCAACACCATACCGAAGAGAATTCATTTAATTGAATAAAAGCGCTGCACGCATTCGGTCGGTGGGGTGCGTCATCGCGTTTCGCGCTCTAACAAGTGGCCAAAAACGAACTCTTCTTCTTGATCGGCTTCTTCGGATCGTACATAGTGGTGGCTGGTTATTTTTGGCCAATCGGGTCTAGTGCTTTATGTGTGATTATGCCTGTCTTTGTATTTTTGAGTTCTCTGACGTTCCGAATAGAAATGATTCTATCATGCGGATCTCATTTTTTTGTTGTTTTGTTCTCTTATAGAAAATTATAGATTCTACGAGTATGTTTGTCTATAGTTTTTGATCTAAAAACGAGGCGATTTCTGTTATTCTGAAGGCGCGTAAGATGATTCCGTGTTGGATGCACCTCAAATTTGATTTATATAATCCAAATTGGTGTGCATTCTTGAAGATGTGTTTATAAATGACTAAGAGATGAGGATTTATTTGAATTACATTGTAGCAAATGTGTCATAGGGTTGCCAATATTTCGTGTATTTTTAGAATAAATTGGAAGGAAAACTAAATTTATGTTAGCACGTGCTTAAAATAGAACTTTTGGAAAATTCTAAACAACGATTTGATTTTATAGAAGCTTTTAACGCGATGTTGTCAGTTTAATGTCTTTTTTATTCAAAGGAAGATATAGTCCTCCTATATATTTTAATATTAGAAATAATAAATACACGCCAACGCTTTTTCCTCCCACACAAGTACCTACTTAGCAGCTTTTTCGCTATTGATAATATTTATGGATTTTGAAAATTCTTGAGCGTGACGATTGCTATTTCTAATCTATTTCTAACGCACTCCTGAGCTGTAATGTTCCGACGACACCTAGATCTTAACGAAAATGGATTTATTTATAAGCACCTGACTGTCTTTGACTCATAACTGCTACGATTAACTTAGAGTTAACCCACATCCATTCGCACCACAGACAAGGCTATTACCAAAGATTCCCTGGAAGCAGAGCTTTGCAGCTAGATATAAAACCATTCTAAACCGTATGCGGCGCGGTCGTTCTTGTTACCTGCATATCTGATGCCGCAAAGTCCATTCAAGTTAGGAGAGAAATATGACTAGGAGTCTGCCCACTTGCAATTAATAAGGCAGGTTTTCCAAAAACATAGTACCAGCAGGCCAACATAACATACAAAATCACTTGCAGAGAAGAAGCAAGCAAGATACTCTCAACACTTGACTATGGAGCTTGCAGGAATCAACGACAGTCGTTTATTTTCGCACGGATTATTCAAACCGTAGCTTCTGTGCTGGCTGATCATTTTGAACAATTGCTGATCCCACTTCCTTTTCATAGAGTCGATGTATTGGACCATACCATTTTATTGCAAGATATTTGTAGAGTTGTATAGCCCCAGGAGAAGATGGCTTTCCCAGGAAAGCTAACAAAGATCTATAATTTCAATTTTGACGTGGATGATGTGGCTGGCTTCAGAAAAAATATAATTTGTCCCTTATATAAAGATCCCAAAGAGCCAAGTAACTACAGAGGAATATCGTTCCTGAACGGTACAAGCAAATGACCTACTTAGCGGGTTCAGGAAAAACCATTCCACCGTGGACAATATTTTTACACCGTTTTTACAAGTGTTGCTAGGACTTACCTGGACAAGGACAAGAAGCTGTAAGAGTTCCTCGTAGATTTTAAAGTTGACAGAAGGGCTCTCTTTTACAAGCAGACTATTCTCGGAATGTCAACAAGGTTATGCACGAAAATAATACGACTGCAGCATGGAATGGAGGCAACAACGAAAATGAAAATAGGTGTCAGGCAAGGTTGTTTCATAAGCCCTCTTCTGTTTTCGCTGTTCCTGAATGTTCCAGTGGAAAAGAGTTCGCTAAGACTAAGCTAAACCTGCTCCTATACATATATACGCTGATACCATTGTCATTTCGCCGGAAACACCAACGATGATGCAAATCATGATTAATAAATTAAAGCCATATTACAATATTTGTGGAACCGAAAAATCAACACCTTACTTACTCACTTAGGTGGGGCTACAGTTCGGAATGAACCTGGGTTTCAGTTGCGCACTACAAGTCCGTTGAGGTCCAGTTCTACTTGTGCGCGCCACCTAAGGAGAGGTCTTTCTCTATTGTCTCTCCTTAGTTTTTCGGGATAGAGCCTTACTACCCAATTACCTTCTTAATCTAAAGAAACAGCGATTGGCAAAAGTGGTTCTTCGTTTTATTTTTGCTGAGGTGTCCCTGACAAAATTCATAGCAGTTCCAAGTTAGACCAAGTCCTTTACTACATCGAAATAGTAACGTTCTGTCCATTCGTCGATGTTGAGTGTCTCCTCTTGTTGACAGCATATACTCGTACTTTGTATTGCCCTCACTTACCACTAAACCCATTTTGGCAGCTTTCGTTTCAATACTAGCGAACGCACCGGTAACAACCCTCTGAGTCAACCCAGTTGTGTCGATGTCATAGGCGTACGCTAGTAGTTGAACAGACTTTTGAAAGAATGCGCCTCCGGCGTTAGTTTTTGAATCACATGACAGTGCGTCACCTTGTCTAAAACCTTTCTAGACACCAAAGGTCTCGGTTAAATCGTTACCTGCCTTGACGGAGCAGCGAGCTTTTTCCATCGTTGTTCTGCACAGACAGACGAGTTTGGTAGGAATGTCAAAACTAGATATAGCTCTATATAGCTCGTCTATATGCGGCCTTAAAATCGATGCATCGATTTAGACTTTTTGAGTTCTTTCTAAGACCTGCCGAATTATGAAAATTTGGCCGCTTGTAGACTTTCCTGGTCTGAAACCGCACTGATGGGAACCAATCAAGTAAAATCTTGTATCCGATGTTGAAGAGACTTATACCTCAATAGGTGGCGCAGTGTGTGAGTCGAAAACTGTCAGGGACTCGACGCTGGTGTACATGCGCTCAAGCTGTGCTTTTCGGACGATGTGCCCTTCTTCTCCACTCTCCTTTGATGCCAACGGGACCGATTATTACTCGAAGAACTTTTCTCTCGAAGCCCATTTTCATCAGCTTTCAATGTACAATCTCCTGCGCCGTAAAGCAGGAATGGGATGATCAGCGTCCGGCATTTCGCATTTTGAGTTACTTGAGAGAGGGCCTTACTACTCAATTGCGTTTTAAGTCCAAAAAAGCAGCGATTAGGAAATTCGATTCTTCGCTTGAATTCCGTGGTGGTGTCGTTGTCGGAACTGATAGCGAACCCTAGGTATATAAATTCATTTACTACCTCAAAGATGTAGCTGCCTATCGTGACGTCTTGTCCTAAGTGTCGATGTGATATTGTCATATCCCCCTTTGTTGACAGCATCGTCAACTTGCTTAGTATCGTCGGTGTTTGTGTTTTCTGTGTTTGTCTGTGATTATGACTAGGGAATTCAGGGTAGACGTAGCCAATATACGCGGGCTAAAAAGTAATCACTTTTCTGCGTACGTCCACGTCTGTAAGTACAGACCAGCTGTTTTGGCACTTAGTGAAACACAGGTAGATCCCCGCCCACACCTCTCAGATCATTCTGATCTGAAGCTACCTGGCTACGAACTAGTGCCATTATTCTTCTCTCACCGCGGTCTCGCCATTTATGTGCGTAGTGATGTAGCTTACCAAACTCCACCACAATGTGATCCATGTTCCAATCCGGAATTCAACTTCATGTGGTTAAAATTCCATCTCCGTAAGCAAATTATCCACTACTGCTTTATTTACAGAAGCCCCAAACTGGACAGCAATTCAACCTTTAACGAGTTTGATGCGCTGTCTGACTCCATTCAAAGAATTGTATCCCTGTATCCTCATACTGAAATCGTTATTACGGGCGACTTCAATATACACAATTCTGGGTGGCTTCGACATTCTGGACAGACAACACCTGAAGGACGGTGTGTTGAGATCTTCGTTGCGGAAAACAACCTAACGCCGCTTGTAAATGAGCCCACGCGAATACCAGACGTTGATAGTCATACCGCCAACACCCTGGACTTGTTTTTAACTTCTCACCCTGATAAGTACACCATTGATGTGCTCTCCCCTCTAGGCTCGTCGGACCATTGTGTCATATCAGCTAATTTCTCGTACACCGACCACACAGTTAGAGAAAAAATTCCTAAAAGAACCGTATGGCAATACGAGAAAGCCAACTGGAGTGGTCTTAACAGCTTCTTTAGGAATTTTAACTGGTCGTTATGCTTCCTCGATAACGAAGTGGATGCCGCTGCTGACATGATTACAGACACTATTCTCTTTGGAATGAGATCCTTTATTCCTCATCGGATGAAGAGTATCAAACCAAAAGAAAAGGCATGGTACGACTCGGGCTGTAAAGAGGCCGTCAGGGTTAGAGAAATGTTTCTTCGGTCCTACAAGACCAACCCGACAGAGGAAAACCGAAAAAAGTTCAAACAAGCCAGAAATGACTGCAACGCCTTTCTTAAGCGTGTGAAATTCCTATACGACCAAAAACTGAGGCAAAAAATACTACAATGTCCCAAAGGTAGTAACCTTTTTTAGTCGTTCGTCAAAAATATTGGAAATTCTGTCTTACCCTCCATCCCAACGCTCATTTACAATGACATTCGCGCTGTCAGCTCTTTGGACAAGGCCAATCTGCTTGCTGCACACTTTTGCGGCCAGCTCAACACTTCCAGATTGTGCTTTGTTTCCGCCTACACTTGAGTGCGTCGAATCTTCAATGGGACGAATCTACTTTCGCACTCGTATAGTAGCAAGAGTACTTAAAGATCTCAACATACATAAATCCGCTGGTCCAGATGGTATATCTCCCCTTCTTCTGAAGAGGTGTTCTTCCTCGCTGGCAAAACCACTGCGTAAGCTTTTTCATCAATCCTACTCTTTAGGATTCTTCCCGAGCAGATGGAAAACAGCATTTGTCTAGCCCGTCCCTAAAAAAGGCGAATCATCTTCTCTCTCCTCCTACAGACCCATTGCACTTACGTCCCTTTTTTCCAAGGTCATGGAAACGTTGATAAATCGTCAGCTCATCAAATATCTCGAAACACGAAAACTTCTCAATGACCGCCAGTGTGGTTTTCGTAGCAAGAGGTCCACTGGTGATTTGATGGCATGTCTCTGCGTACATCAATCTCTCGAATGCAAGATAGTTGCGCTTGATATTTCCAAGGCATTTGACAGAGTTTGGCATCAGGCTACCTTTCGGAACGTTCAATTCAAGTTGTCTTGGACGGTTTCAGGTCTGATATTCACAAAATAAATGCTAGTGTGCCCCAGGGCTCTGTTCTGTCACCGACATTCTTTTTAATTTTCATTAACGATCTCTTGTCTACTACTTCTAATCCAATATATTCCTTTGCTGATGACAGTACTCTCTGCTTTTCATATTCGTTCCCGGACTCACGGCCCTGCTCTTCGGCTGTAGTACGAGAACGGCAGCGTATGCTAAGCTCATTAAATTCCGATATCAACAGCATAACCAATTGGGGAACTATCAATAGAGTGGAATTTAATGCTTCCAAAACACAATGCTGTCTTCTGTCTTTAAAGCGAAATTTAAACACCCAGCCATTATCTATGAATGGCACTTGCATCGTCGAAACCGAAAAACTTTCCATTCTCGGTATGTGTGTCAATGACAACTTACGCTGGAATGACCACATATTTGATGTCACCAAAAATGCTGCGAAATGTCTAGGTTTCCTCAAGCGATGTAAGAAATATTTTACCCCCTCTGATCTGGCCTCAATATATAAGGCATTCATCCGCCCAAAATTGGAGTACAACTCCCACATCTGGTCAGGTGCTCCTAAAACATCTCTGCACCTGCTAGATAGGATTCAAAACCGTGCGATAAAACTTATTGACGATACTAATATCAGTCAATCAATGGACACCCTCGAACACCGACGAAATGTCTCGTGTCTCACTTTGTTTTATCGCTATTTCCACCACCAGTGCTCCACTGAAATCGCCAGTAGCATTCCGCCCATTCAAACTTTCAACCGTAACACCCGTCTCGCTATGAATGCTCATCAGTATACCCTCAAGCCCATTTTCGGACCTACTCTAAAATATCGTGATTCGTTCCTAAGCCGGTACGGCTTATGGAATGCCCTGCCGATCTATGTATTTCTTGGTCGTTATAACTTGCAAACATTTAAAAACAATGTACATCGGTACCTCTCTTTTCTTCCTCCCTAAATTTCCTTTGCCCGCGCTTTGTACAATCACCTTAAGGGTACTCAAACCCCTTGAGCGCGCGCTCATTATAAAAAAAAAAAAAAAAAGCATGTACTTTGTTTGGCCTACTAAATCCATATTTGCCACTACTGGTAGTCGCAAACGCTCCATTTACATTTCGCCGTGTTGTTTCCATTGTGTCAATGTCAAATGAGTACGTGAGTAACTAAACAGGGTCTGAAGGATGATGCCTCTGGAGTTGACTTGCGAGTTTCCACAATTATTTCAAGAACGATGTTGAAAAAGACACATGACAACGAATCGCCTTTTTTAAGACCTTTTCTGACTTCTGTTTCGGTTTTGTCATTACCGACTTTGACGGAAGTCGAATGACTTTGGCAGGGTTACTGAAACTAGACATGGCTCTGAAATCAAGGAAAAGGTGGTGTCGATTTAGAATTCACGAATTCTTCCCCAGATCCGCGTAAATTTGATCTATTGCCGGTCAAACTGCTGACGAAAGATATTAGGCGTTCAAATACTACGGTAGACAGGATTTTATGTGCGATATTGAGGAGACTTACGGTCCGGTAGTTGCTGCAGTTCAGGGTATATTCCTTCTTTAGGATCAGACAAAGAATGCTAGTGTGCCATTCGTCGGGCATATTTTCGTCGACCCAGATTTTAGAGATTAATTTACGTATTTTTCGTATCCATCATCACGTGCTGCTTCAAACAGCTCCGTAATTAAGTCATTGGGTCCAGTAGCTTTTTTTTTACTTAAGCTAGGAAATTGATGTCCTCACTTCCTCTTGGTCGGGTGGACGGAAATGTTGTCTCTCTTCGCCCAGGCTGAACAATACATTCTGCCAGATGGTGGAATTTTGTTCATCATCACTATTTAACAACAAAAATAATCTTTCAGCACTGACTGTGGTTCTACTGTGAAATTTCCTTCTACATCCTTGCAGATTTCTGTTCGGGCTTTCAGCTTTAGCATATTCGTTCTATTTTTTCCGAACTTGAATCTTCTAATACCATCTCTCTAAGGGCTCGATCGTGCGCTTCTCGTTCACTTTCTTTTTTTCTTCTGAAGTGCCTACGTTGTTTCTTTTCTTCTTTTCTGCTCGTAGAGCTGGCGATCCTCTCTTGTTCTTTCCTGCATTCGTTATTGAACTAGGGGTTTCTTTGTTTAGGCGGCTTGAAACCCTGCTATTTGGCAGTGGGTTTCTACATTCGGATTCCTCGAGAGGTTTGAGGAAACGATTGATCGGAAAAAATCCTGGTCTCGATTATGGGCATTCGACGTTGAACGTTGAGCTGTTACGGATATCAGCATCCGTATCTTGGATGCAATAAGGTAATGGATGACAAAATGTTGAAAACAAAGCGACAATCCAAAATTACAGTTTTCGTAAAGAATTTTGAAAAGATTGTAAATTCCCTCTCCGAGAACAATAACTTAATGAGGTTGGCAACCCTATTCGATACATTATTCATCACATTACCGATCCAGTGATCTTGTTGTGAAATGTTATTTTTATACGAATTTGCCATTCACGGTTTGTTTACCATATTTAGACTAAGAATCGCCGAAATCTTGGTTCCATCTCATTTGGACGTGGCTGATGGATATTCTATACGCAATGGCCAGCAGCTTATGTGAAATCCTATTCAAGCACGAAAATAGATTCCATCGGAGGCTGGCGCACACGCCGCATATGTATACTACACTACGGCTACTGATAAGAAGTAGAATATCCAGCAACCGGCTAAATAGTCGGTTCCGATGTCGTCATTGCGACATAAAGAGAACAAACCTCTCTCTCCATCGCTCTTTCAACGTTAAATAATTAAATATGATATTTTCGAGGATCTCTAGAAATAAAACGACAAATGCTAATTCTAACGCTAAATCTAAAAACTATAGCCAAAGAGCCTTCTTATCTGTATTTATGGTCCACATATGTTCGTACGAGTCCAACTCTCCGGTTGGACATAGAATGCTCATCCAAATCACTGCCGCTTTTGAGTGTGTAGGGAAAAATAAGTTCGACACGCTCTCGCCGCGCCGTTCCTATGTGAACGCACTACTCAAAAATACGTTTCCTATTGTAGTGCTTACGTTTTGGACTTTTTTTTTGTATTTTTGAAAACTTTTTCTAATGTGTCTTCGCGCAAATGATCCGACAGCGACGACAGACAAACAAAGGACAGGTCTATATACTGCTTGGCACGGCCAAACATCAACACTAGTAAGAGCGGTCGAGGAATATCACGAAAACGACGGCAACGGCCGTCATCAATCGAAAGCGACGTCCATCTAAGGTGGATATACGAATATTTTTGAAAAATTTTTAGTTGCGTTTTGGATGTCAACGTGTTCGGGCGGTTTTTCAAAATTCTAGTTTTCCCTTTCGAAAATCAAATGAACATTCAAATCAACCCCAAAGGATGCATCTATAAGTACTGTCAAAACGCAAGTTGTTTTCAAACACTGAGTTTTTGAAAATAGGTCCCGCGCGTGTTTACAAACAATAGTCACGTGTTTTAAAGTTTTTTGAAAACAATTTCGAAGAAACACAAAAATTACAATGCGTCTACCGATATTAGATAATTTAATTAACAAAAAGTGAGAGAAGAAATTCAAAACCAATTTAGTTCGAGCAAAAAAAAAGTGTTTTTGAATAAAAGCAAATTTTAATCGGTGTCGGTGTCGATTGTCAGTTCGTTCGATTAACCGAAAAAGGAAATTTTCGCACACAAAACAACACACACGACACATCGTTGCCCCAAGAAACCGGGAATCGAATTTCAAAAGAGAGGAAGTTCCCTTACTTTTTTGTCGAAAGTTTTCATTCTTCATTCCGGTAAACGAACGGACGACGACGGCGACGACTACGACGACGATTTTCCAACCGTTTGATGGTGTTTTAAGGAGTTTTCGAGATATGCAAAGTTTGGAGACGAGTTATTTATAATGTTGCCAGAGTTCTTATTCAATGGTACGGTTTTAGAAAAACAAAAAAAAAATGTTTTCCAATTTTCAAACAAGTAAAAACTATGATGATGATGTGCATGTGATTTTTGAGAGATTTAAGAGAGTGGAAAACTGTGTGTTTTCGTGGAAGAGATTCATCATACTCGTACTCGTATATTGTATTTGTTCCCTTATGGTAGGGGATTGTTTGAATTGCTTTGAGTTTTTAGGGGTTTTTGTGCTTTTTTCGGATGAATCGATCAGAGTGGCATGTAAGGTGTCATGTAACGAATTTGTATTTTCAGTTGCTGCAGTGGATTTTCAAAAAACAAAAAACAATTCTGCAGACGTCTTGAGAATGATTTTTGAATAGAAATTCGTTGAGTGCGATGAAAGTAAGATGTGACTGGGCGAGTTAGTCACGGTAGAGTGAGTTACGTTTTTGATTGGTTACGACGGTGATCTACAATACATGTATATACGTAGAATGGATCTCATTTTTTTCCCCAGAAATACTGTCAATGCACTTGTATACAGTGTGTTATAAAGTGAGTACTTACGTTTCTTAAGAAGTCGAAATTTGGACGCCTACATTGACAAGACTTGCGTATTTCTGTCATGTTCGTCAGTTAGTCATCTTAGTCCTACTTGTTCCATAGCCAAATTCCAACACCATGCATTACACATCATCCCAAGAACCCATTTGAGATTCGACACTGTTGTAGCTACATAGGTAAAGATGACTTTCAGTTTCTATCATTTCATTCTGTGTCACCAAAATGCTCTTCTTGATGTTTAAATGTTTCCATCTTTAATGAGCCTAGGTCCCAAGTAAATTGATCATTAGTGATCCTAATGATTGTGACAATCCTGGTTGTCGTTGGTGATTAAGGTGATAGTGGCGACCCTGCTGATTATAGCGAACCTAGTGAGAGAGGTGATAATAGTGATCGTGGCGATTCGTGGTGAGGTAATTTTGGCGATCGTATTGATACTAGAGATTGTAACTACTTTGGTGATCGAGGCAATCGTGGTCAGGTCCGATCCTAATTATAAGAACAATCCTGCTGCCCATTGATGCTACAGCTTATCCTGGCGATTTTGGCGATCGTACAGATCCTGACCGCTGCGCTCCAAGTGATTGCTAGTGATCCAGACCCTGGTGATCATGCCAATTCGATGATTGTACATTATCATAGTAATCCAAGTAATTCTATCGTAGTGATCCTAGAGATTGTAACTATCTTGGTCATTGTCGCAAGCCTGACGATCATGGCGATGTTAATGATAGTAGAAATCATGGTAATCATTGGTGATTCCGAATATCGTGGCGATTCTGGTAATTGTTTCGATCCTGGTGAGACAGGCGAGATCGTAGTGATCGTGGGGATTCGTAATCCGAGTAATTCTGGCGATCGTGGTAATCCTAGAGATTGTAACTATTTTGGTGATCGAAGCTATCCTGACCACCATGCCGATCCTAATTATAGCAGCAATCCTTCTGCTCATTGGTGATACAGCTGATCCTGGCGATTTTGGCGATCGTTTAGATCCCGGT
The DNA here is from genome assembly GCA_949129095.1 of Volucella bombylans. Taxonomy (NCBI): domain Eukaryota; kingdom Metazoa; phylum Arthropoda; class Insecta; order Diptera; family Syrphidae; genus Volucella; species Volucella bombylans. Next base: position 11,301,268 of record OX422142.1, on the reverse strand, counting down.
TATCATGCTGATCCCAATGATCGTGGCAATACTGGTGGTCACTGGTGATAATGCTGATTGTGGCGATCTTAGTGACCGTTTTGATCATCTTGGTGATCATGACGATCCTGATGACTGCGGTAATCCGTTCAATTACTGGATTCTAGCGACCCTGGTGCTCATGGTAATCGTGGCGTTGATTGGGCTTATCGCTCCTTACTGTACGTATATTTCCTTTCTTTTCACGCGGTACTGTGCTTTAAGTTGAGATTTCCCTGCAGTTTGGGCTGATGTAATCTGAAATGTGAGTGAAATACGCTCCTCGATACATCTCCAGGATTCACTTGATAACCATGTACAGTGGCCGCTCTGCCTTTTACCATAGTTGTTTGCTCAGATCTGTTGTTTGTTACGGCTCCAAAGCTAAGATGGTCCCTGAATTGTTGGTGCACTGTGGGATTCTGAGGTCTATCGGTATTGTACCTGGGTATAGTGAAAATTTTGGCAAGGTTCTAGTCACGTTGGCAAGATGATGATCGCGCCTTATTCCGATGTGCACTCCACGTCTGGTACTGACGGCATAAAGATGGCTTCTAAATCCCCGGCTAATAGAGTTCTGGTCTGTCGGTCTTGATGTTCTTTGACTTTCAAATGAGACCTAGCTGATCTTGTGGCAAGCTCGGTGCTCAAACATAGTACAACCAATGATTAGGTTACTTGGCGTTGCAAAAATAGACTAACCGATCGCCATTGTTATTTCGATATACAATGTTATGAACACCCATCACGTGTTGTCGCTTCCTACCTATCCATTCAGATCTCCCGGCACTATCACTATGTCACCGTAAGACATTAAATTGTAGGCGTCACCTAATTGATCGTAGAATCTGTCCTTTCGTCGTCGAGCATTCAGTCGGTACGTAGAATTGGATGATGGTTACCTTTCTTACAGTACTCTGGCACAGTGCTCTGGAATCTGGCCGTTAACATCCGGTCATTATAAGAGGCTCTGCCATGCTGCTGATGTTAACATAAGCCCTAGAATGGACTATCACTCGCTTTCATTTGGTTTTCCAGAGTAAAGTAATATAGTGTTCCCCTTTGGTGAAAAGTGTTCTCCCGCGTCCTATCATGTTATTTCACTCAGTCCTAAAACGTCCAACTTGTACCGCATGAACTCCCTCTCAACAACGTGACAGCCCTTCAGGCAACCCTTAATATTTGGATAAGGGCACTAGAAAATAGCAGGTTACAAATCAACCGTACTTAGGCCCAATATATGTAAATCATTGGTGATCTTGGTGATCGTGACGATCCTAGTGATCACCTTAATCTTCGCGATCGTGGCAATCTCTGTGATCGTACATTACCTTGATGATGGAAGTAATTCTGGTGATCGAAGTAATTCTGGTGATCGTAGTGATCCTGGTGATTGTCACTATCTTGATTGTCACTGGTGATTCAGCTGATCGTGGTGATCCTATTGATCGTATGATCATTCTGTTGTAGCGACCGTGGCGATAGTGCTAGACCAGATGGTCGTCGAGATCCTGGTGGTAGTGGGAATCGTACTGATCATTGTTATGCTCTTATATTGATATCAACGGTTGATCAATGTGATCGGCTAAGTCTCTTACAGGTGGTACTGCTCTTTCTTAGATTATGGACCAGTTGGCTCTGACACAGTGATTGTAGTATCAGATTTGCGAACCATTCCCAAGAGAAGAGACTGCGAAGTAGGCGAGCCTGCACATTAATTTGCAATAGAGGTTTATATAGGCAGGTTGAAAATAGATCCCGGTGACCAGTCATTATAGCACATTTCACGGAACAGGAGATCGCTTCTGTTCCTCCAATTAACACCAAAAAGCCGTTAAAGCCAAAGGTCCCATTTAGTCATGCAAATCAAATATCTCTACGTTCCAAGTTAATATGATATCTGAATAATATCTGGCACGCAGACAAACAAGAGAAAAGATGTAGTAATCCGGAAATGACGAGATCGCAAAAAAGCTTATTCGATTTCCTTCGAGTCAGTAGACAGTATTTAGAGCCTTTTAGATTCCAGTCTATACCGCGGCCTATCTGGTCTGTCATGGTTTGGGAGAGGACAGAAAGTCTTGGATTTTAATTCGCAGGAAACATACACGTACATGTAAGAAATATTGTAAGGGCCCTTACTTGATAAGTAGGCATGCCAAGGAAGTGGGTATCTCCTTCAACAACGGTTGAAGGCTCCTGGCCTGAGAGCACCGTCGTGTTCACAAAAACTGCCGGTCTAACCATGGTGTACTCCTAGTGGCTCTCCCTAGAATAGTTCGACTGTCACAATACGAACCTATAACAGTCTTTTTCTGTTTAAATTTAAGAACCAATTTCATTATATTAATTTTGTTTTGTTTTTTTTTTTTTAATTTCAGTCGGCAATAGCATGCAGGACATATCTCGTGATGAAATCAATCTCCTAAATGGAGCCGGGACTGCATGCGACAAAGACATGTGTTCATCTGTGATACGTTCCACGGTTGTTTCACCGTTGCCACTGAAGACACCACTTATACAGGCTGTGCCTGAGGTCACACTAGCCCATCCCATCAAATTGGAAGAAGATTCAACAGACCTATATCACACATCGTGGCATCACGTCAGCAATCAACCATTAGAAATGGGTTCGAGTAAATTACTCCTTCAAGGATCCGATGATCCATTGATATCACGAGGCGCTCATACCGTTGATGATGATCACTCATCAGAATTCAATACTATAATTGCTCCAGTTTCAGTGAAAGCCATGAGTTCTTCAAAGAGCCAACTCAAGGCAAAACTGCAGAGTAGCGCTGCCAAGAAACCATCTACACCAAGACCCAAGAGGAAAGGAGCAATCAAATTACGTTTCCATCATCAAGCTCTGCCGGCAGAGTATTTAAGTCATTATGAGGCTACACAGGGTCAACATATACCGAAAGTAACCCAGCCCCCACGTGAGGTTCCACCAAAATTGGTCACAGAAAAATCGCCAGCGAAAAGTTCTCATGAGAATGTACGTAACTGGTTACAGAAAATCGCCGAAATGCAACGTCATTCTACAACAAAAGATACAAAAGAAGACTCAAGTGGTGAAGAGGTATCAAGTTTTGATCCACTACGTCACCCCGATGTAGATGTGAATGCCAATATACAGAAATCATCAAAAAGAGTGGTCAAGTACTCGGATCTGCCTTATATGGGCGAAATGACTCTCGACAACTCCAAACCACGACGTGGTCGCAAACCTAAGAAGGCAGATATTTGTCATTTAATTTATAAAAATTATGGAACAATTCTTCCGGGAACACCGAAAGCTGCCATAGATGGCAAGTTACTTGGCGAGTCCTCGTCCTCTCCTAAGGCAGAGGAACCTCTCAATCTCTGTTTGCGGGATCATGCAGATACATACTCCGTATCGAGCAACGAAGAAGATGGATCAGACGGACAAAGCCATTCAAATTGTCCCACACCAATTGCAACTCAATTGGATGCCGTGACTGACTCACTGCTAGCAAATAATTTGAAATTATCACTACCGAATCTGGGAATGGCAGCAGAATCCACTCCAACAGAATCATCGAGAAATCAGTCAAATTGGGCAAATCAGAACCCAAATCTTTTGCTACATCCAATGAGCCTGTACTATCAGAAACTTATCGAAGCGGGCAACTTCCCTGGTGGAAATCTCGAAACAATCAACCACAACAACCAGCTGGCACTGAAAATTCCCATTCGGAATACTCATCTCTTGCCTATCCCGAAGATTGAACGACCGTCCTCCACTCCGGAATACCCTGAGCAGCTGCCAACGCCGAGCTCAGTTAAGTCTGAAAACTCCACAACCACGTCGACAAGTCATGCCAATAATCATCCGCCGCAAAAGCGTAAACGTTCGGCGATATTCATTCCACCAATGCCAGCGGAAAACACCACAAACCCTGCCACAGAAGTAAGCATTTGCAAATTTAAGTTCACTGGTGGCGCTAATCCTTCACTCCAAGAGAAGAAAATGCTCTCGGTGGATTCCGATGGAAACTACCGATACTACAGCGGTACTGGAGACAAATCCACCCGAAGTTACGAATTCTTCCCCCGTGAAAGCCTACAACAATCCGGTGCTGTGCCAGGAATGAACTGCGCTGGAGTGTTTCTCAACGCGACGGGCGAAAAAATAACCATCGATGTTCCCCCACCCTCAGCCGGTCTGAGTAATGAGCTTTTACAAATTCCAGACTCACCAACGAATAGTATACTCCTGCCGTCTGTAACTGTGACAGCCTCAACAACATCTTCCTCGTCACCATTTCCCTCACCGGGTCATCTAAAAAATATCGACAGTAGTCTAAGTCAATCTCAAGGGCAATCACATTCACATCACCATCACCACCATACGTCGCATTCGAGTAGTAAAAAGAAAAAATCTCGTCGAGCAGCACAGAGGGAGAAGCTTGAGAAGACTTTCAAGGAGAAAGGGTTCCTAATTCAGACCCAACAACTGGAGTCAGCCGAAGGGGCTACCTATTGCAAGTTTAGACAATTAAAAAAATTCACTCGCTACTTGTTCCGCAACTGGAAGGACTATCTACCACCGGGGGAGCTGCAAAATTCGAATGCTGCAGCTGTGGCGGCTGCGGCTGCTGCTGCTGCTATAAGAAATCATCAACAGCATACGCCACCACCACCGCCAGCGACTTCAGTGATTGGCAATATCCTGGCGGAAAGTTACACACATCACCAGCGAAGCAAGGACCTCCATGAGATTCAGAACACATAAAGACTAGTACTCGTACGATTCTTAGCCGGAATAAGAAGGTTATGATTATTTTAATTTTAATTTAATTTTTAAGAACTTACATTAGTTTTATTATATATTTTTATTTAGTCTTTACTTGTAACAGTTGTGCCTTACTAACAGTGAGATTCGAGTAGAACCCTTAGCACGTCCAATCCAAGAGGTTTTGCTTCAACTTCTGTGTCCCAGTTAACATTTTGAATAACAAAGAACGATTGTTGTGCTACTTACTTACTTACTTAGGTGGCGCTACAATTCGGGGTGAACCCTGGCCTGAACTAACAAGCCTCTCCAGTTAGCCCGAACTGAGCTAACTTCCTCTGGTTGCGCACTCCAATTCGGTTGAGGTCCCCTTCTACTTGTGTGCGCAACCTAAGGTGATGTCTCCCTCCATTGCGTTGTCCCTCCGGGCTAGATTCGAAGACTCTACGGGCCGGAGCTTTTGTATCCATTCACTCTACATGTCCTAGCCATATCACGCGACTAATGCAAAGTTGCTGACTAGAGCGATGTCAGGAGACAGCTCATATAGTTCGTCGTTGAATCTTCTCTTAAAAAGCCCGTCAACGCAAACGGGACCGATTGTTGATTGCTCTCAACGAGTGGTAACCAATACACAACATCCCGAGGATACCTTTTACGAAGAAGAGTCCATGTCCATATGGTTGGAGTAGATATATGGCTCGACATCTCTGCAGATGCATCGATTTTCTTTCGACAGCGCGATTGTCTATTTGTGGTTCTCTATTCCTACTACGGCTTGGCGTGAAGTACTGAAAAGTCTCCTCTCATTCTACATAGTCTCCTTGTAAATGTAAATAAATGTAATGATGGCCTCCTTATTAGCTGAAAATCCCTGACCTACGAGCGCAACTTTTAGCCTAGGGAACAAAAATAGGTCGCTTGGGGATTGATCTGGTGAGTAAGGAGGATGATCAAGTAGCTCAAACTTGAGGTGTAAGGTGTAAGACGGCGTATTATCTCAGTGAAACAAATTTATATTTTTCCTTCAGCTGACCAAGTAATCATGCTTAGTATGATCCTGTAATGGTTTTTCCTTTTTCAAAATAATCCAATAAGACAAATCCATGACTATCCCAGAAAACAGTTGCCATCACTTCCCTAGCCGAAGGAACTGTCTTTGCTGACTCCAATGGTAAATGGTACCGAGTTTTAATTCCTGGTGAGGACTACCGGTGGTCCTGACCGCTTTTAACTGGGCAAATCGTAGCAGACGTCAGCAGCAATCTGAAAGCATTTAATATAAGGGCAGTTAGATGTGGCTTTGAAATCGATTAAAAGATTATGTATCGACTTGAAATTCGATGGTGTTTTCCAGGATTTACCTTAGCGTGAAAATTTGGCTGATTGTCGTTCTGCCGGACCGGAAGCCATATTAGTACGTGCCGATTAGTGTATGGCAAAATGGCTTGAGACGTCCACACTTTACGTTGGATATTATTTTATATGCTACTTTCAGCAGGGATATGCCTCGATAGTTCTTAGAAGACATAGGATTGCCTTTCTTGAAGAAATATGACTTTTCGATAACAATAAGCGTGGATTTCATGCTGCTCCAGAGCTCAATTCCCACCGCAAGCCATGATATAGTGGCCTTAGTTCCTGCACCAGACGGATCTTCTTGGAGTTCTTTTCACAATGTTTTCTACATAGTGGACGGTGGGCCAATGGGCATCGAAGAGCCCGTTACAGACTTTTATGGAGCAGCGACCGTTCGCCGTTGTCATCCTACACAGACCCCAACTCCACTCTTATTTTGTTCCATTTCGTTCACAGTAAGCGGGCCCCGTTTTCGACATTTCGATAATTAGTTTCTTGAACATATTTTATATATTTACGTTGCTGTACAACGTTCTATGGTGTGAAAATGTTCCCCGTCATTATGTCGCAGATCCAGCTTGCGATTCGTAATTTGTTTCTAAAAAGCATTATATTGATCGTTCCCGGTAACCGTCGAGCTCTGTCACAAATATTTCTATTCTACTCAGGATCAGTCCTCCGTTTTTGAGAAGCCCAAAATCAGCACAAAAAAGTGGCACGTTGTGGACGCATTTGTTTCTCAACATCACTCGTGGATATACGGCAATTCTGACAATTAACAACCCTATCACTGAAGACGATGCGCCTCATCGCTGAAGATGATTTTGTTTGAAGAATCAGCACCCACTTGTTGCTCCATAATCCATTCAAGGAAATTTCTTCGCTATGCAAGGTCCGTAGGGTTCAGTTCTTGATTCAATTGCACTTTGCATGCATGAATATGCTAATCTTTCGTGAGAATACGCTGTAGATAGCTTCTCGAAATGTCCAATTTATGACCACGATGACGAATTTATGTTCCTGGACCCTCAGCAACTGCTCTCACGAAATGTTTCGATGTTTTGTGTTGAACAACTTGTTGAAGGACGGCTAGAGCGTCTAAGATTGATCCAGTCTCCTAGAAAATTTTGAATGTTGACTGCTCAACGATGAAAACGCACTTTTTCCACTCCTAATGAGGTAATTCCAAAGAATGCGTTTTAAACCGATCAACCGCTTCTTAAGGCGGATTTGGTTCATCTTGAAAGACTCATACAAGTCCACTGCAGTTTAGTTTCAGGCTCATATGCATAAATCCATGATTTGTCGCCTGTCACGATCGAGTTTTTTAAACATTTCTTCGCTATGAGCCTCGTTTTGAGCGATTGTCAAATCATGCGGTATCCAACTCGAAGAAATCTTGACGGCCAAATGTTCATGCAATGCTAAATGTATGCGAGTGGAACTAATGCCCAAGCATGCCTCAATTTCTCGATAAGTCACATGGAGATCTTGCATGCATCTTGCATCGATGTTTTCTACCACAAAAACCGATTTAGGACGACCTTCGCGAAATTCGTCGGACGACCGCCATTGAATTCGGAAAACCAGCGAAATACGGTGACGCAGAATGGTGCTTCACCACCAAAAGTCGAAATGAGTTGACACGTCGGAAATCATAAAAAATGCTCACACGAAAATGTTCATGATTCAATTCCGTTTTTTGGCTGAGATGAATTTTTCAAGTTTCTGTAGAAAAAACGCAAATATTTACATAGCACTCGTATGACAAGACGTTCTGAGCCCGTATACCACTAAAAACGTCAAACTTTACGATGCTGATGTCAGATTTGTCGTATCTATAATCGGTGTTGCCATATCACAAGCCTCAAGTAGTAGGCTACGTACATTTGTGTTCCTAAACGTCAACGTCAAGACGATATACTCGTATATAGTACTTGTGCAGATTAGTTAGGCATTTCAATTGTGGCTGAAGAAAAAGTTAGAAGATTTTAGTGCGAAATAATTTTGTGTTTTTTGAAGAACAATTATATAACAACTGTTGACATAAGGAAGGTTCTTCAACGCACAACAAACGACGATCGTACTAAGATACTCGTATGTCTGCACAGGGAATGCGATTGTACTAAGGTCGGAATGTTGGCGTTTGTGAACTCACCCTTCTCCGTCGTCATTCTGTTTAGACGGACCAGTTTAGAAGGGATGCCAACACTAGATATGGCTCTATCGATCTCGTATTTATAAATGCTGTCGTATGCGGCATTGAAATCCATAAACAGATAGTGGTTATCGGTTTGGACTTGAGTTTTCCAGAATCTGCCAGAGTGTGCCAATTTGGTCAGATAGGGGCCCGAGAAGTTCGGTCTATGGCAATTATGAATGGACCTCCGCGGCTTCTGTTGCAAGCGACCATCCGAAGGTCAAAACTATTGAAGAATAAGTGGGTCAATGGCCTCAATTTCAGTTTAGATATTATGAATTGTCGCTGGGTTATTGGCATAGACCTTGCTCTTCCAATAACCCCACAGGAAGAAGTCTAAATTGGAGGCCAATTAACTTCTCCTCTAACCGAAATAATGCGATCTTCAAGTTTCGTACGCAATAAATTGATTGATTGATGGCTTGTGTGGGCGGTACCACCATCCTGTTAAATCAGAGATCGTCCAAACCCAATTCATTCAATTCATTCAATACCCGGTCTACATGTTGCCGTAAGGTTCCCCATTGACTGTAACTGTCTCTCCAGCCTCATCTAGCTGGCTTTGAACACTTTCGCTCACAGTGGTGATGTCTTGGCATGTACGTGCTGACCGAGCATGCTGATTTGGAGTTTGACCCGATACCGAACCAGTTTCTTCAAAACGCTTCACCATTGCACGAATTCCGAATTATGTTGACCGACAAATTCACGAATTTTACGAAATGTTACTATTGTATAATGTAAGATTGAATAACAAAAATGTGTTTTTGCGTGGTACAAGACTCCATGACAAAAATTGCCAAAAATTGTATGGCATCTGTCAAAAAGATCAAGCTCTTTGAATTTAGTAAATGACAATAACTGACAGCCAGCCGGGTCTTATTGCCTTGGCACGTTCTTTTTACCTCGTTATTCCTTTGATTGTGCGCTTCTCGTGCTCTATTTCCTTCTCATGGAGAACCCGTAGATCTTATGAGCAGTTTTTGTCTCTTATTGCAGCGCCGCTTTGTGCGCTTCTTGTTTAACTGCCTGTGCTCGCCGCCATTTTTTATCAAACAAAGGATTTCGGGGCGGTTGTCGGGTGAAACCCACCACATCAGATGCGCCGTCTCTGATGGCATGTTGGCAGCCTTGCCGCTGGTGTTCGGTACTATGCTAGCGACATAGGAATTGGTTGAGAGATTTCGGGATATGTGTTCGTTATATCTTCTCACCGTTGTTCTCGTTTGTTGTGACGCTTGGAACACCCGCATTCGGTGGTAATCCGAGTCGATGTTGGCTGCCCGGATGGTTCGGACGATCGCAATGTGATCAAATTTGATTTAGCGTTTAATGATCAGGACACCGTCATATCCCCTTGTGTATATTAAGATCAGGAAACCGTGTGTTTGCTGAAGTAATATTTCGCCCCGTAGCAGTCAATAAGGCTAAGTCCGTCCCACCAAAGATGTCTTCTTTTCCTATTCTGGTGGTAAAATCGCCTAGTACTATGTATAGGGTTGGAAACAATAAAGACTTGACAACTTTTTTATAAAACTTTTAAATAAAACGCAAACCATTTGAGACATTTCAAAAACTTTATTATCGGCTTGAAGTACAATCAAAACATTTATGAATGAAACTCGACTTCGTTTATATGGCCAGCGCGGGCACGTTTGCAGCGATCGATTCGTTGGACCCAATTTTCAACGACTCGGCCACACATTTCGGTCGAAACGGCCACTATTTCGCGTTCAATGTTGCCTCTGAGCTCTTCCAAAGTCGGCGGCGTTTTGGCATAAACCAATGACTTAACGTAGCCCCACAGAAAATAGTCAAGCGGCGTTAAATCGCACGAACGAGGCGGCTAATCGACTGGCCCATTTCTTGAGATAACACGCTCACCATACTTACTCTTCAATAAATCGATTGTAGCGTGTGCTGTGTCCACACGTCCTCTCGTGTCGTCTCGTCCAAGTCCATATCTTCCAGTTTGGGCCAAAAATAATCGGTGATAATGGCGCGATAACGCTGACCATTCACAGTAACGTGACGATCGTTATCGTCGACGAAAAAATATGGCCCAATAACTCCGCCGGCATGCAAACCGCACCAAACAGTTATTTTTTGTGGATGAAGTGGTGATTCATGAAGCACATGTGGATTTTCACCCGATCCGACCATTGAGCCAAAAATGAGCTTCGTCACTGAACACGGTTTTGCGATGAAATTCATTATCTTGGCGCATCTTCTCCAGAACCCAATCGGAGAACGTACGTCGCTTCAAATAGTCCATCAGCTTCAATTCTTGAGTCAGCTTGATCTTGTATGGGTGTAAACCAAGATCCTTACGCAAAATACGCCATAATGTGGTCTGAGTGATGCCCAATTCTTGAGAACGCCGTGTAATTGTGGGATTTGGATCGTATTGGTACGGACGCCTGAACGGCAGCGATATTTTCGACACTTCGCCCAACCCGTTGTCTCACTGACACGGCAACATCACACAACGAATATGTAGACTGGAATTTTTGCGCTAAACTTGTTATTGCCTTTCTACTAGGGCGGGAATTACGACCGAAAACTGGAATTAACGTTGCAGTCACCGAATCCGAATTTCGGTAGAAAATTTTTATAATTTGCAGACGTTGCTCGTTCGTGTACTTTGCCATGATGAAAATGTTGAGTTTACTGAATAAATTGACAGTAACAGTTTGATGATTAGTGAAAGAGTGCGATCACAAATTAAATTCAAAGCTGTCAAGTCCCTATTGGAAAACCCTTTATTAACACTTTGAAATACAAGCATACCACCTTGATCCCGGAATTTATTCAGAAAATTAAAAATACAAGTCTATTCATCTAAATCTATGTATATTGTCCCCTTCAAAGTAATCCCCATCGACTGCAACACACTTATGCCAGCGCTTGATCCAATCCTCGAAACATTTTTTAAATTCGGTTTTCGGTATGTCAATCAGTGCTTCTGAAGCTGCTGCTGAATCGCGTTCCCCGTAGTGGATTTTTAACTCGACTGAATAGAAAGAAGTCACAGGGAGCCAAATCAGGTGCATTCGGTGGCTGTTGGATGGTATTTGTTGCATTTTTCGTCAGAAAATTATGAATAATGATGGCACTGTGCGAAGTCCACGACGGTGCGAAGTCCACGAATTTTCTGCCCACAATTCTGGTCTCATAACGCCAAATAATACTCTTTATTTACTCTCTGGCCTTCTGGCAAAAATTCATGATGCACTACACCGTTGTAATCCATGAAAACTGTGAGCATTGCCTTCTTTTTTGACTTAAAACGGCGTGGTTTTTTGGTCTCGGCTCATTCACTTCCCTGATGTCTGGATTGCGTTTCGTACTCATAAACCCACGTCTCGTCTCCAGTAATGATCCTTTTGATGAATATGGGATCGGATTCAGCCTCGAAAATCATCTCTTTTGCGATGTCAACATGGTCTCTTTTTGCATGAAATTGAGGTCTTTGGCACCAACTTTGCTGCTACACGACGGAAACCCAAATCCATAGGCAATGTTCAAGTCCTCCGCTATCTCTCTGATGGTTAATTTGCGGTTATTGACCAACATATATTTTACTCCATCAATGTTTTCGTCGGTTTTCGATGTCGATGGTCTGCCACTGCGTTCATCATCTTCGATTGACTCACGACCACTTTTGAACCGCTCGTGCCACTGGTAAACGACCGTTTTATTTAAAGAATCGTTGCCGAAACACTTTTCCAACATTTCCAATGTTCGCGCACCATTAAATCCGTGTTTTACGCAAAATTCAATACAAGTTCGTTGTTGCAAATTTAAATCCATTTGTAAAATTGTAAAAAATCGCCAACGCATACAACGATAGATGTACTCTTGGCTACGTAACTTTTGCAAATGTCAAGCTATGACGCTAAGTTTTAGAGGGAATGCCAACAACAGATGTATCAACTTACACTGGGAGCACCACACGGTGACTGACTTTCACTTTTCTTTAAATTACCAAAATTCTACGTGTCGTACACTACACTCTCCCCTATTATTTGCTGTAACTTTAAAATGATTATTATTATTTTTATATTATTAAAAAAAATCGAATTTTTGAAGATCGAATATGAGAGTGAATCTGAGCTTTGTCTTTAAATTGTAAAAAAATAAAAGATTTCCGGTAGTTCGCAAGCCTCTGAATCCCAAGGTCTTCATTTAAAATAATCCCTTCAAAAGAGCCCTTCTGACACAACACCTATCTGACACCTTTGGCCTAACCTCTTAAAAAACCAGAGTAGAAGACTAACTTTAAATTAAAATAAAATAAAAATTATGGAACATCGACTGATTTTCAATTAACAAATTCAAACTGCCAAAGATATAAACAAATTAATTTAAAACTAAATAAAATTGTCATTTTCTCTGTAAATAAATTTTATTTTTATTTTTTTCTAAAATCTTTTTATACTCACTTTATAAAAACAAACAAAACAAAAAAAAAACACAAAAATCGAAATAAGTAAAACACATCTAGTCTATGGTTGTAAATTTACCATACAAAAATTTTCTCAATCAAAAATTGTTTCTTTTTGTTTTTTGTTTTTGTTTTTTTATTATTATAAATTCTGTATAGATAATAATAAATTATATAAAAAATGTTGTAACGTTTATTATTTATATATGTATAAGTTAAGTCATAAATATTTGCTGTATGTATGTAAGTTTTCATTGAATTGAATTTTTGTTGCATGTTTCATTTAGCTTGTAAATAATTTTTTTTGAAAATAAAAATAAAAGCAAAGTATTGAATACTCGTACATACAATATAATTAAATGTGGAAATGAAGGGAGAGGAAAATTTATAAAAAAAAAAACACAACAACACACAAACGGAAATTGTTAATTTATTTCTATGAATGCCGAACACAAGGTGCTGATGATTTTATTTTTAATATTTTGTAGATAGTTATCTTGTTATAATAAATTTTTTTATTTTTCTAATTTATTTTTAAAATCTAATACTGTTGTTCTTTCTTTTCTTTTTCTCTTTTTTTTTTTGAATTTAATTCTATTATTACTTTTTATGAATTATAAGTGTAAAAATTGTATTTTCTTTTTTTTTTTCATTTTCTTAAAATGTATTTGAAAAAGAAAATAATTAATAAACCATTTATCAAAATAAATTTATTTTTATACATAAAAACAAACAATTTTCAACTGTTTTATATAACAATTTATTTTATTATATTCTCTCATTCAACTGGGGTTAGTTTTGTTTATTTTCTCTCTTATTTTGGATCACAAGGATTATTTTTTCTTATAAAAAGAAGTAAGTAAATAGAAAAAGATTAACATAGCCGTGGTTGGGCGCTAAGGGAATTTTGTAAGAAGCGTCTAAAACTTTGAAGTTCCACACTTATGTCCTGATATACACAACACATCTCAGGGCTAGCATCTGTATTTAATGAAATCACGCCAGGAAATAAGGGTTATGTCCCTCTTGTGGACCTAATAGCAGAAGAGGATAAAACCAAGTCATTGCCAGAAATTGAGCTCGAATTCTTGTAGGTTTTGAAAGGAAAATCTGGTTACAAATGGAGCTTGAAACTCAGAAACTCACTTACAAGATCCAAAGAGTGCATCGAAACAATAACCCCGCGCTTGAGGTTTGGAATTTTCTTTTCACCGAAGAAATTTTGTCGAAAGTGGTCACTTATAGTATAAAGGAATCTCCAATAGGGGGGATCGAACTTTGACAGTATATGTTAGAGAAGCTAACGTTGTTAAATTCTGAGGTTACCTTCAGTAATTAATGCTGGGATAATCATAAGGGAAAATTTATGTTGAGTAACGCGTGCAAATTGTTTAACTAACTACTAAAATGAGTGCTTAGTTGGAGCTACGTTGCATGGGCTATGTGATTTTTACGGTGCACACAATTGTCCTGCTGAGTCGTCTTGTCATCGTTTGGTACCCAAATCCAACTCAATTGGCTCAATTAACAATCAAACAACACCGGTACATCGTCGAATGCAGTGAATTCCTTATCGGATTCAAGAACTTGGCCTTTTGCGGACCACAACTTGGCGAATTTAGCATCGGAGGTTAGGCCTGCATTCGTACAAAATTCAATTAACCCATGAACTGAAGGTAAATGACCATAGGCAGCGTTGAGCATTCGCTGAGTGGACTCTGGACCGGTTGAAAGTGGACCCCGATTTCGGATTGAAAATCATCTTCAGCGAGGAGGGCCATTTTTGGATGAATGGCTAAGTCAGCAAACAATATTATCACATTATGGTAGATAACTTTCTACATGAGACCCATCAGTTACAAATGCAGAAAAAGTCAGTTTTTGATTTGGACTTTGGTCCGGCGGCCGATACTTGTTCCAAAATTAAGCTGACACTACCATAACTGTCACCGGGAGAGGTACAGGTCGATGATAACCAATTTATTGTGGCCTGAATAGGAATATATGGATCTCAATGACATGTGGATCCAGCGCACATCCAACACCGAATCTTCTGTACGACAAATTCGACGGCGTAGTTATCTCGCATTTCGACGATAATGATACACATCTTGTTTTATTGCATTTAAATTTGAAGTGCGAGCGCTCTTAATGAAAAAACCCTGTATTGCATGTAAAACCAAAAAACAGGGTGCTCGCCATGTGAACAGCCCATGCAAGAAAAACATCGTTCCCAGCGCTGCTTTGACTGCACCTAGTCAGAATTAGATCTAGGTATGCCATTTCGCTTAGAGTGTGAAACGCGTATGGAAAAAACCGAAGGTTGTTTATTGGTACTTGGAGAATTAGCAAAGAAAAAGATGGACAACGACTAATGGAGGACATCAACAATTGACCACAAATCCCCAATAACACCAATCACCAACTTAGTCTATTCGCAATAGAATCATTTAAATACCACTCTCAGCCACTGCTTAATGAAAACAACCAAACTCAAATTTCGACGCATCCATACAAAAGCACAGAATTGAGTGTTTGGAAGTTTAATTCCACAGTCTTTTAAGTTTGATGGCAATGTTTTGATAGGATTAATGCACAAGACGATCCATGTCTTGCAACAACAACAGGACACATTTTTATTTAACGTGGTCCACAAAAATCTTCTCAACGTATTGTGTGAACGTCCGTCTCAAGTCATTTACAACTTCTCGCTTCTTCTGACCCAGTAGATGGATAATAGATCTTGAAAAGACCAGTGAATTTCAGTTTGAAATCGTATGCGACAGCATTTATAGCATCAAACTTTAAGAAGCGACTTCGGGATCTCGCAAAAAACTGATTCTGTTGCGTGGTAAAACATTCGAAAATCTTCGATGCACCAAGCGATTTGAAACGAGAATCTTCGAATTTTTTATTTAGGTACGAAGACGCGTTGTCGTTTAGTCGTGAATGAGCCCAAAATTAAATAATTAAATACGAGTATGCGATGTCAACAAGAAGGGGCACAAAACATCGACGAATCGGACGGAATGTCACCTCAGGCACTTATAACTTTGACGTAGTCCGGGACATTGTATACCCCAGTTCCGCTATTAAATCTAATAATGACATCTTATCAGAAATCGAAGGAACAGTTACCTTTAGCAATCGCTGTTTCTTCGGCGTGGGTAAATGGTGCAAAAGCACAGATGTTACCAAAAATGGATGAAGATAACCTTGGCCGTTTTGAACGCAAAATTTTTCGAATGATTCCTGGTCCCGTTTGCGTTGAGGTGTTTTGGAGAAAAGATTTAACGAACTCCACAAGCTTTACGATGACATTGACTTCATCAGAGAAGTGCACATTAACTGGCAAAGATATTTAGCACATGCAGAATACCAACGCTCCAGCTTGAAGAGCCTTTGATTCCAACGCGGAGGGACAACACAGTAGAGGAAGACTTCGACTTAAGCTTCACGCGCATGTGGAAGAGGACCCAAACTAACTTGAAGTGCGCAACTGGAGGTAGTTAGCCCTAGGTTGAGGCCTAAGCCTACTATGTACTGTAAACAAAACGGCCTGAATTGACTAATAGGAAAGGTTTTGTCTTCAACGCCCGACCACACACTTCTCTGATGGTTGGAAAGTTGTTATGCACAAAACGTATAGCCCAGATATAACACCTTGTTTTGGTCTCTGCAGAACTCTCATCTGGAAGGAAGCCACTTGATTCAGTTTTTCAACCAAAAACCGCAGAAGTTTGTCACCGATGGTAGCATGACTGGTAAATAGTAAAACACTGTCAAACAAATACTCAATCGATGGAAACCAGAAAAGATATAACGTGGTAGGTTCCAAAAACCTTCAAGATTCTTGTTGGTCTATCCCCAGAACTCCGGGGAAACCAAGACTCCCTAAAGGGTCAGCAACTCAGTTTGAATCGAGAGCAAAATTGAATATTAAGGCTACTAGAGGAGGGAGCGCAGATCTGGACTTCCTATAAAAACAACAAAAAATCATCGAAAAACGCCAGCACCAGAACTGGTTCGCTCGGCGATCATCGCTCCGGTAGGCTTTTCTAGATTGAAAATCAAAACATTGGTGCAGGCAAATAAGCATTCAATGTTTCGAGAGCTTGCTGCCGCTCTAAGAGAACCTCCATTGGGAAGTTCCATTGCCATTTGAAATCGCTTGGCTTCGTAAAGAAGCTCGATATCTGGATGCAGCATGAGTTGAAAGCAATAAACGTCTGCGTTGAACTTACCAAATGCGAAGAAAACGATCCATTCTGGAAGCGTATGATCAAGGGCGACGAAAAATGGATTGTCTGAATAGAAAGTTGGAGTAGGCGAAATGAAGCAGCCGAAAGGCAAGCAAAGGTGGACATCTACTGTCTTGATGCTGTCAATCTAGTAGGATTGAAATTGACAAGTCTTCTATGAGCTGCTTCCAAAGAACAAAACGATCAATTCCGATGTCTACTGTGAGCAGCTACAGAAACTAAGTGATCCCATCTCAAAGAGACGTCCCGAGCTGATCAATCATAAGGGTGTGGTGTTTCACTACGACGATGAAAGACAAATTGGTCATTCGGCGCAAATTGTTGGAGCTTAGTTATAGCCCAGATCTTGCCGTATCAGACTTCCACTTAGTTCGCTCCTTGCAAAACTCCTTGATCAAGACGATCACAGGAATTTGACTTATCCACAACCGTGATGTATCTGAGTGATAAGGCTCATTTCCATTTTTCTGGGGTACGTAAAAAAACAAAACTGTGGCATTTGCGGCTCCGAGAACCCAAGAGATACGAGTATAGTGAACCTCTCCATCCACAAAGAATGACAGTTTGTTGCGGTTTTTTGACTGACGGTGTCCTTGGGCCGTATTTTTTCGAAAATGATGCTGGCGTGAACGTTTCAATGATGTTGGTTGACTTCTTTTTTTGCCTGAAATTGATGATATAGATGTGGACGGCGTTTATTTTCAGCAGGACGACGCAACATGCCACACAGCTAGTGAAACAATGGCTCTATTTCGTGACAAATTTCCTGGACGTGTGATTTCTCGAAATGGAGGCTTCAATTGCCTACCGAAACCGTGCGGTTTAACACTTAACGATGCGATCTCTACAGGACTATAACAAGAAGCTTAGAAGGAAGACAATCAAGATGTCCATGAATGCATTCCTCACACGTCACGGAATTCGGAACTTTGTAATATCAAAATGTTGTTAGTTGTCACTTTCAATTGAAGTTTTGTGCTAGCAACTTGCTTCGACTTTGCGGTAAGGGTAAATATTTTTCTGGGGTTTTACGCTACAGGAAGTATTAGATATTCTCGAAAATGGAGATGTAGGGAACGTAAGTGGAATTTACATTGAGCCTCCAGCGTTTCAGGTGACGAAAAAGTTGGGATAATCGACAATCTCACTGCCCGTCAGCTCGTTGCTGTAGCAGAGATATTGTACAAAAGTTCAGCGTTACTTGATACAGGTCAGCCTAATGTTAATGATCAAATTCAAGCGCAAGAATAAGCAATTCAAGAATTAGGCAACAGAAAAGAAATATGGAATGGATTAGTGAGGATTTGACCAGTACCACTTCAGTATTTCCGGAACAAAATTTTACTGATGTTACAAACATATCTCCACTCCAGTTGGTTTGTTTGAGCTGTTTTTCGATGAAGAGCTTATCGGACATCTCGTCAACCAGTTAAATTATTACGCTGCCTTCAAAAACAGTTCATCACCTAATGTCAGTTCTAAAGAAATGCAAGAGTTTCTGGGAATTCTTTTTTTATCTGGATACTGGTAATTAGCAAAAATCTTCTGACTTGCACAATAACGTAGTTTCCAATGCAATGCGACGTAATCGCCTTTTAGAAATAGCAAGATGTCTACATTGCGCTGATAATACAACCATAATACCGAATGACAAAATGTGGAAAGTACATCCTTTGTTTGACCTCATTTGGACAAGGTTTAAAATGCAGTACAGGCTGGAGCAAATCATGGACTATGACCAAAGCCATGGTTGTAAGCAATTCATTCTTGTGAAGCCAATAAGATTCAGGTATAAAAAGTGGTCCCTGAATGCTCAGTCCGGGTACTTGGTCTCCTTTGAACCATACCAAGGAAAAGGACCTAGCTCTAACGAATAATATGACTTAGACTATGGAAAAGCAGCTACAATGCTCGACAACCTTCCGGCTACCCTACGGCACTTACCATATGATCTGTTCTTCGACAACTTGTTCACAGGTCTGCATTCAACAATGTTTTCATGGTTTTGTTGTGTGTTACTTATGAAAATTAATTTTTATTTCTTCAGGGACCATACGAGAAAACCGTGTACCGAAGAGCTGTCCATTACGATCCTTAAGGCCATAAAAAAAGAAAAACGAGGGTCGTATGAGTACGCAAGTGACACAAGGAACGACGTGATAGTAGCTCGTTGGGTTGACAATAACGTAGGTTTTTGGAGTTTTCCCCGAAGCAAAGGCTTCCAGGTTTTCTTACCAGGAAAACAAGAGAGTTACCATTGTATAACCTAGACTCATTCAGAAGTACGGGAGGAACCGACCTCATGGAACAGACTATCAGCACGTACAGGGTTGGAATACGATCAAAGGAGAAATGGTTGTGGCCAATTTTTTCGTGGATTCTTGACGCCAGCGTTCACAATGTAAGTCAGGGAAAAAAAGAGGTTTTTCCAGTCATCGCCTAGCTGACGATCTTCTACGATTTGATGGG
Source organism: Volucella bombylans (assembly GCA_949129095.1). Classification (NCBI taxonomy): domain Eukaryota; kingdom Metazoa; phylum Arthropoda; class Insecta; order Diptera; family Syrphidae; genus Volucella; species Volucella bombylans. The sequence goes on along the minus strand of OX422142.1, from coordinate 11,281,751 downwards.
CTGCATCACTACATTGTCCGAAATGAAGGTAACAGGCGGCTCCATTGAGCAGGTGAGCGCTGTGAGATTAAAGTCCGAACTTTGTGTGCCAACAGGATCACTTATGGCCCTAATAAAACAACACCCTGTAAATAACATCAAAATCTGACAAAAAAAAATGTTCTGCGCGGAAATGGGATAATACGAGGGCTGTATGATAAGTACCCGTGTTTACCGACTGATGGCACCACTGATACAAAATGTGTATGCCATCATATAGAGCCATTTTTACAACGATGACTATCTACAGATTGCAGACAGATGTATCGAGTAGTTTTGTTTTGACAGCTGTTGAAAGTCATCAAGTTCAATATCGATCAGTGATTCGATTTCTTTTTTTTTTTGGATGGGAAGACGTGTGAGAAAATCAAAGTGAAGTTCCATGCCGTTTATAAGGACCACGCACCTTCGATGACTACCATCAGAAATTGGTTTAATGAATTCAAGCATGGACGAACATCCGTTTTTGATGAAGAGCGCCCAGGCCGTCCGATTTAGGTGACTACGGAGGATATGGTTAATAAAATCCATGATATCGTGTTAGCAGATCGTCGGGTGAAGGTGAGAGAGATTGCTGACATTGTACACATCTCAATTGAACGCATACAAAATATCCTACACGAAAAATTGGGCATGAGGAAGTTATCTGCGAGATGGGTGCCGCGTTTGCTAATAGTGGAGCAAAAACGAAATCGCATGACAACTTTGGAGCACTGCAAAACTGCTCGAATTTGGCCCCATGTGATTTCTTTTTGTTTCCAAACATGAAAAACTGGCTTGGCGGAAAGCGATTCTCGTCAAACGAGGATATCATCGCCGAAACAGAGTTCGGAGCTCGACAAATCATATTTTTTGAACGGCTTCAAAAAGTTAGAATATCGCTGGACTAAATCTGTCGAGCTGAAAGCACAGGTACTTATGATACCGCCCTCGTAGTGCATCTGAATAAATATAAAATGAGTCAACAATGTTGCTTCAACTGTCATATGGAGCCATGAGGCAATGATGTAGACTGAGTCCTGATAACGATTGGGACCAAATAGACAATTGTGCATCAGATTTGGAGTCTTCTAGAACAAACAGAAACAGAACAGTATGTTTGGAGGCTCGGTATGGTGATCGTGAAAAACAAGTGCCTCTGTCTGTATATGCAAAACCACTTTCTCTAAACATTTAGACAAATAAAGGTAAGAAGAAGATAGTATTATAATCACATTCAATAACAGTCGTTCTCTGATCATCTTACATTGATTCCCCTAGCACCCATAGAATCACTTTAAAAAAAATGTAAAAAAGAAGAAATAATACTTTAAGCACTCTGAATGGTCGTCTTCGAGACGGCGAATTCTTAACAAGGCATTAGACAGTTACATTTAAAATAAGGCATTTCAACAAATGTTCTCTTACAAAAAGAATTTCAAAATTGTATTATTTTTTTCTTCTCTCACTACTCGTATTATTGTTTAACTTATCAATTCCATGAATTTTGGATACCTGTAAATGTTTGTTACTATAATAAATTTTTTTCTTTAACAAATCGTATTTTTTTTTAGTAGTTTTCTTCCATTTTGTTTGTCAAACTCTGGCATTTGAGAAATTGTTTTTTTTTTCGGTTTGTTTGTATAGAAAAGTTTGTGTTAGAAGAAGGTTACATTGGTAGGTTTACACATTTTTTATTAATCTATTTAGACGTCCTTAACCTATTTGGAGCTCTGAATCTCTACATTGACTGGAGCTGAATTAAATCTATTTATTTATTTTTACTTTAAAACATGACAAATACCGTTAGTCACGAATTGATATTTTTGTAGTAATTGCTTTATTTGGTCGTTAATTGATTTGTTTTAATATGTTTGGGTTTTATTTATAATTTTGTATTTTTATTTTCTAAATTCCAATTTTCTTAACATTAACATTTTGTTGTATAATTTAAACATTTTATTAACTAAGTTGTTCTTTGTGGATTCTAGTGAATGGGATTGCTTTAAGCATTTCACCTATTTTCCTAAAACGTGTTTTGTGTTGCGTTTTTGGTGCACTTTTGCCGCACATTGTCGTGAAGGAGCTTATGAAAGAGGTGGAAGTTCTAAAATTAAAAATAAAATACAGTACGCCCTTGGTAAAACGCAATACCTCGGTTAAAGCAACACCCAAATTTTTACCATTAGTGACTCAGTAAATGCAACTTTTCAAAAAAATGTGACTCAGTAAAGGCAACTTTCCATCCAGGATCTCTTTTTTCGTTTTAGTTTTGTTTGTATTTTTTGGTGTTTAGTTTTGCTGTAACTGGGCAGTTATTTTACACTTACTTCTCTCAGAATTTTTTACACTCGTACATAGATCGTTCGGCTAATTTTCTCTCGGTCGGTACATAATTCCTTAATTTTAGTTTAGAAATCATGGCTATCGTAAAAAAAATAGTTCCCAAGATGTCTATAAAGCAGAAGGCTGAGATTTTAAATAAATTGAGTAACGGTGCATCAGTTAAATCGCTTTGTGAAACATACAAGTTTTTTTTTTTTTTTTTTTTATAATGAGCGCGCGCTCAAGGGGTTTGAGTACCCTTAAAGTGATTGTACACAGCGCGGGCAAAGGAAATTTAGGGAGGAAGAAAAGAGAGGTACCGAAGTACATTGTTTTTAAATGTTTGCAAGTTATAACGACCAGGAAATACAGAGATCGGCAGGGCATTCCATAAGCGATTTGTACGGCTTAGGAACGAATCACGATATTTTAGAGTACGTCCGAAAATGGGCTTGAGGGTATACTGATGAGCATTCATAGCGAGACGGGTGTTACGGTTGAAAGTTTGAATGGGCGGAATGCTACTGGCGATTTCAGTGGAGCACTGGTGGTGGAAATAGCGATAAAACAAAGTGAGACACGAGACATTTCGTCGGTGTTCGAGGGTGTCCATTGATTGACTGATATTAGTATCGTCAATAAGTTTTATCGCACGGTTTTGAATCCTATCTAGCAGGTGCAGAGATGTTTTAGGAGCACCTGACCAGATGTGGGAGTTGTACTCCAATTTTGGGCGGATGAATGCCTTATATATTGAGGCCAGATCAGAGGGGGTAAAATATTTCTTACATCGCTTGAGGAAACCTAGACATTTCGCAGCATTTTTGGCGACATCAAATATGTGGTCATTCCAGCGTAAGTTGTCATTGACACACATACCGAGAATGGAAAGTTTTTCGGTTTCGACGATGCAAGTTCATAGATAATGGTTGGGTGTTTAAATTTCGCTTTAAAGACAGCAGACAGCATTGTTGTTTGGAAGCATTAAATTCCACTCTATTGATAGTTCCCCAATTGGTTATGCTGTTGATATCGGAATTTAATGAGCTTAGCATACGCTGCCGTTCTCGTCCTACAGCCGAAGAGCAGGGCCGTGAGTCCGGGAACAAATATGAAAAGCAGAGAGTACTGTCATCAGCAAAGGAATATATTGGATTAGAAGTAGCAGACAAGAGATCGTTAATGAAAATTAAAAAGAGTGTCGGTGACAGAACAGAGCCCTGGGGCACACCAGCATTTATTTTGTGAATATCAGACTTGAAACCGTCCAAGACAACTTGAATTGAACGCTCCGAAAGGTAATTTCTAATCCATTGAAGAAGAGAGTCGTCGATCCCAAATGCACGCATTTTCGACAAAAGAGCCTGATGCCAAACTCTGTCAAATGCCTTAGAAATATCAAGTGCAACTATCTTGCTTTCGCCAGATTCATGAGCTGACGATTTATCAGTGTTTCCATGACCTTGGAAAGAAGGGACGTAAGTGCAATGGGTCTGTAGGAGGAGAGAGAAGATGATTCGCCTTTTTTAGGGACGGGCTGGACAAATGCTGTTTTCCATCTGCTCGGGAAGAGTCCTAAAGTGCAGGATTGATGAAAAAGCTTACGCAGTGGTTTTGCCAGCGAGGAAGAACACCTCTTCAGAAGAAGGTTAGATATACCATCTGGACCAACGGATTTATGTATGTTGAGATCTTTAAGTACTCTTGCTACTACACGAGTGCGAAAGTAGATTCGTCCCATTGAAGATTCGACGCACTCAAGTGTAGACGGAGACAAAGCACAATCTGGGAGTGTTGAGCTGGCCGCAAAGTGTGCAGCAAGCAGACTGGCCTTATCCAAAGAGCTGACAGCTGGAATGTCATTGTAAATGATCGTTGGGATGGAGGATGAGGCGGAATTTCTAATGTTTTTGACGAACGACCAAACATTTTTACTGCCTTTGGGACATTGCAGTATTTTTTGCCTCAGTTTTTGGATAGGAATTTCACACGCTTAAGAAAGTCGTTGCAGTCATTTCTGGCTCGTTTGAACTTTTTTCGGTTTTCCTCTGTCGGGTTGGTCTTGTAGGGCCGAAAAAACATTTCTCTAACCCTGACGGCCTCTTTACAGCTCGAGTCGTACCATGCCTTTTCTTTTGGTTTGATACTCTTCATCCGATGAGGAATAAAGGATCTCATTCCAAAGAGAATGGTGTCTGTAATCATATCAGCAGCGGCATCCACGTCGTTATCGAGGTAGCATAACGACCAGTTGAAATTCCTAAAGAAGCTGTTAAGACCACTCCAGTTGGCTTTCTCGTATTGCCATACGGTTCTTTTAGGAATTTTTTCTCTAACTGTGTGGTCGGTGTACGAGAAATTAGCTGATATGACACAATGGTCCGACGAGCCTAGAGGGGAGAGCACATCAATGGTGTACTTATCAGGGTGAGAAGTTAAAAACAAGTCCAGGGTGTTGGCGGTATGACTATCAACGTCTGGTATTCGCGTGGGCTCATTTACAAGCTGCGTTAGGTTGTTTTCCGCAACGAAGATCTCAGAATGTCGAAGCCACCCAGAATTGTGTATATTGAAGTCGCCCGTAATAACGATTTCAGTATGAGGATACAGGGATACAATTCTTTGAATGGAGTCAGACAGCGCATCAAACTCGTTAAAGGTTGAATTGCTGTCCAGTTTGGGGCTTCTATAAATAAAGCAGTAGTGTATAATTTGCTTACGGAGATGGAATTTTAACCACATGAAGTTGAATTCCGGATTGGAACATGGATCACATTGTGGTGGAGTGCGGTAAGCTACATCACTACGCACATAAATGGCGAGACCGCGGTGAGAGAAGAATAATGGCACTAGTTCGTAGACAGGTAGCTTCAGATCAGAATGATCTGAGAGGTGTGGGCGGGGATCTACCTGTGTTTCACTAAGTGCCAAAACAGCTGGTCTGTACTTACAGATGTGGACGTACGCAGAAAAGTGATTACTTTTTAGCCCGCGTATATTGGCTACGTCTACCCTGAATTCCCTAGTCATAATCACAGACAAACACAGAAAACACAAACACCGACGATACTAAGCAAGGCTGCGAAGTGGAAATTCTGACGTTGGTTTTCCGAATCAAATTGTTGTAGGTGTTATGCCCTTACAAGAATATGAAACAGTGCACCAACAAATTTTCACTCACAACCCCGCTATCCATCAGTTGTTACATACACTCAGCCACTGCCCGTACCGTATGGTAAATACAGTAACGGCAGTGACTGAGTGCAAGCAACAGTACTTCGACTAGGAGCGGGTGAGGTGGGCACTGTGTGATATTTTGCTTTTCAATCACTGCACTGCACTTTTTTTTTGTTTTTGTAAATTTTTTTTTTGCACAGCACACAACAATATTACGAGTGCACTATTAGAGTTGTGCACTCGACGGCGGTCAACTCGGTACTGTTGAGTGCAACAAGTCAAGCATTAGCAGAATAAAAAAGGGAACAAATGTGCTTAACAAATTCGTTATTAATTCTGAATCCGGACCGGGAAAGCGCGTAACTCTAAAAACCTGTAAGTATCCAAGGATGGAAAAAGCCTTGTACAATTGGTTCCATTTCCACGCAAATCCTTAAGTCAAAAGCATGCATGCTTCACAAAAAAATCAAAGAAAAACCAGGAGCTTTTAATGCCAGTAATGGCTGGTTTTCAAATTTTGAAAAAACCCAATTAAATCCAAATAAGCCAAAACTGGTGGAACCATTTTTGATAAAATTCAAAAATAAAATTAAAGAGCTTGACTTGTTACCAGTTCAAATTTACGAGTATAATGCGGATGAGCCTTGTCTATTTTTTAAGCTTATGCCAAACAGAACGTTTGTGGGTTCTAAAGAAGCTACTGCTCCTGGTATGAAAGTAAGCAAGTAGAGAATCACTTTTCTTACTTGTACTAATGCGTCTGGTACGCACAAAGTAAAATAGTTCGTTATAGGGAAAGCTTTAAATCCTAGAGCATTTAGGCATTTCGAAAACAAGGCCAACAAAAATGCATGAACGACACACGAATTTTTTAAAGATTGGTTTCTTCCAACATTCGTGCCAGAGGTAAAATTTTTTTCGCATTGATTTGGTCGGAAAACAGTTTCTGGAATCGAAAAATTTGCCAAAAAAGGCTCTACTGCTATTGGACAACGCGACATGTCGTCCAAAAGACGGGGAGATGATAAGTGATGATGGAAAGATTGTTACCATGTATTTTCCAGCAACCAATGGAGCAAAATGTCATCAACTTGACAAAACTGTACTACAAAAAAGGACTTTTGGCACATTTAGACGGAAACCGAGGTTCAGATTTGGAGAGTAAAATAAAGGATTCCAATTTAAGGCATGCCGTATTCCTCCCGGTTACTGCCTGGGACAAGGTTAAGTCTTCGGCTATACAAAGGTGCTGGTAGCCTTTGATGTCTCCTGATAGTGAGTGGGATGCGGAGGATGAGCTACCTTTGAGGGTCATTACATGATGAAATGCTTCAAGAGTTATTTTCCACTGAAACTTTTGTCACCGACGAATTAAGCAATTACATTGCCGAAAACGATATTGAACAGGCATCTGTTTGCAACAATGTAGAAGCCGAAGAAATCGAGAGTGAAGAAGAAAGCACAGGGCCAAGTGTAAGTGTAAGTCCTCCACGGCCAAATCAAAACGGAGCATGTTATCCAAGCATTTGCCTTCAATGGGCTGAAGAAAATTCGGTTTCACTAGAAGATACCTTGACTCTTCAAAAACTGAGAGAGCTGGCCTTCGACAAAAATGTATCTTCCAAGAAAAAGCAAACGAACATTTCCCAATATTCTTTTATTTTTCACACTCTGGTTTTCGCGTTAAATTCTAATTCAAGGCTCAACCTTTTTGTGACTCGGTTATTGCAACAACCTCAATTAACGCAACTGCTCGAATTTTCATCGGTTGCTTTTACCGAGGGCGTACTGTATATGTACATGGTTTTGAATAACAAGATAAATAGTTTAAACAAGATACACTCCTCGACAACTGCTTGAGACACCCCCCTGATTTCGGAGTTTCTCGATCATTTTGTGCCGTATGTGCTGCAAATACCATAAATCCCTTTTTTCCCTTAATTTTCTTGGAATTTGCCCCTAATTGTCACTAACAAGTGGTTGAGACAGAGTATAAATACTTTGGAAATTCTGTTGCAGATTCCATTCGCAGTGTGACTTGTTAGTCAGTTTTAGTGATTTGATTTAACCCTAGAAAGGATAATCTACGTCTGCCAGACGTATGGCGCGCAAAAAAAAAATGTAATATCCTTTTAACTGAAAACCGCATCGAGTGGGCTGCTTAAATATGCTCAGTCGGTGGTCGGAGCTTGCCCGTGACGGTCGTAGTGCGACGGTAAACACCTGTGGTGACAAGTTATTAGTTCTAATGTCGACGGTCTGATGGCTGAGATGGGTCATAAGCACATACCAAATGATTGGCGAACTGCTGATGCAAAAACGCAGCACGATAAATGTCCGATCATGGTGCTCATGGCAAAAGGCTAATAGTTTGGCTGAGTACAAACCTAAGCCAGCTCTTCCAATTTAAGTGTATGAAGCTATCAAGCCAGTCTAGGAGTAAGAAGACAGAATAGGAAGGATACTTAAACAGCACTTACTTATACCTGATTTATGAAGCAGAGACATGGAATTTGTCAAGGATTAGTCGGGCCAGTCAGTGGACGGTATACATGCCCACAATATTCGAAATTTAACAACAAATGGCAAAGTGAAAGATATAACTGCACCGTAACACACAGCTGTGTCAAAATTCGAGTCAATATATTTAGAAGTTTTAAGGATCTGCGTGGTAATTGATCGGGAAACTGGTGGGGATTGGAACAACAGCTCAACAATCAAGTTCGTAGCTTAGTGGTGGTTCCACCTAATAGCCTCGGATAATAACGGATCCACTGTAGACGACCCTGGCAAATGTTTAAAGGGCAACGACCTTCGGATCTGCACGTGCAGATTTCGGACCCTTAACCCGAGGGTAGATCAACAACTAGCGCACTTCTCTAGGATTTGGATAACCGAACATCTACTCTCGGGCAATTATCTTGTTGTAGCCAATATGCGGATTCAAAATTCAGCCTCGAACGCCAGTATCACTAGACCATTGAGATCACTGCCAAAGACCAATCAAGGAGACGGCCTGTAGTGTGCTGTGTTTCAAGCCGCCAGCAGACGGTCAAATTTAGATAAATAGCGAATGAACAGGGCGGCCCTGCAGAAAAGAACAATAGGGGCTCACGATTTCTACGAGCAGAAAAGAATGGAAGAACATAGGCTCTTCAGAAGATAAAAAAGAAAGAGCACGAGAAGGCTTTAGAGTGGTTCTACCAGAAGAATAAAGTTCGAAAGTTTTGCCAAAAAATAAAATGAAGTAAAGCCCGAACAGAAATCTGCAAAGATGGAGAGGAAAACCTCACAGTAATCTCGAAAGATTTTTTCTGCAGACTGTTAAACGGTGATGACGAACAACATCACACCGTCAGGCAGAATGAACCATTCAACCTCCTTCTGACCAAGATGAAGTCAGGGCAACCACTTCCAAACTCTAACAAAGCTGCCGGACCCTATGGCTTAATCTGTTTAAAACTGATTTCCAAAATCTAAGTCGGTGAAAGTATACCCGAGGAGTGGAACCTTAGAATTGTCTGTCGGATCTTAGAGAAGAGAGATCCCCTATACTGGCCAACTACAGGTCTGCCATATTATGTGAACAACTAAAAACGTTCGTCAACAGTTTGATCGGCTACATCAGTGTGGTTTTAGGCCAGGAAAATCCACCATAGATCAAATTTGAAAAAAAAAACCCAATAGTTCCAAATCGACGTACACCACCTCTTTATCGATTTCGAAACCGCATATAACACCTACCCACCTTGTCATTGAGAGCAACCAAAAAGACTTAATACAGTTCCCTGATCATCTCATTCCTTGCTTACGGCGCAGAAGCTTAGACACTGACGAAAGCGGATGAAAATGCTCTCGGATGCTTCTAGAGAAAAGGTTTTCGGGTAATTTTGTAATTTGCCGTTTCGTTTGCATCGAAAGAGCAATAGCGAACTGTATGGGATGTACAGCGATGCCAAACTCGTCAGAAACAACCCGGCTTAGATGGGTAGGATTTCGACTTCAACCCAGACGGACAATGCAGTAGAGGACGACTTCATCTTAGGTGGTGCACACAAGTGGAAGCGGACCTCAGCCAACTTCATGTGTGCAACTGGAATCAGCTGGCAAAGCATGCAGAGGCATGTTAATTGAGACCTTGTTCCACCCCGGACCGTAGCGCCATCTTAGTAAGTAAGTAAGCACATAAGTAAGAAACCACCTCACACATGTTGCTGAGAAAATGGGAAGCAATCAGCGGATCAGACTGACTAAAGAGACATGTTGTCTACTGTTACATTACATTTTGTTTTGTTTTGCTCAAAGATACAGGATATCAACCTTTATCTTTAATATCACTCTTCCAAACAAAGACTTTTAGACTTTAGACCATTTGACCTTTCGCAAATCGTTACATTAAAGGAGAAAACATTTAAAAAATAATAATAAAATAAAACAGGCAAGTAAGTGTAAGTGAGTAGCTACGCGAAGTAGATGAGACATTGCTTACATCCTTAAATGCAAATGTCAACCCAAAAACATACTCGTATGCACACGGCCATATCTTCATCTTGAAGCGAACCAACCCCAGTACTTTTATTGTCAAAAGAATGCAAAATGTATTAGCTCAAGCAGCAATGGAATGAAGGAACAATTTTTGGAAAACTGTTATCAAAAAAAAAAAGGAAAATTTCTGAAGGAATGTAGCAAGGAGTAGGCGTCGATAGGCATGGTAGGTGACGAGTTGGAATATGAAGTGTCATGTGATGTGGTCATGTGCCTTTGTAAACTTGAAAGAACAGAGCGGAACCAATAACAACATCCAGTTAACGACCTAAATATAAAATGCCAAATATTGGTTGTAGACACTAGGTTTGGATAGAAAAAATTTGCCTCGATTACAGGCACAGTTCGGGGATAACACGCTGTCAAGAACCTGTGTGTTTGCTTGGCAGAAATAATTTTCTCGAGGACATGAAAAGGTCAAGACCGAGAGCCACAATTACCGCCTAATAAATAACGAATATGACCGAGGCCAACATTGAGGCAGTATAACTGAGGAAATGAACATCAGTTACGGCAGTATCCAACGGATCGTAACAGATGACTTGGGTTTTCCCATCGGAGGAACACAAGCGACATCGTTTGGAGGTTTCGCAGTGACTCTTCAATCGCTTCCAGCAAGAAGGTGAGGCCTTTTTCGTCGCATCATCATCTGTGACGAAATTTGGGTGCAAAACTACACGACCGAGTTAAAACAGGCGAGAATGGAATGGAGAATGACCGACAAGTGGGCACCGGTAAGAGCAAAGGGTTGTAAAGATGCTTTTCATGTTGATTTTCTCCATGATTAACGCAATATTATTGTGAATTACTGGATGACGCGAAATTGTCGTTTGGAAGGAAAATGGAAGAAACAATGCCAGAAGTGTCATTCTTCTGCATGATAATGTCAGACGTCATGAGACTAACGCTACGGTGCAGCACCTGCATCCACTCTGCGGTCCAGATTTATCACCTTGTGACTACCATTAATTCCTTAATCAGTGTTCAGTAAGAAAATGTGTATAGAGCGCTATGTCAATTCAACGGTCAACAACGCTCTGACAAGACAAGACAAACAAGAACAAAATATCGGCGCCGTATTTTCTAGGGCCGTAGTACTGCCCGTATAACACAAAAACCATAAGCCGTTCGAAGGGGCGGAATGCTACTTATAATTGCGTTGGAGCACTGGTAGTAAAAACAGCTATAGAACACGGTACGTCGTCGTTTAAGAATGTCAATTGACTGTGCAATTTTGGCGTCACCTATTAGTTTTAACGCAGAGTGCAAAGTGCAAAGTGGTCTTAGAGGCACCTGACTGGCGGATATATGCCTTATATATTGAGGCCAGATCAGAAGGGGTGAAATATTTCTTACATTCTTACCTAGACGTTTTGTAGCATATTTGACGACATCGAATATGTGATCATTCCAACGTAGGTTGTCATTGACACTCCTACCGAGAATGGAAAGCTCTTCACTTTCGACGATGCCAATGCCGTAGTATGTTTTGGAAGCACTAAATTCTACTCTGTTAGAGGTTCCCCAATTAGTTATGCTGTTAATACCAGAATTCAGTCTTTCGGCGGAGTTGGAAGACGCAATACGTGGTGCTGATTAACAAAGGCATATGAGACAAGGATTACCAATCTGCGTGTAGACTACTTTGCACCCTGGACACTGTAGGGAAACACCTAGAAAAGGTAGATGTAGTACAAAGATCAGGTGACCTGTCCAGGAAGAGCCAGTCTACGATCGGAGCCATCGGAGAAGTAGTAAGGGCTGCCGAAGCCACCCATCAGTGCAACCACTACTCAAAGAAAATCGTACTGTTGCCAACTCTGGTTGTGCAAAATGCCCTCAATTCAACCAGGTGGAGTGATAAGTATATTGAATGCCCTTGAACATACAATACAATAAGTATACTGAATGCGCTTGAATATATAATACTTTCAAGATTCCAGTTTACCTTTTGCGATTGCCGAAGAACTGCCTCAAAGACCGGGAACTGATCCAAAATACCACGGAAGGCCCTCGAAGAAAGGAAATCACCTCCGGAGCAGGACACGGATTGATCCTGGTACCTGACCTGGCATACTTCGCATGGACATGTCTTACTGGTACAGTACGCAGATGATATTGCCACGATGATTACGGTTGAATTCATAGATGGATGAGCACAGTCTGATTGGTACAGTAAACAATACAAACCTTACTTCTTTCGTCTGCAGGAGGTGGGAAGCTCAACGACGAAAAGAGAGAGCAAGGCGCAAAAATAAATAAGGTAAAATAAATACATTGGATTAGATGTAGCAGAAGAAGTAGTGTCGGAGTAAGAACGGAGCCCTGTGGCACACCAGTATTTATTTTGTGGAGCGCTCCGAAAGGGGTAATTTGTAATCCGTTGAAGAAGAGTGTCATCAATCGCAAACGCACGCATTTTCGACAAAAAAGTCTCATGCCCAACTCTGACAAATGCTTTAGAAATACCAAGTGCAACTATATTGCTTTAGAATTTGATTCCACTTTCGGGTGAGACATGCCATCATTAACCCTCTAACTGGTAAGAGTACCTCAAGGCACGCATGACAAAACTAAATTTTACTTCACAAGTAATTTGTTTTTTGCATGAAACTGATTGCAGTGCCTCGAGTTACATAACACGTCACAATTCTCTCCAAAGTCAGAAGTAATTTTAACGTTCCGTTTTGATTCTGTCGGCACTTTCCAATAAGAAATCAAAAAGTGCAGTGGCAAAATTTTTGCTAAGAAAATTTGATTTTGCAAAACCGAAAAAGAGTTGAAATTATTGGCCGATCGAAGTGAAAGAATTTTTTTTGAAAAGTTTTGTTTTGTTAAGTGAAAAACTGAAAAGTGCCTCAGAGCACTGTTGCGGGTTTGAGTGTAAATTTATCGTCCCTTTCTATTTCATTGTTCGATACCCTTTTTCTACATCTATTTAGTTTATATGAATCGATAGAAATGGCAGATAGAGATCGTAGACGGATCAAATGGTCCACTTTAAACGGAAGAACAATTAATTGAATTCATGAATTCAGTGGAAACTGACGAAGAAGAAGGTATCAGTAGTGACGATGAGTTCAATGATCCAAACTATATGCCGGATGAAATCGCACCTGAAGACGAGCAATGAATTTCACAGTGCATTCGAGACATTGACAACAGTGATGCAGTGAATATGTCGTTGAACATAAATTCCCTTGATGTGTCTTCAGTTTTATCTACATTGGATACCGTGGAACAAGTTGAATCAACAACAGGTCCAACAATTGTACCTTCTAGTGGTGGTTTCGCTGGTGCCGGTAAGAATTGAAAACCAGTTGGTAGAAAAATATAATTTTGTTATTGTTATTTTACAGACATTGAATCAACAAAAAAGGATTCAAACGATTTCTCGAAAATCACATGGCGGCAACGACCAATGAAACTACATGTAAATGAAGTAGCTTTTCGAGGAAATACATCACTGCTTTTCCATATAATAGATCGGCGAACACCAATGCAAATTTTCTGTTATTTCTTTATAAATGATCTAATGCAAATGATTGTCACGAAACGAATCGAGCAGCTATTACAGAAAACATCAACACACAGTTGGAATTCTGCGAGATGAAAGCGCGCAAGTCAAGAAAGGGCAAACCGGTTACGATGCATTGATTCGCATTCAAAATTTGGCAGACGAACTCAACAAGCGGTTTGATTCCGTTCCAAAACATGCTCGACTGTGTGTCGACGAGCAGATGTGCAGCACTAAAATGCAACACCATCTTCGACAATACATGGAAAATAAGCCACACAAATGGGGAATCAAATAGTTCGTTTTATGTGATTCTTTCGGCTTTGCGTATCGCTTCAAAATTATAATGGTGCAGGCACACCTGATCTTGGTGCAACTGCGAATGTTGTTGTGCGTATATTTCGACAATTTCTACACGTCGATGCACTTGTTGGTTTATTTGCTTGCAAAAGGAATATACAGTCTGGGAACCGTACGAGTCAATCGAATTCCAAATTGTAAGCTTCCTGCGGATAATGCCATCAAAAGTGAACCAAGAGAATTCTCGACAGAATTTGTGGGAACTGCTTATGGAATTGATATCAGCAATGTCTTGTGGAAGCACAACAAATGTGTGCGATTGGCTTCAACTTACGTTGGAATTGAACCATTTGCAAGAACAAATACCGTAGCAAAGGCAGCACGTTATGATCGAAAAGCAAAAGATCAACATAGTCGATTGGCGTTGATTTAATGGACGTACTTATGGGCCGTTACCATATTCGAGCAAAAACACGCAATCCGATGACTCGACTTTTTTATCATTTCATCGATATGGCAACAACGAATGCTTATATTTTATATCGACGCATACACGCCGAAAAATGCAATGTTTCAACTGAAGATAAAGAGTTTCTCGAGTTACCTCAATTTCGAGAAGAAATTGCTGCTAGTCTTGTAACATACACAACAAAACGTGCGGCTGGTCGTCCAGCAATAGGGCCAAGGTACTTCAAAAGTTGGAGAAAGAGCAAAACATCAACTTGATGACGTCCGTTACGGCAATATTGGCCACTTTCCAATCTGGTTAGGTAAAGAAGGTGGCAAAAGATGGTGCAAACTGTGCAAAAAATCACAAACACAATGTGTTTGCTCAAAATGAAACCTTCATTTGTGCTGCTCAAATGCCAAAAACTGTTTTTTGAATAACCATCGTAAGAAGTAATACATCTTCTCATCGTGTTTTTTTGTTATTTTCATTGTTTATTTCACTATTTTGTTTATTCTTTACCTAAACCCGCAACAGTGCCCTGAGGCACTCTTCACCTTTTTTCACCTAGTTCATAAAATAAGTAACGAAATTACTTCTGGATGTTTTTTTTTTTGAGTTTACTGGGTCATAATTACACTAGAAAAAATTATCCAGACATTTTTTTTTTCATTTTTAGCAGTTTGTCGGTTAGAGGGTTAAGAAGTTTCCGTGTTTCAAGATATTCCATGAGTTGGAGGAGGTAAGTGAGTACTAGGTGGGGTGAAAAGTAACCTCATTGACCGCCATAATGCATTGCTACTGCAAAAAAGGTTATGGTGCCTTGAAGTCCGTTCATATTTAGGTAGACATGCCAAATTTCAGTGCGATACTGTCTTTAGTTTTGTTTTGACAGCTGATTGTTGTTGACGTGTTTGGCATCATGTTGAGTATGGACAAAAACGATTTTCGTTCTCTCATAAAACATTATTTTTTGAGAGGCAAAACGGCGAAAAAACAAAAGAAAAGTTGGATAAATATTATGGGGCTCGTCAGATTACACCGTCAAATATTGATTTGGAGAGTTTCGTGGTGGCCGCAACTCCAGGCCCTCCGATGCGGTTACAGAGGACAATGTCAAAAAATACATGAAATGGTGTTGGCTGACGGGAAAGGGAAGGTGCGCGAGCTAATAGATACCACAAAGATTAGTACTGAGCGCACACGTCATATTTTGGGCAATATTCTGCATATGAAAAAGTTATCCTGCCACTGGGTGCCGCGCATGCTCACTCCTGACTAAAAACACGAACGCGAGAGCACTTCGAAAGAGTGTTTGGAGATGCTGATGCGGAATCGGGCGGACTTTTGGCGTCGATTGGTAACTGTTGATGAAACTTGGATCCACTATTACACACCAGAGAACAGAATGAGTGCCCTGCAATGGACTGAAACCGGCACGAGTGCTCCAAAGCGGCCGAGCGAGGCTCGATGGGTCGGAAAGGTTATGACGTCGGTTTTCTGGGATTGTCATAGCATACTCTTCGTGGACTACCTCGAAAAAGGAAATACCATCAACAGCTAGTATTGCTGTGCATTATTGGACCGATTGAAGACCGAAATCGCTGCGAAACAATGCGCCGGCGCAACAGAGCATCGCAACCACGGCTAAAATCAATGACTTACGGCTCCAATTGCTGTCGCATTCAGCGTATTCGCCCGATTTGGCTCCCTCGGACTATTATCTCTTCCCAAACCTCAAAAGATGGCTCATCAATAAAAAATTCAGCCCACGCGAGGAAATCATCGTCGCTACGGAGGAGTATTTTGCAGACCTTCCGGAAAATTGCTTTTCGGACGGGATCAAGAAGTTGGAAAATCGAAAATTTTCATTCCCAAGGAGGTTACTTTCCACCCCACCTAGTATATAGAAGGAGAGAGAAAAAGATTCGTATTTTTTAGGGACGCGCTGTTTTCCATATTCCCGGAAAGAGTCATAAAGAATAGGATTGATGGAAAAGCTTACACGGTGGTTTGGTTAGCGAGGAAGAACACCTCTTCAGAAAAAGGGGAGATATACAAAGAGTGAATGTCTGTAGTGACAACCGCCGTTTACGTCCTGAAAGACAATAAGTTTTGTTTTCAGGTAACAGAAAGTTTGGGTGAACTTCCACTTCACAGAAGGCTTTCACAAACAACAAAACGCCTCGTGTGATCTAAAATTTCAAAATTGCTCTTAAACATGTTTTGTTTTTGTTTTTTGTTTTCTGTTCCTACATCAATTTATTATAACTACGTTTTACAATTGAAACAAAATAATTAAAAGAATTGTGTGTATAAATGTAATTTTATCATCTACTAGTACAAAAATCGTATAAACTCGATAAACTTGATAAACTCGATAGTTTCCATGTGCGAATCGCATTCAAAGCTAAAATTAAAGCTCTCTTAATCGTCCTTTGTTGGTTTGTTGGTATTTAAGTATGTGTCTTCTTGGTCAATAAATGCTTGGCAATACAATAAACAGAACAAAAATGAAAATTTCTTTTCCTACAATTCTAAACATGAATAATATTGTTTTCTTTGTTTTATAAGATTGAAACAGAATCTCTGTCTGATAACTGCAATTTTCTCTTAACTACTTAACAATGCAACAACAAAACTAGTGTAAACGTTGTCCAATTGGTAAAAAAAATTAAGGAAAATTCTTTCTTGTAAACTTTGTAAAATCTAGAAAAAAAAAACTTACCACTTAAATGACATAAAGGTTCTTTTTTTTTTTTAATTTAATTAAATTGTTTGTTACTTATTGTTTTGTTTGTTTGCAGTGCGCGTTCAGTGGGTTAAAGTTGGAAGCCGCTGTGCTTCTTCGCTCGCAGGGAAGACTCTATGAATTGTGTTCGGGGAGGCAACGATTGGTGCTCCTTTTGTTGTTTTAAAATTTCTAATCTTAAGCTGAACTGGTTGATATGTGGGTATTATCGTCAATTGGAGTTAGCGCACTCATGTTAGACGTCGTCGTCGTAGTGGTCGTCGTCGTCATTGGACAAACGTAGTCGGTCCACTCGATATCGGGACCCTTTGTGCTCTTTCGTCGTTTCAATGAGAATTGTGATTTCTTTTGTGGTTTAATTTTGGCAGTTATGTTAAGTGGCTGGTAGCCGGGTACTGCTTCAGCATCACGCTTTCCCTGAATTGTCTTTCGTCCAAGTAGTTCTTTAAAGTGAGTAGCTAAGTGACGACGCAGGAGGGTTTTACTGGGCGGTATACTCAATAAATCAGCGAGTAATTCAGCTGTGAATCTTTGTTCGTAGAGCATTAGGGCTCCATGTACACCAGCGCCACGTAAATTTGGTGCATACTCTGATAGATCGGCTACCTTTAACCATTCCATGACACGATGCGCTGTCCAAAGGGCTACTGGTTCATAAGTATTATCGTCGTCGGATTTCGAACGGCGGATTAGGCATTCTGGGTCCCATTTCATCTCTCGCATGCATTGTATACCACGACGTAGTGAAGCAATGTGCAGGCAGGAGCATACATGCAATTGTGCTAGATCTTCCATTGTCAGGCGATGCAGCATACGGCCATCCACCTTTGCCATGAGAAAGGTGTCTTTGTACTGGGGAAGACCAATGTCATCAAGCCAACGCATAACCCATGAAACATCTAATCGACCTGCTTTCAGAGCAAGCTCGTCATCATCTTTACCGGTGAGTTCTGAGATGGCTAATGTGATTTTCTTACGGTGCAGCGGTGACTTTAAATTTAACTCCTTTTCAATATCGATGGGCGAGCTTTCAAAGAAGCGTACACTAAAGTTTGACTTTAGCCATTTTCTGCAAAAAAAAAAGAAGAGAAAATCGAAAAAGAATCAGTTGAGGGACGCAAAAAGTAAAGGCAGTATGGTAGAGGATTTCTAATTTGATAAATGGCTCAACTTCTTGCTAGATTTGTGGCATCAGTTAATTTGAGTGAGCGTACCATGGAGACCACAGTGGGCTTTCTAAAATCCACACACAAAACAAAAACAGAGCTGAAATTAAATGACATTGGCATTTCATTAAACGGCAGTTGTTATTCGAATGAGGGCCTTACTAGACATTCTCGCTTGGTCTAAAGGGAAACAGTTGTTCACTATGTACCTGCCATAAGTTACAAATATAAAACGCTGTAAAAAAAAAGCCAGTACACATATATTCAAAATTGTTTCATTTATTAGACCACAATATTGATTATTAAAAAAACTTGGATTCACTCGAAATGAGTGCCTTTTGCTTTAACACAAGCTTCCAAATGGTGTGGCCATTGTGCTATACGTACGGTTTCCTTGCAGATCGTGGACGCTGCTCTGGTTAATGCTGTTTTAAGGCTTTCAAAATGTCTGCGGGGAATCGTGCAGGCCATGTTCTCCAATTCGGACCATAATTCAGTGGATTCAGGTCTTACGGCTAATCTTCTGCTGCTATAAAGCCAGGAATATAGACTCTGAGCCACTCCTGCATGGTTTTGGCCTTATGCGCTGCAGCAGAGTCCTGTTGGAAGATCCATCTGTATCAAGTGAAAAGGGCATTGGTCAAACCCTTCACAACATCCTCTAGCACATCTTCTTGGTAAACCTTTGCACCAGTTTTTACGCCTTTTTCACAGAAATGGAGGGATGTGACTCCATAAAACCATTACGGAAGCGGGATGATGTCAACGTTGAACCCTTGGAACAACCTTTTTCGCTTCCTTTTGTTTGTTGAAAACTTCTTCCACGGTAAAAATTTTCTCACCCGCAAACAGAATATTTTCATGGACATTGTCCGCGTGCCACTGCAAAAGTCGCTTGCATCTTTCCAGTTTAATTTGTTTTAGTTGAGGAGTTAGAAGATTATCCGTGGACCGACGGTAGGCTTTCATATGCAGATCATCCCGAATCACCCTAGACATGGATCTGGTTGTTCTTCTGCTTCCTAAGGGTATTTCTCCGAATTCGTTCACGCACTGACTTTACTTCCACAATCGTACGGACGACGCACGGGCGACCACTTCTTGGCCTGTCCTTTACTCCAGATAATTCGCCGAAGCGAGTGGTCCGAGTGGTTTTAGCAACTCGAAAATTTGGCCAGCACTCTTTCCGCACTTGTTACTTGCAACGTTATTACCGCGACTCGATTCCCTTTAACGCCCCACTCCATGTTAATAGTTTGCAAACTGAAACCAAACTGACTAGTATTCTTCACTGATCAGTGCATGTGTTCTGAAAAAAAAGTTAACGGTTCTATTTCCGCAAGGAGTTTTGAACGATAAGCGCTGGAAAGTGTGTAACAGAATTTATGGCAGAACTAGGTACACCAACGCCGGTATTATGTATGCCAAGAAGACGGCCAACGGAAATAGCTTTTCCATCTAGAGTGCTATTGTTGCTGCTGCGTCTCATCAATGAAACTGCTGTTAGCTGTAATGTAAAGGGTTTTCCAATAGGGACTTGACAACTTTGAATTTAATTTGTGAACGCACTCTTTCACTAATCATCAAACTGTCACTGTCAATTTATTCAGTAAACTCAACATTTTCATCATGGTAAAGTACACGAACGAGCAACGTCTGCAAATTATAAAAATTTTCTACCGAAATTCGGAGTCGGTGACTGCAACTTTAAGAGCGTTAACTCCAATTTTCGGTCGTAATTCTTGCCCTAGTAGACAGGCAATAACAAGTTTAGTACAAAAATTTAATTCTACATATTCGTTGTGTGATGTTGCCGTGTCAGTGAGACAAAGGGTTGGTCGAAGTGTCGAAAATATCGCTGCCGTTCAGGCGTCAGTAGCAATACGATCCAAAACAGTCAATACCACGGCGTTCTCAAGAATTGGACATCGCTCAGACCACATTATGGCGTATTTTGCGTAAGGAT
Organism: Volucella bombylans; assembly: GCA_949129095.1. Classification (NCBI taxonomy): domain Eukaryota; kingdom Metazoa; phylum Arthropoda; class Insecta; order Diptera; family Syrphidae; genus Volucella; species Volucella bombylans. Next base: position 11,261,537 of record OX422142.1, on the reverse strand, counting down.
CTTCGTTTACACAAATACAAGATCAAGCTGACTCAAGAATTGAAGCCGATGGAGCGTTCTCCGATTGGGTTCTGGCGAAGATGCGCCAAGATGATGAATTTCATCGCAAAATCATCTTCAGTGACGAAGCTCATTTTTGGCTCAATGGGTTCGTCAATAAGCAAAATCTGCGTTATTGGTCGGGTGAAAATCCACATGTGCTTCATGAATCACCACTTCATCCACAAAAAATAACTGTTTGGTGCGGTTTGCATGCCGGCGGCGTTATTGGGCCATATTTTTTCTTTTTCCCTCTTTATGCTATTCCTTTGTATTTCGGTCTTAGTTTTGCTACGCTGTATTTAATTAAGTGCACACACTTGAAGCCCCGTTTTCAAAAAACTACAATGGACTGGGAAGAAGCTGTAGCTTCCATTTTGAAGGATGAAAAAAGGAGCAATAATCTAAAAGATTTATGAAGAAAGTGCCGATGAGGATATCGAAACAGCAAACCTACCTCACGATGTTTCAGAGACAGTAGGAATTTTTACACATACGCGAGTCTCCGGGGAAAATGATGGGGAAAGCAGTGATGAAGAGGCACTCTCCTCTAAAAGACGTAAGATAGCGGGAAGCAGTCAAGGCCATCTAAGTTGAAAGATGCGTTCTCCATCATATAGAGCTGGTTTTTCAAGCTCAGAAGAAGTTCAGTCAAGATCATTTGGCAAATGAGCTTAAAAACTTAACTCCCGTACAACATTTTGAAAAGTTGTTTGATAAAGAGATTGTGGACGTTATAATTAGCAATACTAAAGCTTTATGCTAGTCAAAAGAACAGACACACATTCGATATAAATGTATGATGATGCATGTCAATTAAAGGGTTTTATTGGAATACTACAGCTGACTGGATATTACAAATTGCCACGCTAGAGACTGTATTGGTCTTTAGATGAAGATTTGGGATCTCCATTGGTGCAGCGTACCATGTCTAGAAATGGGTTCACGGAAATTAAACAAAACATCCACTTCGTACACAACAATGAAGCAAAAACTTCCAATGACAAAATGTTCAAAGTTCATATTATAAAAAGCTAAATCTGTTCGCTTTGGATACAAAAATTGGGCGATAACGAGTTCCACGGGATGTTACGGGATGAGTTACGCATACTATTCGTGAAAACCGTACCAAAAAGTGTCCTTTACCCACAATCAAGGATATGAAAAGGAAAACCAGGGCAGAATTTGACTATCAATTTGAGAGTGGCAACGAATTTCTTTTCGTTCGATGGAAACACAAGAGTGTTTGCACAATGGGAACAAATTGTGACAGCGTTGAACCACTCGGCAAGGTAAAGCGGTGGTGTAACGAAAAGAAAGAACACATTGAGCTGAATATCCCAAAATTGTTTCAAAACTATAACAGAGAATGGGCGGTGTAGACGAAATGGATCAGTCTATATCTTTGTACCGGATTGCCGTACAAGAGAAAAAATGGTGCTGGAGCATATTTACACCTTGATCAAAAATTTTTCGGAATTTAATCAGAAAATTAAAAATGCTAGTTTATTCATCTAAATCTATATTGTCCCCTTCAAAGTAATCCCCATCGACTGCAACACACTTATGCCGGCGCTTGATCCAATCCTCGAAACATTTTTTATATTCGGTTTTCGGTATGTCCATCAGTGCTTCCTGCGATTTTTCCATTACTTCCTCTCGTCTGCTGAAACGTGTTCCCCGTAGAGGTTTCTTAACTCGATTGAACAGAAAGAAGTCGCAGGGAGTCAAATCAGGTGAATTCGGTGGCTGTTGGATGGTATTTGTTGCATTTTTCGTCAGAAAATTATGAATAATGATGGCACTGGGCGAAGTCCACGAATTTTCTGGTCTCTTTCGGCGAATTGCTTCACGCAAACGTCTCATAACGCCCAAATAATACTCTTTATTTACTCTCTGGCCTTTTGGCAAAAATTCATGATGCACTACACCGTTGTAATCCATGAAAACTTTGAGCATTGCCTTCTTTTTTGACTTAAAACGACGTGGTTTTTTGGTCTCGGCTCATTCACTTCCCTGATGTCTGGATTGCGTTTCGTACTCATAAACCCACGTCTTGTCTCCAGTAATGATCCTTTTGATGAATGTGGGATCGGTTTCAGCCTCGCAAATCATCTCTTTTGCGATGTCAACATGGTCTCTTTTTTGCATGAAATTGAGGTCTTTTGGCACCAACTTTGCTGCGACACGACGGAAACCCAAATCATTAACCAAAATGTCTTGGACGGATGATCCATAAGCAATGTTCAAGTCCTCCGCTATCTCTCTGATGATTAATTTGCGGTTATTGACCAACATGTCGATGGTCTGCCACTGCGTTCATCATCTTCGATTGACTCACGACCACTTTTGAATCGATCGTGCCACTGGTAAACGACCGTTTTCTTTAGAGAATCGTTGCCGAAACACTTTTCCAACATTTCCAACGTTCGCGCACCATTAAATCCGTTTTTTTTGCGCAAAATTTAATGCAAGTTCGTTGTTGCAAATTTAAATCCATTTGTAAAATTGTAAAAAATCGCCAACACACACAGAGATAGATGTACTCTTGGCTACGTAACTTATGCAAATGTCAAGCTATGACGCTAAGATTTAGAGGGAATGTCAACAACAGATTGACGAACTTAACAAAAAAAAAACAGAACTCAAATCGAAACAATGGGAGCGCCACACGGTGGTTATTCCGGGAACATTCTGATAAAGTGTTAAAGGAAAGACAAACATTTAAACTTTTGATGGTTTTTGTCAAATTCAATACAACCCGTTCTCCCTACCTACCTTCCAGCATTTGTGACTCTTTTCCACAGTAAATATTAAAATTGTAAATGTATCCTGTATTTGAATTTTTATAGGTTTCAATGGCAGATATTGTTTTAGGGTAGATCTACCCATGAACGATACGACCATGGATTCATCTAAGGCCTGGAAAGAACTATCTTCTCTGCTTTGATTGAATGTTTTTTTTTTTTAGACAACTGGCATCTTCTTCAATATAATATGTCTTAGCCTCTTACCGTCAGTTGGTTTATTGGGTTAAAATATAATTCCGAGAGCAACAGAAGAAATCTATCACGAGATATGCTATTTCTGATTAGTAAGTTACCAACCGATTTCTTTTCGGGCCAATACATTGGCAACCGATTATATGAAGTTATGAGCATTATGCACAACACCAGAAGAACTTCGTGTTGATATGTTTGCACTACATCACGCACTGTTTTTTCAAAACTTACCCTCTTGGGAGCAATTGCAATTCTTTTGTTCGTACATTGGCTTATCCATTCAGGGAGGCTGCGTGGAAATAATTTCAAAAACGTGTCCAATTCACTCGAAACCCTATCCATATTACACAGCACAGAGGGCATAGTTTCAGGTGGAACAATCATTCTTGGAACTGAGATATCGACAGACCAAATATTTTCTGTTTCCGCTGTGAACGGCCCAATATCTTCTGTGGTTTCCCTACCGATAATCTCGTCATTTTGTGATTGTCCCATTTGTTCAGTCAAATTGACACTTTCTTCCATATCCGCATCTACTTGGTCCTCATCATCTCCAGAGCTCGAGTAATTTGACTAAGATTCTTCCTCTTCGTATTCCGAAACACTATCGTCGAAATCCTCTGACTCGTCTGAGGACGTCTTATTCCTCTATTTGAGAGAAAACCTCGACTGGAAGACATACCCTCCTATAATACCTCGCTCAACGCTTACCCAATTAATCTTAGGCCCGGCGACCTCTTTCGTCTCAATCTTCATCGAACAAATTAAGGATACTTTGAACCAATGTCTAGAATGCTACGGGAAATCAACGATGTCCAACCTCTGTTCAACTTCCACCTCAACAAGCTGTCCCTAAAAACTGTCCTTTACGACTCTCTTCCTACTCCTCCCACCCCCTGGTTTTAGTTTTAGTTTAGATTTTAAATTAATTTTGTTAGTTCTAAGTCTAGAATTGAAGCGTGCTTGTAATGAGCTTTAATAAACCTGACCCAGGCCTCAAATCAAACAAATCCTCTAAACTATATCGAACAAATGGCGGACAACCCTTCTGCTAGAAAAGTTTATACTTGCCAATCGAGGCTAGTTTGACTGATTGAGGGATTGAGGAAACTGGAAGGCGAGTGTGAGCCAAGCGTGTCATGATCATCTTAGAAATAGCCGCGGTAATTTTTGAAGCGGAAAGATGTCACTCGCCAACAGAGAACACTGTCTCGCTGTCCAACAGCGAGAGTTCGCAAACTCAAGTCATCCAAAGTTCCAACTTAATGGCACTATCGAATGAATATGTGAAGGGCTACTTCTATATGTAAACTACAACCGTAACATTGCGCTTGAACTGTGATAAAAAAAAAACATGATTGCTCAATCGTAATCACTTCAAAAGCAGCAGTTGTTTTACTAACATTGGTGTGTGTCGATATGAGAAACTGCTTCGACAGGTTGCGCGTTAAAACCGGCAACTTTCGAATTGAATTCTTTAGTGCTGCGAAGATCGTGATTACCTTGCCTGTTTAGGACAAAAGAGTTGAACAAAGTCCTAGACTCTGGTCTCAATGGACAGCGGCATTTAGTAATGTTTCAGATCCAAATCTCATTGGAGAGCATTACACAACAGAAGGATTATGCATTGCGAACTTAAGGTCAACAGCGGAATACCACAAAGTCGCAAACTTTCCTCACAGCGCCTAGTTGTAACCATTGACGCGCTGTATTAAGCAGAGCATATCTATGCGGCATTGACCACGTTTGACGCGAGATAGCACAGAACTGAATGTTTACAGCAGAATCAGGAGCAAATGGTAAATCTCTAAGTCAGAGAAGGGTGTTCCACAAAAGTCTGTCATTAGTCACTGATGCGCTGTATTAAGCAGAGCATATCTATGCGGCACTGACCACGTTTGACGCGAGATAACACAGAACTGAATGTTTACAGCAGAATCAGGAGCAAATGGTAAACCTCTAAGTCAGAGAAGGGTGTTCCACAAAAGTCTGTCACTAGTCACTGATGCGCTGTATAAAGCAGAGCATATCTATGCGGCACTGACCGCGTTTGACGCGAGATAGCACAGAACTGAATGTTTACAGCAGAATCAGGAGCAAATGGTAAATCTCTAAGTCAGAGAAGGATGTTCCACAAAAGTCTGTCACTATTGTCCTTTTTTAGCACGTGTCTTAGATTTTTTGGCCAAACATCTCAAGTGAACACCAGGGTTGAAGACCTCGGCAACAAATCGTTCACGAATAGATAATTCTAGCAGAGAAGTTGATCGCAAACGGTTTTCCGACGAAAGAAACACATAGGCCCACTGGCACTAACACAAAATTTGAAAATAAAAATCAACAAAACTCACCGACAATCCTCCTCGTAGCACCCCAGTCCCATGTCACACAACCAATTGCAGATATCATTCGTAGTCCAATCGCTGTACGGTTTCGCCGATGACATCATCGACTGCGTCCATTCGATGCGTCCACCTGCTGTAGCTCTCGCACCGCCACGCTTAAATTCACTCTCCTCCGATGACGGCAGTTCCAAGTTGCCACTATTACTCCTTCGAAGTTTGCCGAAAATCGTCTTGAAACCCTTCGCCTTGTCCTTTGTGTGACTGGGCGACGGTGAAGAATTGTGCTGCGATATAAAGCTGCCATACATGTCGTTCGCATCATCAATCATTACTCTTTCTGCTTCAGCGAAGGCTACATTTCGTTTATTCAGTTGCTGCTGTTGATTGGCATTATTGTCCATCAACGGCTTTTGGTTCTTTGCATTTGCCCGCGGAAGGCTGTGAAATTGCGGATGCACCTGATGTCGAATCGATGCCGGCGGAGTTTTGGGCGCACTCGACGGTGTTGGTGTGCCAGTTTGCTGAAGATTTCCCATACTTCCGAATGGTAGCCTCTTTGATAGACCGCCGCCACTGCTGGAACTACTCGAATTACTTTTCAACTCAACGTTCTCTCGCTCCAAGGCAGCACGGTGCAATTTAAGCTCACTTAAGGCAGTCATTAGCTCCAGCTTTTGCGTCTCTAATGCTGACTGCGACAAAATCTAAAAAAAGAACGAAAAACAACAAACGTTGGTGAATGACTTCACCAGAACAGGTGAGCGATACCGTGGGAGGCTTGACATCATTCACACAAAACCATCATCATCACCGTCAGTTGTGAATTTGATTTCAAAGCCCAACCATGGCTTACTTCGCGTGTCCAATTGGCGAATACGAAATAAAACAAACAAAGAACTTCCGGTTCGATGGCAATGGCAATGGCAATGACCTCAAACGTAAACACACTCAAACTCACACTCGTGAACAAACTACTTACCTGTCTTTGTAATCGTTCTTCGGCGGCGCTCAACTGCTGTGCCTTTTCCACCAACAGACCCTCCAATTCCAATATGCGATCACTTTGATCCGAAACTCGATCCACCATCGCCTGATACTGCACAGCTAGCGCTTCTTTATCTCTTTGTAAACGCCGCAACCGTTCATCTGTGTCTTGTCGCGGTAGGTGTGTCTCCAGCCAATCAATTATAATCGCCGATGTTACCGGATCCGGTGAGGGGGCGTTGCAGCCGACTTGTTGCAATGCTATTGCCAACGATTTTGCCGTCGACAGTACATTTGTTGCCGAAATGATTTTCCTTTCGGCATTTGCCGACGTACTAACATGGTTTAGCGTTGTCCCCGATATTATGCCGTCCATCTGTTGCAAGGCAGCCTCCAACATTTTGCTCGCCTCTGACGAATCTGTTGCTTTTCTCGTCCGAGCATTCATTTGTTTTTACTTTCACTGTTATCTCTCGGTGTCGCTGGTTTTTCGCACGTACAAACGGCCAAAGTTGCAAATTCTGTTTACATAATACGGAGGCGAAATAGCTGTTTTAGCAATTTCGTCTGCGTTCGCTGGTTCAACTATTTTTAGGTGGAAATTTTTATTTTTTCACCGACATAAAAAAGAAGCAAAAGAAAAAAAATATTTTGGAGCTTACAAAAGAAAATGAAAAGAGAACTCGAGTGTCGGATGTGTGTGAAAACAAATTTATTGTCGAAATGTCAGTTTCGCCTAGTTTTAGTACAGTTGTTTTTAGTGCTGCAGCACATTCACAATGGATGGTGTGGGAAAGGGTGTGGAGCAGTGGTGCCAAGTTCTCAATTAACTTTATGTTATATAATTAGAGTAAACTTTTTTGAGAAGATACAACAAGTTATTGACAGAAAATCTTATCTCTGATCATCTGTTTCTGCTCAAAAGCACGTATTCAATTCAGATTTCATCCAGCGTATTTGTTGATGTCTCGGAAGCCTTTAATACGGGTGGTATGAAGGCTTGAATTCAAGTTACCAGAGATTTTGTTTTTGCTTACTTAGCCTCTCTTAGCACGATTTCTTGCCAGCAGATTCCAGTTGCGCGCATACGAATTTGCCTGAAGACCCCTTCCACTTGTGTACGCCAACTAGGATGAGATCGTCCCTTACTGCGTTGTCGCTCTGATTTGGAGTCGAAAGCATTCCGCGCCTGCGACGCTGGTGTCCATGCGCTCAAGGTGATCCAACCACCTATGCGAGATCGGCATCGGTGAATAGCCCGTATAGTTACCTGTTGAAACCTCTCCTCGATTTTCTATCGATGCAAACGGTACCGAAAATTACCCGAAGAACTTTTATCTCGAAACGCCTAGATGGTGGAAGCCCGCTGAGATCTGCCCATACTGTCAATATCATCGGCGTACACCAGTAATCGCAAAAACTTTTAAAAGATTATGCCTCCAGTGTTCGCTTGTAAGTTCCGCACAATTCTTTCAATTATGATGTTAAAGAAGGTGTCTCTCATCATTTGTTATATTTGTAACTTCATTGCTTTAAAAAAATCCTAAAAATCTCTGACTCACTGCATTGCCACTTCACATCCATTGTGATCTAACAGAAATGACGTCAAATATTGACGTTTCCCTACCTGTTTACGAATTGAAAGTTTACCCATCTCCGAAATAATTTTCCCAATTTACGCACTACCAAATAATCCTATCCAATTCGACCGAAAATACAATTAATTTCGAATGACTTTATAATGCAATAGGAGGAGTACCCGAAATGAATCGTTTCGAGTACATGGAAGGCCGTCTGTCCGAAGGTGAATCATTTGTTAGCCGCGACCGCAATGTCAAGCTCTACGACGGCGATGATAAGGTAAAACAAACTCCAACAACTCTTCGAGGCCAATTTAAGCAAAAATTCTCCTTCTTTCAGACTCAATTTGAAGAGGGTGAAGTAGTGCTCACATCCCATCGGCTCTTCTGGGGTCGTCCTGGTGAAATCGCCCGAGCAGCAACCGTCCTTGGTCTACAGCTAAAGTATGTGATCTCCCTCAGTGAGGAGACTGCAAGTTCTTTCATTTTTGGTCGGAAAACTCGGATAATCGTTCATTTGCGACCACCAGCGAATGATAAGGCACCTGGACCAATGGATTATAGTCGGGCTGACTTCATAAAACTCTCCGGAAAGAACGGCCTAAGCAGTGAATTTTCTGTGGCCTTGAAAGAGGTTGTCGAAGCTAAAGTCTGGGAGGTCAGCACGAGTTCTACTTCGCCCACATCTAATCCAACATCTCCGCAGAGTGAACCTCTGCCGAGGATAAAGCTACGCACTGGCATTGGTGGCATAGAGAAATCCATCGAAGAGAAGCACAAGCAAACAGATGAGAATATCGCTTTGGCTTTTCAAGATCTGAAAGTTCTCATGGCCATGGCCAAGGAGATGGTGATTATCTCAAAGGAAATCAGCACTAAAATACGTGACCGGAAGGGTGAAATATCTGAAGACGAGACGGTTCAGTTTAAGTCCTACCTCATGAGTTTGGGTATAGATGATCCAGTGACCAGAGATGCATTCAGCAGTAACTCTGAGTATTTTAAGAGCTTGGCTAAGCAAATCTGTGAGCTGCTTTTGGATCAAATTGATGTAGTAGAAGTTCTCTATTCCAAAAACATTTCTCAGACTTTTGGTTTTGTTTCAGGAAAGTGGAGGAATGATGTCACTGGCAGATGTCTATTGTCGTGTAAATCGTGCTCGTGGATTGGAACTCCTGTCGCCTGAGGATCTATTGAATGCTTGCCATTATTTAGAGGGTCCTATTAAGCTAAGGGAGTTCCCCAGTGGAGCTATGGTCCTTCAATTAGAATCACAAGATGATGAAATTGTAGCCAAGGATACGGCGGAGAGAGTAGAAGCAGCCAAATCGTTGGCAGTTGAGGAATTGGCAAAACAAATGAACGTGTCATTGCTATTGGCTAAAGAGAAATTCTTGGTTGCCGAACGGAGGGGATTAATTTGTCGCGACGAATCTATAGCAGGACTGAGATTCTATCCAAATTTGATTCTGACAAACCAGGAGACTGTCCTCAAGTACTAGTACTACACCTGTGTAAATATTTGTTCGCTTCATGTGTGATTTACCATTAAAGGAGAGCTTTTCTAATTTGCAGTTGTGCGTTTTATTTTATAGATTTGGTTTTCACTTCCATTTTCGTATTCCACTTCTCGGATGTCCCCTATCTTTTTGTTGATTCTGTCAATATGGTTCGATTTTTGACGAGGGGGCAGCATGATAGATATCCGGGTACGAATTTTGACACCTGTTTTCCCACGTAACATGTGACTTTCTGAAAACGTGGAGGTTAAGCGCGATGTCATCAAACCTTTGGCTACATAATCAGCAAAATGTTCGCAGCAGAGCTTTTTACAAAATGTCATAAGAATTTGGAGTGTTAATAATTCTAGAAAACATTCGCTGAAAGTCTTAGGCGCCCTATACCTAAGTTCTAATGATGAACAATCAACGAAATATGAGAAGCATATAACTCAGCGATATGAAAGCAATTCAAAGTCGTTTGTCCGAAGAAACAACTGTCCGTATTTGCACCTACATCTCGAAACATCCAAGTGGCATGGCTTAATAGCTTCTAAAAAGAGCGCCGACAACATCTCACTTACTTACTTAGGCTGGATCTGAGCCTTAACCAAGAAGCGTCTCCAGCCAGCTCGATCTTTAGTTAGTTGTCTCCAATTTCGCATGATAAATTGGTTGAGGTCCCCTTCCAATTGCGTGCGCCACCTGAGTAGTGGTCTACCTCTACTGCGCTGTCTCTCGGTGGCGGATTCGAAAATTTTTCGGATCGGAGCGTCGGTGTCCATCCGCTCTACATGACCCATCCACCTCATTCGTTGCACCTTCACTCTTCTATGTCTATGCAGACGGGACCGACAATTATCCTCTCAAAGCACTCAAGAGCACCCTCACCCATGATAAAGTCCATGCCTCTGGGCCATAGGACACGACTGGGAATATTAAAGTCTTATGTATTCACTTTTGCTGTTCGAGAGAGGGCTTTGCTAGTCAATTGCCTTCTTAGCCAAAAGAAGCAGGGATTGGCAGAGTTATGCTTCGTTTGATCTCAGTGCTGGTGGCGTTGTTTGAATTAATAGCGGAGCCTAGGTAAACAAAGTCCTTAACTAACTCAAAGTTATGTCTGTTGAGGGTGACGTTCTGCCCGATCGTCGGAGTGGGGTGTCCTTTCTTGTTGACAGCATATACTTGGTCTTGCACTCATTGACCGCTAAACCCATTTTCGCCGATTCCACCTCAATACTTGCAAAAGCGTCACTGACATTAAGCGGCTTTCTTCCGATAATGTGTCGTCGACGTATGCGGGTAATTGGACTGACTTTTGAACGAGTGTACCGTGTTGGCGCTTGAGTTTTGCACTATTCTTTAAAGAAATCGCATGACAGCGCATGCCTTTTTTGACATCAAAGGTCTCGGTGAGTTCTTTACCGACCTTGACGGAGCAGCGTGCATTCTTCATCGTCATCCTACACAAGATCGAGATTTCAAGATCTGCCGTAGTGTGGATATCTGGTCTATGGTGGTCTTTCCTGGCCTAAAGCCACACTGATATATTCAAATCAGATTGTTGAGGAACAGCTTCAGGCATATAGGATCTTGTAGGTGATGTAAAAAAAGCTGATGCTTCTGCAGCTGGCACAGTTTGGAGGATCTCCTTTTTTAAGTATCGAACAAACGATGATGAAGTTCCCTTCACCGGTCATACTTTCGTCCGACTATATAGTGATAACCACTTAAATGTGAGCAGCGACATCTAGATTCACAGACCAGAAGATTTCGATGCTGGAATAACAAAGTCTCGACTGGAGAGTGGAATTGAATTTTCTAGCAAATTGGAAATTGTATGGGACGCTGGATGGCGAGGATTGTTCTCGAAGTATGTCATTCGAGTATAAATACCAGCATCCCCAAGGTATGCAAATCAGTTCTAAAGTGTAATTTGAAGTGTTAATTAGGAGAAGTGATTTAAGTGGTTTAAGTAAAAGATAAGAAAAGTATAAGTGGTTGAGAAATTGGATTGTACTGAGAGAAAGAATTAAATAGTGAATTGTAACTGTACTGAATAAAGGGATTTGTATTGAAAAGAATAAGTTCTATCATTTGTACCCACACAAACATTCTACAGTAGCCGTGTTTTATTGGTAGCTGGGTACGCAGCTCAGCAACAAACCCCAATAAAACGCTTTACTCACTCAAACAGTCACTTTCCATCTATATTTCAAAGTGGGTACCAGTGCCATTAGTAGATGTCAAAATCAATCTAAAAAACCAGTTGTTGACATTTGAATATGCTTACGGATATGTCCGAAAAGTATGTCAAAATTAAGAATCTCCAAGTTGCGAGGAATCTCAAAGCAGCTGCCAGCTTTTGCTCTGATGTTGTTGTCGCAAGGGTTGGCGGCAACTATCGACAAGCTGCGTGGTTGGCGGCGGGAGACAATTTGATAAAATCTCCGAATTTAGGTGATGTTTCAAAATTCCTTTATTTAAAAATTTATAAATTATTTACATAATTATTTACATTTGTGTAATTACAACTTACTGTCTCGGATGTCTTTTAAATCTCTTCAAGTGATCACAAGATTTTTAATATTTAACGACTACTATCTTACAAGTCAAATTCAAGAATGTTACAAAGAAAAAAATATGGCGGGTTGTGCCCAAAAATTTCAAATAAAAAAAATATGGCCGATCCAAATAAAGATGGTAGCTTCACAAGATGGGATTTCGTAGTGCTGGAATGCAGGGGCGCATCTACGTTAACTAGCTAAGGGCGAGTTTACATTAGCTACGCGCAACAGGTGTAGTAACGGATCTGATAATAGTGTTTTGACACGGATATGTCTAACCGCTTGTCTTTCTGAAAAATGTGTCCGTCAAAAAAGTGTCCCATTTTTTGTTTTCCTTCTACAACGAATCAACTGTGCAAAGGAATGATAGGAGAACAATCTGTACATGGACACATGAATCGTCGTCGCTCTGTTTCTCGACGTTTTGAGTGTGTTACAAATATACATTTCATCCTTTGTGCATATTTGTTTTCTTTTTTTGGTATAGTGCTTAGCATTTGATATTTGATTTTTTTTTACAGGTAATACCATAAGTATATATGTACATAATTTTTTAACTTGTGTTTCTTTTTTTACACCGGGGTAAAACTTTAAACCATCTCTTTTTTGCACAACCACCCTATATTCTATTTATTTATTTTCACTCGTAAAACAATTATGGTTTTTTCGTCGTATGCCTATAAGACATATCCATGTACCAATGTATCTGCATGTCGTGTAGATACTTTCAGCAATTTACTGCTTTTTTTTCTGCAGATCGTCTTTTATTAGTAAGAAGAGCTACTGAAAAGCTTCCTTATTCATCCTTAAATAACTGAAGAAAGATTTCTCGTCACCAATTTGCAGCTCTTGTAATAAAGGAAAATGAACCACGTTCATCCCTCACTTTTCTCCACGACTTCACCCAGATTTTTTTTTCTTTTCTTTTTGCAACTCAAATGCATTATATAAAATAATAGTCAACGACACAACCTTAAATAAACGAAGTCGACAACCATCATGAAATAACATTTTTTACAACCCCTGTCAGCGCTCCCTGGATTTCAGAATACCTAAGTTCTATGATCACTTTTATATACTTTGCGCCATCTTCATTTCAAAGTTTTTAAAACTTTATCGGCAGCAATAAATGCTGGCTTATTTATCGCCAGCATTCGACTTGTTGTTGTTTGCAATGTTAAATTTTACTGAGCTGGTTACTGACCTGCCAATAAAACGCGACTAGTATGTTGGTTATGATGTAGTCCACTAGAAGAGTAAAAAAATGAAGGGACAATGGAATGCACATGCTAAGTTAGTGGAAGAGAGGTTAAACAAATCTCTAAACTTAATGAAAATCATTTGCCAAAAACACAAAGGACCTCACATAAACACTTCGATTGAGATAGCCAAAACACTCACAAGAGGAGCAACACTACACGGTTTTACTATCTACACCAATTGGACTAAAAACAAAGATCAACTAATTCAAACCAAAACCAACGCCATACTGCGAAAAGCAATAGGTGCCTTACCATCTACACCTATCGATGCATTGTTGGCAGAAACAAATACTCCACATTTTATAGACATGAAGAGAATCCACCAGAGTAAGCTAATCGAAAAAAGCCTCTCAGACTATAGACACCCATTACATGAAATTTGCAAAACAGGTTGGAAAATTAACGCAAAATCAAAAATAAATTTATAACTCCATACGTTACCTCACAGCCATAAACACTTTAACACCCAAAACGTGCAAATATGAAATAGACACCTCTCCTTGGTCATTCCCAATAAGCTGTATAAACACATCAATGAGCAGAATGCCAAAAGAACACACTCCGAATTGCCTTTGATAGAATTGCTCATGATATAATCCTTCTAAAATTAAAGGCTCTTGGTTTCCAGATAAACTTTATAACTTGGGTTCAATCCTATTTAAATGAAAGACTTTACTATGTTCTATTTAGGTCCATGGTTTCTGACCCAATTAAAGCCTCCTCTGGTGTACCCCAAAGCAGCCACCTTGGTCCCTTATTATTTATTCTGACCATTAATGATGTTGCTTGTATCATTAAAAATTCATATATATCTGTTTACGCAGATGATATGAAAATATTTAGATATACTCGTATATCATCTTTCTCAGACAGCCTACTTCTGCAGCAAGATCTAGACAGGTTTTGTACTTGGTGTCAGAAGAATTTTCTTGAGCTTAACGTCAATAAGTGTCAGGCTATAACATATACCCGTAAACGCCTCCCTACCTCACCTCGTTGCTATCTAATCTTTAATCTGCCTGTTCCCTTAGTGAATGAGTTGCGTGATTTAGGTGTTACGAGTATCTGCGACAAGGAACTCAATTTCCGTTCTCACATTGATAGTATAATAAAAAAAGCCAACTCTGCCCTTGGTTTTATCAAGCGCTGGTATAAGGAGTTTTCCAATCCTTATGTTACCAAATCTCTTTACATAACCTTTGTTAGGCCTCTTCTGGAATATGCCAGCCAAGTTTGGTCACCCTACTACAGAACTCACATCCTCCGGATAGAAGCTGTTCAACGCAGGTTTTTACGCTTTTCTTTACGTGGTCTTCCCTGGGATGATAGCCAAAACTTACCACCTTACACTGACCGGCTGAAACTTATAAATTTACAACCCCTTTCTATACACCGAAAAGTTGCCGACATTCTCTTTATTCATCAAATTTTAGTAGGTAATATCGACTGTCCTTCCTTACTTCAAATTATTTCTTTTAACACCAATCCCCGCAATCTTAGGTCTGTGCCACTTTTCCGGCTCAATCTTCACAGAACGAATTACGGACACCTGGAGCCAATGTCTAGGATGCTTCGCGAAGTTAACGATGTACTACCTCTCTTCGACTACCATCTCAGCAAACTCTCCCTCAAGAACATACTTATTTCCACCTATGCCTCACGTCCTTATTTTCTTTAACCGCTCCCACCCTTTAGTTTTTAAGTGAAAATGTTAGTTTTAAGTATATGTTTGCTTGCAATAAGCTTAATAAATCTGTCCGGGATTGACCCGGGCCGCAAATCTAAAAAATCCGCCCATAGTATTCAGGAAACAATTTGTAGAATTTATAGAAAAAGGAAACTTTGACTGTATTCTATACACCGATGCGTCCACAGCAAATTCAATAACTGGATACAGTGTTTATAGATACGACAGCAGTCATGACAAAATTGTGTCCCAAAAACTCACAATCCCCAATCAAAATCCATTTATTGGTGAAGTAATGGCATTAGTGGATGCATTCGTAATCGCCAACAACAACAATTATAAAACGGCTATTTGCAGTGACTCCTTGAGTGCAATACAAAGTATAGCTAACAACAAAGTTAAAACTCCCATAATTAAGTATATAAGAACAATCATCCGCTCAAACTTCCCAAACTTCCCGAGAATTCATTTATTATGGAGCCCAGGCCATGTTGGGATAACAGGCAACGAAAAGGCCGATTCGACAGCCCGCGAAGCTACTAAAATGCCATTAATTTACAAAACTCCCACTTTTGCATCATCAATATATAATAATATATTAGACAAAATAAAAGAAGGTGAAGCGGAACATTGGTATAACTCCAAAACCTTCTTGAGGAAACACAAAACAACCTTAGGACAAGTTATATACAACATCGCTTTGAGCCGTTCACAAGCAATAGCACTCTGTCGTATTAGATTAGGGCATGCAAAGTACGAGTATATCTTTACAAAAAAGAACAAGCACCACAATGCAGCTGTCATCAAACTTTAAACCTGTACCATCTATTGTGCAATTGTCCTGTGACAAAACAACACTTCCAAAACAACGATATAGTACAAAAAATTTCCGCAAGAATTTTCGTTCCGGGTGTCAATTGACAATTGACACCCGGTAAAGTGCTTTCAGCGCCCCTTGGTGGCATTTTTTTGTACCTCCACGACTGGACAGATTTTGGCTGGGAGCAAAATCATATGTAAAGTTTAATTTCGGTGTGGAACAAAATAAATAAATTAGTTAAAGAATTTATTTTTGTCTGATCAGAATAAAGTTGAAATGTCGAGAAAAAATACGCGAGTTTCGAAATAAGTGCTTGTGAAGTGTGTAGATGGGTTAATTTGAATAGAATCGTGCTTTAAAAAATGTAAACAAAGCACTTGTGAGACACGAACAAATTGTTGTGTTGTTACTTTTCTATTAAATATTTAGCGAATACTGTGTAATATAGTGCCTTTTTGTTAAATATATGGTTAAACAAATCAATAAAATAGTGAAATGCTGCTGAAAATTCGCATAGTTGGAATACTACACATGTGTATGTATATGCATATACTCATAGCAGAATATTTTGAAAGGACTATTTCGTTTGGTGAAAGTGAAAGAATACTGAAAGCTGGTTGTAATTACTCTCTTGCACTTGATCCTGCTTCAATTATAACTTAAAAACCAAACCAATTTGCACCAACTTTTCAGTTTCACCAGCAGAAACATTCCCCTTGAAATAATATTGCTGTAACATTAATAGGATTCCATTTATGAAAACTTTAAGTTGCATTTCACTGTCTTTATTGACTTGTTTAACAATATATTAAATAAACACTTTATATTATTCACTACGAACTTAATATCGAATAAAGAAATAACAAACAAGAAAAACAATTTCTTCGCGTTTAACAAATGCTTTGTTTACATTTTTTAAAGCACGATTCTATTTAAACTATCCCATCTAAACACTTCACAAGCACTTATTTCGAAACTCGCGTATCTTTTCTCAACATTTTAAGCCAACACGTATTTGAAAACAAAAATTTCTTTAACAAAATGAATAATATTATTCCGTACCGAATTTTCACTTTTCATACGAATTTGCTCGAGCCAAAGATCTGTCAGAAATTTATATAGTCGATATAGTACAAAAAATTTCCGCAAGAATTTTCGTTCTGGGTGTCAATTAGATACCAAGCTCAATCCAGAACACTCATCACTTACGAGTAATCAAATTTAAAACTAACTATTCAATGTAAATGCCATATGGGCTTGGTTCCCCGGCACTGTCATGTATTTTGGACAATGTAAATGAATTTGCATTGTACCGGTGAAAAATAAAATAAAATAAAATTAATGTTTTTTTGTTTTTTTTAATATATTTTCAGAAATTATTATTCTTTTTTAATATTTTCCTTCGTTTAACCTTGTATTCCCTTCCATTTTCTTCGTCTTATAATTAGTTTCTCTTTGTTTTCATTTTTATTTTGTGTGTGAGTGTTTTTCACGTTGTTCTTTATTATAAATATTTATTTGTTTTTTTTTTTTTTTTGGTTTTGGTTTCCTTATTTAAATAACAAAATATTTCATTACGTCTGCTAGCTCTCGTCATTCTGCACTAAATTCTAAAATAAATATATAATAATTCTAAGAAAACAAAACAAATGGAACAAAAACAATTCGAATGTAGCTAAAGAATTAATTTAGAAAATAAATCTAAGAATACCATAGTCACATACAGATATAGCTTTGCATTTTAATTTTAATTTTTTTTTTTGGTTTTTGGTTTTTTAGTTTTTAATTTAAATTTATAATAGTTTTGTTTGTTTTTTTTTTCATTATCATTTAATGCTTTCCAAATTCGTCGTGTTTAACAAATCAATTTCAATTTTCATGTTTCCTTTTGGTTTTTTGTTTTTTTTTTGTTTTTTCGAAATTTAGCAGATATACTCGTATGCATCGATTCTGTGGATCACATTGATTCACTAATTCTGTTTTGTTTGCTCATTTTCATTAAAATTTATTTTAATTCATTAATAACTTTATATAAGGTATTTGTTTTCATTTAATATATATTTTTATACAGATACTCGTATATATACTCGTATATATAAATCTTAAGTCATTTTGCATTATAAAGCGTTTTTTGTTTTTAAGTATTAAAAATTAATTAATAGATAAATGAATGTAAAGAAAAAAACAATAATAATTAATTGTAGTAATACTTTTAATTTCTCTTGTTCTTTTTTTTTTGTTGTTGTTCGTTTTTGTTTGTTTTTGTTTGTTTTTGTGTGTTGTCTTTCGTGTCTTTTTGTTTAAACTAATTTTTAATTTTTGTCTGCATGTTAATATACAATAGGGTTTTTCTTTTTATTTATATATATATATGTATATATATATATGTAGGTATATAGTTTCAGTTTTTTATGTTTTTTTGGTTTTTTGTTTTTTATCAATTTCACGGGTCACTAATTTGCTTTGCTTTTTCATGTCTCACATTTAGTCGAGTCTCTCTTTTTCAATTTGTTATAATTAATTTTTAATTATTTATTATATTTTTAAATAGAGTCAGATACGTTATATTAATTATAATTCTATATTTTTACTTTCATCGTACCGTATTGTTTTTTTGTTGATTGATTAGTAGGCTCTATGAATAATACACGGTCTTCGATTTTTCATTTTACTTAGTTCTGTTTTTCTGTTTTTTACATAATAACTAAATTTAATTTATTTGTTTTCGTTTTTCTTTTTGGATTTCTATTTTGTATAAATTATTTACAACATTTACAAAACTTGAGTTTGGATTTTGTTATGGTGTTTTTTTGTTTTGTTTTTGTTTTGGTTTTTGTTTGCTTAAGACTTACAATGGTGATGCAGTTTTCGTTTTTAACAATTTATTTTTGTTTTTAATTATTTATAAATAATTTATGACTAATATTTTGGATGAGTAGAAATGATGAAGATGTTGATTGGTTTTTATTTTCTTAGTTAACAAGTTACGATTCTAAAAATTTGGTTGCGACTTTAGGAAAGTTTTACTCGGTTTTGTTAATTCCGTTTCATTTTTCAGTTTTTTTTTTTTTTAATTATTTATTGTTTAATCTTAAATTTATTATTGTTTATCGAAATGCATTAAGAGGAATCGAGTTTACAATTTGTTTGCTTTGGGGAAATGTGTAAGAAATATAAGTTGTTTCATTTTTTAAGTTAAATAGAACATGCTTAAGAATTTACTTTTTTGCAAATAATTTACATATTGTAGACTTAAACTGTGGACTCTATCCCACAAGGTGACAGCTCAACAAAGTCGATCGGATATCTTGAAAGATGGAAACGATTGCAGGTGCTAGCGGATGTATTCTGGCGAAAATGGAGTACCGAATACCTAACTAGGCTACAACAAAGACCAAAGTGGGCACAAACCAGTGCAACGCCGAAAGCTGGAGATTTGGTACTTCTAAAAGACGAACGCCTTCCTCCATTACAGTGGTGTCTAGCAAGGATACATCAGATGCACCCTGGATCAGACGGACTTACACGCGTCGTAACATTGAAAACGAAAAATGGAATGATGAAACGACCGATAACAAAAATCTGTTACCTGCCCTCAAACAACACCAGCGAAGAACAAGCTATCCTTTAAATAGAAACAACAAAATCATCGTCATTATCATCAAAATTACCATCATCCCCGCCCTCGAGTGTGAATAGCCGAATAACAGCCGACAATAGTCCTACCACACCCCAACAACCACCCACAGTTCAGTGTAATCCGTCATCGGCATCACCGTCACCACCACTTGCACGACCAAGGCGATTTTTCTCCTCAATTTTAGGTGGTGACCATCCGTATGGTAGCCGTGGTCACGTTTTAACACAAGCACAACGCAAGGAATATCCGAACTGAGGTGGTGGTAGCTTCTGCAGCACCGACACCCTGTGAAAACGACGTTTCATCGGAAAGTGATTCCGATTCAGAAGATCGAAAGTTAATCGTTGATGAGAAACCTATTGTACCGGAGGAGAAGCCTCTTAGTTTGAGAACGACAAAAACTCCGCCAGCAGCAGATAGTAGACCAAGTCCACCGCCACCACCTGAACCAGCATTGAGGTGTTCGGTTATACAGAGAACACCAAAACCCAGTGAGATACATGATACCCGCCTTCCGCTTGCGTTATCTTTGGCACATTTAGGTCCAGAACAAGAGCAACCGATTGACTATCACGTTCCGAAGCGACGAAGTGAGTTTGAGGACGAAGAAAAGGCGGCCGAACGTGAACGACGTATACGCTTATGCTTATGAATTTACTTTTTTTCAAATAACTTAAATATTGTAGATTTAAATTGTGAGAGATAGAATAGAGAAAGAGAAAAGAGATAAATAGATAGATTTATAAGCACAGCGGAAGAATTTCAATAAGAAATTTCAGCGAAAAACTTTTTTATTGAAAGTATCTGTGTTGCGATTGATCAGAAAACTATTGATTGTCCTATAATTTGGATTGGGCCTGCACCGCTACAATGAAGTTCGTAGCGAAGTGCTTGCCTTATTTCTCAGTGGTGGTTCCAGGTAGTTGCATGAGTAATTCCTCATTCAGGCTAAAATGGTAAAGTCATACCCGGCCAGTAGCATTAAACTGGCCTACGCCGTCATAGGGCCCACAACCCTTTACGTAAGAGACTAAATAGACGTGACTCACTAACTAATGGCCTTGTGAAAAAATGGGCTCATTGTTGACGACCCTAACAATCGTTTAAAGGGCAACTACAATACCTCCGGATTTGCACGTGAAATGTTCGGACCTTTAACAGGCCACTCGTAGTCGAACTATTCGCAGAAGCAATCGGTTGCTATCACGCAGATATCACCACCGTCCAGGAAGTGTGGCCGAGCATAAGGAGGACGAAAAACCAGGATAGTGATAGCTATAGGGAAAAGAAACAGTGCTTATTTGGATGCGGATTTGCCAGATAATTTGGATGCAGATGCGGCAGACTTAGGCAAGAAGTCTTGAGCTTCCAACATGTGAGCGAGCGTCTTATGACAAACATAAGCCTAATATGCACCCATATCCCTACGAAAGGCAAAGACAACGCCACCAAAGAATGTTTCTACGAGCTTCTCAACAAGACATATGAGCAACATCCAAAGTATGACGAAGAATGACATCTTTGTTAGGGCAGATAGTAAGCATAGCTTACACGATACCAAGTCTGGCAACTGGCTTAGATTTATTGGCTTTAAAGCGGGACAAAATATCACAATAGCCATCACACGGTTTCCTCATCTTGATGCATACAAGGAGACGTTCCGGGCATGCAACAAAGTTCGAATGCAGATTTCTTAAGCGCCACAACAAAGAAGAACTAGTGTGACCAGATATAACATAGAAAAGCTACAATCGCAAGAGATCACCAGAATCTTCGCCGAATGCGTATTCCGAAATCTCCCAACAGCGCCTATGCCGCCGGCATCAAGTACCAAAGACCAGTGGCAACGCTACCAACGTGACGCCGCAACTGAAGTGCTGGGTTTCATCCGACTACCACCAAGAAATTCCTGGTTTGATGAAGAATGCCGGCAACAACGTGCTAAATAAGATGCGCACAAAACTGCGCTGCAACGAAGGACGAGAGCCGCTAGTGAGCTTTATGAGCAGAATAGATGGGAAGAGCATCGGCTTCTTTAGAAGATGATAACCAAAATTTACGTCCACCTGACCAAAACGAAGTAAGGATAGCAATATCTAAACTGAAATCCAACAAAGCACCTATACCTGATGGCTAACCGCCCGAGGGATTCAAAGCAGCTGGAAGTGACTTTGTGGAGAGCATACTCTAACTCATTTCTCAGATCTGGTTAGAAGAGCGTACGTCTAATGAATGAAATCTCAGCATCGTTTGCCCAATCCACAAGCAATTAGACCCCCTCAACTGCCCCAATGTATGCCATATTGTATGATCGTCTGAAACCCAACCTGATTGGCTTATATTAGTGTGGTTTCAGACTAAGAAAGTCCACAATTGACCAAATCTTCACACTCTGGAACATCCTGGAAAAAAACTGAAGAAGTCCAAATCGATACCCATCATCTTTTCACCCATTTCAAGGCCACATATGACAGCATTTTTAAAGACGAACTATCATATACGAGTATAGAGCTACTTGTATGTCTAGTTTTGGCATTCCTGGGAAACACATCTGTCTGTGCAAAATTACGGTGGAGGAAGCTTGCTGCTCCGTCAAAGTCGATAACGATTTAACCGAAACCTTTGGTGTCTAGAAAGGCCACTGTCATGTGGCTCAAAAGCCAACTCCGGAGGCACAATCTTTCAAGTCTGTGCAACTACTAGCGTACGCCGATGATATTGACAGAACTCAGCGGGCTGTCGCCGGTGCGTTCCCTAGTATTGAAATGGAAGTTGGTACTTAAAATGGGTTTAGCGGTTAATAAGAGCAAAACCAAGTATGTGCTGTTAACAAGAAGGGACACGCAATATCGACAACTTGGACGATACGTCACAGTCGGCAATTATAATTTCAAGGTTTGTCTACCTTGGCTCTGCTATCAATCTTCAGTCGGTGGGCAGCTGAGTCGGTGGGCTTAGAAGGCAATTGGTAGTAAGGCCCTATCCCGAGCAACTAAAGAAACTCTATGTAAGACCTGAAGCGCTGAAAGTGGAGGAAGATATCCTCTATCGAATCGAGAGAAACATATTCGGTACGGTTTGCGTTGACAGGCTGTGGAGGAGAAGGCTTAACCAAAAGGTGGACAACGACATTAACCTAGTCAGAAAATTTTTCGATGTTGGATTCTACGAAATGGCAATGGTGATGTCTCACCAATAACTACGCCATGCAAAAGAACATACATTTAAATGTTTCATGACATGAAATTAAGTTTATTTTTCGGAATACTCTTGCTAAGTGTTTCCTCAAAAAAGTATGTGTTGGGAAGCCACAAGAGATGCTGGATGTCAACTAGTATCTTGCAGCCCTTCAAGAGATCGCTTCAATGCTATAATGTCCAGCCTTCACTTTTGCGATAACCGTAATCTAAATCAAAGTGATTAGTTCAGCAAAATTCAGCCATTATTCGACTACTTGAATAAAATTTTTTTTAGAATTTGCTTCAGTGGCTTTTCTTCCACTGAATTGCATTGATGAATCCATGGTTCCATATTATGGCCGCCACTCCACGAAGCAATTCAATCGGTGCAAACCTATTCGTTGGGGATATAAAGTGTGGATCGGAGCAACAGCATCCGGGTATGCCTTATGGCTTGATCCGTACCAAAGAGCAGATACAAGCGCCTTGATGCGCGAGTGGTGCTGAATTTTTGCGATGTGATGCAGAGTCGTGGTTTGCAAATGCCTTGTCATGTCTACTCCGACAATTTTTTTTATATCGTCGGATCTGCTGTCAGAGTTGAAAGAAAGAGACATCAATGCAACAAGTAAAAAAAGGTTGTTATAACACGTACTCAGTTGTTATTCACATTTTTTTCCAGAAACAATACAGAGCAACCGAATAAAAAAACTGTCCCCTTGAAGATGACAAAGTGGCGAAGATAAAACAAAGGGGATCATATGATTATTCGATCAGCGAAGAAAAAGGAATTTTGATTTGTAAATAGAACGACAACAATTTGGTTAGCATGGCTTCAAACTCAGAAAGTGTTCACCCAATGAAAATCGTGAAACGTTTCTCGAGAGTCGAAAAGAAATTGACATTGGTGGAGCAACCCAATCCCTATAAGCCATTACAACAAAAGTATGGGTGGGGTGGACATTTATTAGAGGAAAAAAGTGGCTTAATAAGCTCATATCGTAACCTCGATGTAACCTTCAATAAATGTTGGCAATTACAAAGCAAGGTTTCGGCAATATGCGTCGACTTGACTTTCGACGAAGAATTGCTTCATCATTACTAGAGTCTAATCGCCAGCCTAAGAAAAGCGACCCTTCACGTCCATCTGTGTTGGAAAATGTAGACTCAAGATTCGACCACATAGATCACTACGTGGTAGATGATGAACTTTAGGGACGTCCAAAAATTGCAACCACTGCCGATAGCATTGCTAAAGTTCACCAAATAGTGTTAGACGACCGCCGAATTAAAGTGAGAGAGATAGTAGAGGTTATGAAAATGTTCAAAGAACGTCCAAGTTTTAGGCATGAGAAAGCTGTCCGCGTTGGGTGCCGCGTTTGCTTACGTTATACCATAAACGTGTTCGAATGAACATATCCAACGCTCTGTTGGCGCAGTTTAGGCGCAATAAATTAGAGTTTTGGCGCCGATTAATTACTGTAGATGAAACTTGGATGCACCATTATACGCCCTAAACAAAAATTCAGTCAAAGCAATGGACTGTAAAGGCTGGGAAAGTGATGGCAACTGTTTTGTGGGATAGTAAAGGAGTTATCGTAATCGATTTTCTTCAAAAAGGAAGAACCATTACAAGAGCATACTACGCATCATTACTTGCCAAGCTGAAGGCAGAAATTGCGGAAAAACGGCCACATTTGCAGAAAAAGAAAATCCTGTTTCACCAAGACAACGCGCCGTATCACACCTCAGCGATTGCCATGGCGAAAATCCACGAATTACGGTTTGAACTGCTTGACCTTCCGCCTTATTCACCAGATCTAGACCCAAGCGACTTTTTTTTGTTTTTTTTGCGCTCGGTGGACAGAGATTTTCGTCAAATGAGGAGGCAATCACCTTCGTGAACAATTATTTTGCAGAGAAAAACGCCAAGTACTATTTGGACGTGTTAGAGAGATGGGAGCATCGCTGGGAGAAGTGTGTAGAGTTACAAGTAGACTATGTAGAAAAATAAAAAAATAAAATTGAGAAAAAATGTCTTGTATCATTGTTCGGTCGGAAACCTTTCAGACAACCTTCGTAGAATTATGCGATCGTCGAAAAATAAGTGAGAATTAAAATTGAATATTGTCACGGAATATGTGCAATGCGTCGAGCATCGAGATTGTGTGAGAAAGAGCTTTTCTCTCAAATATTTTTTGTTTCGTTTATTTTTTTATTATTTGGAAAAAAGCTTTTTGATATTGTTTTCATTTTTTGAGGCAGATAATACTTCTTGGTAATTATACACTGGCGATCACTAGAATGAGGCGATACATTTTGGAATTGATTTTCACTCTTTATACCTGTAGGAAATTTCTTACCCGAAAACTGTTACTACCTGTGAACAGGTATATATTTTCTCAACAGAAAGTCATAAAATTAAAGAGTAAATAAGAAACGACCGTTGGAATTTCCCAAGACCAAACAATGAACTACTCAAAAAGTATTTCGAATATTTCTGTGCAGGAGTTCACATCAGCGATTTTTTTCAAAGTTTTGTTAAGAATATTTAAAAAAGTGTTGAAAAGAAAATAGTTTTTATTTAGTTTAAAAAAAAAGGGTTCCCGAAAGACTTTGACAGCGAAAGAAAGAGGAAAAATAGATACTTTCATTGAGTTAGGACTCTCAGGCCGAGATATTGCAAGGAGACTTAATAGAAGTAAGACTACTGTAGACAATTATCTTGCGGATCCACAACACCACAAAAAGGACTCACGGCAGAAGCAACAACATTGCGAGAAAAGCGGTTAATTCTACGGCGTGCATCAAAAGTCTACTCAACCAGCGCCTAAAATAACGTCCAACAGCGGAGTATCAGCCAGCATAGCAACGGTCCGAAGGATAATCTGAAAAAGTTGTACTATACAGAGGAGAAAACTGAAAAATAAACCTGTTTTGAGGCAAGTACACAAGGAGCATCGAATGAATTTTGCAGGAGAACATGTCGCTTGGAGCAGTAAATGGAAACGCGTTGTCTTTGTGGATGAAAATAAGTTGAACCTTGACGTCCCCGATGGTTACAACTTTTATTTCCATGATCTAAGAAAGGAGGAACTCATTTTGGCATGACAGCCGTACATCAGGTGTACTATAATGGTGTGGGGAGCTATTACCTACTATGGCACAATCGAGTTGGAGTTTTTGTCCACAACAACGAACGAAAACAACTACAAATGCTTGCTGGAACGGTCATTTCCAAAAGTGAAAAACATATTCGGACCCCTGCCTTGGATATTCCAACAAAGACAACCATCCACACTTCCAGGGTTGTTAGAAGTTGGATTCAATCAGAAGACGTGGAACTTTTGCCATAGCCACCCTATTCACTGGACTTAAACATAATGGAAAATGTTTGGGCATGGTTATCTCATAAAGTGTATGAAAGCGGCAGACAATTTGAAGACAAGGACACTTTAATCGAAGCTATTCGTGATGCCTGGGCCCAAATTTCTCTTGATTATCCAAGATAAATTGCTACTGAAGATCATACCTAGGTTTTTCACTTTGGATACTAATTCTACTTGGGTTCCATTCAGGAAAACAGGGGGAAAATCATCGAGATGGGGTACTTCTTTATAAAGGGTTTTCCAATAGGGACTCGACAATTTTGAATTTAATTTGTGAACGCACTCTTTCACTAATCGTGAAACTGTTACTGTCAATTTATTCAGTAAACTCAACATTTTCATCATAATAAAGTAAACGAACGAGCAACGCCTGCAAATTATAAAAATTTTCTACCGACATTCGGAGTCGGCGACTGCAACTTTAACTCCAATTTTCGGTCGTAATTCTCGCCCTAGTAGACAGGCAATAACAAGTTTAGTGCAAAAATTTGAGTCTACATATTCATTGTGTGATGTTGCCGTGTCAGTGAGACAACGGGTTGGTCGAAGTGTCGAGAATATCGCTGCCGTTCAGGCGTCCGTAGCAAACGATCCAAATCAGTCAATTCCACGGCGTTCTCAAGAATTGGGCATCGCTCAGACTACATTATGGCGTATTTTGCGTAAGCTGACTCAAGAATTGAAGCCGATGGACCATTTGAAGTGACGTACGTTCTCCGATTGGTTTCTGGAGAAGATGTGCCAAGACGATGAATTTCATTGCAAAATCATCTTCAGTGAAGAAGCTCATTTTTGGCTCAATGGGTTCGTCAATAAGCAAAATATGCGTTATTGGTCGGGTGAAAATCCGCATGTGCTTCATGAATCACCACTTCATCCTTAAAAAATAACTGTTTGGTGCGGTTTGCATGCCGGCGGCGTTATTGGGCCATATTTTTTCGTCGACGATAATGATCGTCACGTTACTGTGACTGGTCAGCGTTATCGCGCCATGATCACCGATTATTTTTAGCCCGAATTGGAAGATATGGAATTGGACGACATGTGGTTTCAACAGGATGATGCCACAAGCCACACAGCACACGCTACAATCGAATTATTGAAGAGTAAGTATGGTGAGCGTGTTATCTCAAGAAATGGGCCAGTCGATTGGCCGCCTCGTTCGTACGATTTAACGCCCCTTGACTATTTTCTGTGGGGCTACGTTAAGTCATTGGTTTGTGCCAACACGCCGACGACGTTGGAAGAGCTCAGAGCCAACATTGAACGCATAATAGCGGCCGTTTCGACCGAAATGTGTGGCCGAGTCGTTGAAAATTGGCTCCAACGAATCGACGGCAGCAAACGTGCCCGCGGTGGCCATATGAACGAAGTCGAGTTCCATTCATAAATGTTTTGATTGTACTTCAAGCCGATAATAAAGTTTTTGAAATATCTCAAATGGTTTGCGTTTTATTTAAAGAAAAAAGTTATCAAGTCCTTATTTTAAAACCCTATATATAGGAATTGCCTTGGTTTTGGTGGGGTTTAACATCAGTTTAATGGCGATAGCAGATAAGTTGTCGTTAATTTTTGGGATGGCATCCTCGACAAGTCCTAAAGAAAAGCTATAATACAACTGAACATCATCGGCATATATATGAAAATTCCAATGGGACAATACAGACGGCAAGTCGTTAATGAACATGGAAAAAAGAAGAGGACCAAGAATTGATCCCCGTGGGACTCCAATGTTCACAGGACGGAAAGTCAACAACAGAGGATTAAAAGAAATGGCTTGTTTACAATTGGTGAGATACTACAGAATGGTTTTAATGCTCGAGTTTGAGAAATTGAAAAAAGTTGCAAGTTTACTACATAAAATAGACGGGATAACTGAGTCAAAAGCTTTGGAGAAATCCAAAAGCGTTACTATTGATAATTTGCCCTCATCTGTAGCTTGTCCTTCTTCGAATCGATATTCTGCTAACGGCGGGCGAACTGCGTTACCGTTATATATTTCAAAGTTTTCGAAGATTTAAGAGATTTCGAATTTAATGCCCGTATTTTGGCATAACTCTGTGATGTCTCATATGTCACAACAACCTCACAAGAGCGTGGTGAGACACAATTTGTGAGGTTTTCGTATTCTAACCAAAACCTCACAAGTTGGGAGCATCACAAAAACTGTTAAAATTGTGATGTCTGATTGAGCAGCTCACAAGCCGATCACAAGAGAAAAATAAACGATAACGTATTGTTAAATTTGAAAAACAAATGGAGGAAGAAGTTTTGATTTTGCAAACAAAAAAGACAAAAGCTAAAAAAATATATTTATTTCTTGTTGGACAGTATACAAATGTGGTTAATATTTCAATTCTTTTAGATTACAATGCTTTTTCTTTAAATGATAGCTGTTTCATCAAATTTTTCCGTATTCCGAAGACATTGTGTAGGGATATCATCAAGTAGTTTCTCTTTCATATTCGAGTAATTTCATTGCTAAAAATCCAATATACATGTAGTATCTATACATTTCCTTACAACAGTTCCTTTCAGTATTGAATTTTCTCGGAAATGGCTCCTACAAAATATGCATAACAAATAATTACACCATTGCATTAAGTCAATCTTCGGTTTCTCGGTGTGTGCAATACATTCGCAAACTAATACTGTGAAATGTGAAAATGAAGATATGCAAAAAAAATTGTTATACAATAATGGAAACGCATAATTCATTTCTTTTTGTTTTTAGGTTTTACCAAAAGTTTCACACTAAAGGAACAATTGCAGCGATCGATTGTACCCACATAGCAATTTTTTGATATGACAATGAATTCACCACACCGTGGTAACTATTCTTGGGTATTTTCTTGTGAGATGTTGGCCAGAATACCAAACAGCTGACCGCTTACAAGAAGCATCACAATTTTCGCATCACTAACATTCGTGAGTTGTGACATCGTCACATCGCAATCAGAATAGGGGCATAAGTGTAATTTGTGTTACAAATATGGATAGTACAGCACTTTATTTCAATTTTGACTCTGAAACAAGAAATTCTAGTGAAGTGAATCATTTTTATGAGGACATTCGGTTCGTGCGTATAGTGGAATTCCGACTTGCGTTACCGACAAGTGAGTATTTCACTTCAAACGGAAAACTCGTATTTGACATAAACATTCCCCCCGGCGTATAGCAGAATAGGGCTGATAACTTCATTTCGTCCGGGTTCTACTAAATTAAAAAAAAAAAAAGGAAAAACATTAAATAAAACCTATTTACCACAAAAAGAAAAGTAAAACACAAATGAAAAACCTTGTCATTTCCCATGAAAGAAAAACCGAAAATAAAACGTACAAAAGAATGTTTTTTTTTTTAGAATTTAATTTAAAACATAATTTAATTAATTAAACAAAAAAGAAATTTACAAAAAAAAATATTTATATATGTATATGTACTACAGACGTATGTATAATTGCAGGATAAATTAATACTACAGCATTTATAAGTTTAATTTGTTTTGTTTTCTTTTTGCTCCATTAACAATTTAATTAACATTATTTTGTTATTGTTTTTTTTTTGTATTCTTGCATATTTCGTTTCGCTTAATAATTTGAACTTTCTTACACAATATTATAAACATGAGAATATTTTCGTTTTTTCGCTTTCCTATTCTTCTCTATTCAATTAAACTTAGCTAAATTAGTTTACTTAATTTATTTTTATCAATTTTAATTGTTAGTCACTTCATTTCTATTGGAAGAGAAAGAAAGAATGAAAGAATATGTTCTGGCTATTGTTGTAAAATTATAATAAAAAAGAACTAAACAATAAATATGTGTGTGTGTGTTTTTTTTTTGTTGATTATAATCTATACATACATATGTACTCTATGTTTGTTGGTTTTTTGTTTATATTTGTTTATAAAACTAAGAATTAAATAAAAAAAAGGCTTATCGCTTAAATTAGAAAATTAAAAATAAAAATAATAATATATGTATATGTATACTTAACGAAATAAAAGGGAAATGACGATTTCGACGAAATTTATACAATTAAACAATAATTAAATCACATTTCCCCCCCAAGAAAAAAATAAAAATAAAAATATTAACAAAGTTGAGTCATCATTATCATCATTGTTATTCTATCCTAATTTCTTTTGAATTTCGGTTTTGTTTTTATATATAGATTTGACTTAAATTGCTCCAGATGGTTTTAATTTTCTTTTTTCCTATTTACTCGTATTGTAAGAGAAAACTAATTTTTTATTTTAGTTTTTACTTCATTTGCATTTCAGTTAAGTCGGTTGTTTTAGCGTTGTTTTCTTTTGAATAAAAATATGGATTAACTTGTTGGTTTTTTTGTTTTTTTTGAAAATAAAATAAATAAATCAAATAAAACACGTTAAGTTAGTCGCTGCGCGTTTTTTTACCTTTTTGTTTTTGTTTGTTGTGTTGTATGTATTTTGTTACATATATCCTAACTGGTTGAACTTAAATTATTTGTTAGTGTTTAGTTTTGTTTTTTATTTAATATTTTATGAAAATAATTTAATGGTAAATTTTTGTTTTTTTGTTTTCTAATTTATATTTCCTTTTATGTTTATTTAGGTTTTGGAAAGACTATACAATTCAGGTATTTGGTAAGCGATTTGAATGCATCGTTTTTCTTTCATATCATATTTATAATTTTCTCTTCTGTTAATATCTTTAGTGTTTTTGTTTTGTTTTGTTTTTTCTTTTTAATTTACTTATTTTTACGATTTTTTAGATTTTGTTATCCGATCTTAAATATATGTCTTGTGAAGATTTTTTTTTGTTTTTTATTTGAAAGAAATGTGTAACAAAGGAGGAACAATTTTTTTTTTTAAATAAAATACACTAGCGCACCGTGGTGATTGAATGGGTATTCCATACAGAGCATAAACTTTCAAATTAAAGCCACACAGTGAACGGGTATGTATGAAAAATTATCTCTAGTGCAATGAGACTTCGGCAGATACATGGTACTCAGTGAAGACGTAGATAATGCTTCACAAATAACCTTAAACACAAGATTAATCCAAAACCGGAAGGTGGCAACAGGAAGCCTCTTGATTGGCAATCTTTCCGTTGGTGGGAATTTCCCAAGGAAGTTCCGGCGATAACTTTACAATTCAAGTTACGCACATGGGCAAGGAAACTAATTAAAAGATCTATGACGTACATCAAGATTAAATAACAGCATTTGGTAAAGATTTAAGAGCCAAGCATACTTCTGTTTCTACACTAAAAATTAGCCTTCAAATTTCGATAAACGCAAAATTAAACTAAAGCTGGTAGGGCTAACAACCTTTCAGTTGGCAATTCGGTTCTTGTTTGAAACCGTCTGTCCATTTTCAACGAAGGCATGACGTAGAGAAAGGCTTAGTTCTATCTGTCCGTCAATTAGTGCAAAAATTAAGTACACACGTCTTGGAAACTGCAAGATTTAAAAGCCGAGCATACTTCTGTTTCTACACCAAAAATTAGCCTTTAAATATCCGCAAACACTAAACTAAACCAATACTGATAGGCTAAACGAGAAGCACCTTGGTTGGCAATCTTTCCGTTGGTGGGAATTTCCCAAGGAAGTTCCGGCAATAACTTTACAATTCAAGTTACGCACATGGGGAAGGAAACTATTTAAAAGAGCTATGACGTACATCAAGATTAAATAACAGCATTTGGTAAAGATTTAAGAGCCGAGCATACTTCTGTTTCTACACTAAAAATTAGCCTTCAAATTTCGGCAAACGAAAAATTAAACTAAAACTGGTAGGCTAACAACCTTTCAGTTGGCAATTCGGTTCTTGTTTGAAACCGTCTGTCCATTTTCAACGAAGGCATGACGTAGAGAAAGGCTTAGTTCTATCTGTCCGTCAATTAGTGCAAAAATTAAGTACACACGTCTTGGAAACTGCAAGATTTAAGAGCCGAGCATACTTCTGTTTCTACACCAAAAATTAGCTTTTAAATATCCGCAAACACTAAACTAAACCAATACTGATAGGCTAAACAACCCTTGGTTGGCAATTTTTCCGTTGGAGAGCAAAATTCAAAGAAAGGCTGGGAATGACTTTAGGAAAGTATGCACATTGGCATGGAAACCATCTTCACATTTTGAAAGAAGTTTGAACGATAGTATTGTAGTTTCAAAAGATTTAAGAGCCGAGAATATGTCCTTGGAAAAGTTAATCACGCTCGTAAACATTTTGATCCACGTTTGAAACCATCTTCCTATTTTAAATAAAAATTAAATACACACGTCTTGGAAACTGCAAGATCTAAGAGCCGAGAATAGTTCTGTTTCTACACCAAAAATTAGCCTTTAAATATCCGCAAACACTAAACTAAACCAATACTGATAGTCTAAACGAGAAGCACCTTGGTTGGCAATATTTCCGTTGGAGAGCAAAATTCAAAGAAAGGCTGGGAATGACTTTAGGAAAGTATGCACATTGGCATGGAAACCATCTTCACATTTTGAAAGAAGTTTGAACGATAGTATTGTAGCTTCAAAAGATTTAAGAGCCGAGAATTTGTCCTTGGAAAAGTTAATCACGCTCGTAAACATTTTGATCCACGTTTGAAACCTTCTTCCCATTTTCAACGAAGCCATAACGTAGAGAAGAGTTAAGTTCGTCTTAGAAACTGCAAGATCTAAGAGCCGATAATAATTTTGTTTCTACACCAAAAACTAGCTTTCAAGTATCCACAAACACAAGACTAAACAAATACTGACAGGCTAAACCTGAAGCCCCTATTTCCGTTGAACGCCAAATTTCAAGGGAAACACTGGCAATAACTTTGGGAATGTAAGTCATGCCCATGGGCATGGAAATAATCATCACATTTTCAAAGAAGCTATGACGTATGTCAAGTTTAAATAATAGTCTTGCTGCATACTTCTGTTTCTACACCAAAGATTCGATTTAGAAGAACATAAGACTAAACCAACACTGACAGTCAAAAACCTTAAGCCGCTCAATTGATTGAACGATCCTTCGTTTGGGCTGCAAATTTTAAGACGTTGGTGAAGACTTTGAGGAAGGAAAACTACGCACATGGGCATTTCGATTTAGTTTGAAACCATCTTCCCGTTTCAAACGAAGATATGACGCTAGAGAAAAGCATGGTTTTAAGTCTCTGCAAATATGCTATAGGTAAATTCATGTGTCTCTAGAACTGCACAATTTAGGAATATTATTTACCAAGGATTCAAGAGCCGAGAACGCTTCCATTTGAACACTCAAAAAATAGTCTTTAAATGTTCGCAAACACAAGATTAAACAAAAGCTGACATCTAAAGCTGAAACTTTCGTTTGAGAACCCCTGGCGATAACTTTGGATATTTCGATTCAAGTTTAAGACATTTTTTACATTTTAAAAGAAACTATGAGGTACGGTAACTATATGTATATGCTAAAATTGAATTGACGTGCCTTGAGAACTCAAAGTTTTGCCGATAATCTTTAAAACGATTTAAGAACTACCATTTGACATATTATGTAAGACTCAGGCCGATATAATAAATTCAAATTCCCTCAAATAGATAGAATCAACAAAGATTAATCCAAAGCCGACAATCAAAACCTAATGCTGACGGTCTTTTATTTAAGCAGAATATTTCAGGGAAGAGTTCGAGATGACTTTTGGCAATTCCGAGCATCACATGAGAGTGCGGCTGTATTACGGGCACCGGTAACTGTAACCAAATTAAAGAAAACATTTTAACCCCTTGAACGCCGCAATTTGGTAGAGCAGACGCTATGCTTAAAATATAGTCCTGCTTGTTGGACGCTTTCACGGACGTTGTATCACACCACAAGATTTGTCTACGTCGATTTTCTATGGAAGAATTAAAAGATCAGTGACAGTGTAGCCAAAACTCGTAGAAATCTAAAACAATCAATATATTGAATTATATTTTCAAAGGTGATAATATTCCACGTCTCTTCTCTCCTTAAACTAGATCTGCTCACGCACAGTGAAAATTTACAAAAATCTAAAAAAAAACAAAAACAGTTATGGGTACAGTATGAAAGCTAATGTAACATTGCAGCATTTTTTTTAAAATATAAAGAGATCCCCAAATGCTAGGGCACATAGTTAATTAAAGTGTAAAAACAGTATTTGTGCGATATTGATAAAGCCGATCTGAAGATTTATAATTGATTTGCATGTGCAACTGAATCTGGTGAAAATGAGCACCAGTTGCTTACTGACGGATAAAAAAAGATCAAAATATGAAACGTTGTAACGAAAAGCTCGTTAAAAACATCAAAACACTAGTCTGACGATCAGTTAGACTACAAATGGTTTCGGAATGGAATGCTTTCTAAGTGACTTGCACCGCCTGTTCCATGAGCTTTGAGTTTTTATATTTTCTTTACGGAGAGATCCTTTAAAAAGAACCAAGATTTTATGAGAAACTTAGCAGTAATTCTCTGACTTCGCGTCATTCACTACGTTCAGTAGATAGACTAAGTGATATAAATAGAAAGATAACGCACGGCTTCACGAGTAGGTTAGTTGAAATTGAAATTTTAGGAAATTATAATCCACTCTTCGTTCTTGTTAGGATCGACGAATAATTCCCAGACAAATTTATGCCTTAGGCAACGTATTCAAATGATGGAAGCACTTTTGTACTTTTGACGACAAGATCAGTGAGTTATTGAAAAACACAACAAACTACTAGAGAGGTGAAAATAGGTAAATATCCATGAACAGGGATAAATTTGTTAGATATTGGAAAAAGATGCCTTGAGTACTTCTAACCTCGCAACACATCAACTAAATTAATTGTGCAGTCAGGGGTCTAGTCCTATGCTCTGTAGTAATCAGCAAATAAACGTTTGAATCACAAAGCGTTGTTAAAAATATGAAAACTTTTGTGGAAAGAATGTATTTATAAGGAATCAAATTATTTTTAAAATTTAACTTGCATCTTCTCTACCTCAAACATATTCAATAACAGGCTATCTGTAAGAAAAAACAACTGCCGATGTAAATCTTTAAAAACAACTCATCGAAAGGGTTCGAAGGAAAAGATAGTCTTCGTCTTAACAGAGTATCTTATTCGTAGATTGACGATATTTTCATTTCATTCTTTCTCTAAATTGTAGGAACTTACACCACTCTCAATGACAGGGCAAAAGAAGAATTTCGTTGTCACTTATTTGCATTTACAACAATGATTAGAAAAATACACTACGGCATTTACCATTTGATTCAAAAAGCAATTCTACAGATAGATAGGAGAAGCAAATAAAAGCATATCTCCCCTGATGCACGCTAGTGACTTACGTAGTTTCATTTCGAATAAATTTGCACTGCAAAGTAAAGCAATGCCAATGACAAAACCGACTGCTTGTTCCTTGCATCGTAGACTGTATCAAATCTTTCAAAACAAAAACTCATGCTGTAAATATCTGCGCCCGTGAATTGGAGCTAACCATATGTAGTACACAAGGATGCCAAAATTCATTGTGGTGTCACATTTTCTATGAAAGAAACCAGACCCAAACCAGGACCAACAAATTATGAACGGACTGGAGAAGGATAGACAGAAAGCTAAAATTTATAGGACTTCATTATACACATCTTTCCATGGTCTGTCATTTTGATCCAGTTGGCTGTTCGCTTTATAATTTTGTTGTAAATGCGTATAACTTCAGATGTACTTTTTTTTTAGTTTTCAATACACCGTATAGGATTTGAACCCAGCGCCGATGCATAACAAGATGATGTTAGATTCACAAGAAATTGAGAAAGAGAATAAAAAGAAAATCAGAAATTATTTTTTTTTTCTGACAATCTCATGCAAGGATTCATAAAGTTTTTAAAGTCTCAATGGACGCATCGGCATTTTAGTTACAAACTTTTCTTAATGAACTTAACTTTCTTAATTTACGTGATGTGATTGTATGATATAACACATCTTCCTAAAAACAAGGGAAGAATAGCATTTTTTAGTAGAATGTTTCTCTCAAAAATGTAAAACTTATTGAAACCGATGTATTCAGCAACTGTATCGCAAAAATTTGATCATGTATTGCTTTGACGGAAAGGTTATCTTGTCTAGAAGAAACAATGGCCTTCTCCTTAAATGCTATTTGTGTAAAATTAAATAAAGAAGAAATGCTTAAAACAATAGCCTTACGATGGGGTTGTTAACGTTCCAAAATATCTAAAGCGGCCTGTAAATGCTAAAACATGGTACCACTAAAACCCGCAGACGCTGAGACCAATTCACTCCAACATAATTGAAAACACTCGGAAAATGCTTTCCA
This sequence comes from Volucella bombylans, assembly GCA_949129095.1. Classification (NCBI taxonomy): domain Eukaryota; kingdom Metazoa; phylum Arthropoda; class Insecta; order Diptera; family Syrphidae; genus Volucella; species Volucella bombylans. The sequence continues at coordinate 11,225,244 of OX422142.1, read as the reverse complement.
AACATCAGTATTTGGAATGTTCGCCATTTTTCCCCGATTATTTATTTTGTGTGTTCACACGACGAAATTCACTGATAAAATGGCTTGCTCGAGTAAATGTTGACAGATGAGAGCGCAGACACTCAAACATAGTATCAGCAACACAAAACTCCGCCCATTAACATCGACAAAAATCAAACTAGATTTGATTTTAGTGAGACCAAATTCTGATGTTGGTGAGACCAAAACTTTGGTACGCGTACCAGCCCGCAGACGATCAACATCAGCTAAAACTTGGTTTGTTTTACATGTTTACTAGTATCATGTTTTAGCGTTTACAGGGCACTTAATGGCGCCAAATTAAAGAAATACTTCTTCCCAATAAGTAAATCAGTATTGTGAGAGGGATTATGAATGCGTTCGGACTCACAAAAGGCCGGAAAGTCTCGATCCAACAAAAGAAGAGCTATAAAGAGTTCTAAAGAAATAGATAGAGATAATGGGACGGACAAGGGAGACCATGGATTGGTCGTAAAAAATAAAAATTAAAAGTCACTAACAAATGCTGTCTTGATCAAATTATTATCTCTTACAACCAAGTTGGGATTCAAAGTTCCAATTATTATCTTTTGTGTAACCCTCTGAACGCTAGTGTATTGTAAGTGCATGCGTTTAGTTTATCTTCTCCCCTGTTTTACCTTTTCTGTTTTCCAAAACATTCATTTCATATGTGTACTGTGTACATAAAAAGAAGAAATTTACATAATATCAATTGATTCCCACTAAAGCCGGTAATACAGATATTTGAAACACTTTCTTTCTCAATTAGTACTTTGTGTTTTATGGGGGAAAAAAAATAAAATAAAAGAGAAACATATCTACTCATCGCTTTATCTAACATACTTAGATTTGCATGCACAAAGTAAACAAATAGTGATGGTTGGTATAGGCATAAATTATTACAAAAATAAAATTAAATTTGCTGACTCTTAATTACATAGACAGAGGCGAAATGAGGTTTTTTTTTTTTTAAAAAAAAAGAAAAAAAGAATTATAACAAATTTCGCCAAAGAGATGGGGGTAGTAGGTTGAAGAGAGATAAATATTTAGGGCATATACGAATAAGGGAGAGAAAACCTTTAATTATTATTATTTATTTACATCAGTCGCTGACCTTCTACGCTTTTGATTTTGACCCGCTGCTGCTGCCGCCACTGCTATCGCAGAAATTGTTCTTTGGGTGATATTTCCGCCTGCAGTGCGTCCGGTGATCTGTATATGTTGCGATTGCTGTTGCTGTTGACCACCTATAACAGTCATTTGCTGCTGTTGTTGCTGCTGCTGCTGCTGCTGCTGATTAGACTGTGATGATTGTTGTTGGGACACAGTCTGTTGTTGTTGTTGCTGCTGCTGTTGAGCAGCTGCTACCTGAGTTAAAACCCTTTGCTGTTGCTGTTGTTGCGCCTGTTTTTGCAATTTCAATTGCAATTTTTGTGTTGTCATTACAAGAGGTGTGGCAGTTAAATTTGCAGTTGTCGTTATTGCTGAGGAAGCTGCAAAAGTGAAAATCAAAATGAAAACAAAAGTGTTAATTTGCTATTGCTTCAGGTGTTTTCATTAGAGGGGATTATTAAGCATTTACAATATGTATTACGTCATGCTCAGCAAAATTACGTTTGCTTTTTTTACGAGTACAATGTGGGAAACGGACATAACAATGAACGTAATTAGCATGTAAACAAATTATATGGTGAAGAATTTTTTATTTTTTTTTTTGCTGTTTTAGAGGGAGGACGTTACACTATTAGCTCTACGGGACAATGCATTTTTTTTTTGTTGTGTGATAGGGGTGAAACTTAGTAAATGATTATTGCTACTGTTGATGGCGGTAAATTATATTAAATTGAGGAAACACGTGAGACTTGCGAGTTTCTTCTTCTCTTATTTTTTTTATACATAGTGTGCAATCATTTGCGACGTAAAGTCTTAGTAGATGTGAGACTTACGCTCTATTGGCTTACGGAATACCAAGATCATCTTTCAATTTAATACAACTACGAGAAGCTGGAAATCTTCTAGAACTTTCAAATGTTATGAACGAGGTCGAAAGAAGCAAGCCGAACACACACATTGGCTCTTCATTGGAATGGTACCCTTATATCATGATATTGAAGCCAAGTATACCAATTCCATTGACAGGCGATAGAGTAGTTTAAAACGCAGAATTCCACGCCTGAAGATCGAACCCTTATCCGTTCGATAAAGGAACAAGTAATCCAATAACTGATTCGAATTCTTCGTTTGCCAAGCGAAGACGAATTATTTAAAAGTACGGGTCTACGAATTCAAAATCCAATGAATACAACGATAGACTTGCAAAATTGTAGCTCAATATGTAGAGATAACCCCAATCGGTTTAAGAACTTAGAAACGATATACGTATCTGTTCCAAGCTCGTTCAAGACAATGGTTTTACTTCTTTAAACATTTAGTTAACAAACTCGAACCCCTAAAAATTGTTTTCAATTGAAACCCCAAAATAAATGCTCCGTTATTCCGAGCATATTTAAGAAAAAAAAAAAAACTTGTTTTGTGCTTTAAAGTTGATATTACTCACAAGTGATTGGTGTAGCAATCTTTAGCGTCGATCCAGCTAAACTTCTCTGTGCCGCAATCAATTGACGATTGGTTATCTGTTTGGCACCAACAACCTGTATATTCCTGGGTCTTCCTTGCTGCAGCAATTGTATTGACTGATTGCCAGCATTAGAATTTCCTGTTGTCTGATTTCCAGCATTTCCACCTGCGTTACCATTCCCACTTGACGAAGTAGTGGTGTTTCCTGAATTAGCACCACTAACACCACCACCACCGCCGCCGCCGCTTAGGCCACCTGAGATACGGATTGTTTGAGGATTTAGATTTTTAACACCGGATGCAACTATTTGAGCTGTGGACAAAATGTGGGAGCGAAAGAAGAGAGAAAGAGAGAAAAGGTGTAAGAAGGACATAGGGGATGGGGTTTTTTTTTGTTTGTTTTGGTAAGGGTGGTTGTTTTTGTTTTTTAGCAAATGTTAGCAATGTTATGATGATTAATGGTTGCAATGCAAACAAGCAGCTGTTAGCACAGAATTAAGGAGCAAGCAAATGATGCACGAATAGGTACTTACCAATTGGCAATGAGAGCATTGAACCACCCGTTGAGCTAACACCTCCCGATCCGGTATTGGTGAGGACCACGGTTTGTGTACCCGCTGCTGATGCACCACCAGATTGCTGTGTATTAATATCTCTACTCGTTCCACCGCCACTGACGCCACCTTGTTGCAAGTTATTCACTTGCGTTGTACTGGTCACAGGAACTGATACCAACAGACTTCGTGTTTGCTGTCCACCACCTTGCATCTGATTTAGATTTGAGTTTTGTTGAGCAGTCAAATTACCGCCGGAAAGTTGCAGTGATATTGGTTGTGTTAGTCCTGGTATTTGGACTTGAACATTTTGCACTCCAGGAAAGTTAGCCATTGCTCCTTGTAGTGAAGACAAATTTATACTCTGCAGGTTAAGAGTGGCAGTTTGCTGCTGTTGCTGCTGCTGCTGTTGTTGTTGTTGTTGTTGCTGCTGCTGCTGCTGTTGTTGTTGTTGATGCTGATGGGAAATAGGTGAGGGTGATGCTTGTGGTGGTGGACTAGACATTGGTGATATCGATGCGGCTGGAGATTGGGCATTTGAGATTTGTTGTACTAGAGTCTTTGTTAGATATTGTTGCTGCTGTTGGTGTTGCTGTTGTGGCGAGAGACCAGCGCCAGGGCTATTGCTGGTATTCAAATTTGTATTGCCACTGTTCAGTCTTTCAAGAAGCGCTTGATTCGATGAAATTGCAGTCGTAGTCGTCGTTGACCCATTATTGCCACTGCCACCACCACCGCCCGATTGTGAATGATCACTGCTTGGCGAAGGCGATGTGGCTAGGAAGGCATTGAGTCCTGGCATTGTGAAATTTAAATTCGTTCCACTGGACGTATTCGATGCATTCGAATCACTGCCGGGAGATGGTGCAGCCGTTCCCACAACAGTTGAGTCTCTTCTAAGTGCATTCGCCGTTATTACACGCTGACCTGCGCTGTTGCTCAGAATTTTAATGCTGTTGTTGTTTACAGTGCCGGTGGCGTAACCAAAGTTGGCATTTGTCATAATCGCAGGGGGAGAAGCAAGCTGAGATGCCAACGCAGACATCGAAACTCTAACGTTTTGTGCCTGAGACGTGCCATCTTGATTAAGTCCCACCGCACTAACGGCTATTACATTTGCTCCAGTATTTGATCGCTGCCCACCAGGATTGCCACTTACAATGTTTATCTTACGTAGGTTAGAATGCAGCAGACTTTGAAGAACTTCATTAGGTTTGCGTTGCATTGGCTGTTGTTGTTGTTGTTGCACGAAGCTGTCCGCAGACACAGACTGATGACTCGTCTGCTGTTGTTGCGGCTGGTGTTGTACTAAGGTGACAGTTTGTTGCTGACCTGTTGAACTGGTAAAAGTACCGCTGGCAACAGGTGTGCTTGTCATTGCTGCCGGCGCGCTATTCAACAGGCTGAGGATTGAGGCATTGCTGGACGATTTATGCTGTTGTGTCTGTTGTTGATTGACGTTTGAGGTTTGTTGTTGAGATCCTATTAAACAAAAAAAAAAAAAGGAATTATATTGCTGTTTGATTTGAAAGTACATCGTTGCAGTTACCAGAATTCTGTTGTTGTTGTTGCTGCTGCTGTTGCTGTTGCCACTGATTCGCTGAATTCATGATCGTGGTCACAATTGCATTTATCGCTGGATTTGAATGTATCGTATTCGTCGAAGACTTCTGCTGGAGAATCTGCTGTTGCTGTTGTGATGTTACGATTGATCCAGCTTTGAGTTGTGCCTGCTAGAAGTTAGATCAACATTTTAATATCGGAATGGCTTTAACAAGGCAGAAAAAAAAAACAATACTTACTAAGATCGGACCACTCGCTGCTAACTGTGATCGTAGTGCCGCATTTGAATTGGCGGCTGATATCACTTGCGCTTTCTGTTGCTGATGGCCACTGCCACCTGCCGATTGTAT